>OZ026580.1:19604536-20204536 GCA_964020215.1 Aurelia sp. 3 sensu Dawson et al. (2005)
CGTGTTTGTTTTGATTTATCGGTTGAGAGAATATCCTTTGTCTACAGTCGCTAATCGCTTTAAATTGAGGTGTAAATTAAAGTAACTGTTGCTATTGAATTACAAACTCTCTCCTTGTTCAGACAGATAGCAAAATTAGTGTTATAAAAGGAGAAACTGGCCAGCACTAAAGATTGAAATTTTAAAAACTCATCAAAATTGTGAGAATTTCCCTTAACTCTGATATTGTTTGTTACCTGGGATGATTATTTTTTCCTGAAGAGAAAGAGACACTACGCATCCTTTAGGCACAGTTCAGAAAAAAGTCAAAAATTCCTCCGTAATTTGGTTAGTTAAACGTTCCTCATTTCATCAGAGTCAAAATACCTAAAACCTAAAACCCAGCTGAGGTTGTTATAATAACCAAAACTTTCCTGATCTTAAAATAATTGTTCCCCAATTCGACTTTTGTTTCAAAAGCTTCCTCCGGCTCACTTCCGTGTAGCCATGACTTGTCTAAACTCTCAACTCTGCCTTTGCATTTGAATGCCTGCCTGCAAACAGCACATTGACAATCAAATCGTCCAAGTAAACGCAGCGTACCTGACGCTGTACAGCGTACCTGTAACGACGTACCTGATCGATCCCTGGCGATAAGATTGACACCTTGTTTGATTTCCACCTCCATTTCAAACAATGAACACAAATTGGTTTTCCACGCCACTGCAGCCTAAAAGAGAAGAAAGCATATTTAAAATTCAACCTCTCTTCTGGTATCCTCCAACTTGACAACCAGACCAGATTTCCCTTTGAAATCGTGTCTGGTTATCAGGCTAGGTATCCTCCTGATTAAACTGAACAGACCAAATAGCCACAGTCTTCTAACATTGCATTCTAGCATGATTGCCTGTGAGTTTTTTGTATGATGTCTATGGAACGCCATTTGCACAAAATTGACATAATATAGGATTATGTTACATAAACTAGGATTATGTGCACACAAACTAGGATTATGTACATAAACTATGATTATGTCGACATAATATAGGTTTATGTGTACATAATCCTAGTTTCTGTGCACATGATATGGGTTATCAGGACATAATATAGGTTTATGTCCCGATAACCCATATCATGTGCACACAAACTAGGATTATGTACATAAACTATGATTATGTCGACATAATATAGGTTTATGTGTACATAATCCTAGTTTATGTGCACATGATATGGGTTATCAGGACATAATATAAGTTTATGTCCCGATAACCCATATTATGTGCACATAATATAGGTTATCGGGACACAAACCTAAATTATGTCCTGATAACCCAAATTATGTGCACATAAACTAGGATTATGTCACATAAACCTATATTATGTCGACATAATATAGGTTTATGTAACATAATCCTAGTTTATGTGCACATAATCCTAGTTTATGCAACATAATCCTATATTATGTCATTTTTGTGCAAATGGCGTTCCACAGATGTCGTTAAAACTTAAAACTTGTACAACAGTGATTCAAAACGAGACTTTGGAAAATAAAACCCTGTTTAGGCCCATTTTCAGGTATCAACTTGTAGAAACGACAAGCAGCAAAAGTTGATTCAGTGACGTAAACTCAACATACACAACAAGCACAGTGAGTTCGCATTGTCGATCGGAGATTGAATTTTTATAAAAATCGTCGATTCTGCACGAGGTAATTGCCGACATATCGAGGCACAAAGCATAGGAGCTACACACATCATTGTCTAGAAAATACAACAAAATTGGAGATCCTTCATGAAATTCAATTGCCAATCTTATGAGGCTATGCCTCTCTCTAGACATTAACCGCGTAATGGCGAGTGATAAAGTACAACAGGCATGAAGAAGTATACTTCAGATTCATGGAAATGAGGTAAACATGAATAAATAAAACAGTTTCTTTTTTCTGAGTGCTCGAGGTTCTAAACTTTTTGGTGAACTGAGTTTGAGTTTCTTAAAAGAGTGTCTTAAAGAGAGTTTCTTATAAAAATACGGATTTACTACAACATCATTTCACTGTTTATTGCGCATTTTGTTTGAACAAATACGATGGCAAATTAGCTGATAACGGCCACTTAACAGCAGAGATTATGTTTTAAATTGGAAAACTAAGCAGATATTCTCCTAAATCCGACAAGCTGCAACTTGTTTATCAGATTGAGAGTTTGTGCTTTGCAAAAGTTTAGTTTTCGAGGTGTACAGTTGGATGTTTACCCAGGGTACCACGCGCTTATGTTTTTAGAAAGTCTAGTACCCAGGGCATGGAAAGTGCAACTTCGTTATAAATCATACGGCCGGGGGAGACACAACAAACATTTCCATTATCAGATGGCTCTGGGCATATGACCTCGTTGAAGTTAACCCCCAATTTAAACAAAAGATTTAAACAAAATCTAAATAAATGATAACAGTTAATCGTTTTTTCTTTACGGGAATTCAAATACATCAAATACAAGACTCGACTTAAACAAATTCTGCCAATCCATCATCTTCTCTCTCGACTAATTCAGGTGGTTTCTAAATTTCGGGCCTAACTTACTGACTACAAATCTCGTACGCCTGTTCGGAAGAGTGATACACCAGTAAATCTTGGCAATCACCTGAGTTATGCGACCCTATTGTGAGGCATGATCGATGCACAATAATCATAATAGATTTTTTCTCTTTCCAATTTCATATTCAACCTGTCAAAAAAAGAACTGGTTTCTTACAAATAAGTTTCTTGAAAATACCGCAAAAGCTCTTAGCCCCAGAGGGGCTTAATCAATTTTGGACACTCAAAAAAGGGGTCTTAAAAAGCGGGGTCTTATTATTACAGAGGGGGGATTACACAAAAAATAAAAAAGACAAGGATATATATGACAGCTTTTCAGTTCTTTTTACCACATATTGTGCGGATTCAACAAATAACTTTACAAGTCAAATGCACAGATTCGACGAGGTTCTATCCTTGGCCACATCAAAATTAACATGCAAGCTTGTTTAGCTAGATCAATGGGAAATCTCTCCCAACTTCTAAAATTTGAATAATAGGGGTGGGGCGGGGCTGGATGGAGAGGGGGGTTAAATAGAGCTTTTATAGTACCTGTAATTTGTACTGACATAATCAATAGCTAATAACAGGCAGTATCACTTCTAGGTGTCCTGCTAAACACGAAATGCTTTTGGTTTTCCGATCTTTCAATAAATTATGCAGGTGTCTTGTCGGGTTTTCTTATCATTTTGTAGGCTTTGTACAGTTAATCTATCATGTATCTAGGTTAAAGAAACAAATAAGCTGACAATTAGGCACTCTTAGGTTATACTTTTTGCAGAATTGTTGGAAGATAACGTTCTGAACAGTAAGCATATTTTTATAAGAAGCTAAGACTTTGGGCCAGGACTGAAAGTTTCTTTAAATTATCAGATTTTGAGTACAGAGAGTTTCTTGCGAGTTCCTTTCCTTAAAGGTTTCATTACCGTCTTCATGTTCACTACCTTTGCCCTTGTGCATATTTCAAAACAAGGCTTTTTGAAGCCTTTTCAATGTTTGGACATTACACAATTACCTTTCAGTAATATAGCACAGGAAACAATGAAAATGGGGTACGAAATACGTGAGGGAGTTTCTATTTGGGGGCGAATGGTTTCTTAGGTTATATTTTACCAGCACTGGAGTTTCTTAATTTTTGTTATCTGAGAGTTGAGCTTCTTGTAAGCAAGTTTCTTATAAAAAATATGTACAGTGTCTAAATCAACATGAAGATTTAGACAGTTGATGCTGATGCAGATTTGCATTGCAAAATTTGATAAGGAATCCAACATCTAGAGGCCTAGAGAGATGGTGGTTTTGTAAACGCTCGATGCAAACACTGCTAACGCATTTTACAAGCAATTACAGAGCCTCAAGTTGTTAAGAAACAAACCATAAATAGCTTATAACAGATTTTTTGATAAAATAAGAACTTTAATCATTAATTCATTAGAAAACTTAAGAAGGATAAAGCTTGCACTACACATCAAGTGTCGTTAGAAAAGCAGTTGAACTTCATACAATGAGAAAACCTGTCAGATATTATATAAACGTCTTAATGATAAACAGCACAGCATCTGTGATGATCTAACCAAAGCTTAGCTATATTAAGATTTCAATCAATTAACGAGAATCACATGATGTTGAAAACTGAGTTTAAAGCTTTTGCACAAGGTGCCGGCTTACTTAATTTTGTAAATACAATGTGTTAGGTGTTTTGCAGTGAAGCTGGGCACAATACAAAAACACAAGGAAAACTTTGACTATTCAAAGTGAGACAAACTTAGTCTTTGATCAAGACAAATGTTTGTCATTTATTGAACATTTTGGTTTGATTTAGAGTGCTTTGGTACACAAAAAATCAGCCTTATCCTATCAACCATTTTTTTTACCATTTTCTTTGTAAATCCTCCATTGTATGAAAACTATTTGAGAGACATCTTTCTCATTGCCAGCTAATTGAAGTTTAAGTCCTATATATAATTATCCACACACTTTTCTACAACATCGTTAAACTTCCAGAGGTTTTCCATCATGACTTCCAAACAAACAATACAAAACATTAGGCTCTCTCCAAATCTCTTTCTTCATCTGGCAAAATTTATGAGGAGTAGCAAAGGAGCAAATCTTGGATTGGAGGCAGAGTGGAAAAGGGCAGGAAGAGAAGGCAAGAGGAGCAGAAAATGAATTCCTTCTCCTTTTTAGACATGCTTCCCTTCTACGCTGACTGATAATGGATGCACTTTTAAAATCTGCTTAATTTCTAATCAATAGACGTCAAAGAATATCAAGTACATGTCAAGGGTTGTAGATCCATGAAAATGAACCGTAACAACAAGGAGCCTATTTTCTGGACAGACAAGCAAATAAATTTCAGAAATTTCAGACAACAGCCACTCCCTTTTTCAAAAGTAACATTTCCAACAACAAAGATTACTATATAAAAAATGTAAAATATGACTGTATGCAAGTCATCAAAGCCTTTTCCAACAGTCTTGTGGTCAGATTACGGAGATATAATCAGGTGGCTGAACAATAAATTTGTAGCAATTTTTGTTTTCATTGACACAGCATAATGTGAAACCACTGACCTTGAAATCACATCAAACCTGTTTTGAACATTCAAACAAAAATGAAATAAAAATACACTTGTAGTTTGTTAATATTCTAATTTTTCTCTCACCTGCATAAAGTGACTAAATCAAATAACTTATGCAGATAAGAATTAATGTACCAAGCTTGTTCATATCTTTTCATATGAAACCACTTTAATGAGAAACTCAACTTTTAGATCCCCCAAAACTGATGAAACTCCAGTGCTGGGAAATTATAACTGAACAACTACTTACTCTAAGTATGTACTTATTTTCACTTTTTCTTCTATCATATTACTCAGAAGATACTAGAGAAATGCCTAAACATTAGAAAGGCTGCAGAAAACTTTTGTTTTGAAATGCTCAGAAGGGGGCAGGTAGTAAATGTGAGGATTGTAATGGAACCTTTAAGAAACTCAAAAGAAACTCTGAGTGTCCGAAATCTGACAATTTAAAGAAACTTACAGTGCTGGTTCAAATTGTTAGTTTCTTATAAAAAATCATGCATATCTATAGCCGTAGGAACCATGATGCACTGGGAGCAGGTGCCCCCTCAATTTTGCAATAAACAAAGAAGCGCCCCTCTTATTTTCAGGAAAGGCCCCTTTATCTTAAGGAAAAAAGTGCCCTTGAAGTGTTGAGCCCTCCCAAGTTTAAAATGCTTCCTTCAACCCTGTGTATATCTTCTGACAATCTTCTTGTCAAATGAATGCTTGAGAGAACTGGCTCTTGAGTATGGCAATGAAGACTGCAACTTCTAATTACACCTTTTTTTCTATAAGAAACTGGTTTATAAGAAACTGTACTAAGATGACCAAAAATTTTTAGAAACTGTAGCACTATGTCTGAGAGCCATTAAGAGACTTTTAAAAGTCAAAAGCATGGATATTATAGCAAATATATCGTTGAACCTTTATTCTTGAGCAATATTAACTAACCATTGGTGTTTCAACATAATAGAACACTGTTTATTCTTATATGAGGATTTAAATGTCCAGAAACATATCTGCAGCAGTGTTAGCGACCACAATCATAATTCTGCATTCAAAAATAAGGCACCAATTAAGAAACTTTTAGTACTAAAATGGACAAAAATTTCAAGTTAAATTAAGAAACTTTTAGTACTATGGCCTGATCCAAGTTTCCTTTAAAAAAACGTGTAGTTTCTGATCACCTTACATCTTTAATTTCATGCACAGTACAGATTGGCCTCATTTAGTAATTTGAATGATCTGATGTTACTGATGATTGGCCTGTCTGCAGAAGTGATAATGGGCATTGAAGATATTGATTTGAAAACTTAAATAGTGCGGTTTACAACCTGCAAGAAAACCATGCAAAGGTAATGTAAACAATCAATGTCAAGCTTGACGACTCACGGTGGTCCCTTGCGGAAACTCAACCTCTTCCTTTTGTCTTTCCTCTTCCCCTTCCCGTCTTTCTACCTCTTCTGGTTTCAGCTCTGCAGTGTTGAAGTCAACGACTTTTTCCTCAGGCTCGCTATCGTGAAAATCAACTTCATCTCCGAGCTCAAATTGGCTGTCTTCTCCACTCTGACTTGGAGCTGCACCCTTTCCTTCGGAAGTTCTGTCAAAGGACCCTCTATCAGTATCGAACTCAGTCGACTCAAAACTAGAATTAACATGGATAGGTACATGTTCTGACATTCTTTTTCTTCTTAGAGAATTATGATTGCTCTCAAGGGGCCCCTTATCTCCGCCATCATCATACAAGTCCAACAAAGACTTCGACCGTCCTTTCCCATCTTTACCACTTTTGCTATTTCTCCGTTTTCGTATTATATTAAACGGGAATAATTTGTGTTTCTTCTTCACTTCATCTGTGATAGGCATCGTTTCTTGAGACATAAGTAGGTATTAAAATATCACAATCAGTTAATAATTAACAATAAACACGACATTAATGTCTGCATGTAAACATTTCTCTAAAGCTGTGGTCGAGTTGCCGCCTTTTTAGGCCCACCCTCTCATCAGGTTCGCTTCATAAACAACGAATTTTAGCTTCCAAAGCACTTCGTTAATTTTCTCAGCCACTTGTTGTTGACAAGAGATGTTTGAGTTCCATACTTAAACTCAGTTGATTATTGCATGCTATGCTTCCTGCTGTGATATTGAAGTCAAGACAAGCTTCTCATTTTCGTGACGACAGGACAACAAATGCGAAGACCTCATTTGAACTGCTTCGTTTTTTGGAAAATGCGAATTGAATTGAATTGTCAGCTTGTTTCCATGGTTTCGTACCGGAAGCTTGCAAAACCTGTAAATGACATGATGACAAAATAGTGACAATAACTAGAAATAATTTTCATTAAGGAGTGCTGCGTACTGGTCGTTGGCTTTGGGCTGTGTTAAAAATTGTTGTTGGTGGATCGTGCATGAAGAATTTGAATCTGTTACTCTACCAGGGGAGTCGGAATGAGGCCGACTCTGCATAGCATAAAAGGTTGGGTCTAGGGAATAGCCCCAGAAAATTCCTTGTTAACTACGCCCTTGAGACGGTCGAAAAATGAGGGGATGCCACCATGATTTGTGATGCTGAATCAATAAGGTTCTGGATTTTATCCAAAAACATATTATCAAGGCTTTTCGGAGCAAATCTCGAAACTTTTAACAAAAATATATCCTCACGCCCCTGTCTGAAAGCATTCCAGCCCACTCCTTGGGATCCAGGATCGTCTGTCAGACACGTCTGAATAATGAATAAATAGTATTTAAATTCTCAATTTTTCTCAGTAATAAGTTTTTTTTACCTTTGAAATGCAACATTTTCGTTGGCTTTCGCATCGGGGCATTTAAAGGGGCAGGATCAAATATGTAATCTAAACAAACTTCTTTGAAAACCGCAATTTTGCAGCATATTTGATAGACCATATCACAGTGATTTTCCACTACTTTTTCAAAATATGGACTCTAGTACTTCGTACAGAAACAAGTATGTATCTCCAGGAGAAACGAAAGATTTCAGTATACATTTAATTCATTTCACAGTTTGGTAATGTTTGCTCACCTTTCGTGTAACAAAAAGTTAAGAAGTTGATAGTCTGTCGCAGGTCTCCAGCACATCCTTCAAACGTTTCTAGTACTCACTCAAGGTGTGGCTCTCATCACAAGTTATGAAACAAAAAAAGCTAGAAGACTAATTTTTTTAAACGTTCTATCAACTGTTTTCCATTTGAAATCTTAAAGTCACTTCCACTGAAGCTTTCTAGTATTTTATTTTAATCCTTAATTACTTCAAGGGGTTTAGAAACCAAGGTGGCTGAATTTTCTTATTGCCTAAATAAAGAAAAATAAGCCTGACTTAATTTGCTCTTTTGTTATTTGCTCGACATCTGTTCTCTATCTGACTGGCTTTCACATATTTGAATAAACTTCTCTACTAGTGCATTTATCATTCAGTTTTACAGTTCTCGTCATAGTTGCGTCGCAGCTGTTACAGCCTGTTTACATGGGTAGTAAAACTCTGTTGGAGAGGATGTCTCGACTGATTTTAACATGAAAAATCTAGAATTAGATCCAGACGAACTTTTCAGAGGCATTGTCACTGGTGATATCAGCGAGTCAAAGAACGCAGGGAAACAAGGGACGAAAAAGCATAAGTCAACGCGGAACTACCTGAATATGCTCTGAAGCAATGTAACGCTAGCTTTATATATTTTCAAGTACTTTCGATTGAATCCAAATTCAATAAATCATTTTCCGGTGAATAAATCAAACAACGTTTTCTGGATTCCACCTGCAAGCGCTACTAGTGATTCTCCCTTCTTTACAAACATTCTGGAAAGATTGATATGCGTTGTAAATGGTTCCAATAAACGTTTTCAGCATTTACATTGAAAACCTCCTGTCGAACAGTGTTTTGTCAAACTTCTGAATGAAAATACGTCTGATCGAAAAGAACAAAGATTCTTCGTTTGGCCCCAAGGAAACCAACGTTACCTGCATACGAAATACTACAAGTTGGCGGATTCACGTTGTGGTAAACTGGATAAAATTAGATGCTTAACAAGTAAGCGACATGCGTCAATACAAACAAAAAGGCTAAGATATTGTCTTGCTAAAAAAGTAAACCGTTTCGTTGGGGATCCAGAAAAACCTTGGGCCCTTGTCCTTGACCGACTGGCAAAGTTTTGTTCTTCTTTTCTGTGGCACTCCAGCAAAACAAGGAAACGAGACAGCGACTCAGGGAGAAAGTCTTGATTTAGATTTTAATTTGATTTTATAATATTTATACAGGGTAAGAAATTCAGTTATCCTGTTTTACAATGTACCTAATCAGAAATAGGGGATGGCTGATAATGCGGTCTTGGAGAGAGAGCCACTGTCACCCAGAGAAAGCCTAAAGGAGCCATTATCAACCACTGACGCATTGTGGCCATGCTACAATTTGAGAGAGTTTGAAAAAAACTTCTCTATCAGTTCAATTACTGCAATATGATGCATGATTCCTACTTAGTCAAAATTGATATCAAACAGTCTGAAATCTAGCGTGCCCGTATAGACCAGATATTTTTCTAGCTATGTTTCTGTGCCTGGTTTCCCTTTGCATTCTGTGTATTGCAATCTTATGTGCACAGAGACATAGGGAGGAACAAAACTGCTGTGGGAGGTAGAGGCACAATGCTAAATTATGGCAACAATAAAGATCACTTGAAGACAATTTTGAAAGCTGTCAGGCGGTGGTTGGGGATGCTTCTAGTGTTGGAAGCCATTTGCTAACTAATTGGTGCATTGCTTTTCCATGCTGCTGGGCTCTGGCACCTACCACACAAGAAATTGCACTGATTCCATTTACATTCCCCACATTCACATAATGATGTTTTAATGTGACATATTGGGAATAAAGAGCCATTTGATTTGTTGTTCAGTACTATGTTCAAACTATGTCTATTATATGGCAGAGAGCAGGCAGGCCTATCCCCAATAGACCTTTTTGATCATATGAAAAAGGGATTGGGGGAAGCAGCCAATTCTGGTAAGGTCTGGGGGGATGCTTTTTAAGGTCACTAATGTAGAAAATTACATTTGTTGGACTCATTGCTTTGGAACTTGTCACAGACGTAACGTTTCAGTAAGCGATACCTAAAACTTATTGTCTATACATCTATCAGTAAAACTTTTCTTAGTTGAAGGAGAAAGTTGCATGCTGCTATGCTGCGATTTTCCAGTGACTGCACAGTGTGACTTTAAACATCATCTTCCAGACCTAATACCAGAATTGGCCGCTCTCCCAAATCCCTTTTTTGTACGATCAAAAAGGTTGATTCACTGATAGTGATACACAGCAAGGCATAAAACAACACATGCATATATATAACGGAACACAAAGATAAAATTCTAATTGAAACCAAGTAATATTTCAACAAACAAGACAATTGAGATGAAATTGAGGACTGGGATAAAAGAGAAAGCTGTGGTCCAAGACACGCTTTGATTTGCCATGGAGGGGGTCCAAAACTATTCTGCAATCACACCCTAACTGACTTTAAAAGACTTAGAGAAAAGATATCTCCACTAGGATTTACCTAACAGTCTCACTCTCAAACTGTTAAAGTTATGAGACCACATAATGCCAAAGCCCTAATGCAACTTACTTGCAACCTCCCTCTCCCCTTTAACCAGCCCTAGCATTAAACTAACGACCCTGATTCATTGGATTACTTGGTGATTTCATCCACTCTTTCCTCAACATTTGCTTTAATTGTGATAAACGGAGATTCGGATTTTCTGCTTTTAATCTTGGTAAGTTTTCTTCCTCAAAAGCAGTATATGCTGCCTTCATTCTTTTTTCTGGGTGCTTATCAAGTTCAGTGTCATCTCCTTTGATACTCAAGACAGAAATAGCATCTTCAACATTTCTTGCCTCAGTCACTCCTTCTTGTGCCAAATGTGCAGCCATTGCTAGATTAGGATTTTCTCCTGCAAAGTCAGAAGATGTTTCCTTTTCCTTCTGCTTTTGTTCTTGAGCTTCCCTTTGTATTTGTGCCTCTCTCTGTTTCTGTGCCTCTATTTGGGCTCTTGTGACTTTAGGCGCAGCTGAAGCTGTCTTAGATTTACCCTGAAGTTTACTTTCCTCTTGCTCTAAAAGTGCTCTTGCTTCCCTTTTCCTCTGTAGTTCTGCTAATCGTTTCTGCTCCTTGTCATCCTATGTATAGAAGTAGAAAAGGATTTAGTTGTATGTGCAATTTTTACTTTGAAAAAGTTACTACAATAATTGCTTGTAATTCATAGCTCTGAAACCCACCAACAAAAGTTTCATTGTTTTGAAGGTAACAGCACAGGTTACAGCATATGATAGTAGGAGAATAAAAAAATTGTTATACACAAACTTTGTTTTCTTTCTTATTGTCGTTCTCTCTGACTGTGGCTTAATATTTTGGTGGATTGAATAAGAAGACAGGACAGGCATCATAACTCAGAGAACGACATAAGAAAGAAAACAAGGTTGCGTACAACAATTTTTTTTGTTCTCCTACTATCATACGCTGTAAAAGTGTAACCTGCGGTAACAGGCATTGTTCAAATAAAGGGTTTATGCAAGGTTAAATTAAACATAGGCCAAACAATCTAAAATTAGCCAATTTGAATCAAAGTTGTACACACATGCCATGAACAATGGGTAGCCAAATAAACAATGATGCATATGTTTTCTTTCTTCTATTCATAACCTTGGTGTGCAAAGAACAAAATTTTCAGACTGAAAATATTTGCCATATGCAGGGCTCAGCTGCCTCCTCCTACAAATGCGTTCAGGCATCTATGCAGTTGTCTTCTTTACTTATATGTACCAGGCCTGAATTGAAAAATTTGTGTGTTTCAATGCACAACAAATTATAGTTGTTCTTGACCTTTCTTTGCTGCTTTTTCGCATTTTGTTTGTCATCATCCTTCCAATTTGCATCTTCCTTCTCTCTTTCAAGTCGAAGTTTTTCTTGCTGCTTTTTATCAGCTTTTCTCTCTCGTGCTGCCTCAGCTTTCGGGTTAGTGGATAATTTTTTCGGCATATTCCTTGTACTGTTTTAATTCGGGCATCAATTTTCTTATCTTCTGAGAATATCGAGAAACTTGGCAAGGCCATGCAACAACAGCAACACATCAAATGCACTTGAACAACAACAACATTTCAGACGCCGAGAAGGAGCTTCTTGTTTCGTTCTTGCTTCTTGTAGGACTCCAAACACTTGAATAGATATGGATTGAAGCCCTTCATCACAAACATCAAAAATGCCCTCTTTGGCTATCGTCATCTTAAGGAATACTCAATTTGGTAATTGTTCAACCTTATAGTATCTAAGAAAAGTCCTCATATCATTTAATCCTCTTAACCCTTTTAAATTTCAGTATCAAATCGACCTCTGCCCATTTGTCGAAATGTAACCGTTGTTGACTTTTGATTTATCACCAACAACAGAAATGTATGGAGCCCCACTCCCATTATCGATTAGCTACTTAAATATCCATGGTCTACATGGAGCTTTAGGATGCAAAATACCTGAACTCACAAATATTTTGATAAATGACATCAATGTACTTGCTGAAACATGGACTTGTGATCATGACAAAACTATACAAAACTTTGAATACATTGAATTGAGTCCAAACAAAATGACTGGGAAAAACAAAGGTAGATCGTCCGGTGGTCTAATAATATATTATAAATTACACCTAAGAAGTCATATTAAAATCATTAGAAAGCAAAAGACCCATATTTGGCTGGAAATTGACAAACAAATCCTCCTGAACACACAACACAACCTGAAAGTCTGCTTCACTTACATCCCCCCAGAGGACTCTCTATATTACTCAAATGATTCATTTGATGAATTAATAAACGACATACTTGAAATTACTAATGACAACGAAGACTATCTAATCATGGGAGATTTTAACGCCCGTACACACTCCTTAATTGATCACGTTCCAGTAAATAAGCATTCGGATACAGACCTAGATCTCGTTAACACCAGTTGCTTTATCCCCAGGCAAAATTGCGATCAGCATTGCCCTAACCAACACGGCCGTAACCTCATTAACCTTTGCAGGTCAGCAAACTTACGTATTCTTAATGGTAGAAAACTTGGAGATTCCAGGGGAAATTTTACATGCTTCACCCACAATGGCGCTAGCACTGCAGATTATGGCCTTTGTTCACAAGAACTTTTTAACAAGATCATCTTATTTCACGTCGGACAACAAACAGAATACTCAGATCATTGTAAAATTACCATCGAAATTCCAAGTAAACAGCAGAATGAAGCCAATGCACCCGAATATAGGTGGAAAAAACTTGAACCAAACTTCCTATGGGAAGAAAATTCAAAAACAACCTTCCAAACTTCACTCCATACCGAAGAAATCTTATCACTGTTATCTTCGCTGAAAGACCAAATTCAAAATAATCAAACTACTGAACTACTAGGATTAAAGCTAAACGACATTTTCTTAAAAAGTGCTAAAATATCGCTTAGAACTAAGCCAATAAATAAGAACTCGGTTCAAAACAAACACATCCGTCATAAAAAATGGTTCGATAAAGATTGTAGAGATCAGAAATCTAAACTTAACAGATTTTCAAAGCTAAAACACAGCAGCCCGCAGAGCGAATACTTACGTCTCCAATATAGAGAACAACTCAAATGCTACAAAAAACAATGCCTTCAAAAACGACAAACATTTTGGAATAACTGTCTCTCAAAACTACAAACAAACTCGGCCAAACAAAACTTTTGGGACACCTGGAAAGAGTTTGATGAAAACATAAAGCAAGAATCTGTAGCCATCAAAGATGGTAATGTTTGGGAAAAATACTTCAGCATACTTTTCTCCTCTAGCTCTGACAACAACGATCCTGTCTTCAACAACGACATCACGTCCAATCCAAATTCAACATTAAACATTGATTTTACTATGGAAGAAATCAACGATGCCATAAGGAAGCTAAAAACAAATAAATCTCCAGGAATAGACAAGATTAGCAATGAAATGATCAAAAATGCTTCATTGCAAGTAATCGAAATGATTAGAGATATATTCAACCTTTTCCTACATAGAAAGGCAGTTCCTAAAACATGGTGTATAGGTTTAATCACCCCCATTTATAAAAAGGGAAACAGAATGGACCCAAATAATTATAGAGGCATTTGCGTAGGAAACGCCTTACTGAAATTATTTTGCACTATTCTTAATCAACGCTTAATCAAATACATAAATGAGAACAATATCATTAATAAATGTCAGATAGGATTTAAAAAGAACTGTCGTACAACAGATCATATACTCACTCTGAAAGCCTTAATTAACAAGCATGTTAAAGATAAATCAAAGAAAAAAGTTCATGCCGCATTCATTGATTTTGCAAAAGCATTCGACTCTGTCTGGCACAAAGGACTTTTCCATAAATTGCAAAAGAAAGGTATTAACGGCAATTTCCTTGAACTATTACAAAATATATACGAAAATACGGAATGTGCTGTTAAAATTGGGTCTCAGCACACAAACTTCTTCAAATGCTTAAAGGGAGTTCGGCAAGGATGCCCCTTGAGCCCAACATTGTTTAACATATTTATGGATGATCTTGTTACTGATCTTAACAATGCAAACACTGCTCCATTGCAACTTGAAAACGAGCCAATCACGTGTCTCCTATATGCAGATGATATCATCATCCTTTCCTCGACACATACAGGACTTCAAAATTGCCTAGATGCACTGCATGAATACTGTAAAAAGTGGAAACTTTCAATTAATAAATCTAAATCTAAATGTATGACATTCTATAAAAATTGCTCAAAATATAAAAACAAATTCTCCATTGATAATACAGAACTTCAAAACGTTACTGAATTCACATACCTTGGGATCACGCTAGATGCAGCATGCTCCTTTAAACAAACACTACAACTTTTAAGCAGCAAAGCTACTAGAGCAATCTTTGCTCTTAACAGTCGTTATAAAATAAAACACTTGCCAATCGTTGCTGCGCTTAAACTATTTGATAGCACCATATCACCTATTCTTCTTTATGGATCTGAAGTATGGGGGGCTTTCGAAATTTCAAGCCCAGATCAATGGGATAAATCCTCTATTGAAAAAGTTCACACCCAATTTTTAAAGAGATTACTTGGCGTCAACAGATCAACAACAAATTTCCTGGTACGGGGCGAACTCGGACGATACCCTTTACTGACCCAAATTGAATCAAGAATATGTAATTTCATCAAACATATCGAAAACGACTTCGCCGAAACATCACTCGTCAGTCAAGCATTCTCATACGAAAATAAGATACTCAACAGGATGTCAATGTCATCACATGTTGAAGAATTATCAACATTACTCAGAAATAATCATTTGATAAATTCTCCTTTAGTCTCACTGTCTAAAAATTCAATAAAAAAGATCATAAACTCATATTATTCATACCATTGGAAGTCAAAAATGGACGAATGCTCCAAAGCAACTTTATACAAAACGCACAAACAAAACATCTCACTTGAAAAGTACTTGATAAAAATAAAAAAGAGAAAGGTTCGAAGCACAATAACAAAAATACGACTCAGCGACCACTGTTTAGCAATCGAAAAAGGAAGGCACTCAAAACCAAAAACCGAAAAACATCATCGAATATGCCGACTATGTAATGAAAACAAGATTGAAGATGAGATACACTTCACTATGCAATGCAAAACCTTCACAGCAGAAAGAAAAAGCTTCAATAGCAATCTCATCGAAATTTGCCCAAACTATAAAAATATTCCGACAGATGAACAAAAATACATCTTTCTTCAGACAAATGAAGATAATTGTTTCCTCGAACTATTTGGTGAATACATATTTACAATTTATAACAAAAGATTGCAATTTCATACTGATATTCAACATAGTTAATTCACAGAAATACCTCCATCTTATGTCACGAATACTCTGATCTTACTTTGATTTACGAATAATTTAGCTACTTACCTATATATCATCGTTAATGTCACTATTTCCTTTATGATTGTTAATAGAATAGAAATTGTTAGTAGAAAAGTAAAAGTGTAGACCATGTATCATTAGATATTGTGTCTTATGAAAAAAAAAAAAAAAAAAAAAACGTTTTGTGATTGCTCACGACCTCACGACATATTCTATCTCGCTGCTCCTGCGTCGGAGCAGAGCAGCCTACATGAGATCGCGCGCACGCGCAGGAAGATCACTTGCAAACACACGTTGGAAGAGACCTTGACGAAGCAGCACGCGGCAAAGATAAGTACAATTTTTATCTTTTTATATCTTTATGTATACTTGTGGAATATTCCCAATGATAGAACCAACTCAAGGTGATGGTCCTTCTAACGTAGGACATACCACCATTTCAGGTACTGACGTCCATACTGACGACAGTTTAGATCAACAAGGTCGGAATGACCGCGTTGTCGATCAGTTGAGGGTATTCCAACAGGAACAATCTAAATCATGACTGATAAGTTTGACGCCACTTTTGACAGGCTAACAAACTCACCCAAACACTGTTTCCAAGCCTCAGGCATAAAGGAAAACGAAAAGCAGACTTAGCTTCTGCCCCTCTGCTTCAAAGTCTGCCAGGCTCAGCCACATTGGCAGCGCAGGGAAAAAAGGCGCCAACCCATCCCATCAGGGGAAAAGGGGCGTGCCAAATCAGACTCGTCCTCTTCAATCGAAGATGACAGAATCAGCTTCCCAGAAGCTAATAGTCTGAATCATAACATCACAGTTTTGCTTGCAGACAAGCAGCAAATTGAAACAACTCAGCCAGAGCAGGGAAATACTGGCAAGTATAGAAGCTGAACGATTGTTTATTGAGGACATAATGGCAGACAGAAACTCCAAACTTGGAAAAATCACCAACACTGCTTTCTCGGACATACTGTACGATGATAAGAAAGATGAAAGAAAAACTGAAAAAGTACCCTATTTTACCTAACTCAACATTTGTTACACCATTACAGGGGCCAAATGTAACCCATAGAATTATGGGGAACCCCAATACATACTAGGAGGAAGCTGCAAGGTATGACTTTGCAGGAAACCCTCAACCTTGTAGTAAGTTTACAGAAGGCAGGAGGAAAGGCAAAAAGGCCTCTTTACTCCTTGATAGCTACAAGTTGTAGCTATACTACAGATGCAATAGCTGTTCTAGGACAAATGTCTTAATAGCTGTGTTGGCTTGAATCAGCTTTTTAATTATAGCTATGCATAGATAATAGAAGGGAGGACTGGATGGGCAACGCGGCGACATCAAAGGGTTATGTTGAGATCGAGGTTAATCATGAACTGCAGAAGAAGCTTCACTTCCGGTCGTGGTTGCTGGGCCTAAATTTTAAGGTTCACGGACTTTGCTGTGTTTAAGCATCTTCTAATATTAAGAATGTTCTAATACTGATCTAAGTCTTTTAAACGTTTTTAATGAAAGAAATGAGAAGTTATGTAGCTGAGATTTTTGCTGATGAATAAATGGTTGGTGTCAGTTGCTGCATTGCCAGTTGTAGAAGGTATCGATGCAAGACTAAATATCCTCAATTGAGCTTCTTCAGTGTAACGCGTAAAAGAAATCCCGAATGGACTGCTAATCTCATAAAAATCATCAATCGTTGTGACTCAAGTTTCAAGCCAAAGAATGCAAAAATATGCTCAGTTCATTTCAAGCCAGAATGCATTTTTATAGGTAAGTTGGCTTTTGTCCAGTTGCGCTTTTTTACAGAAGGATATGTGATGAGATTGCTGAAATATCTTTCACATCAAAATATGCGAAAACCTTCCAAAGTTTTGATTAAACCTCATACGACACCAGTTTCTGTACTGCACAAATTTGTATCTAATTTGTTGTTGATTTATGATGATTTGTTAAAATTTTGTAGAGTGTCAGTTTTGGTTTCATATCCTACAGTCCTAATTTTAAAGTTCCACTACATACAACGACAAAAAGTTAAATACAATTGAATATAGCATGCAGAACTAATTAGAACAAGATATATATTGTGGAAGAAATCCAGAAGAATTGTACCTTATTATATCATGAAACAAAGGAATTCTATGTAGGGGAGTTTCTTAAAGAGGGGCTGGCTAATCAAGGAGAGAGAACCGCCTATTTAAAAAGCTGATTGGCTAATTATTTCAAAATTTTTCACAAAATTGATATGAAAGTTTCCTATCTTACTGTGGATGGTCATCCTGGTTGAAATGAAATGGGCCTTAGTGCAAGACAAAGAGGTATTATTTGTGGATTATAGACACCAACTCTTTCGTAAGACTTATTTTATGTTTGTAAGCATCAAATATTTTGTGTTAGTTGGAATTTGGTGTCATTTATGTCAACCATGTATCAATGTATTCAGCAGAATATAGCATAGCAAAGTAAGCTTCATATTACATTTCATTGTGCTTGTGATGACCCCCAAAATTGTTATACCTTTCATATGATCTCTCTTTCAAAGAAAGCCGTGCCTCCTCTTTGAGCTTGATAAGTTGGGGTTTTGTGTGGAAAAGACGTAAAACCTGTAAGTGATAGCGGAAAAATAAAGGATGGTGCACTGAAGCAAACTGTTCTGTTCTTATATTAGATGATGAAGGAAATCCAGCACTTCAAGAAAACTGCCTACCAACAGAAGATTTACCAAGAAGGAGCATTGAAACTGCCAAACCAAAACCCAGACGAGAAATTGTATACCATTTTAAGCCAGATGTAGTACTTAAACCTGTCAAATATACCTCTTTGGCTGATGTGAGTAAAGATCTCAGGTATGTGAAACTGCCATGGCAAATAACAAAGAAGAGTGACACATGTTTATACATAAGAAGGCTTTCAGAGGACAGCAGCACTACTGAAATTACAGTGAAAGTTCATGACTGTTTGGGATACGATATTGAGTGCTATGGCATCAAATTGCCTGAGGTCCATTCCATCTATAAAAGCAATCTACGAAGTCTCCAAAGAGATAGACTTCATTGGCTGTTATCTGCAGTGGACAAATTGAAAATATGTGAAGGAATAGTGGAAGAACACTTGCAAAAGTATGCGCAGTTACCAACTTCTATTGAGAATACCAAAGGTGTGTCCTTCTATTTGCATGCTTATCCATTGACAAATGATGCAGAATGCTTTGCTGATGATGACAGTGGTGATGAAGCACCTCATGACCATTTCCCACTGTACTTTAAAACATGTGTTAGATCTGTTAATTGCTCTGTGCTGACAGATGGAGGCAATGCATGCTCTCATTGCATTGCCACTGGTAAAGTTTTAAAGCAAAGAAGTCAAAGGGAAAAACAAAGTGAGCAAAAGGCACTTTCATTGAAGGCTCCCCTGAAAATTGCAGCAAGGGAAAAATTAGTGAAGGCCATTAAAACTGCCAGAGAAACAGAAAAGCTTTTGAGGAAAGAGGTTGAGTCACTCAAGGAGCAGATAAAACATAATGGTGTCACCCTGGACAAAGAGATGCACAATGATCTAAGGGAAACAGTAGAGAAAACAATAACTGGGATGAAAGATGATTCATTTGAGAAACTTTTTTGGAAGCAGCAAGTTGAATCATTCAAGTCATCAAGTTGCAATTCATTCAAGTGGCATCCAATGATGATCAGGTTTGCACTGCACCTGCACCTAAGATCTCCATCAGCTTATAATGCCTTGAGACAGAGTAAAGTTGTTAAACTACCATGCGAAAGAACTTTGCGAGATTACACTAATGTTATCTCTCCCAATGCAGGCTTTGGTAAAGATGTTTTTGATGACCTAAAGAAGGAAGCAAGCAAGTTACATGGTGATATTCAAAGCTATGTTACACTTATGTTTGATGAAGTCTCAATAAAGGACGATCTTGTGTTTGACAACAGCACTGGGGAGCTCATTGGGTTCATAAATTTAGGGCAAAATATGAATGAATTCATTGACGGTTTTAAGAAAGGTGAATTGAGTAAATCAATTGCTTCTCATGCCCTTGTATTCATGGTCGTTGGCTTAGCCTCGAACCTGAAGCAGACGATTGGCTTTTTTGGAACAAGAGGAGCAACTGCAGATGTGCTGTATCCACTGGTGTGGAAAGCTGTTGGCTATTTGGAAACTTATGTTGGATTAAAGGTTATATCAGTAGTTTCAGATAAAGCGAGTCCAAATCAGCGGTTTTACAGAATTCATAAAAGAGCCGAAGACACATTCATTTACAGGGCTAACAACATATTTGCAAAGGATGAGCAGAGACATCTTTATTTTTTCTCAGATGCCCCACATCTGCTGAAAACAATAAGAAACAACCTGGCTAACTCAGGTGCTGGGTTGAAAACTAGATACCTATGGAACAAAGACAAAGATATGCTATGGAGCCATGTTGTACAGTGCTATCAAAAAGACTGTGCAATGCAAGTTAGAAGGTTACCAAAGATTTCACGGGACCATATCTATCTTACAAGCTTCTCAAAGATGAGGGTTAACCTAGCTGCACAAGTTATGAGCGAAACAGTTTCCAAGGTGATGCAGTCATATTGTTCAAATGTTGCTTCAGAAACTGCTCATTTCATAGGACTGGTAGACAAGTTCTTTGATTGTTTCAATTCCCGCTCTTTAACTGAGGCAGAGTATAAAAGAAAGCCCTTCCTTGCTCCCTTCAAAGATGCAAACGATGCAAGGTTTGAATTTTTAGAAAATGAGTTCTTGAAGTACTTGAAAGACTGGAAGGCTGCAACTGCAAGCAGGAAAGGTTCTTTCTCAAAATTAGAGAGATCGAAAATGTTTCTTTCTGAACAAACCTATGAGGGAATTCAAACATCTGTCTATTCGCTGATAGAAAGCACAAAGTTTCTACTTGACCATGGTTTCCAGTATGTGCTTACAAACAAATTCAATCAGGACCCATTGGAGGAGCACTTTGGCAGGCATCGAGCATTGGCAAGGCGATCAACAAATCCGACCTTACATACACTGGGATATCAAGAGAATAAACTACGCATACAGAGATCTATTGCAACTCTGATCACACCGAAGGGGAATGTACGTGGGAGAAAGCGTAAGCATGAAGGTATAACTATCACAAACAGTCCTTTGAAAAGGAGAAGGAAACTACCAAAAAATTAGTCAGCAAACAAAACTGAGTCTTACATTGTAGCACAGAATACAATGTTACAGCATGGGTTCCAACATTGTTATGAGAGGTTCATGACCTAGTTATTGAACTGAATGGCTTGAAAGAAAGTTTTAGCTACTTCTCCATTCAGTAGTTCTACCATTGGACTTTTCGGAAATCTTCAATGTTTTCAGAATTATGTTTTTCTTCTATTATAAGAATTCAAGAAAATTTTGAAAAAAACTCAAAACCATCACAGTTTCTAAACTTTTTGAGGAATCACATCTACATGAATGATGAAAGAAACATTGGGAAAGTCATTCATTCTTCTGACTTATGATTTAGAAATTTGATGCTGTCAAATCCTCACAAGTGATCTGATGTTTTATATAAATTTAAATACTGTATATTCAAGCTTTCTGAGAACATAGCAAAATAACTGAAATTTCCTTCAAGCTATTCAGTTCAACGAAATAGGTTACAGAAGTAAACCAGTTTTTGGAACCAATACTCAATATTTACATTGCAGTGAACACTTTGATCATATCTTAACAACTTGTTCTTCCTAGTGCATGCTTGAGAATTCATAAAGTGATCAACATCCTGCTGAACCCTACATCTTTGGAAACTAAGCTTCAACATTGTGCTGTGTTTTGTTCCATAGAAGCATGGGGTGAAATTTGTTTCTGAATATTCTTAAAAGTTGTTGAAAATTCTTGTTTGAGAAAAGAAGTAGCAAATTCTTTGAGATAAGAAAGACCTGTACTGTATAGATCTTGTGACAACTAAGGGGAGAGCAACCCTTAGTTACAAACAAAGTATCAAAAAAAAATTTTCTAAAGCAACAGGATGCAAGCCAGAAATTACAAGTTAGACAAGACAAACAGAATAAGAAATTACCCCCATCTCTATTACCCTGGAGCAGCTGTTTCTGACTTGCAACCATCTGCTATACCCTTTCTGGCAGCCTGCTGTGCAACCTGCTGCATATCTACCTGCATATTATACTGTTCACAGTATTGTAGCCCCTTTAACTGCTCTATTTTCAAGCAAAGTAAGGTCTTACTGACAGTGTACTGCAGCTCTCCACTGTTTAAAGGCTGATTTCCAGTCAGTGTTATTTTTCCGAGCGGACAGAAATTCTTTGTTTGCAAGAAAAAGTTATTTTGAAATTGAGTAGATTGTTACAGCTGAACCACCTTTTATTGTCTAAAATTTCACTCACTTCAAAATTCTGCCAAGTAGAAATTGACCTTAAAGTTTTCTGTTGTCATAGGAGCCAGTTTGTGATGTAGTACAGGTCTTGCTCACATTATGTTATTCTTAGAATTCTTGTTTCAGAATCCTTTCCTGTCTTTCATACGCCCAAATTTGTACAAGAATGTGAAAAGTTCATGAAAATTATTAAGAATTTGTAAGAATTCTAGAAATTCTATTTGTGTTAATGTTGGCAGGGCCTGTATAATACTGCACTGTAGTACAGTACATAGTCTATTGGTAAAGGTTCGTGCAACAACTGTTTATCTTGAGAAGTGTATCTATTTATTCTCTGTGGAGAAATCCATAATTTCTTCTATCTTCAACTAAGTTTCAGTATATTCTTGATTCATCTCAACCATTTAATTCTTGTCAACTTTTGTTTTCTTTTTCTTGTCTTTCTCCTCCTCATCTTTTTTGTCCTTTAATTCTTTTCGAATCCCTTTCTTCTTGAAAGATGCTTTTATCTGGGTACGATACTTTTCTATTGTTTGTTTAGCATGACTGTGGCAACGAATCTTTATGTATAAGGAAAGCACCATCTTCAACAGAACCAATACATTTTCATTTGAACAACTTTGCGGCATCAAATTGATGAACTTATTTTGAACTTCAGGGTTCTCTTGACACAGCTGTAGAATGTGCTTTGCATTTATGTTTGTTGATGTCACATTTGAATGCTCTCGGAACGTATTCTCAGCAAGAAACAAAACTTCACAATACTGCATCTTAGGGCGCACTAAGCCACCTCTATTCAAGATTGCAATGAGGTCATTGTTGAAATCTTCAGTATAATCTTCTGCTTTGAGTTCACCTAACATGGTAATATCTTCATCAAAAGTTGCTTTGTTTTCAAGAGTACAAATTTTAATCATTTTGTGAAACTTCTTTTCAAGTTTAGATATTATGGCACCAGCAATGTAGCAAATGACTTCCTTCTCATCTGCTGATAATGCAGCAACATGAACATGGAATTCAGCTGCTGAATTCATTTTTTTGCACACCTCTGCATGAAGACATGTTTGAAGGTTAAATAAAAACCATGATATGAAGTCATTTGAAGTATCAAGTTTAGCTTGCATCATGCTTATGACAGCTGGGTCAGAGGCAAGTTTGTGGAACTCCTTCCACATGATCTCTTTTGCAGCTCCTTTGTTATTCCCATTGAAACCTTTCATTGTCAAGTCCAGCTTTGGAATAAGAAATT
The DNA here is from genome assembly GCA_964020215.1 of Aurelia sp. 3 sensu Dawson et al. (2005). NCBI lineage: Eukaryota > Metazoa > Cnidaria > Scyphozoa > Semaeostomeae > Ulmaridae > Aurelia > Aurelia sp. 3 sensu Dawson et al. (2005). Next base: position 19,628,218 of record OZ026580.1, read on the forward strand.
CAATGCTAAAACCAGCATCCAATAGTATTCTAATTTTGTTTCCATAAAGCTCTTCTAGCATTGCATCATTCAACATCAATGTGAGGGCATTCTTTGCGACTGTGGCAAGAGTTTCAACATCAATCAAATTTACACGAATACCTCCAATCGGTGTCCCAAGATTTTCCTTCTTTGCTCCCTTTTTTTGACGAACCTCACTCTGATGTATCATTTGTATACCTTTGTCATCACAATACTGTATGACAATGTCCTACAAGAAAAAGATTAAGGAAATGTTAATCAAAGTAGTTTTTATCAGCAAAATCTATGTAAGCTACAAGAGAATAAGCATCAACGTTTGAATTATCATGATTATTTCTTAGCAAATTTTCAAACAACAAGCCATAAAGAACAGGTGATTTCTGAGGATGAACATACTGTATTAGGATATGTACATTTTTCATAGTAAGAATCTTGGATCAGTCCATAATACTAAAACTTTTTTCATTTCAAATGAAAATTTCCAGTATTTAGTACCAGGATTTTCTTTGTAATTTTAAACAAAAAAGAGTTATGTTGGCCAAAAACATAATATTTCATGCAACAATGACAAGAGTTCAACAAAAATCTCACCATCATGATGATAATCTAAATGATGATAATTTTTCAATTAGTTGTGTTAATTTCTTAGATTTTTTGCCATCCAGCACAAGCTTCTCATAAACCAATTTCTTACACTACGCCCATATAAAAAGATGAAGCTGAGAAGACTACCCCTGCAACAGAGGAGTTGCATGCCAACTGAATGAGTTTTGGCCTGTTTGGATCTTTTCCGATAACAACAGTAAAATGACATTTGTATTCAATAAAAGAAAAGTTTCAGTTAATTTCCACTTTTTTGACTTAAATCTTACGACTGGACGCCGAGAAATAGTGTCTAGGAACCGAAAAGATCATTCGGCCTAAATAAAATTGCATGCCGGCATGCCACTCACTCACCCCTGTCGTGGCCTAGCTTTAGCTACTGTAATCCTTGCAATAATACATTAACTTGACTCACCTCGAGCAGATCTTCGTCTGCTATGCCAAAAAAATCGTCAAAATCAGTATCACAAGCCCCAGAAGCCATATCCAAAGATCCAAAGATCCAAAGCAGCTGGCCCTTTCTTACTTGAGAAGGACTTTAGTCCACGCTGTTGCGGCCAGACCGGATATGAGCCTTCTTCTCCAAGTCAAAATTTGCGACAAAAACAACATCCGCAACCGCGAAACAAGAGACCCTATTGTTCCCAGGCCTCCGTTGCCCATCCAGTCCTCCCTTCTATTATCTATGAGCTATGTAAGTTGCTAACTTAAAACAAATTGATAATAATAATAATGTGTCAGTTGAGGTGTGATAATATCAAGGCTAGCCTGCCTGGCTTCTAAGGCCAAACATCATCACATCAGAGTTGCCTTTTGGAGTTGACCTCCCTAAAAGGATACCAAGCTTGAAGGCACCTAATACTGCCCTGTCAAAGCCTGCCTCAGTTTCAGTTTCATATTTAAAACCTTTCAGTTGCAATGTCATATTGCCATTACAGGTACAAAGCCGGCAATCATCAAAACAATAACTAGGAGGCAAATATCAAAACAAGTGTGGTCCCCAAAACAGGTTTTCCTCACGGAGGGACTCTGCCTCAGGGTAGATGAGTGTCTACAGTTGACATATTAGACAACTGCAACAACAAACCAACAAATTGGAACATATCTGTTGACATACTTCTACGCGAAATGCTCTCTTTCCAAGCGGGGAAATTAACTGAGCATTATGACAGTTGGATATTGCTCACTAAGGACAAAGTTATGTTCAGTACTGTCTGTGCCTGTGATAGCCTTGGGACAGACCCTTTTGATGAACCATGTCACATAACAACATACTCATCACATTTTACAAAACTAGAAAGCACAGGCATTGAAAGTGAAACACAGACCCTGTTACAAAACAGGTAATTTTTGAATGTCTAGTGTGAACAGGAGTCATTGTATCTCCAATCTCACAAGAGAGAAGAAAGATGGCTCTCCATGCTTGATTCTCAATCTTGAAACACTGAATACTTATGTATAACAACCATTTCAATATGGAATGCCTTGATACTGCATTGAACACCATTCAAACAGGGTTTGGATGGCTAGTGTAGACTTAAAACTACACAACCCCAGTACACTACACAACCCCAGTACATGCAAGCCATCAGAAATATCTCAAATTTCATAGAAGGCCATGCCCAATTGCTGTGTTGAAGCCATGAGAGTTTTCACTGAAATGTTGAAACCAAATTTTATTTTGGAACAGAGGGGTTTCTGTCTTTGTGAATGACGCATATTTGCAAAAGGAGCAGTTTTGAGAAAAAATCCCTTCAGACTGTACCCAAAATTGTTACAATTTTAGGTATACTGGGACTCACAATTCATGCCCTAAATTTGTCTTGACTCCAGCAAAGAGCTTGGAGTTGTATAACTCATTATTAATTCAAGAACAGTGACAATTGCCCCTTTCAAGGGAAAAAAGGGATGAAATGTGCACAAAATGCAGAACACCAGAGTTAAGAACTTAACACAATAAGAGATCTAGCCTCTTTAGGATCCCTTATTTCCACATTCCTGGCAGTACCAGGTGGTCCACTGCATCTTAGGAATCTGGAAGATTTAAAATCAAGCAACTTAAGTTAGCGAGGGGAGCATTGAAGGCTGTATTGTCTACCCTTCCTTTGGCTGTTATGGATGAAATTTTCTGGGGGGAAAGCAACCTTATTTCATCTTCTACAAAAAGCACCCTCAGTGAATCTGCACCCTCATAATCACATCTGATGCAAGCCATAAGGGTTGTGGGGCCACCGAAAGGCATACCCCCACCAGGAAAAATGGGATTTTTCTGAGAAAGCATGTCACATAAATGTACTGGAGGTCAAGGCAGTGCAATTTTGCAATAAAAAGCAAACTGCAGCTCTGCTGTATTCAAACTCATTATGATTAGATGTGACCACTGTATTAGCTTATACTAACCATACGGGTGGAATACAATCACTTGAATGTGACATCCTTGCCAAAGAGCTTTGGGCATTTGGCAATTTCAGTGTGACTGTCTGCTGCCTACTTTCCTGGCAAAATATACACCACAGCAGACAAAGTAGCTTGTGAGTTTAATGATCAGACAGAATAGTTGCTCAAACCAAACATTTTCCAAAAATGGTATTAGAAATAACCCAAGTTTGTTTTCAGACTTAGATCTTTCGGCAGCAAAACCAAATCATCAGGTAGACAAATACGTATCATGGGCAACTGTCCCAAACCCCATGGCAGTTGATGCATTCAGTGTATCATGGTAAAACATTAAATTCTATGCCTATCCTTCTTTCAGCATAGTGGGAGCAGCAATGTCTAAATTGTGCAAGATCAGGACACTGGGAACATGATTATACCTTATTGGATGTCCCAGTACTGGTACCCAAACAATGCAATCACTGATTGTGAAGGAACCATTATTTTTCCAGAAATCAAAATGATGAGCATGGTGTGAAATTCAACCCAGAAACAAGACATCCCTTGATACTTAAAACAAAGCTTGTAGCAGTATTCCTATAGGAGTTGTATTGCTGACAGAAACTGTTCAGTAGAAGTTAGCCAAATCAACATGGAATCATGGAGGAAAAACATGAGTTAAATACAACTCAGTATGCAGACAGTGGGAGAACACTCCTTGGGAAGACATAGAAGTGTCTTATACCCTTAAACTCTGACCAAGAGTTCTCTTGCTTTTGTAGATAGGAGGATGCAAATACACTGATATTTGCGTGGCAAGAAGGGCTCTTAATGCAAAAATATCCATACCTGGATATGCTACACTGGATATGATTAGGAGACTTAAAAAATTAAAAAAGGGACTTTCAAGTGGCACCAACCACTTTCAATGTATGTCTAGACTAGCTGTTAACTTTGTTAAGGGAATTGCTGCTTCTGCTTTAGTGGCTGTGCTTTTTGAAAAGACCGAGAAGACACGTCAACAGCTGTTTGTATGCTGGAAATTCACGGCTTGCTTTTTGTAATGGGGTGAAATAAACGCAATAAAGTTATTCGAGTATCAGGGATGCCAGCACGTGTCCAGATGGTGGCTGGGGAGCGTTGTAGTTGACATGTGACCATGAGCGATTACGGGACACATTTTGTAGCAGTTTGAAATTTATGTCCGTAGCGAGTTAACTTAGTGTTTTTTGTGCTGTGAACTTATGTTTACTTGGTTTTCAGCCACCTTTCACTGTTTCGCAATTTTTCAAATTTTCAGTAGCAGGCCACCTTAAGTACAGATCCACCTTAATCGTAATGTGCACTTAGGATGGCTCACTATTGAAAATGTCAAATTACTGAACAGTGAAAGTAAATAAACAAAGTTCAAAACAAAAAAAATAAGTTAAGATGGCTCGCTTCCGATATAAATTTCAAGCTACTGCACAATGGGCGTCCTATCGTTCAAATCTTATATTATAGAATCAATTCTCATGCTGCTCTTGCTCTGAAACAAAAAAAACTACCCGCAGGCTGCACTGAGACGATGTACACAGAAATACTCGATGAAAGTTTCAAGGCATTGAAAATTTAACCGTTAACAAAACAGTGTCAGCATTTGCTATTAACAAATTAGCAGCTACTTGATGAACGAAACAGTGCAAAATTTATTGTTACATGGCTGGTGGAGAAATGCTTGCAAAAAAATCAACTCCCCTCCTTTAACGTTTTCCCAAATAATCTACTGCCCTGGCATTCTTACTTGGAAAGTATTTAACCCAAAGTATTTAACCCATATCACAGAAGTAAACACGGCGAGTAAATATCGTAACATTTGGTCGTTACAAACGAATCTGAGCTGCAAATTATCACAATTTTGTATAAATCTTTCTCAGCAATCCCTGTCCTGGATGACTGGATGATTGGAATTTTGTCATCAAGCTGAACAATTTAAAGTTGCAAAACAACACCTGGAGCTCGCAAAAGTTTCCTGCATGTACTGTAAAGCTCTATTTAGTCCTTGTTACCTCCTTCGTCTCTTTGTTAACCTCCTCCCCCTAACCTTCATTTGTTATCAGCAGTTACCAACAATTTTCCATCTACTTTGCAGAACAGATTTGATATCAACTTTGATTTGTTTGGACAAAACTGTGCTGAATTTGCGTACTGTGCTGGACTCGTAAAATTGTATGTTAACTCAGCAAAACCTTAGGAAAAAATAAACAGCTAGCATTAAATTTCATGTCACTTCATTCTAGATATAATCCCCCTTCCTGGGAATTTGTTCTTTTCCAAGCCTTTGAAATTAAACAGGCCTCACTGGGAGCTAAATGAGCTAAATAGAGCTTTTGCAGTACACGTATTTTTTTATAAGAAACTAAGAATTTGGGCCAGTACTGAAGTTTCTTAAAATTATCATGGGTGCCTCAATGGGCGTTTCTAATGCATTTGCTTTTGTTGCCACATGTGGCAATACCACAATGGGTTTAGATATTTCATTTTGTGCCTCAAAGGGCAAGTCACTGTTGTTATCTTCATTTGATCTTGCAAAATGCACAGTTGTTGGCAATTGCTCAACTGACAAAGTTGGGGCATCTGGAATAAATCCTCTTTGTAGTGCATTCAAGAACTGGGAGTCACCCATGTCAAGAATTTCATCTAATGTCTCAGACTGCCAATGTGTTGCTGACATTGCATGCTGGCTGTAGGCAAGTGATGTCAGTGCCATAAAAGCACACTGTCTTCCATGTGATTCTTCACTGAAACATGCATCCCCTTGGTGTTGGTTTCCTATTGCAACTAATATTGGCAATTCCAAAACTGAATTTTCAGAGTGGCTGTTACTTGATGTTACTGCTGGTCCAGGGTTCAATTCAACATCTCCTGCCAAGAACAAAAGAAAAAGCAAGGAAAAACTTGAAACACTATTGTAGGTATCATTCGACTTGTTACGACAACTCCTGGCAATTTTCCTTCTGAATTTTGAAGACTGGTTTTTTATCCATCTCCTGCCAGTGGCAAGCAATGCTTGCTGCCGTTTGTTAGTGAAAGCGCAAGCAACGCGTAGGCCCTCCTGCTGGATGTCATCTTCCTGCCACTTTTGAAACCTGTCCGCTGCAGAACAATAAATGGTCAATACAACGCAGAGGATAAAAAGAAATCCTCTCATCCTGGTTATGAAATGGGTGTAAAGAATGATTTGATACGTACCAGAGTGGATGAACATCTTCTTCTTCTTGGAACGAAAGTCGCCCAGCTTCTCTCGCAAAACTGTCATGAGTGTGCTGAAAAGCTTTGTTGTTGCTGTTGCTCTATCGCCACTGTTGTTCTGTCCAATCACAAGCATCAATGAGTCTGCAGATTGTCCTTTTGTTCTGTGGTTTGCAACCATGGTGATAGTCGGCTACCCGTGTTTTGCTCGTAAAACTCGTCTAAATGGCTGCTTCACTACGTTCAGCAGCAATAAGGGACATTAATGCCATGCTAAACTTTTATAGCAAATGGCCATACAACAATTTTTTGCTTCAGCTAAAAGACCCTATACAGTATCAGCATTGTTACTTATGAAATTGAGGGCAGGAAAGAAGTAATTACTTCTCACCATTCTGATTGATAATTTCACAATCTCAGATACTGAGATGATTCTGCTACCACATGAGGTACAAAAATATTCTAGGCCAGGCAGAGCAATTGTGCCCATTGTTTATAGAACATTGTGTCATAATACAAAATTTTGTGTGGAACAATGCATGATGGTATACCTCAGCAAACAGAAATCATTTCTCTCCAATGAAATCAAACAATTGTCAACACGTTTGTAACCGCACACAGGCCAGCCACCAATGATAACGTAGCTTGATTGATAAACGAACTTAAAACTGCTGGTGGTATGTAAGCCTCCAAAGCACATAGTCGAAGAGCTGCTGCAGCCAGTAAGCAAAGCAAGGCACATCAAGAGAGGAAATCAATAAGAGAGGCTGCTGGAGTACTGAAAGCACATTCGAGGAATTTTGTGTTATTAACTAATAACTGTAACAACAGTAAGCATGAATTTGTAGAGACACAAGCAGAGTAAACTCTATGTATTTTATAACTTGTTTGTTGAAAAACCATGATTTCTTGTCCCAGAAAGTCTTTCCTTTTCAAGAACTTTATACTGCAACCAATATCTCTGTTGCCAAAACGCCATCGCGAGGCTCCTGTGAAGCGTCACTACAAGGGGTATGATTATCTCATACCCATGCTACTGTTTACTTCATCACATGAACACTTCATGTCTAATGATGCACTACACTCGGCCAGAGCTTTAAAGTCTCATGTAGGCTGCTCTGCTCCGACGCAGGAGCAGCGAGATAGAATCCAAAATTAACCGATCGTAGTGACGGGTAATTTAGATTCTATGAGCTGTGAACTGCAAGGAGCAGTAGACTACATGCCACACCCATTCCCACCCTTAAAGAGGATTAAAATTTTGGTTTAAGTTTCATTTAAGGGATCTCTTGTGCCACAATTGAAATCTTTTCTGACCTCATTCCGTGCTCTTTAAATAGTGATCTTCCTGCGCGTGCGCGCGATCTCATGTAGTCTACTGCTCCTTGCAGTTCACAGCTCATAGAATCTAAATTACCCGTCACTACGATCGGTTAATTTTGGAGTCCCAGATATCGCAAAGTAGCAACAACAACAACAATAACAACAACAACAACGTTTCCTTTTTTGCTCAATCTGGGCCTTATGGACTTTGACATAAATTTTTGAGACGGCGATGCACACGTTTACGTGTGCCCTTTGGAACGAGGCAGCAGTGTAGTCTCGGAAGCGAGGCAAGTGACCCTCGACAGTTGGAAATTCTCAATGCTGCGGTGAAGTTCATGGAAGCTAATTGGCCTTAAAACTGAGGAACTCCTGATTCACAGTGAAAGGTTTGTTGATTCTTGGATTGAGGAAACATTCGTATGGATATTTGTGGCTTTTGTTCATGGCTAATATCACTGTAAACTTGAATAGACCTTTTAGCTATTCTGAGAAAGAATCTCAATCGAACGATACTTTGCTACATTTTGTAGAATTTTCGAATGTGCACAATAGTGATAGAAGCCCTAACGCCACTCGATCGAACGTCGCGTATAAAAATGTATAAAAATAACGCTCGATCCAGGCTCTTTTGTAGAATAGCTAAAAGGTCTATTCTGAGCTGTTTTAACATTGGAGGTTTGAGCCGGCAACTTAGGCCCATCCGCCATTGCCTGGTGTTCGTACAGTGTTGCTATGGTTTCCATATCCAGTTATGAAATCGATGGGGAAAACTTCATCCCAAATTTTAGTATCAAAGTCCATAAGTCGTAGTTTGAGCGTCCATCAGTCTATCAATAGCGATAACTACGAATATGCAATCAGTCTAAAGCAAGGGCAGTTAAAAAAATTTGCTGATCTGGTTGTTCGAGCCAACCTATCGCCAAGCTGAAATCCTCCGAAACATAGCGCATACATTGAAAAATTTCGGGTACTTGTTGCAGTTGCCAGGGGCGGCGCCAGCCCACAAAAAGTGGGGTGGAAAAGAAATAGAGTTGATGGCCAGAAGGTATACCTAACGATTTTTATGTCGTTTTTGCTTAGGAATGAATACCGACCGGAGGAAAGTGGGGTGGACGTGTCCACCCCAGTCCACCCCGTGGCGCCGCCCTTGGTTGCAAAGAGGTCTGCAATGCACCATTAAAGCTACGTATACTTCCTAGAAATTACCAAAGACTTTCCATTTACCTTGATATGCTGCATTTCCATTCATCTTTGCATGCTGATCTTGATATGGTTTGGGATAAAAACCATGTCGAATTTGTGTGTGACTCTTAAAATTGTACATTAAAATCGATAACTTTGGGACCGAAAAGTTTCGGCAAAAAAACTTTGGACAAAAAACTTTCGGAAGCTTTTTTCGGGAATTTCGGACCAAAAAACTTTCGGACAAATACGACGTCATAAAGCAAGCACGATACCAAAAAGATGTTAAAAAACTGATTGTGATTCTATCATAAATATCAACTTACAGAAGGCTTACAGAAGGTACTTGATGATCAATACATCTACAAGGACATTTGAATTTAATTTTTGTTAGATTGAACAATTGCTAAACCAGCTGTAAACAAAATTAAAATGTGTTGCTATGCATGACGTATTTTCAAGAAACGCTTCAAGGACTCAAACTTTTAGATAAAATGCGCAAACACAGCATTGTCTCTTTAGCTATCGATTATTAACAACAGGTGTGGACCATCAATTTCAATGGGCTATATTTAGATTTTTCTGCTCTGTGCAAATGCAGGCTTATATCCTTGCACAAACCCTTTAATATGAAAAGTGCTACCATTTTACCTACGCGAAAGATGGCGGCAAGGGACTTTTTACCAAGATGCATCGCGTTCCAATTACGAAACACAAATTTTTGACGATGCTAAAGGAATTCGATAAAAGAACGCAATGCATCTTAGTGAAAAGTTCCTTGCCGCCATCTTTAGCGTAATCGTCTGCTACTGTTATCATTGTATCAAATTAGATGTAAGGCGAAAATGCCCGCGAATATAAACGATTGGAGTGTTTTACGTTTGTAATTTTGGGTCATCGAAAACCTCACGTGTGGAATCTAATTTTAGACAATTACATCATGATTTTACTCTCTCAAAGCGGGTCGACAGAAAACGAGACCTTTCTAGAATGTCGTCATCCACTGATACTTTCATCTCATAATTCACATTTGTTATTCATTATAATTTACAAGCAATATTGAGAAATTCACATTAAGGAGTTCTTGATCATTTTTCAAGGCTTTTAACGACCAAAGAGATTGTGAAAATTCTGCAAAGATTTGCCGATGCCTGATTGCTGATTCCTTTGTTGTTGCAATCTTGCGAGGTTGAATTGCGCGGATCCAGATCCAAAATGACCCCTTTTCGCTACTTTTCGATCATGCGCTCCTTCTGCAATTGCAGCAATAATCTTTATCAATTGCCTTAAACAGCTGTTTGAGCGGCATTCATTCTTCATGAGTTCAGCCAAGTTATATGCTTCTACTGCCTCAATATCTTGCTCTAGCTTTCTTGTTAAATCGAGGCTATCGACCGGCTTGGCAATGACAGTTCCACAGAGCAAAACAACGATTGAGATCACAACTATTTGGACTTGCATGTTGTTGTTTTTTTTATCTGATAACTGAAAAGGAATAATTCATACATTAATGATGACAACAACAACATTTTTCATTTTGCTCTAACTTGGACTTACGGATTTTCATACATAAAAATTGAGGCGGAAACGCACAGAGTTATCTGTGCACTCAGGGATGAGGGTAAGGCGTAGTCTCAGAAGCGAGGCAAGCAACCCTCGACAGTTATAAATTCTCATTGCAGCGTTAAGTTCATGGAAGCTAATTGGCCTTCAAAATGAAGAACTCCTGGTTCATAGTGAAAGGTTTGTTGATTCTTAGATTGACGAAACATTAATCTGGACACTGGCGGCTTTTGTTCATGGCTATGGTATCACTGAAACTTGAATTTTGAGGTGTTTTGGCATCGGAGGTTCGAGCTGGCAACTTAGGCCAATCCGCCATTGCTTGGAGCACTCAGCTATTCGAAAAGTGTTGCTATGGTTTCTAAATCTAGTCATGAAATCGAGGAGGGAAACTTCGTCCTAATTTTCAACGTGAAAGTCAATGAGACATAGTTTGAGCGTCGATTAGTCTATCAACAGGGCTAACTACGCATATGGAATCAGTCTTGGTATTTTACGGCACTGGTGTAATCTGATTTGGTAACAAGAACAGTTAGGTAGACGGAGTTCAATCCCAGCTACTCTCCACTTCTGCGATCCTCGCGCTTGGCGCAAAAACCGCAACTTCATTTGCACCTTCAAAGGACTAACATAGCTAAAAAGTATAAGGACTAACATAGCAAACATAGCCAAGGTCGACCAAAAAGTAACCCCCCCCCCCACGATAAGAAAACTTCAGAAAAAATTCTGAATGGAAGACATTGGTGAATTTTATGTGGCATGAACTGCAATATTGAATACACTTGCTGAGTGAAAATCAGTCTTTATCAACAGCATCTATAAAGACATGAGCATTCGAAGAAAGATCGTCGCCAAAAAACTGTTACAAAATAACTTTAACCCGCACCCGCTTACACATTGTCTACGCATCATTGAAAATGTTCTGTGCAAATGACTTGTTTCCTAATTGCTCATGACAGCATCAGGGGAATTTCAAATTGACTTTTGCAATACAAAAAGAACTGAATGCACCAAAACATGGTACGTATGTAACAGAATACTAAATTGCAAAATTTGACAATTTCCTAATTTTGACCGTCTCAAAATTTCATTTTTGCAATTTAATGGTTATTTTTTGCAAAAGAGAGCGATCAGAAGTAGAAACGATGCTAAGCCAGAGAAAATATTGCATCTTGCATAACATGAGGTGGTTGAAAAACTAAGAACGGGCTGAACAGTGAAATTACGGCTGCAAAAAATATTTGTAAACAATTGCATACAGTATGAACCTACAGTTCCATGTAAGGATTCTTGCTTTGCCATGAAAGTTAGGCCTATTCAACACTGAAGTCTTACCTTTTGTTTGCAATTCTCATCAAAATGCAGGAGAAATCTGAAAAGGATCAATAAACATCCGACATATTTAAGCAATTTCATCATCACCAGATGTCATCATAAAATCACACTAAAATTCCATTTAGCACCTCAACATAAATAATGGAATTTTATCTACAATTAATTTAAAATCATTTCGATCGACATATGATCTTCACATTTGCACCTAAAATTGATTCTTATTGAGAGAGAAAAACTGCTGGTGCAGTCTGGCCAGTTCAGGGCGATTCCTTTTGAGCCTAGAGGCTCAGTTAACCTGATTACAGCGCAACCATATGGTTTTAGTCGAGAAGTGCAAAACCCAAGCAAATTGAGAAAACTGGCAAAGCTAGGTGCAAAAGGGCGTCTTTGTTGGGATTTCTACGCGACAGCATTTTTATCTACAAATATTAAAGTTAAATTTTTGGATTAGTGTTAGGAAGTTGAGACTAAAGATGTCATATGAGATTTGCGATAACGCAAAATTATTCATGCAAAATACTATGATTGCCATAATTTGCAGGGATTACACGTGACATCTAATTTAAAACAGACCTTGGTGACATCGGCAATCGATCTTGTTGGCTTAAATTAGCTTTTTTGATTATAGCTATGTAAGTTGCCAACGAACAACAAATTGATAATAATAACAATAATAATCTTCCACACACCTCTATCATTTCCTTAGTCAAGTACCTCCCCCCCGGGGGGGGATCGCTGCAATTCTGAAAGTAATCACGATATAAAAGTCCAAGACATCAAAGTTCCAGATATGAAATAAAAAGGGAGAGGTCAATAATCATCTGTCGAATTTCTTAAAAGATTTGACGCCAGTTCTTGCTTCCGTATCACTTCCCAGGGGGGGGGGGTACTCATACATTATTCCGTACGGGGACATGCCACTAAACAGGGTATCATTTCAGGATTCCGACTCCAGGGCAGGGTGTCATTTTTGTAAAGTCGGCTCCAAGACAGGGTCAATACTAATCATTGCTAACGGAACGTCATTGTAGGCCATTAGAACTCCGCGAATTTTATTAAACTTATTCGGTTTACAACGTTTTCGGATTTTCTGATAGATTTCTGACAAATTTCCAGGGCAGAGCACAATTTTGTTTGAAGAAACTCAAGGGCAGAGCATCGTTTAAGAAAATTTCGCTCCGAGACAGGGTATCATTTTTAGGAATTTGACTCCGGGACGGGGTAGCTTTTCAGATTCTCCAGCGGCAGCCTGGAAAATGATATTTTTATTTGGTCCCCAGCACACTTTACATCCTGTTCGTTGAATGATTTGGTTTCATAATCTTTATGTATTCAAATTAATGAGAGTTTCAAAGACGGATCTCTGTAAAATTTTTACGTTCAAGTTCCTATGAGGTCAAGAGACTTCATCCAGATACTTTGAGACTCCCATTTTTCTGTGTGACGCAGTGACAGTAGTGCATCTGTGAATAAACAAACATACGAAAAATCACTAACACCAGACGATTTTGCTTGAAAGGGTCTTGTATTCAGGTACAGAAAATGAATTTGCATGAAGAAACATTTTCATTTACAAAGAATTTTTATCTTTTAAACCGTTAGTATACTAGTATTACAGGTCCACATCAGAAGAAATGCTACCAGTAAGTGAACCTGCTTGAAGGAATCAGAAATTAGGACACGAAAGAGAAGCCTTTGCGTCGATATTTTGTAAAGAGCTCCTACAAACCTCCACTATGGTAAGGTTTCTGTCACTTCAGAGGGCACTCAAAGTGCATACCGATAAGGCTCTAAAGCCCTAATACTCCAGAAAGGGGCTTGAAGAGATGGAGATTATTAGAGGACGCCCCCTCTTTCATATATGCGATAACTTCTCCGTTCATTCATACCTATTTTGCTGACTCAACATACAATTTTACGGATCAAATACATAAATTCGACACAGTTTTTGTCCCAAATTATATCAAAATTAACCTGCAAGCTTGTTTAGCTAAGTAAACGGAAAATCTTTAGTACTTTCTGAAATTCAAGACAGGCTTGATAGAGAAGGGGGCTGAATAGAGCCTTTTGAGGTGTTCTCAGAGCCACCGGGCGCATGTTTTCAAAGCGTAATGGCTAACGCTAATCATCAAGATTTTTCTCCGCAAAAACTACAGCAGTTAGAGTATGTTTCCTTGTAACAACACTTACTTCGTAGTAGCAAAAAGATAGAATCATTGTCAGTGATTGCTTCACAATTCTCTAAAACCGCCATCAGCCACTCTAAGACCTGCAAAAAACCATGAATAACAATCTCACGGAACTTTGGAATTCCATAAATCTTAAACTTGATCTCTTTTAACAAGTGAAGTCACTAGATACAGTACAGGCCTTGCCCACATCAATTTAGTTTTCCTGTCCAAGAATGCTCAAGAATTTCGAAGAATTTCGTTCTTCAACAAATCATGTTGGAAAATAAAAATCTTTCACAAGGCTCAAGAAAATCTTATGAGGTCCTTATAATTCTTGACAATTTTTGTCATGCTAATTTGGGGGAGATTACGTAATTCCCTTGTACGGAGATTATGACCAACCATCACGCACGATTATTTGTTATTTGTGCGAATAACTGTTAAAATATGAATTAATCAATCTCACCTCGAGTCTTTTCGTCTTGTTTCTGTATCTGCAAACTGAATTTTTGCTTCTGCAAGTCAAGCAGCAACTGAGCAATGATATAAACTGAGCTTAGGCCAATCGTATTAAAATGTGGTGGCTTGGAACAACAACAGCTTACAATGCGGTAAGCCACCACATTTTTAATACGATTGGCCTAAGCTCAGGTGCTGTTCGACTTGCAGAAGCAAAAACTCAGTTGCAGATACAGAAACATGACAAAAAGACTCAAGGAGAGAATGATTAATTCATATTTTAACCATTATTCGCACGAATAACTCCAGCGTCTCCTAATCATCAATGAAATTATGATTGAATCTCGGACTCGAATCTTGAATCTCGTAGGAATGTTATCAATTCTTCAATCGAATCGACAGTTCCATCATATTTGCCATCACCATAGTAATTTGCAAATCTCGCAATCTGATCGGTGCTCTAGGGAGCTCAGAGTCTGGTCCTAGGGTCAGATTTTTCAGAGTTACACTATGAGTCTCTGTTGACCGAGGTGCCATCATCAAGTCAAAGGAGCACAGGGAACAAGAGCTGTAAGTCAAAAGTCTAACTCAAACTACCAGCCCTAAGGTTTCCTTGTCAAGCGCGCTAACACGATGTCTCCCTGCTCTTCAAATTTCTACTTTCAAAACATTAATTCTTTCCATTCTCGTCCAGTATCCATTGGAAGGAGAAGACAAACCTTTTCCTGCAAATGATTCCATCTAGGCAGCTGCAATAACGACCTCAATTGTTCTCCGAATATATCCCAGCTAACCTTGCAATACTGTGTATACTCTGATTGGTTCATTAATGGTAAGGACAGGCCAGATGCTGACCAACTGTTAATTGCTGCAGCCAGAACATCAAGCCAACATTGCGGGTCTTTAGTCTGCGAGGAAGAAGATTTAGAGCTGGTTTAAAATATATCTCACAAATGTGCGTCCAAATTCGAAGTTTGCGAAAACTCACAGTCGTGAATTTACCAGCAAGGTCAACAAAGCAGAAATTCTGCTGTGATAGAACTGCTAAATCAAAGATAAATGGCTCATTTTACTACAATCAGTCAAGTTGTTCTATA
The DNA here is from genome assembly GCA_964020215.1 of Aurelia sp. 3 sensu Dawson et al. (2005). Lineage (NCBI taxonomy): Eukaryota > Metazoa > Cnidaria > Scyphozoa > Semaeostomeae > Ulmaridae > Aurelia > Aurelia sp. 3 sensu Dawson et al. (2005). The sequence goes on from OZ026580.1 coordinate 19,643,582, forward strand.
TTTAAGGAAGGTATTTCTGCAGGTTTTTCCTGATTTTGGTGGGAAATTACTCAACAAAAACGTTGAAACAGAATCTATAATTCTATCAGACTCGCGCCAAATCGTCAAAGTAATGCAGTCAAAAAATTGTGTTTGACTACAATGCAGTCAAAAAAGTCTCTGAATTAATAAGTTCATTTATCTTCCTTCTTTCTTCTGCAAAGAATGAAAATCAGTGAAAATAAAATGTTTAACCGTCAAAGGAATCTTCTTTGTGAAAACAAGCAGCAAATATTTTAGTCACTTTCATTTTTCAAACGAGGAGATAATTGTGATTTAACACAGCATGATAAAAAATAATTCTGTAACTACCATATTCACCACAAGTGATCTGACTCTTCCCATTTGCTCCAAAAACCATATCATTTCCTCTTCATGCTCTTTACCTGAAGTACTATTCAGATGATGGCGGTGCAAAGCATTCTTCATTGAAGTTAACGATCGATCACTGACGTTTTCTGGAAATAGAAAATGATTTCAGGATCATATGATTGTAATATGATACAGGATGAAAAAAGCTGCAATTGCCAATAACTATTGAAGACGATGAGCTACTTTAATTGATTTGTCTAACGGACAAAAAGATTGAAAGTGCTTTTTTATCTTGTTGGTAATTTTCAAAGTATTAGTCTCTTGGCAGGTTGAAAAGACTTAAAGAATCAGTCTTTCAGGACAGCCGGAACATGGCTGAAAACGCATGATCAAATTTTCCAGGTGATTCGAAATCTATTCGAAATGTTGTTGAGAATTTGTATGACCAATAAAATGATAAACTGAAACTGAGATAGAAGTTGAAATTAATATATTATTTATAGCTGTGAAGAAAGGATTACTGGAAAAAGTAACAATGAACATTTTATGATTCTTAATATTTCGAGATGCTTATGATGATGCACTTTGGGAAATTTTCTGGACGTTAAGCAGGACTAATTTTTGAATCCTTCCAATTTACCAGAAGACTACTATCTTGAAAATTCCTAAAAAATATGAACAAAATACTTAAATCTCGTAGCTATTAGAAAAATCAATTTTGATGATTACAGTGCAGTCAAATCTACTAGAATGATTTTTCGAACAAGGTATATTTTTCTGAGTCACCCGGTATAAATTTCCATCAATACGTAGAAGTTAAGGGTTAGCGAAGACTGATAACGTTGAGTCCTAGTAAACGCCACAATCCAACCATCCTACTCGCGCGTACTTGTAGTATGAGCGATTAGGGGGTGGGTGGTAGCGATTACTAGGACTCAATGTTGTCAGTCTAAGGCAACTGCCATGATGAAAAATTTGATATCCTCACCTGCAGAGAACAATTCAAAGGTTCGATCCATTGTTTTCAAGGAAGAGCCACCAATGCCAACTATCATGGATTCAACGGAAATAATCAGTTCTGTATCCTAGGGATGAAAAGATAATTTTCAAATCTCATAACAACTGGGAACGTTTTTTCCAATTATAGGGAATCGACATAGGTACATTGTGTGGCAGCCAAGAATCGGTTATGGGGGGGGGGATGTTTAAACATCAATTCTTTCTTTAGCTACACGATGCAACGGCATGCATCGAACACAATATGCGATTCTTACCATATGGCACAGTAAAAACCCGCGCATAAGAACCTAGTGGTTAAGAACCTACAGGCTGAAATTTTCAAATTAGACCTCCATTATGTAAGAACCCATTCAGCCTAAAATTTGAAATAGGTTCTCATTTGTGGAGATCATCAAATTGAATTGAAGGTCCAGAAAGCGATTCCATGGCCGAAACCAAATACGATATTTATCCGGACTCGCTGATCAATGGGAAAAAGAACGAAGGGTTTGGGGCATGCGCAGTTTCACAAAGGAAGGATGAAGGGTGACGACCCTGAGATCGATACTGCACAGACTCCAAAGGGCTTGGAAGGCCGTCTGGCTCTTCTGGAGAAATCCTGGAGAAGAGTCAGAGCCAGAAGTATCCCGATCAAGTAGCAAAATTTGAGCCAGCGTTCACACGATACAGGCACAATTTGAAAACAGTAGGAAATTTGACGGTAATAACAAACTCATTGCAGACTCCCTAAGAATGTCTGACAATAGGGTAATAAATATTTGTCAAAAATCGAAAGTGATACCGACCCAGTGTACATGGGGTCTAAAACAAACATCCTACCTTTAAACTGTTGAGCACCTCTATTCTTAGTTCCTGTGGTAAGCATAACAGGCATTGTGTTGTATCCTTCAAACTTTCTTCGTCCTGCATTGCAAACAGATAATCACAGTCAGCCTTTACATTGTTTACAACGAGGCCGGTCATGGCCATCTTCGTACTGCTTACTTTCAATCGAAACTTACTCAAGTACATTTTTCATCTGGTGCATTGCAACGCCATGTGGTGAAAGGCGTATTAAATGTTGTTTATAAAGTTAAATCGACGAAATTTGAGTCACAAGAATTACCTTAACAATGTTCTGATTCAAAAGCAGAGATTGGAGTGCATTTTTTACGCATATCAAGCTCGATTGCACTGGATTTTTCATTTTGGAGACCTTCTTTAAACCATCGACAGATACTTTTCGCAGCTTTCCCTCCTGAAACGAGAATGTGGATCTTAGATTACATTTTTCATCGAAGACCAATTCGTCCCCCCTGGGAAATCTATAGAATTGATCTCTCGCATCTACATCCAATAGATTAATTGTTCAAATACAATTGGTTCCAATAGATTAATTTTTAAAATACAATTGGTTCATTGGCATTATACAAAGAAGGATTCTTCAATTCACAATGGTTGACAAAAGATGAATGCTAATGTGATAATCGTTTACCTGCCTTAGATATATAGATTGTAGGTCACAAACCTCACTTTGAAAAACTTTAACAATTAGTTCCTCGATGACCATTTTCAGCTTGTGGATTGGAACGAATCTTGAAATTGTATCGAGGCTCTTCAAAACCTCACATTTGCATTCGATCTAAGAATAAGGATGGAAACAAAACGAGCATTTAATATTGCATATAAAGGCGTTTACAAGAAGAAGCTTTCGTTGACTATTCATGACAATGGATGTGTAGAGGAATGTATCCAATGTTTGAGAAATTTTCAAAGGAAAATTTAATGGAATTTTCTGTGGAAACGATGTATCCCCAAAACCAAAATAATGATCACAGCAAATCATGAGGTGAAACATGCATTGAAATGGTTCAGTTGTTGTAAGCAGTCAATGGTTGAAGCCTGGAAGCAGCTGCAAAGAGGAATAATTTTGTCTTTGTGGAATAAATTAGAAAAGCACAAAGAACCTAAAATCGAAAACCAAGAAATAGAAAAATAAAGACTCAAGAAATAAAGATTAAAATAAAGAAAAAATAAATCGAAAAAAATAACAATCGTGAAGGATTTCGGGGCCAAAAGTTCTCTAAACAAGGGCTCTTTTTTGGTAGGTTAAACATTCAAAAGGGCGGGGGGTACTTGATTTTGACCGTGACTTGACGTGAATCTGGATTTTGACAACAGGACCCATTTGTATGACAGAATTTTTCAAGAATTGCAAACCCTTTTGCATGAATTACAGGAATTTTCGTAGCCATACAAAATACCGGGTGGACCAAGCGGAACTTTAACCATTTGAAAATTTGTAATGCTGAGAATACTTAAGGTATTCTTTGCGTAACAAATTTTTAACAGTTGAAACTCTTTTTGGTAAGTAGAAAAGAAGTATTACCTCAAGGGATAAGAAGATAGAAGGATTCAGCCACGATATCAACCACGTTGGTAACGTTGGGTTAGAAGAGGCATTAAGAATTGCAAACTGCAAACATAGCCTTCTAGTCTCCGCATCTAGATAAGAGAAAAGATCATAGATATTGTCTACTTTTTGTTGCGATAAAATATCCATAATCGAGCGTACCAGAAAACGTATTCACATTTTACTGGACAAGATAAAATTTAATTATTGGACTGTTGGCAAAAGTTTATGCAATCATCAATAGCTAATACTGCATTCACACTGACACATTTAAACCAGCTTTATTTAAACCAGGTTAGATTTCAGCCAATCAAATGCACTCGATTCGTTGGATTGTCCAATCAGAAGGCTCCATTCCATAGCCTGGTTTAGTTTAAACTGGTTTTACTTGCAAGTGTGAATGATTTCATCTGAATTTATCTCTCTGTGGCGTATATAAACAATGTCAACAGTAAAAATACTTCGATGCATAGGAGCGTTAAAGGCGACTGTGCAACATTCAGCCTTTGCGCGCTATCGTTCGACTTTCTGATTATCAGAAAGTAATATGGCTGCCACACAGCAGCAAGCTTCATGCTTTGAATGTTTTGTGTATCAAAAACAGATACTTACAATAAGCTTCAAAGACCAAAAGGGGAGAAGATGGACCTGATGTGTATTTTTCCAATTTGATATAAGCTGGATGAGGGCAAATTGTAAGTTCAAATTAAAACCTTTTGTTACTTATATACGATCGGACGATAGGGCGTTTGCGTTTGTAAAGGAACCCCAAATCTTGGTAATGTTGTTGGTCTAGAAAAAGGTACAATCTCTAGATTTGCGGACATGTTGGTCATATCATCAAGTATAAGTTCCAAGTTTCATTTTTGTGACGGAGAAAAACAGGCCATGTTTGTCTTGTTGGTACTGTAATTGGATTTTACGTGAATGCAACACAACGCTATTTGTACACAAAGGGCATAAGCAATGTTGGTTAATCTGCATTGAAATATTCAGTAATATTTCCATCAGTGATTGTGTAAGTTTCTCAGATTGAATCAATAACAACAATAAGCATAACAATAGGCGATTGCGCTAAAGATGGCGGCAAGGAATTTTTTACCAAGATGCATTGCGTTCTAATTACGAATCCTTAACAGTTCTATAGGAATTCGATTAAAGAACGCAGTGCATCTTGGTAAAACATTCCTTGCCGCCATCTTTAGCGCAATCGTCTATTATCGAAATCCGTCACTTTTATTCAACTGAAGGAAACGAAATTGCTTCGTGTTCACCGTTAGACTTATGATTTTCGGCTATGTTTTGCTCCATTCAATTGAATTTTTATTTACTGTAAATGAAGCGAAAACAAGGGCTCATGTAATAAGTCTAGTTCACCGTATCGAATAGCCAAATGTTTGTTTTGATTCCATGCACTCCCGCAAAGGCTCTATCTTGCACAGGCCCCTTTAATGGAAGAAAACGCCACTATCACTTTATGAAAACAATAACTTCAAGATCAAACAAAAGTTTATCTTTAGAATTAAAAATTGATGCGCTAACACAAGTTAAGCAAACCATAGCTCCACCCTAACATTGTTGCAGGTTGTAGAATTTACGGTTTTCTTGAGCACATTCTAATGAGCGAACAAGTGAATGAAAAATGAGTAGTGCCGAATGAGTAAAAATACCCGTAATATGAAAGACTACATAAGTAAATAAGTTTATAGATAAATAAATAAAGTAAGATAATATTCAGTATTATTGCTCTGATGATATTCAGTGAGCAGCGATTTTCAAACGCTGGGCCTTTGTATCGACTCAACCGGTACGTTGAGCTTTGAATGAAAGAAGCTTCGAATGAAAGCATTAGTTTGCTAAAGAAATTACGAAGAGTAATCAAATCAAGAACGTTCATACCAAATCCAAGTTTCATCAAGGGACTAAGTACCAATGCCCAATTCACTGGAGGCAAATTTGCCTCAGATGCAATGATAAGAATTTCCAATAAAGAACTGACAGCATTGGAAGAAAATGATCCATTTGGGCCTACAAAGAAGAATTTTTGAGTTACTGGATCATTTTACTTGCATAGTAAATAGGTTGTTATAAACTTGCCAATTTTCCTCACAGTAAGGTTTCAAACTCCTCATAGTTGCGTAAAATGTCTGAAAATTGTGAAAATGATGCCTATAATTCCGTAACGATTTGACAAAGGTACTCCTAAAAAATGGCACGTCCCCGTACCACAAAAAGTACCAAGTTACCCCTCCCCCCGGAGGGAAACTCCGCATTCTCTAGCAGAAACGCTTCGATAGAGTTTTAAGAATTTAGTTGTGATAACTAATTCGTTTATATCTGAATAACTACCGGTAGACATAAAAATTGCAACCTTTTATCCCTTGTTGAACAGTATCAAACGAACAATTTAATTCATTAACCATAGCAACTTATCATTTCATCCTTGAACCAATTTCTTAGTGCTGGAATGGTTGAAGGATTTCTTACCTGATTTTCCAGCCTCAACAAGGCAGCTGAACAGAGATCGAAGAATCGTAGATTCATGGAGGTAATGATAGTTGTTTGGTACTACAAAAGAAGGTTTGTTTTTAAGTATACTCTCAATTTGCAAAATATTTAAAATGGCTTGATAGAAAGTATCATTTAGTGAGAAAAGAAGCACTAATAAGCATTCTGACAGACGGGAAAACACATCTATACTTTTTCAAATATTTCTCGCTAAACTAGAGCAACCAAACCAAATAACACAGCAGCAGAATAACGATATTGAAGTAACGATAGGAATTGTGTAGCCGGTATTGGTGAGCTATTATTTAATCAGTTTGCTTTCCTTGCTATGTGAAATGTAGTTCCCCATCAGTTGTTCAGTAAGTTGAAAAATAAAATTGATATACTTACGTGCCACTTGCCGAGATGATCCGGTGTGGTGGACCATATGAAGCAATCCCAGCAATTTGCTTGAGTGTGTACAGAAAGCAGTATCGTTAGTGGTTTGAATGACCTTCAACGAAGGAAGAATAGTCAGAACAAAGTCATTTAAAGCATTTTCAACATTTAACGGCAGATGCTTAGAATACTGAGAAATAAATAATTTTTTCATCAGCGATTTAGAAGAGTTATGAATATGCCCAAATATGCTATATATTGTGTCTAAAATCTCTCTATGAAATTCTCGAAAAAACTGCTTTTTCGATAAATTTGCTTTTTCAAAGCTAACGAAAATAAAGTGCTGGCATCTGCATTAGGAGAATGTAACCTTGAAGATAGGGTACTGGTGGGATTTACCAGGCAGCAGAATAAAGCAAACAGTTCTAGCTTTCAATATCTGAGGCCCTGTAGATTCACTTACCTGCTGTACAGTCTTGATCACAACAGCAAGTTTATTTTTCAAGGCAACATCAAATACATCAATTTCATCAAACTGCAAGCAATAACAACTTTTAAGATTATGCTTTTGCTCATGAGAAAAGGGTGTCCCAAAAAATTGTTCCCTGCTTGTGAGGCTGCTGTGGAGGAGCAAGGTTCTATTCAGAGTTTGAGACCTTGCTTGAGTCAATCTAACGAGTGGCTTCAGATTTATGGCAGAGGAATTGGAGGAAAGTGGTTTGTTCTCCAAACATGTCGAAATAAAGTAAAATTTCAAAGAAAGAGCACAGGGAATCCACTGCTAAGATTGCTCTCTGAAAGTAAAATCCGATCATTTCCTTCGTAATGATACATTTAGAGGAGTTGAGGCTGCGCGCGGGCTGTACACATAGGGTCAGGTTTTTCAGAATAAGACAGTATTATGAAGCTTTGTTTTTGTTTAGGGACTTGGGTAGTAAGTCTAGGTAACAATACATATTTGAATCAGATCCTAAAAAGCTTAAAAACATGGAAATTATTTACCTGAAACAAGGAACTGCTTGAGCCAAAAGCAGTCAGCAAGCCATGAGCTGAAGCAATTCGTTCCTCGATCACTTTGCCCTACAAAAACAATGTAGCAGCTTACTTGCTCAGCAGAGTTTCCTGGACAAAGCAATTTGCATCAGCAAACCGAGTGCATAAAAAGACCTTTGCAATTGAGACAATATCCCTTCTTGGAAACAGACACTGGTCGAATTTGCTACATGCAATGAAAGAAGCAAGCACACTCCCTTCTTTCAAAAACTTGATTAGATACTGGAGGGGCGAAAACTGCGATTGTAGGCTATGCAAAACATATAAACCCCCAGACTGGGTACATGACATGATAGGCAGTCATATTATATATTGTAAATACACTTCCTTTATTTCATGTCGATATGGATGCGAAAAAGTAGGCCTAAGTCAGCAGTAAGATTGCTATTTCAACATATTTATAAACATTCTTTGGAGGAATCAACGATGATGATGATGGTGGTGACATGATGATGATGATGATTACCTCGTCTGTCACAAATTTCAGCCAATTATCAACTGCAGTCTCCATTCTCTCTTTTACTTGGGCCATGCCATTCGACAGTACTCCATGTAACAATGTTCCAAATGCTGCATGAATTGCAAAACTCTGCAAGAAAAGTAGAAATAAGTCTAAAGAGAAAAGTAACTGGATTTTTTCGTTAACAATCTAAAGTTTGCAATAACAAACGTAGTTACAAGATGGTGAGTACCACAAGGAGAATAAGAATACATTGTAACCCTGTGGCTTTAGCAATTAACATCAAACATTTACACGGAAAAATGAACTGCACAAATATTACAGCTTAGGGATAGGACACACAGTGTGTAGCAGTTTGAAATTCACATTAGGAGCGAGCCACCTTAACTTATCGCTTTTTTGTGCTTTGAACTTATTTTACTTGGTATACAACCACCTTTCACTGTTTCCTATTTTTGAATTTTTCGGTAGTGAGCCACCATAAGCACAGAGCCACCATTTACAAATAAGAACAATACGTTATATTATAAGTATACCGAGTGACCCCAATAAACACAGCACGAGCTAGACTGATGCCTTTTCGTCCCTTGTTTCCCTGCGTTCCTTGGTCAAGAGGGACTAACAACATTACTCTGAAATAGTGGGCCCACTTTAGGCCCGCGTAGGGTGGTTCCGTATTCACCAATCAAATCGCTAGAATTCAGTTTTTAACCAATCAGGGGCCGCTATTCAGAATGTTGTTGTTGTTGCTCTTAAAGAACGGTTGAAGAAGCCTGGAGTTCTCGCAGCTTCGATGGATCTATTTTGCTTCTACAGAGGAAGATTACTCCCTGAAACGTATGCATTTTGCGCTTTGTAGGTCAACACAACATCATTCTTCGTACTAAAACTTCGCTTTTCAATGTTCGAACTCTTTAAACCAGATTTTGAATCGATTTTGTTGAGTGTACGAGAACTCCCACTGTTTTAGGCCATTTTGAAAAAGTGGGTCCATTATATAAGCGTAATATCATGAGTCCCTATTGACCAAGTGATATCAGCAAATCAAAGAACGCAGGGAAACAAGGGACGAAAAGGCATAAGTCTAAGCACGAGCTAGATCTAAGCTGGCTCCCTGAAATCAAAAGCTATTGTCAAATACTTTGGATGCTGCTTGGTCATTTTCAACAAAGATTACCATTCAAAAAACCAGATTCAATGAAAATTTCGAATCCGAGATTCCTCATTTTGAGTAAAATCATCGCCACTATTTTCCAGCCAACAGTTTTTGGGGAAAACTCAACGTAGCGATGGATTTAAAGTCGTCTGGGGAAATTTTTTGTTTGCAAAATGCGATTCGTCGATTCCTCATTCAAAATTCTTGGTACAAGGCAAACTTGGAGTCTAATTTTTTCACATCTTCCAAAACATTGACTGGAAAACGAGGGAACATTGACACAGTCCGAGGAATGAATGAATTTTCATATTTTTGAAACTGTTTTTTTCGGACATTACGCATATCTTAAACTGACCAACTAACATCTCAGAAGATAGCGGAGCTTTTCAGCTGCATGTTGATACCTTGTTTGCGTTCATAACATTTGCTTTCAGGAAACTCTGTGCGATCTAGCTCGTGAAGTTTTTTATGCGTCACCCGGTATTTGAAAAGTTGCCTCGGCGTTTTAAGATCAAATAATTAATAATTTATGAACATAGACATTTTCAAAGCTGAACGGTGGCACTTTTGATCTGTGGTTTTAAGATTTAAAAGTAATTTCTTCATCAAATATGTCCTTCGTCCGACCCTAAAATAATCTCAGTTCTCTGCACTTTGTTGGTTGACATAGATACATAAAAGAAATTTATACACTTAAATGTTTAACTGTTGATTCTATTGGGACATAAAATACACTTCCACATCGAAAGTAAGCACTTCCCAATACGATGTCCTTCCTCATTGAAGAGCTTGCCGTGGCAAGCATGAAGTTGAACTTCGGAATTTATCCCAGGGAATCTTCAACAGGATCCCAAACAAGAAGTTGCTGATTCCTTCTATCGAATAAAATTTTAATGTTCTCCAGGTTGCGTGAAAATTAAAAAAACTGATAGTTTAATGTATTCTTTAAAAGAAACTAAAAAAAACTCAACTCTCAGATCGCTAAAGATTAGCAAACTTCACTACTCAGACAACATTGTGCAGAAACCTTGCTTTTAGTCAACGCAATCCATAGAGCATATTCATTTTATCTTCAATTGGTTCTTTTATTTTATTACTCGGAACGTATAGGTACAACGTACGGAAAGTAAGCACGGCTGCACAAAACTTTGAAGAATCTTCGAGTTCTCAGAATGTGATGATGTTAAGAAACTTTCAGTGTTGTGTCTAGTTTCTAGTTTCTTATAAATAAAGAAATATGTGTACCGTTCTAGGATTTAAGATACGTTGGTGAGGCGATTTCCACACGTCAAATGTTTTTCACTCTAATTTTGAGCAGTAATGTTTACTAGATAACATCACGTAGCATGAAAATAGACTAGCTCCACTGGTCCCTCAATTTCGCTGTTGCTGTTGTTGCTGAAGGCCAGCTCAATGAGCTATAGCGACAAATCAGTTCCGAGGATCATTCAGAGATTGTGTTGCCAGTCTAGCATAAAACTTAAAAACGCATACCAACAACATTTCCCAACTTTTGATAAAAATGAATTAAAAAGTGATTAATTTCTGTTCACAATGTTGTTATGAAGTGTTAACGGAGACAAAGGTGCCACCCAAGGATAAAGAACGATGAGAATTGGAGACAATATATAAGAAGCTGCCAGGAAACTTACATACTGGCTCAGATATGGATAGGCCACATCAAAAGGCAACAGGCAAAGATGAATAGAGCTAAAATTGTAGGATTGCTCGATTATTGACAGATCTCAAATTAAAGAAAAGGAGCAGTAGAAAAATCACTCAGCGGAAATATTACTTTTCTCAAAAATAATGGACTAACAGGATTACTTATGCACAAAATTTAGAGTCCATGGTTTTATCAATGACTATAGAGGCGCAGCAGAAACCTCGTTTGCATTTACAGTTGCCTCGTTTCAAAGATGTATGCATAGAAGAGCTCTACTTAAAGACAGTGACTAAAACACAAAAAGCATCAAAATCATGAGAAAATTGCAAAGCTCAGACATGTATGGAAGCTTGTAGTAGACCGCGCAGTATCTACTATGGACGGAGGAGCGTAACAGAGAGAGAAAGAGAGCTGTTCTACGTCATGGCAACACAGCATCGTCCGATTTCACACGTGTTCGTGCATGAAATCTCCTGATCCAATTTTAATGGAAGCGCTAATTAATCTTTCAACAAGAGCAGTATCAGCGGAACCGCAAAAACTGATCCGGCCGGTAGCAATTTGAGATGCATAAATATAACGTAACTGTGCCATATATAACTGTACATACATTAGGCTTTAAAGGAGTGCCAAAGGATTGCTATTAATCATTCTGAGTTGGAAAAACGATGCGAGATGGGTTCATACAAGTGGATGCAATCTGTTTTCGTGATATTTATTTTCATTAGCGGTGAGTATTGCAAAAGAGATGTTGTGTAGATAGTAGAGGAGACGGTACAGGGATGGTTACCATAGAAAACTATGCTGCTTGAATTGATTTGCTTAGCATCAAGTGAGAGAGAGAGTTGTAGGAGACTTGTAGGTAGTAAGTCCAGAAAATTGCAAGAAGCTGTCAAGAAAGTTGAGTATCCGGTCGACTTCTATGATTATTGAAAATTAATTGCGACATTACAAACCAGCGTAGGTCCCAAATATAGTTTACTGTCTAGCCTCCTTTCGGCTGCCACAGTAGAGTTTTTCACAGTCACCAAATTTTACATTTCAGGCTCTTCGCCTTTTCAAGATTTCGAAGAAAAACAAGACGTGCAAATAGTTGATAGGAAACTCGGAGCTGGTACTCCATCAGAGAAAAACTTTATTGTACGTGACGAAAAAGAAAATTATGATGATTATAATGAATATTCAGATGATACACGTAATGACGATGACGACGACGATGATGATACGTTTGACCTTTATGAAGACGAGGATCAAATTGTGAACGGTAAGTCCATTCTAATTCTGGGCACGCACTTTCAGGAGAAGTGCGGAGCAACACCATATTTCACGAATGTAGCACCATCGTCTATCTAGATATTTTAAGAGACTCTGGTAGTACATGACTCTCATGACTCTTAGTAGAGAGTTTACGAAACCAGGACGGCAACGCCAACCAGAACGTCATCTGAAATTCCGCAAAGCAAGTCTTGTTTCCGTACGCTACCTTTAATATATTATCCAGAGGGCCAAAATAAGGCCCCCTATAACTCAGAGATGCCTGAAAACGATACTTTTTACTTTGAAGAGAAACATTTAAAACGACTGAGTTTACTTCGCAGGCCTAGATCTGCAGTACAGAACGCCAGAAATGCGGTTTCCAAGTTGTGAAGTTGAAGAGGACAACTTCAGATTCTCTCATGGGAAGCAAATTCGAACGAAAAGCAAGGAATCTTTTGAATCTAAAGTTCTGAAACAAAAGCAACTTTCCGTTGCAGTCGCCGTTGCTGTCGTGGTTTCGTAAACTCCCTAGTATTCTCGTAAGGCCAGAATAACTTATGATTGGAAATTACCATAAAAGCTCTATCAAGCACCGGCCTCCCCGGAGGTTATTTGATTTCGAAGACTCCAGATTGGGGGGGGGGGGGGTGGAGGACCTAACGAGGGGGGTACTTATTCGGAAAGTCAAATTACAAAGATTTTGATGAAAGCCTATTTGCTCTTTTACCTCGTATTATGCGGAATCAACATAAAATTTTACAAGTCAAATACAAAACTGCGACACAGTTTATAATTTATTCCAAACCATACAAAAAAATCCAGGACCGCCGAGAGGGGGCCTCATAATTGAAGATTTTTAACTTTTTGACTGCAGGAAATGCTCTGAAATGCATTTTAAGCCAGTCTAAAGGGCGTAATCCAAAAACATTTTCAGCTCGCTTCGCTCTTAGGCTCCTCATTTCTCAGTTTTGTCCCTGGGCCTCCAAAGCTCTCGGCGGCCCCGCAAAAATCAACCTGCAAACTTGTTTAACTTAAACAAAAGGAAAATCTTTGGTTACCTCTTGTATTTGATGTTAGCAAGGGAGGCTTAATAGAGGGAATGCTTACTCAAAATTTTGGCTAAGAAGGGAAGAAGTTACCAGAGAGGGGGCTTAAATAGAACTTATTGATCATTTTGCTAGGGAGTGATTTTTGAAAATGCCTCCAAAAGAACTGAAAATTTCTATGACGTCTTTCCAAAGTATTTGCTTAAAGAAATTAAAGCGGGGACCCTAATCTCCCAAGGAGTAATAAGTAGTGATAAATATGTACCTCTCACATCTATATCTATGATGCTATTTTTACCTTATCAAAAACCCAGAAAACGGAATGAAACTTAATCATCATTTCTTCCCTTGCCTCGTGATTTTTCATACGTATACAGAAACTTCCAAGTAAAATAATCGAGAACTTCAAAACTAGACTTCGTGAGCCAAATTTCTGTAAAAGTTAACTTAAATGAAACTGAACTGAGACTGAAAAATGTATTAATTTCAGGTTATACTTTAGAGTGTTAGGATACGGATGTTTAGATCAAATCAAATATTCATTTATCTTGCTTTGATTCATCCTGGTTTCTTCTTTGTCTTTCATCCTTAACTGGTGTCGACAACTGAACGTGGTCTAAGGTCTAACGGCGCTCAGAGTTATTTGAATAAAACTCCCTTGTATTCCTGTGAGCTAATTAATTTCTAAATTATACTGGGTGAACCAGAAAAAAGTTCCCATTTTAAAAAATTCATTCCATCAAGAGAACTTCACAGATTTGAATGATTCAAATTTCAGTTAAAAGCTGAAAGATCGAAGTAGCATATTTGTGATTTTTCTCACTGTCTTACCAGCACTAGAAGTATCGGTAAATTAAACTTTATAAAAATTTTTGGATATCTCAATAAATGGGCAGTGGATATCTCTCAGCCATGAACAATTGTATTTTCTTTATTGATCTGTGCGAGGAGTCCTTTATCATTTGATCAATGTTTTTGGCCATTTTGCAGTCACTTTGCAAGCATGAAATCGTTGAAAGTTGAATTTACTCATATTTCTCGTGCTCGTGAGACAGCGAGAAAAATCATTAAAAAAATACTTTGATCTTATAGCTTTTAACTAGACTTTGAATTATTCAAATCTGTGAAGTACTCTTAATGCTATGAATTTTCAAATGTAGGAACTTTTTTCTGGCTCACCCGGTATTTCTTCTGCGACGACGCTCTAACATAAATGAATACAGGGGATTTATATTAGAATAACTGAAAGCTGTTAGGCCTGAAGCCACGTTCAATTGCAGACACGAGTTGAAACGAAACAAAGAGAAGCAGCAAGGATCAAAGCAAATGAATGTGTAATCAACACATCCATGTCTTTAGACCCTTGGTACTTTCCTTCTGGATATCCGATAGGCTTCTTCACTGACGAACAATTATTTTATTCTAGTTCGATCAAATAGGAGAAAATCACGGAAAGACAGCTTTGTCACAGGACGTGTATACGTCCCATTGTCATATCGGCAGAGAAATCGAAGGAACAGACGAAGAAGATCAGGATGGAGTGCATTTAGCTGGTGGGGAGGAGACTTAGGAAGAAGGAGGAACAAAAATTGAAAAAACACTGGGATTAGACTTGTCTAAAGTCTATCTCCTCAGACCGTTTGACCGTTTCCTTTACAGTAGTTCCTGGATCTGCCATTCCAGCATTCCGTTACGGAACAAAGGTTGTTGCAATTGCGAGTCCAGAACTACCATAAAGGGAATGATCAGACGGAATCAGGAAAATAGACTTAGGACAAGTCAACACTGGGATCGATATCAGATTTTGAATTTAATCCCTGTGTTGTATTTCTATACTATAGTTTCTTCGTTCCTGTGCCATGTATTTCAAAATACTCAAACCTACTTTCCTTTGTAAGGCCTAAGCTTTCGCCTTTGCGTCTTAGCAATAACAATCACCACAAAAGCTCTACCAAGCCCCCTAGGGGGCCTTATTCAATTCAGGAGACTCTGGAGGCTTAAAAGAGAGGAAAGCTTACCAGAGATAGGGGCTTATCGGGGGGACACTTCACGATGAAGAATTTCTGTTATGACCCAACCCCAGAATTTCGGTCGGATTTTGAGACCCAATCCCAGAATATGGATATGGTCTCTGGACCAGTGTTTGCACTATGAAACAACAGGAAAATTGTTAATCATCTCAAACCTGGGAATTACCAGAATTTTTGGAACAATTAGCTAGACCCCAACGCCCGAATTTTTCTTCAAACGGTACATCCCATTCCCAGAATTTTCGTGCCAAAAACCACCGGCAGTGGCACACACCAAAGTATAGTCAGATAGTGAAGTACCCCCCTCCCTCCCCGGGGCTTATGCACAAAGTCAAATGACATGGTGTTCTTTTGCCCCAAATTTTGTAAAGTTAGCATACAATTTTACAAGTCAAATACACGAATTCGACACACTTCATTCCAAACAACATCCAAACTTGTTTGGCTACAAAAATCGAAAATCTATGAAATTCTGGCATTTGAAATAAGTGAGAGAGAGCTTAAAAGAGAGGCAGGCTCATTTAACTTTTGGCTTAGAAGGGAGGATCTCATAGGAGAAGGGGCTTTAATAGAGAGGGGGTAATTAGAGCTTTTATGATAAATGAATTCTCGCACTTTGTAACTAAGAAGTTCAATTTTGCATGAATCTAACTGAGGGCCTGTCTTGGAATGTTGCAAAAACATGCTGTTATCAAAGACCCCTCAAAAACTGATTCAGACTGCGTTCAAACGATGCCGGCACATTTTGAGACGGTGACAAATGTGACGGATAAGCCTTCCGTTCACACGAAAACGGCACATTTTTTTGCCGGCAGATTATGAAAACGGCAGCTTTCGAAAACGAAACTCTAACCTGCAGCTGAATTTTTGCTGCCGTCACATTTGACCATTTTCAAAATATGCCGGCATCGTGTGAGCGCAGTCTTAGGCCGAGTAAATTTTATTTTCGGGTTAGCGTTTTCCCCGTGCAATGAATTTTTAAAGAAACAAATATTCAAACCAAAGATTAGCAAATTCCCAGACTTTTTCACTTATCTGAAATAATGTTTTTTAGTGATTTGGTTTTCTTGGTTTCTTAGTGATTTCGTTGTGATTTGAAATTCAATTTTGAGAAATAAGAACAAACACGAGAAACCTCTACCACAAGAATTAGGCCCAAAATTATTAAGCCGCACTGCAACGTTCTTCGCCAAGAAGCCAGGGGACCGAAAAACCTAGGAGCTAACAAAAACTATCGTGTGTTGTTAAAAAATGCATTGCCTTGACAAAGTGCAACGGTTACAAGGAAACGAACGAGTGTAACCGTCTTACTTCCTCGTGAAACAGTAACAAGGAACAAATCAACTCCCACACAGCGATTCCCTCAGTACATTTTTATATTTTTATCCGATTATGCTGCGATAATCGCAAAAAATGAAAGGAAAACCAAAAAAAAATGTTTCAATTCAAAAGGGTCATTCGTTGGCAAGTTTTGAAAATAATTCAAAATATTACGTAATCATGCGAAAGACCATAAAAACAGCTCTCATCTCACTGCAAGCCCAAATCATTGCCACGCTCACATAGTCAGTTAAGGTTGGATGATAAACATCGCAAGATGAAGTTACTTCTTAGATTGATATCGGTCTTGGCTATCTGCTCAATGCTTCTCACAGGTTTGTATGGTATTTTTTCTTACGTGAATTCTTTGGCCTGGGAAGTAGGAATCGCTTCTTGCTTGAAGGTGCACAGGCTTCAGAAGGGCATCCTTGGAATTAGAGCGGTGCCTTTAAGTTGTAAACATGCTGAGTAAAAGGACACTTGGAAGTTTAAATGGGGACTTTCAAAGGACATGGTGGGGTACAGTGCTCCTCTGGCCCCCCGACTCCTATGTCTCTGTCTTTGGCACCCGTACATCATCATCATTATCATAATTTAAAGTTTGATTTGTGTTGGGTAATTTCGAGTCCGCGCAATGGACGTTTCCCCTGCTAAATAGTAGTATGAAAATAATCCACCAAAGAACTCCTTATTCCAGGCCCCTCGTTCACCAGCTTCAATCTGCTTGAACATGTGAAATCATGTTTCCTGAATTGTAACAGCCAGCCTGTATTCTTTCTTTCATAAAGCTTCTAATGATTTAAAAACTTTTGACATTCCTTCTAGTAAAAACAAATCGTGTTGTATGCTAGAATACAGAGCAACAGATTGAATGCATAAAATTCCACCAACTACGTTTATTCCAGATCGCCCTATCAATTTTAGATTCGAGAGTAAGCTTTAGAGAGCCATCGTCAGCCAGGGGCCCTTTGCAGGCAATTGCAATTTCAGTCTTTCCCAAATCAGATTTTGCCTCAACAGAATATGGGTACACACGTCAGTACATGGGAGTTGTGGACACAATTTGGGTGTTGATCGTGTCCACAATACCTGGCCTAAATTATCTTTAATGATTGAATGTATTTCGTTACCTTGCTTGTCTTCAATTCACTGTTTATCTTCTCGTTCTTGTCTGGGAGCACACCTAACGACATGGCCGCGTCGATCTGGGAACTAGTTCTCAGGTCATGGCTTTCCAATCGCAGCGCAGTTCAAAACATTTAGGCCATAAGGCCATGCAGAACAGTTGATAGCCTGCTGATGCGCTCCCAGACAAGAACGAGAAGATAAACAGTGAATTGAAGACAAGCAAGGTAACGCAATACATTCAATCATTAAAGATAATTTAGGCCAGGTATTGTGGACACGATCAACACCCAAATTGTGTCCACAACGCCCATGGTCAGTAGGTGAAATGATAGTTAAATTGTTATTGTTGGTTCTTGGGTGCCAATGGCTCTTTAATTTGCTTTCAATTAACAACTATTAAATGATGATGATGATGATGATGATGATGATGATGATGATGATGATGATGATGATGATGATGATGATGATGATGATGATGATGATGATGATGATGATGATGATGATGATGATGATGATGATGATGATGATGATGATGATGACAAGGTTCCTTGCAAATGCCGAAGGAAATGCGAATGAAATGAAATGATTTGTACTAATTTGCTCCATGTAGATTCACAATGTTATGAACAAAATGACGATAACGACAGCGGATTTCAGACTGAGGAAGATATGATCCAAAATGAGATGAAACCTGAGCTGCAGGCCAATGACAATGATGATAATAGCATGAGCAATGATGATCATTATGACGATGATGCAAGAAATGACGGAGAAGATGTCATGGAACTCGAGGAGGAGGATCCTGTTAAACAAGATGATGATGCCACGGAAGATGATAGAGGTAAGAATCAATCAATTATTTAAATCTTTAGCCCCCAGAACACTCCGGGTAAATGCTATGACACTGTTTGGAACAACACGTAATCTTTCTTGAGTGTGAACAAGTGTCGTAACGGAGAGAAGATGTATTACATCGAACTTGTCCCCAGGCCCTTTTAGATCCTAGGGACGAGGGGGCGAGGCTAGGCCCAGGGAACTAGGCGGTTACTACATGATCCTTAGTTTCGCTTCTCCATTAGACTTGCTCCAAGTCTATTCCGTGGTATATCAGTACTGAGGAAAATAAATCTACTTCTCCATAAGCTGCAGTAACTACTCACAAACAAACCATATGAGAAATTGACCAGAAATGGGCAAATCTCGGTCTGGTGCCGATGGCCTGCATGAAGCTAGGCAAGACTTATACGTTGGCTTAATTTCGCTTCTTGCCTTAATTGTTGGGGAGACGAGATATGCTTTGTCCGAAGAAACTTGTGTGTCCCCCCGTGCAGTGGGTTAAAGCTCACGCGCAGTAGCGTTTTGGAGTTGAAGCTCTGACTGGGGCATGAGCTTTAACCCCTTGCACGGGGGACATATCAGTTTCCTCGGACAAAGCGATCTCGTCTCCTCAATAATTAACTGCTACACCGCCACATGTCAGCTTCCTTCCTAAGTATACAGAATATCCATGTTAGCTTCCTTCCTAAATCAAACCACTGATATCAAAGGTTCAAATTCGTGTTTCATTGAAGGGAATCGATAAGATGGCCAGGCTCAAGTTAACATTATAAGCTATTGAATCTGATAACTTCATCACCTGCGGCTTCATTGTTTTTATCCATATAAAAAATTACAATGCATACTACATCTACATTCTACTATACTTTCCAATTACTATACAACTATACAACACTACAGGGACGGGACCACAAGGAGCAAGACACAATGACTACCCTGTGGCCATGAACATAAAGACATTCAAACAGATAAAAATTACGCAAACTAAGATTAAATACTGGGATCTGTTACACATTGGAAGTCAGGCCAGCAGCATAGGTGCACGATGCCGAACGATATGAACTCCGGATGGGAGAACAACTACGGCAGCAATTGCTGCTGCCATCCATCCTCCTCCGTACCCAGGGTACCTTCATTTAAATCTTGAGGCTCTGGTACCCAGGGTACCTCCTCCGAAGTCCCCACCGCTCTTCATATTACACGTATGCTGTCAAGTCAAGGTTGGTATCTGTTAGGTTCAGTTGTTTAGTACTTGTTGTTAGTTTAATTTGCTTTAGTTTTGTTGTTTTCTTTCACCAGTGTTACTAGTTAGCTAAAACTTTGTAACTGCTCCGAACTGGAGATTTGGTAGTTGATATTATCATTATTATTATTAAGATATCATTGGTCAGAAATACTGTTGATTTGTGGATGAATGTTCGTTGACTATTCATTGCGGATCCAAGGAAACAATGGATGCGTAGGCCTAGGCGTTTTCCTTAGCCTGTTTTTAGCGGCCACTAAATATAGCTATAGCTATTTCCTTTAAGACACTAAACAAATTGATCAAGAAATAACTTTTCTCTTCAGACGCCAGTAAAGGCCAGCTCTTGCGAGATGAAGAGGATGACCAAAGACCTGATAGCAACAGTCCGCGTTTTAGATCAGCAAGACGTAGGAGGCTCGGGACAAGTAGACGAAGAAGTGATCATGCAGGGTATAGACGCCGGAGATGGAGATGGTGGGGAAAGAAGGATGGCAAGGCCAAAGGACATGGTTTATAAAGCTCTCTTTGAAGGCAAACTATTTTGCTTGCGGACTAACCTCCATTATCATACATACGATTATCTTAACAGTTATTATGTGTGCCTTGTTGATAAATTGTGTCTCATGTAGTTCTCTTTTGGCACCCCAATCTCTTCAGAGGCTTTCGAATTTTCTTCGAGATCCAAACATGGGCTATAAACCAAAATTATTGACTTCGTTCAACTATATTTCTGTACAGTGTCTTCCAGCTCTGGCATGAAAGCGCCCTCACAGCGGCACTTTCTTTGTTCCTACGTGCAACGACTGCGCTTCTGGTTTAAACTGCGGACCAAAATGGACCCAGACAATAGTGATGTGAACAGAATTTTTGGTTTCACAATCGTACAACTGCAGTAGTTAGAAGGCTGCGTATCAAAACGAGAACAAGCGAGTTATGGCGCAATGATTATTTTCAACATTGTGGTGCCGGTTGAAAGTATCTCCTCCGTCGAAGTGCTTCAATCTAACTTTAACCTCAGCTCTTGTATAGATATGACGAAGTCTAGATAAAAGTAATGTTAAATGGTAATTTCATAACAAAATGTCAATACTTCCACTTAGAAATTCAATACTTCCAACGCACTTTCCTTCCTAGAGCAGAAGCTAGTTTCTGCAAAGGATAATAAACAAAACTGTCTGCCCAAATCACACACTGTGGGGGTCATCAGGGTTTGCGGAACAGCGGAATTTGAAGAAAATTTGTTGCGGAATACGGAATTCTAGCAATTTCTCGGCGGAACAACAGAATTCTCCATTCCTACGGGACGCGGATTTTCTCGAAAATGATAAGCGGAATGCGGAATTTTCATGAAATTTCATGGATTTGCGGATCCTTCATCTGTTGTCTTGTAAAAATAGGTCTTAGTCACATTTTTCTGGTCAGCACTATGAGAATATTTTCCAAGCTTTCCACAAAAATTTTAAGTGCCATTATCCTCCTCTTTTCACCTGGATGGGTGAAAATGTCTAACAATACTAATTGGTGCCATCATTTTTATAACAAAGTGGCGGGACGCGGAACTTTGGCTAAAAATGACCGGGACGGCGGATTTTAACTGAAAATCGCGCGGAACGGCGGATTTCTAACCCCCTGTATGACCCCCACCACACTCGAACGTAAAAATTGCCACCTAGTAACACTGAAACAAAATCTCGCCCTAACAAAGTATCCTTTTAACAACCGGCTCCAGGAAAACTGGCTTCTTTCGATCATTTCGATATGGTGCTGGAAACAAGCGGTAAACAGTCATACCAGGAATATAGTACACATCCTGTAGAAATATACAAAGTAATCCCGTGACATTTCATAAATACATACGAAACACGAACAAGGAATCACTTTCGAAAACGAGTCCTGGCAAATATTTCGTAATCGGATCAAAGCAGAGGATATCGATGCCCCCGGGGGGGATGAACATGACTTGCGGATGGACGGGGGTCTGCCGCCCGGTTTTTAGAAAGCTAGCCTCTTCTTCCAGTTACCGACATTTGCCATCATATCCACTTTTACGATGAATTTTAGCAGAAAACTACCCATTTTTGACAATTTTTGCCAATTTCTGGAAAGCCCACCCATTTTAAAGGAAAATCTGCCGAAAATGGGACCCGGGGGGTACTTGACTAGGGATGTGACGGGGGTGTGTGGCAAACCGCTCAACACCCTGTACCCTGTCGCATAAAAAATTGCCCAAAAGTATACCCTGTCGCATAATAATTTTGCCAAAATCCATTGCTTCATGAGAACTCTAAAAGGTGTCCTTCCACTAGATACCCTGTCGCATAATTTTCTTATCAATTGTAATACCCTGTCGCATAATTTTTACCGTAAAAGGACACCCTGTTGAGCGGCACATCCCGTCAAGTCAAGTATGGGAGTGCCCCCCCCGGGAAATGGGACCCTTGTTTGGAGAATTTTGGACCCCAAAACCCACCAATATGGGAGGCACATACCCGTACCCTCAGCATGTTTTGGTAACCTCCCTTCGGGATCGATGCAAACTCGGTTTATGTCTTTGAAAGGGATTTCACCCCGGACAGTTCTTGACTTTTATTCGTTCTATAATTCCTTTCCAAATTATAAGTGGCTCCGAAAAAACTCTGTGCAAATCAAACACAAGAACACAAGAACTGCACGGCACAACGCTGAAATAACAACCCTCCCCAAAAAAGAATCCTTTTGATGACCGGCTAGAGAAAATGCTGCCTTTTTCTTTCGATACCCGATGCAGGAAAAAGCGATGAAAATGATACTTGGAAGGCAATGCACATCCCGACATTTCATCAGCAACCCCCTGCAGGATCCCAAAAATCCATACAAAAAAAGAACAAGGAATATGAAATACAAAGGATCGCATGCCACTTTCGCGAAAAGAAGTCCCGACAAATAACTTCAGAACTAGAGCTCGATGCAATTCAGTTTCACACTCATTCAGATGTTCACTGTCGCGGTATAAAGACAAACGATGAAGCTCCAGTGCGAGTTAACTTTAACTTTGGCTATCTTTTTACTTCTTCATTCAGGTTTGTGGGATAACTTCAATTGATCTTGCAAATGTATTGAATATCTGCAATATCTTTAAACAATTGAATGTGTAAAGTGTAGTTTTCCCACCCTTTCAAGCTTATTGATCGAAGGGATTGATCCAGAGGAACTTTAGCATAGCTTCAGGAAGAACAGTTTTTATATCAAGATTCTCGTTGGAATCACAAATGAAAGGATGTACAGTAGTGTCCCTCATATAAGAAACACAGATTTAAGAAACACAAGCCCTGACTTTCAAAACAATACCCCAATTTGATAAGAAACAGGCTCAGGTCTGAAAAAGGCTTGCTTCTTATTTACAGATTATTGACACGATAACTGTTTATATTCTCAGCTTTCCAACTGAGTCAAACTGTCTCTATTCAAAATTAGTTTAGCATCTTAGCATGCAAATGAAGCAAGATCACAATCCAGGAACGATTGCAGCTTTTCTCGGAAGTGATATTTACAAATACAAATAAGAATGATGTGTTTTGCATTACCATCATAGAGCTGTTGTCCGAGAAAATCATTGACAGTAAATGATTTTTCTGAAAAGAAACTTTACCCTGATTTAAAGTTTATATCTCATTTCATAAGAAACACATCAGACATGAAATTGAAAATGTTGTTTCTTATATGCGGGACACTACTGTACGAGAGGAGATATCTGAGGCCCCGTTCACACTTCATACGAAAGTCAAGCAAAACTTTACCTTGCGTTCACATCGTTGCTCCGCTGTGAAAAACGGAGCTTTTCAGAAACGCTAATGAAAAGGCATAAATTTGAAAACGGTGCATTTTGAAACAATCCGCTTTCAGTGTGAATGCCATAAACGGGGGAATTCGAAAACGCTTCACATTCCTTTGATGATTACAATGGCATTCAAACTCATGTTTTGCGCCTTTTAACAAGGGCATGATGACGATATTCAAGTGGCCTAAGCATTTGATCGTCCTAAATTTTGTTAATTCGGGTATCACAATAAACAAGATGGCTAAAGTGTTCATTACCTTGATTAGTTGAGCAAGTTGATGGTGTTTTCTCTGCTTCTTCTTCTCTGTTCTCCTCGATACAAGCAGTTTATCACTACTGCCACAACGTAAACTGCAATGGCGGTCAGTCAAAACGTTGTGGCAGTAGTGACAAATGCTTGTATCGAGGAGAATAGAGAAGAAGAAGCAGAGAAAACACCATCAACTTGCTCAACTAATCAAGGTAATGAACACTTTAGCCATCTTGTTTATTGTGATACCCGAATTAACAAAATTTAGGACGATCAAGTGCTTAGGCCACTTGAATATCGTCAGCATGCCCTTGCTTTTAATGGCAGCTATTAACAAAAGGCTTGTCCACAGTTTTGCTGGAGTTATGTGAACGGCTATCGTTTCCATAGCTAGCCTACGCGTAGACCCATTCTTCACGCGTAGGCTATTCCATAGCGTATTCATTTGAAAACGAAGCAATGTAAGCGGGCAGCGTTTTTTCATCAACAAAACGAAGACGGGGCAGTGAGAACGTAGCCTGAGGCTTTGATGCCCGAGGTTTGATAAGTCAATATGGCCAAGACGGGGAATACAGTCCTCAGTGTTTGAAGGTCTACAAAGATGGTAGCAACCAAATGTTTGTAGCTTTTATGCCTTACGATTTAATGATTTGATGACGGCACAACTTCAAAACTAGCAGAAAGCCTGAAATGCTGTTATTGAAATAATGATGAAATAAATCATGTTTTACTGTTTGAGATTTGTATTTTTGAGAGAAGAATATTGTTCTGCGTACAGCGTTTATCATCAAAAGAAGCTTTCACATTCTGGCATTATTTCAAAAACATGGCGACTTTCAAACCTAGTTGCTTATACCTGAAAGCATCCCGGAGCCCTGGCTGTGTTCGTCGCAGGACTAACTTACAAACGTACGTCCTGAGCTGTCCAATTCATTACCTTATTATAGGCTCTAAATGCCTGGAAAGGAATGGGGATGATGAAAAAGATACTCCAATTGAGGAAATGATTCAGAATGAGATGGAACCTTCAGAGATACAAGAGAATAACCACCAAAACACTGAAAACGACAATGCTGATGCTGATGCTGATGATGCACAATTTGGCGAATATGTTGGAGATGAAGGTTTAGTTGAAGGAGATGAAGATGACGATCCTACAGGTAAGATTATGCATCAAAAGAAATAAATTTTTGCCTGTAATAAAGTTAGTTTCTTTGCATCAAAAGCTTCATTGTTTACAAGTTATTTTAAGCGATTTGCGGCATCGCGTGCAAAACGGATGAGACTGTATCAAAGGCGCTCAATTCGCATTTTCTGTTTTGCCGCCCAGACCACAGGAGGCCCAATCGCGTATATTGTGGGGCCTAGCATTAACTGAGGCAATTTATACTGTGTTGTTCTCCTAACTGCAAAACAAGTAACACTACTTGTTCTTTAAATTGAAGTAAAATGAACTTCATACCTTTGAATGGTTGACTGTTTATCTCTGTGTCTTTCTTCTTGCTACAGTATCGGTCCTGTTGCTGTTGTTGTACTGCAATGACGCAACATTATTGCCTGTGTTTGTTGCGTTGTATCCTACTATAATAGTAACTATAATAACTATAATATCTTATAATAACTAGTAACTATAATATCCTATAATTACTATTATAATAGGATACAACGCAACAAACACAGGCAATAATGTTGCGTCATTGCAGTACAACAACAGCAACAGGACCGATACTGTAGCAAGAAGAAAGACACAGAGATAAACAGTCAATCATTCAACGGAATGAAGTTCATTTTACTTCAATTTAAAGAACGAGTAGTGTTACTTATTTTGCAGTTAGGAGAACAACACAGCATAAATTGCCTCAGTTAAAGGGAATCGACATAGGTAAAAGCTGGCCCGGGCCAGGTTAAAAATATAATCTATTGAATTTGATAATTTCAACACGTGTGGCTTCATTGTGGAGCCAAAGAAACAATGGATGCGTGGGCGTTTTCTATAGCCTATTTATAGCAGCTACGAGATATAGCCATGTCTATTCCCTTTAAAGCTAGGCCCCACAATATACGCGATTGGGCCTCCTGTGCCCAGACTTTAGCTGTTAACTTCTTCCGTGAAGGCGCAATTCTAATCCCCGTGCGGGACAGCAGATTTACATGATTTCAGGGAGCTCTGGAGAAATCATGCCACTCAAACGGGAACTCTTCGAAGAGAGGACTCTAAATCTTCTTTTCCGTTTCATTTAACCACACTTGAGTGGCATAATTTCTTCAGGGCACTTGAGATCATGTCAATCTGTCGCCACGCGCGGGCATTAAAATGGCGCCCTCGCAGGAAAAGTAAAAACAGAAGGAAAACAATCCAATATATAGTGCACGAAATTATAAATTAGGATATGAATAACTCGATTCATAATACGTAAATCTTTCTTCCAACTTCAGTGTTTTTCTACAGTTCATGATAGAACAAGAGAAGCTAATATGTTACTTTATTCAAATCTAGATAAAATCTCGTACACATCTTCGAATGAGCGAAATGCCCCTGGATCGAGCCAGCCCGTTTGCCGGGCTCCATGAACAGGCCCAAAGTTATTGATTCCAATTATTTTATTTCTATCAGATGGCAATGAACGTACAGAGTATCAAGAACAAGCTAACAATCCAAGACGTCCCCGTTTCAACTTAAGGCGTCGTCATTATGACAGAAGGCGTCGACAACCAGGAGCAAGACGCCGCCGTTGGGGTTGGAAGAAATAGAGGGATAGACTGATGACGATGAGTCCCTTGTATCCCTGCGGTAAACCTTGCTCAAGAGGTAAACCTCTCTTGACCCAAGCGCCATCATCAAGTCAAAGAGCACAGGGAAACAATAGACTCATTGTCATAAGTCTAATAGAAGGATGCAAGATCATTTAGCTTTTGACTTAATCACAATCATAAACTTATTTACAGTTGTTTGTGTTTAGTTAACAACAACTTATTAACACTAAGTCTCAAAAGTATATACCGGATGAGCCAGAAAAAAGCTCCCACTTTTGAAAACTCATACCAACAAGAGTTTTCACAGATTCGAATGATTCAAATACTAGTTAAAAGCCAAAAGGTTGAAGTATTTTAGTGATTTTTCTCGTTGTCTCACGAGCACTACAAATATAGGTAAATTCAACAAAATTTCATGATTGCAAAATGACTGAGAAATGGCCTAAATCATCGACCAAAGTATAAATTACTCCTAGCACAGAATAATGAAGGAAATGCAACTTCGCATGGGTGAGAGATATCCTCCGCACGTTAATTGCCATGGGATTGAAAATCTTCCGTATTTGTTTGAAAATCGATGTCCTAGAACCCTTGAGGGAGGTCAAACGCCTATTGCCTATTGTTCGGTGTGAAAAGAGCCCTTACGATTTGATCAATGTTTTAGGCCCATTCTCCATCATTTTGCTACCATGAAATTTTTATAAATTTGAATTCACCAATACTTCTAGTGCTTACGACAACAAGAAAATCACAAAAATACTTTAATTTTTCGGCCGTTAACTAGAATTTGAATGAATCAAATCCGTGAAGTAGTCTTGGTGTTATGAATTTTCAAAAGTGGGAACTTTTTTCTGGCTGACCCGGTACAGTGTGGGTGAGTCAAAAAAGTGTACGCGTTTGGAGAGCTGTAGAACAAAAATCACGCGGCCGAAATTCCCGAAATCAAAAACTGAAATGTTAATCTATCAGTCAAAAAGGCTAACGTAGATGGGAAAATTTTGTTGTTAAAATCACACATCTTTATGACACCCAAAATTAGCAAAATCCCTGCCACGTTCCATTGTGGTCCATGATTTATGTGGCATTGTAATTCAAATTCAAGGTCATTGTCAATTTCAGAAATGAATTTTAATTTCATTAGCAAGTAAATCATGGACCATGGGATGGAATGTGGCATCTTCGTAGACTTGTGCCTTTTCGTCCCTTGTTTCCCTGCGTTCTTTGATTTGCTTATATCACTTGGTCAATAGGGACTCATAATATTACGCTTACATAATGGGCCCATTTTTTCAATATGGCCTAAACAGGTGGGAGTTCTCGTACACTCAACAAAATCGCTTCAAAATCCACATTAAAGAGTTCGAACATTGAAAATGAAACTTTTAGTACAAAGAATGATGTTGTCTTGATGTACAAAACGCAAAATGCATACGTTTCAGGCAGTAATCTTCCTCTGTAGAAGCAAAATAGATCCATCGAAGCTGCGAGAACTCCAGGCTTCTTCAACCGTTCTTTAAGACAACAACAACATTCTGAATAGCGGCCCCTGATTGGTTAAAAACTGAATTCTAGCGATTTGATTGGTGAATACGGAACCACCCTACGCGGGCTTAAAGTGGGCCCACTATTTAAGAGTAACGTTATTAGTCCCTCTTGATCAAGGAACGCAGGGAAACAAGGGACGAAAAGGCATCAGTCCAGCATCTTCGTTCCCATAAAAACCCCTTTCCTGCATTTTCCCAATTTCTGGGTCTAGGAGATAGATGATTTTACCAAACAAAATTTTTACATCCATACTGATAGATTAATGAACAGCCTCGTTTTGGAAATTATTCAAAATTCGTTGATATGAAACCTTAGACGCCAAATTCGGATTTAGCACCCAAACTTCAGTCTAACCCTAAGTTTCCATGTTGCTAGCGGTTGTAGTGTTAATTTTATGGCAATGTAAAGTTTGAAAATCTATAAGGGCTTTGACCGTGAAAATGACTTGGGGTGTAAAGTTTCACCCCGAACGACTTTTCACGGTCGAATCCCTTATAAATCTCTGAACTTTACATCGTCATAAAATCAACATCACAATAGTTAGCAGTTTAAAAACATGTAATTAGACGAAAGTTTGGGTGCTAAATCCGAATCTGGGCTCGAAATTTTCATATTAACAATGGGAAGAGATTTTGGCAAATTTCCAAAACGAGGCTGCTTAATCAAAGTGGTGTATTCCACAGCCCTCCAAATATGTAAACAGAAAATACGGTATAACAGAAAAAGGTTACAATCCTAAGTGCAAATGTAGCACGAACAATTGTTACTATCCTTCCTAGGAAACTGCGAAGGTGAAACGACAAGAAATGCTGTGAATATCCCAGATCTCTGTTCGCTCTTTTGAAACATGATTTCATTTTCCGTCTCAATTACCCTTCGCAGCGTCTTCGTAGTTGCTTACTCCTTCGCAGCAATGATTATATTCTTTTAGAGTTGAGAGACCACGAAATAGACTTGAAGCAAGTCAAAAGAGCTGTAAAAGCTTGAAAACAGGTTACTAAATTGAAAAAGTTTTTAAATCATGCTTCCCATTCCACATTTTTATTCAGATATATAACCTTATTTAGCCTTTCATGATTCTTGATTATGAATTATATGCCTGAGCAAGTTAGAATGCAATTTTGTCTGAGTTATTTGAGCACAAAAAGTCGCAGCTCTCCTTTGCGGTCGTAGCCAACATTATATGTTGAACTAGAAGTAAATAATATTTATCAAATGCTGCTATTGCTATCTTACTTTTGCCGCGTTCTTGTTCCATGTTCATTCGGCAATCAGAACAATTGCGATTGTTTTGTGGATAATATTGGCATTGCTTCATAACATTTGGATCTATGTGGGTGGCAGGTTAATACAATGGCCACTGTAACCTCTTGTCCACCAGGTCTGACATAAACACTCATCATTGGGAGAGCACATGCAATAAGCATCTCTTCAGTCTGAGTTAAACCTTGCAATTCTCTTGGAACTCTTGATGGAATCATGTCATTCTCTTTTGAAAATCTTTTAGGCAGTTTCTTATCTCTGGAACATCGTGCACAGGAAAAGTTTTCAGACACTGCTACTGACTTCACTGGCCATGTCTCAAAACAAATTTTGCACTGTTTCAATGAAAATCTACTTGTTTCATGAAATCTGTTCATGTTAATTTTTGCCCAAGCTTGTTCATATATGAAACCATTACTTACATTGAATTCTGCCAAGTAATTTATCTTATCATGTTTTGGATGTTGATTCTTATTCTTCTGCATTCTAGGCTTTTGAAGTTGCTCTGTCATTTGCAAATCTGTGTCATCAATTTCTTTAGTGGCTTTATTCTGCCGATTTCTTGCAAGTCTCTGTGCCCTTTCAGATTCAGTTTCATTTGCAAGCTTTCTGGCATTAATCTGCCGCTGTTTTGCAAGCCGCTGTTCCGTTTCAAATTCAGTCTCATTTGCCCGTTTTTTGTTTGTATTCTGCTGCTGTTTTGCAAGCCGCTCCATCCTTTCAGATTCAGTTTCATTTGCCAGCTTTTTGGCCCTACTCTGCCGCCTTTTTGAGAGCCGCTCTTTCCTTTTGAGTTCAGTTTCCTTTGCTGGTTTTTTGTTTCCATTCTGCTGTCTTTTTGCAAGCCGCTGTTTCCTTTCAAATTCAGTTTCATTTGCCTGTCTTTTGGCTTCATACAATCGCATCCTTAAAAGTTGGTCTTGTCTTATAGATTCACTTTCATTTGCTTTATACCATTGCATTTTGGCAGGTTGCTGCTGTCTTTTACATTCACTTTTGTTCTTGTAGTTGTTAGAGACAAATTGATTTGATTCTTTCAACTTTTGTAGCTGTTCACTTTCATAATAGTTTTGAGTTGGATGTTTTCTTTTCCTTGGGTTGATGGTCAGGGCAAATTCCTGTGACTGGGAACAATTCAGATTATGGAAAGTGACAGAAACCGCTTCAAAGAAAGTAGCATTGACTTCAGTGGCTAACAATTGTAGGTAGTTTTCTGAGGAAAATATGTTTCTTAAACTTAACAGCACTGCCTTGCCATTCATATCTGGCATGCCCAAAGGATTTCTGGCATGAGAATCAAAAACATAAAACCCTGAGTTGGGACTGTGAATAATTGATATCATGTACCCTTCTAATATGAAAATTGCGGAGTTGTCATTTGTGAAAACATTTTGAAGCGATGTATGCAAAGGAATGAATGGTGAATCATTATCATTTTGTGTATTACAAAAGAAAGAGCCTTGAAAAATATCACCAAAAATAACTGAGCTACCTGAATCATCAAATTCATTTAATTTGCTGTGTATGTCAATTTTTGGTCTTGCAACAGTAGCTTTTGTTGCAACAATGGGCAATTCACTGTTCATCACCACAAGGGGTGATTCACTCTCTCTTTCCACAATGGGAAAATCACTGTTGGAGGCCTCAATAGGGATTTCCAATGTATTGGCTTTTGTTGCCATAAGTGGCAATACCACAATGGGTTTAGTTACACTTGGTGTTACAAAGGACAAGTTATTGTTACCTTCATTTGCTGTTGCAAAACAGACAGTTGTTGGCAGCTGCTCAACTGATAAATTTGGGCCATCAGGAATAAGTGCTCTTTGTAATGCATCCAAGAACTGGGAATCACCAATGTTCAGAATTTCATCAAGTGTCTCAGGCTGCCAATTTGTAACTGCCAATTCATGGTGGTGGTAAGCAAGTGAGGTTAGAGCCATAAAACCACACTGTCGTCCACGTGATTCTTCACTGAAAGATGCATCCCCTTGGTGTAGGTTTGCTCTTGCAACTAAGGTAGGCAACTCCACAGCTGAATTTTCAGAATGGCTGTTGGTCGATGTAGTTGTTGGTCCTGGGTTCAATTCAACATCTCCTGCCAAGAGCAAAACAAAAAACAAGGAGAAACTTGAAATACTAACGTAGGTATCATTTGGTCTAACACCACAGCTCCTTGAAATTTTCCTTCTCAATTTTGAGTATTGATTCTTGATCCACCTACCAGTGGCTAGCAGTGGTTTCTGGTGTTTATGAGTGAAAGCGAAAGCAACGCATGGGCCTTCGTTGATGACGTGGTCCTGCCACCTCTGAAATCTGTCCGCTGTAAAACAGCACAAGATCAACAAAACAGAGCGGATGAATAGGAAACCCCTCATATTTTGAATGAAATAAGATGTAAAAGGTGATGTTATACGTACCAGAGCGCGTGAATTTCCTCCTCTTCTTCTCGCAATGATCGTGAGCCTTCCTGAGGTGATCGTGAGCCTTCCTGTCCTGAGGTACAGCGCGGTAAGCATTGTTATTTGCGTTTGCATTGAAAATAACCCTACCAAACAACGATCCAAAATTCGATCCCGAATAGATAGCTGCTGCGCATGCGCAGCAGCAATAAATGAAATCATAGACGCTTTGCTGAGACGTGTCTTCCGCAAACCTCCCTCAACTCTTTGCTTTCCAGAAAGCAAGGCCCCAGCCAACGGCAGGGAGCCGAGATATGACAGTGGTGCTCGAGGGGGGCACTGTGTAGCTACATTTTGGGTTCCTGGACATGCCCCTGGAATGGGATCACATTTACGATTTTGGAATGAAGAGTGTTATTGATTATCATGAGAATGGTATCAACTTTCAAGAGACTCATACTCTCATGAGTTAGTACTTTTTCCATGTATGTTTTGTCTGTTTTGCCTCAGTTGACTTAGTTTATGACAGTGATGAGTGATTCCTCTATAGAGATTCCTCTTTACAAATGTTACTTTTCACAACTCTTTTGGTTATAATATTAGCAACGAAATCATTGCTTAAAACAAAAGCATTACTTAAAATCACTAATGACTTGAAATGCTTCGCTTTGTGTTCTTGTACGTTCTATCAAAACTACAATGTAGTCCAAGTTGTACCCTTCAGGGTAGTCAAAATCCAACACAACATCATTTAAAACCAAGCCCAGTCTAAAAACCAGAGGTAGAGAGAAAAAAGATCTTTTTCTTTCCTCCAACGCTCGCTTAGGGACTGGGTCGGGTTTGAATCTTAGTTCCGTTGAGATGGACTGGCCTAGGCAGCAAACTTGAGCTAGAGTGCAGTTTGGAAATGAAATACAACAAGTTTCCTTCAATCTCTGTCGTTACCACCGCCGTAGAAGAAGTGTCAAGCTGCGGCAGTCAAGCGCAACTCAGAGCCGAAAAAAATTTTATTAGGCTCGGGTGCCCAGGGCAGCACAACTGCGACCGGTGCGACGTTGGTTTCCTCCGCAGAGTCCGGAAGTGAAAATGATAGCTGGAAGACCCCGTGCAGTGATGTGTGATCACAACGTGACTAATGATTCATTTCCGAATGGGACTGTGCAGCCGGACGTAACAAACACAAAGTTCGCAAGACAAAAACTGATCGAGAAAGGCAAAATGAAGACATCGAATTGGACTCCAGTTTTGCTATTTGGTATTATCTCTGTGATTTGCATGTTTTGTAAGTATGGACTATTGCAAATGCGACATTTTTGAACAAGATTTAGGTCTCTCGGGACATTGATCAACCTTTATACCCCATCCTTTCGTGACTGCGTAGTAAGGAAAATCTTTGGTGTTGTGCAAGCACTGCCGACCACAGCACCAATGGTCGCATAAATCGATATAAAAAAATGGCAGAAAGAAAAATGAATTGTAGCTGAACCATTGAGATGAACGGAAAAAAGAAATGTGAAATTGAAATGTGAAAAAGAAATGTGAAGTCGTTTTACAATTCAGTTTGTACTGGCAAAAAGCAGTTCATCATATTTTATCTATCAGTTAAAAAAATGAGTCAGTTTATGCCGTGTGTGCAAATGATTACTCAGGGAATATTAACCAAAACTTGATCACTTTTACGAAATCAAAATTTTGTAAAAGAATCTGGTGTTTTTTGTTTATCCTATCCATATACAATAAGAAATGTATTTGCTTCATGCAAAGCCTGATAATATGGGGATCAGTCAGTGACCAAAACAAGAAGTTGTGAAAATGTTCAGTAATTTTCACTTGATTATCATGGTTCCCGATCTGAGATCGCCTAAAGTTAGGGAAAATGTAACTTAAAAAACTATTTACTACAATGAAAGAAATCCTTAGCACACTTTTACTTTATTTCAATTGTTTCCTGTAACATAGAAATTGGAATCTAGGGTAATCTAAACATAGGAAAGGGTTTAAAAAACCTGGATTCAAAATGTTCACAAGGGCACAGGTAGTGAGCATGAAGATTCTTATGGAAGCTTTGAAAAACTCTTAAGGAAGCAGAAGTACTCAAAATCTGATTATTTTGAGAAACTTTCAGCACTGGCCCAAACTCTTAGTTATGAATAAAAAATATTCAGAAGATTTTTCATAAATATACTCAACTGATTCATTACTCACCCATTCATTCATTCATTCATTCATTCATTCATTCATTAATTCATTCATTCCTTCATTCATTCATTCATTCATTAATTCATTCCTTTATTCATTCATTCACTTGTGTATTCAGTTAGTCATTCATTATTCTTCAACAAAAATACAGATCCAGCTTCGTCAGGAGAACCAGTTGATGATTATGATGATGACTATGATGCAGATGATGTCAGAGAAAACCATGAGGAAGATGATGCTATTACTAAAAGAAGCATACCTGATGATGATGACACAGGGATGGATTCTCTTGATAGGTTTGAGAAAGAAGGTACTGTCGAAAAGTCAATTAGACTTATTATCTTTATCCTCATCCCTGTATTCTTTTTTCATATTTTTTATGTCCTCAAAAAGATTTCCAATAACAGACTATTTACAATTAGGATACCACTGGGGGTCAAATGGTCAGTTCTACCCAATGGGCATTACACTAAACAGATAGACTTATGCCTTTTCGTCCCTTGTTTCCCTGCGTTCTTTGATTTGCTGATATCACTTGGTCAACAGGGACTCATAATATTACGCTTATATAATGGGCCCACTTTTTCAAAATGGCCTTAAGAGGTGGGAGTTCTCGTACACTCAACAAAATCGCTTCAAAATCTGGTTTAAAGAGCTCGAACATTGCAAAGCGAAGTTTTAGTACAAAGAATGATGTTGTGTTGACCTACAAAGCGCAAAATGCATACGTTTTAGGCAGGAATCTTCCTCTGCAGAAGCAAAATAGATCCATCGATGCTGCGAGAACTCCAGACTGCTTCAACCGTTCTTTAAGAGCAACAACAACAACATTCTGAATAGCGGCCCCTGATTGGTTAAAAACTGAATTCTAGCGATTTGATTGGTGAATACGGAACCACCCTACGCGGGCCTAAAGTGGGCCCACTATTTAAGAGTAATGTTATCAGTCCCTCTTGACCAAGGAACGCAGGGAAACAAGGGACGAAAAGGCATCAGTCTACTAAACAGATACAAGAAAACGAGAAGATGAGATACACAAGTTACACAAGTGATCGATCTGATTATCATATTTTTCAATATCATATTTAAACCAGCTGAGTGATTTGACTTGACTTGATCTTTTTCCCATGATAACCCCTCAGAATAACTGATTCACAGCTGCCATGCTGAAAACTCATAGTAATCAATAATTTACAATGAATACGCAATATGTTATGTAGAACTGAACTAAATTACAAATTGTCATAAATAAATGAAAGAAAGACAAAAAGAATTTTTATGCTCATATTTGCACCTTCTTTTCAACCCGGGGTGGGGGGGGGGGGTACATGACTTGCGGATGGACGGGGGTCTGCCACCCGGTTTTCAGAAAGGTACCCTCTTCTAATTACCGAAACTTGCTGTCATACCCACTTTTATGATGAATTTTGGCGGAAAACCACCCATTTTTGACTATTTTTCGCCAATTTCTGGAAAACCCACCCATGTTTATGGAAAATCTGCCGAAAAAAGGACCCTTGTCTAGAGAATTTTGGGCCCGAAAACCCACCCATATGGGCGGCACATACCCGTACCCTCAACATGTTATATACCCCCCCCCGGGCTTTTCAAATGATCTTTTGGTTGAAAAATTTTTAACGTCAATGCAAAGACTGTTCCAAATTTTGTCGCACCAGTACAAGAAGCATTTCTGCCCCCCCCCCCCCTTGCCGATTTTGATATTTTAATAATCATTAATCTTATCTACAAACCACACTTTCTTTTACAGGAGCCATTTTGGTAAGAGCGTGAGGCTCAACACAGGCCAAAGAATAAGTCTGTTATTTGGGAAATAGAAGTAATATGAATATCATCAAAAAGGTCTCCGCAGCAAATCTGAGCAAAAAAATTAAAACTTCCACAAAACCTCGTCCCCAGGGCCATTTGCCATATTTGATGACAAAAGGCCCTGGGGACGAGGTTGACTTCAACACTCAGAGCACCAATCTCCACAAAAGAGATAGCAATGTTCAATTTAACTATCGAGGAGCATTTTAAAACTATTTCGGTTATTTGTGCTTTCTGCTAATGATTTGATAAGATCCCGTGTGCTATAACATAAATTGTATTTAGGTAGTTTCATACCTAGTATGAAATTCAAATAACCATAATAAAAACACACTTACACTCTCTTTATCTTTCTCAGAATTTTCACCGCCCTTCGGCAGCCTCATCAGTGAGAACACTTAGGCCCTGTTTATATGAGGAAAAACACCTCACCTGCCAGACCCGGGGCTAAGAGGTGAGATTCCACCTTCCCATAGAATCCTTTGTATTTTCATTTCGCGTTTACATGACGAACGCAACACCACCGGTATAGTGAAATCCCACCTCTGGTGAGGTGGGATCTCACCTGGGTGAGGTGAAATTTTTCCATATAAACGAAACACCACCGGTATGGTGAGGTAAATTGAATTATTCGTTGACTTTTATTGGTCAGTTCGATCTGATTTCACGGAAGAGAGACTTTACTCCACCTCACCTCTCAGCCCCGGGGCTGACAGGTGAGGTGAAATATCTCATATAAACGGTGGCTGAAATTTACCTCGCCTCTCAGCCCCGGGTCTGGCAGGTGAGGTGTTTTTCCTCATATAAACAGGGCCTAAGTGTTCTCACTGAGGAGGCTGCCGAAGGGCGGTGAAAATTCTGAGAAAGATAAAGAGAGTGTAAGTGTGTTTTTATTATGGTTATTTGAATTTCATACTAGGTATGAAACTACCTAAATACCATTTTGAAACTGATTAGCCATTGATTAGAGAACTATGATTAAAGGGGCAGGGTCACGTAATGTAAACAAACTTCTTTCAAAACGACGATTTTGCAGTATTTTTGATAGGCCATATCACAGTGATTTTCCACTACTTTTCTCAAAATGAAAGTGTTATTTTGAAGATGGACTCTTGTACTTCGTAGAGAAACAAACGAAACACTATTATGTTGTACGATTGCAGAGATATTGGTGGATTTTTAGAAGTAATTTTAGTGTGGATTCACCCCATCCACCAAAACCTGTGCAGAACACAATGGCCACGTGTGGGCAACAATATAGATCCTAGAGATAACAGGTTTGTTTATGATTACGTGACCCGGTCCCTTTAAAGCTAACTTCTCATCACTGGATCCAACCAGATCTGTATACTATTTTTTGGGAAACCCGGTAATTCCACCCGATTTATTCCCAGATGCCTCAGCTATGGGTAGACGTCGCCGAGTATACGGTGGCGGAGGTGGTCGAGGAGGAGGCCGAAGAAGATGGTGGAAAAAGAAGTGAGATGACTTCCACTCAACAACAGCAACAACAAGGACAGGAGAAAAAGCAACCACGGGGATAAAAACAGCAACATCATCCATAACAACAAAGACTTTATTTACTTCATTTATCGAGTATCCAGGCTACAGTAAGGCAAGATGTAGTTTGGAATCTAAATGGCAGTTTCTTGCATTGAGTATTATATATGTTAGAAAGGACATTTATTCTGTGTCTTCACAAAGATAAGCTAAAAGCTTTGCATTGTTACTCAGAAATGTTGTCTAAATTTCCAATAAACAGCGGAATTTCATCTTGTCATTGTATCAAAGAAGCTCTTTTACAACATGCTCTTGATTGAATCTGGGATGATGATGATCATTATTATTCTTTGTTCAATTGTAGTCTTATGACGATGAGTTCCTTGTATCCCTGCGGTACACCTTACTCAAAAGGGACTCATAATGAAACAGAGAAAAACCTGGTCCTATTTTCTGCAATCATCAATGGAAATATGATGGAATCACGGCTTCAAATCTCAATCCCGTGGGAGTGTTTTCAACTCTTCAATCAAATCGAAAATTCTATCAATATCACATTTACACCGTAACAATAGTTAACAAGTCTCGCAATCTGATTGGTGTTCAAGAAATCGAGGAGTTTGGGCCTAAATAGGGCCTGGTTTTTTCAGAGTAATGTTTATGGGTCGCTGTTCTCTGTTGACTAAAGCGCCATCATCAAGTCAAAGAGCATAGGGAGACTCGTCCTCATAAGTCTAGTTCAACTGGCCAATTATCATGATAAGCCATCAAGAACCATTTTGAAGCAAATTCAACATGGCTGGGAGGAGACACAGCCACTTTTGGAGCAAAAAGGTCATGTCATGACAACATCAGAATTTGCAAAATTTGAAGCCATTCTTCTTGGTATACTGTATGAATTTTGGTACTCGATTGCATAGGAAACAGTAAGTACAGTCTCGGTTTGATGTTGTTAGGTTAAAGGTCCCCCAAAGGCTGAAATATCCCATGTATGGTTGCCAACATTGTTTTTTTGCAATTAGGACAATTTTACCCAGTGGCTTATCGTTCTGTGACAATGCCAGTAGAAAACATTTTCGGACATTTGTTGTTTTGGGGGTTTAGCCGCCCTAGAATCCACAACAGGCAGCGAATTAAAGAAAGTTAAAGAAAATGAATCAGCTACAACTGTGTCTTATCAAAATTGCTCATGACCAGAGCTCCAATGAGATTGATCGAGTAAAAAGGTGACTTTAAGTTGCATTGGTACAAATTACTTCCTGATTGTCTGCTGCTCAATCTTGCACTAGACTACGAAGAAAGACAGTCGAGAAAATGGAAAAATTGCTTATTCTGCTCTTCACAGTTCTCTCAATGAGTCTCATCATAGGTGAGTTAAACAACTATTCTTTATAAGCAACTAAGAATTTGGGACAAAACTGAAAGTTTTTTAAAATTGTCAGATTTTGAGTCAGAGTTTCTTACGAGTTTCCTCAAGATTCCAAAATGATCTTCATGTTCACTGCCTGTGTTCTCGTGAAAATGTTCAACCAAGGGTTTTTGAAGCCTATCCATTGTTTAGACAAACAGACCTTTCGAGTAATATGATGCAAGAAACAAGTGAAAATAAAATAAAGATATGCTATCGAGTTCCTTTATCAAAGCAAAATGTTCCTTCGGTTATTTTTTCCAATTGCAGCAGCTTCTTATTTTTTTCGCGATCTAAGAGTTGAATTTCTAATATCCAGTTTCTTATGAGAAATACGTATATCTTGAGTTTATGTGAAATACGTGTATGTTGATTTCAAAATAACTCAAAAGTAGAAAAGTCGCATGTTTAATTTTCCTGTATCG
Source organism: Aurelia sp. 3 sensu Dawson et al. (2005) (assembly GCA_964020215.1). Classification (NCBI taxonomy): domain Eukaryota; kingdom Metazoa; phylum Cnidaria; class Scyphozoa; order Semaeostomeae; family Ulmaridae; genus Aurelia; species Aurelia sp. 3 sensu Dawson et al. (2005). The sequence continues at coordinate 19,682,817 of OZ026580.1, forward strand.
TATTAGTTATTGAAGCAACTGAAGAAAAGAATGTTTTTCTTGCGAAGGAGCGTTAAAACATCTTCCAAAGACTTTGAAATAAAACAAATGAAATTTTTAAACAAGTTATCTTCGGACTTAATCGCCAAGCAATGTACTTTACCATTGATATTTTCTCGCAGTCCCTTCTTCAATCCCTGTTATAAATGGTAAGAGGTTTAGATGGCCAAAATATCAGAAGCAATAAGTACAAACAATAAAATTTTCGAATTGGTGTTTCGTTCAAAAATTGTGCTCCTTCATCTTTGAATTTTTGGAATCTATTTTAGCGCTTCAAAACAAGAAAAACCAACCTTTTCTTTGATTACTTCGATTGCTAATATGATATAGTAAAGTTTTGAGGATTTCTTTGAATAAAACACATAGTTGCAGATGCTTGAAAGATTTTTCCTGGCACTTGAGTTTCTTAATGTTTAAGTGATCTGTTGAGTCTTTTATAAGCAGTGTTTTATGAAAAGAATATTCTCAAATTTAAATATAGATCCAGTTTCTTCACAAGAGAAAGTTGATGACTATGACCACGAATATGATGTGCAGGACATTAGAGAGGATCCTAAGGAAGATGACGTTATACCTAAAGGAAGCATGCCGGATGATGATGATGTTGATGATGATGATGGAGGACTGAAAAAACTTGATAGGCTTGACAGAGGTACTGTTGAAAACCTGATTAGGCTTATTACCTTCGTTCTTTATGCCTGCGTTCTTTGATCTGAAGTATGAAAAAGGCCTAACGTTTACATAGTTCTGATGTAAAATATGGCCTAATTTGCGGAGCTTTTCTTACAACACCAATACACCCTAATATGCCTTCAGAAACTGGTTTCAATTGCTTGAGCAATTGAAAAAACTGTTGATACAAATACGTTTTCCCCTGAAATTTGTAAGAGCGATTCCGCGTAGAAGCTAATGCTGAATATAGGTTTCAGGAACGGTACTTCAGGTGTCTTGAAAATAGCCAATGGCGTAGTTTTGGTCGTCATAGCCCACGGACTAAGGCGCTAGACCTAAATGCCGTAAAGGACCCACCTACAAAAGAATTCATTTATTGGTTACGAGCAAGGCTGTACACAAAATTATAACAACAATGATACATTACTCAGTAGGCTTTATGTCCAACATGTCGACTGATCAAACTGTTCGAAAAGTAACGCTCCAAGCTTTGAAAAATCTGCAAATTTGCTTAGATATTGGGTGGATATTGGTCGAGTAATGCATTTTTCACACTGTTTCGTTTTCATTTGATGTGCCCCCATTGAACAGGATTACTAACGCCCCCAGGCGCCTCCGTCACGCTACAGAAAATGTCGCTATACGTGGAATGCTCCGCCCAATGGAACTGAAAAAACTTGAGATAACTCGGCCAACATTTGCAAATCATACTGAGTAAGTTTGGGAAAGCGCCCGCTGAGTGAAAAACTACTGCTCCACAAACATAAAAGCAAAAATATTTTGCAGTATCTGATTGTATATAGGCAACTTGTTTAATTATTTCTAGGATTTTTCCAGCCTGAAGTCAGTCACTCCGCTCAGATTTTATAACGGATTTTATCCAAAAAGTTCCTTCCAGAAACCTTGAAAACATGAACAATTTTATCTAAGATTTTACCTAATAGCAATGACATGAACTAGCTTTAGTGTGTGCTATTCTCTTTGGAGGATGAAAAGTCTACCCCAAGTATGAACAACTTACTCAGTGGGATTCCCTTCTCCCAAAATGACAAAATATATGGATACACGTAATTGTCGTTACTGTTAGAAAGAAAACAAAGGAAGTTTTGCTCGCTGTTTTCACAGGTTTTTGAAAGGGGCTTTGCTTTCTGAAGAAAATCTCCCACATTCACCGGAAAGAATGGCCGATTAAGAACAAGGTAAATTCCTGAACCTAACTGAACACATCGGCAATAAAACAAGAAAGTTTTCAATAACATTGATCTGAAGTTCAGGGAGCAGCATTTTTTAAATGTCTGGCGTTTTCATCATAGTCAATAGAACTATGTTCCAACTTGTCTTATTTGCAGATGCCTTTGGCTTTCGCCGTCGCGTTCACGGTGGTGGTACGGGTAGAGATCGTAGAAGATGGTGGAAGAAGAAATGAGATAGCTTGCACTGAACAACAACAACTACAGCGAAAACAACAGCAACAACTTTATGATTATTATTTAGGCTTGACGCTTCCAAAGGCGATGTAGCTTAGCATCTATATGGCAGTTTATTGCATAAAGCTGTATTTTAGCACTGACATCTATTCCGTGTAGCTTTAGATAAATAATCTACACAACACTTCATTGCTGAGAAATGCTGTCTGAATTCCAAATAAACAGTGGAATTTTCATTTCTTGTTGTATCAAAGAAGCTCTCCTGCAGCATACCCTTGATTACACCTGGGATGATGATGATCATCACTGTTCTTAGTCCAAACAAAGCGATGACTGTTGGCACTTGGTGGCCAACAAGGCACCAAGTAGCTCTGCGTTACGACTATACGTTTTTCATCGCCATAATGTCGCTTGAATGCAGTAAACACCCGCATAGGAGAGCCTGCAAACTTGCAAGTCAGCTTGGGTTTTATTCAATGAATTATACCAGGTGAGGGAGAAAAAAGAGTTCACTGTTCGAAAAATCGTGCAACAAAAACAGTAAAATTAATTGGAAAAGGAAACTCCATTGTCTGGCTGAAAGTTTAACTTAACCCTATTACTGTAGGGTCACACGGTAGCTCACATTCCTGTAGGGGGGGGGGGATTTTTCCCCACAGTGAATAATGCCTCTAATTCAATAAATGTTTGGATAATTGCAAAGTTATTGATGAAATACGTCACATGTAGTTGAAATATTAGTACTATGTGGACTTTCTCTCATTTTTAACTACATTTTTCGCATGTTTTCAATGACGTCATGATTCAGTCACACATGACAAAAATGGTCTTAACTCCCGTAAAAACAGCTGCTGAGGCTAAATTTTTAGCTTATCTTAGTCCTCTTTCTATTAGCTTTCGAATGCTATACCACACAATGGAATTAAACAAAAATTTATTTTCCAAAAATTGGGTCACATGATTGATGACGTCATAGTTATGTCACATGTCAAAAAAATTTTTTCTTCTAACCATGATGATGAGGACCGATATATTTTAGTCACATATCTGTGAGGATTTATCAATAAAAAATTGCCTTGTATATCAAAACTTTAACAGTTTTGAGGGTGGGGAAAAATTCCCCCCCCCCCCTACAGGAATAGGGTTAACATCCAAAATTATTCACAATACACCTTTTCAACTAACGGCCTCGTCTTGGAAATTTTTGAAATCTTCTTGATACGAAATTTCTAACCTCGGATTTGGATTCTGCACCCCAAGTTTAATCTCATTTCGAATTTTCATATTCCTAGAGTCTGCGATTTCGATTTTATGGCAATAATAAATTTGAGAATTTATATGAAATTTGACCATCAAAACGTTCGTGGCGTAACTTTACACCCTCAGTCATCAGTCATTATTCACGGTCAAAGCCCTTATAAATTTTCAAATTTGCTTTCCTCATAAAATTAAATTCGCAAACAGTAAGATCATGAAAATTTGCAGTTGGACTAAAATTACGGTGCTGAATGTGAATATGGGGTCAGAAATTTTATATGACGCAAGCTAAAGAAATTTTGAAAAATTCCAAAATAAGGCCGATTAGTTGAAAAGGTGTATTGAAAATGCACAATCCGCAGCACAATCTATCAAGAATTGTCGAAAACTTAGCTTTAGCTAAAACTATAAGTGCGTTGCTCAGTCATTGCTTTTCATGATACGACAAGTGTTGAATTGGTAGCCAAAGGACCCAAACACGACCCCTTCGTGGAGCAGCGATCTGTAGTATTTTTTTCGAAACAAATGTTGTTAATAGGTTGTTAATTTTTCAATTTTCTTACAGCTGAAAGGCGTTTCGTGTATAAATATTGATGAAATGGAAAAAAAAGAAAATAAAATGCTCTGGTTGGTTGAAACAATAATACATAAAATTGCCGCACCCAAACTGATGAACGAACGAAAAGGAAACAAAAGATGGGTGCGAGTTATTCGCCATCTTCGCACTGCTCCAATGCGCGGTCCAAGCTAGATGATGCAGCATTTGTGCTGCGCGCGAACTGAGGCAAGCGTTTGTCATTTTTCCGCCTATTGGACATGCAATTGTCAACTAAAGCAACAATGAGAGTACGCTCTGTTCCTCATGACTTGTCCTTAGCATACTTGAAAATAGGTCACTTTGTATCTCATATGTGACAAAAGAAAGATAATGCACCTAGGATTGCGAGAAAAGTCTCAAAATTAAATTCAAGCCTCAGTAAAATGATGAAGTTGAAATATTACAAATTGGCAGCACAGCTCTTCCTGTAAAATCTTTCCAAAAGCGCTTCTGACTGATGCGGTATACTGGGCCTCTAGGTATGAGATTGGGGCCCTTTGTAAAAATTCCAGCCTAAAGGTTGTTACTCCACCAAGTTCCCATCCCATTAGACGGTGCTTACTGCAGCTGCTAAAGGGAGTACAAAGACCAGCAGCCTTTGCCATTGTTTGGTTTTGTTTTTATGAATTTCGTACAGTCAGTTATTCTGGAAGCTGTGCAGAGCAAGTCGCTAGCTTAGCGCAAAGCATACTGGTCCTGGTACTCCCTTTAATGGTAATCGCACAGTAGAAACCAGATTTCAAAGCAGAGCTAGAGCATCAGTGATGATTGCTCTTACAACTTCCCACACACAGTCAGTAACAATGTGACCATAATGTTTTCCCAACTGTCACAGCCGGTCCTGAATTCAGAACGTGTTCTTCTAAACGATTCCAAAAAAGTATGCAAGTAATAACTAAAATAAAAGAACTGTGCAGCCTAAAATGATATTTCTGTTTACTTAAATTACAAAAACGTTCCTTTTTAGTATCCAACTGATATAGAAAGAACATTTCTTAGGCTAAGAGTTGCTTTAAAGTCTGAAATATCCCATTACTAGATGTCCTAGTGTTCAATCTATGACTACCATTCTTATTCGTTGCAGCGAGGGCCTTCCCTATTATCGTGGGATGACAATACTAGCTGTAAACATGTTAGGTTCTTGTTATTTTCGGGGTTTAGCTGCGCCGCAATCCACGCCAGGTAGTGAATTAATGGTAAACAAAGAAAATAAGCAGCTACAACTGTGTGTTAGTAAACTGGTTTACGACCAGAGCGTAAAGGGACTCAACATGGTCAAATTGTTCTTGTGCCATATCTATTTTCATCGGTCCAATGAGATGGCGTTTTGAAAATCGAGCTCCAATCAGATGACTTATCATCTCTATTGTTAGCTTCCGTGTGTTATCAGTGTCGACCCCTTTAAATTGATCTGAGCAAATCTTAGTAAAGACTGCTCTGTTGTCAGTTGCATTGGCACAAGTTACTTTCTGATTGTCAGCCGCTCAGTGTTGTGCCTCGTTTGAAAGTAAACAGAAAGACAGAAGATGGGACGACTGACAATTCTACTTTTTGCAGTTCTATCAGTGACTGCCATCTTGGGTGAGTTGAGTTTTATCTACTGTTTACTTTTCTTTATCACTAGTTTGACATGACATCTAATGTTAAACAGTTTTGGGTATTAAGTCACTCTTGTCTACATCAAGTAATGTTCCTTTTGTCCATGTCATGTGTTGTTCTCCGCCAGCATGCCTTGCACATACAATCTTCTCTGGCCTTTGTTGTCGCTATTATCACGGCCCATGAAAATGGCGACAACAAAGATCGGCTAAGCGATGATATGTGCTAGGCATGCTAGCTAAAACAGATCTTTTAAATACTTTTTCTTATCTCGATGCAATGGCCGTGGGATAGACCCACACCTTTTGCTACCCAGGGTATCGTCCAATTTTATTAAACCGGGTGTGTCAAAAAACGTTTACGCGTTTGCTAGCCTATGGGATAAAAAGTATGTGACCAATGTTCAAAACTAAAGTGTTAATTTATCAATCAAAGGCTAACTTAGATGAGAAATTTTGTTTTGTAAAATTACACATCTTTAAAGCCCAACAGTTAGAAAAATGCCTGTAAGGGGTGTGTACAGGAATCGAGAATTCCACGCTCCATTCTGGTCCATGATTTATGTGGCATTGAAGTTACATTGTCAGTGTCAGAAATAGAATTTAATTTCAATAGTACGTAAATTATGGACCAGAATGGAATGTGGAATCCTCGTTCCTAAACATGCCCCTTACTAGCATTTTTCTAACTTTTGAGTCATGAAGATGAGTGATCTTCTAGAAAGGTCAATGGAAAGGTCATTAGAAGGTCCTTTTATATCAACTTTGATCTAAGTTAGCCTTTGACTAACATTAAAGTTTGGCATACATATCGGCCTCATAATTTTTACTGCATGGCCCGCCAAAACGCGTAAACTTCTTTCGACTCACCCGGTACAGTAATTGTCTAAGTAGTGTAGGTCCTGATATGCATTGGAACATTTCGTAATATGTATTGGAACATACTCTCAACGTAGACTTATGCCTTTTCGTCCCTTGTTTCCCTGCGTTCTTTGATTTGCTGATATCACTTGGTCAATAGGGACTCATGATATTACGCTTATATAATGGGCCCACTTTTTCAAAATGGCCTAAATAGGTGGGAGTTCTCGTACACTCAACAAAATCGCTTCAAAATCTGGTTTAAAGAGCTCGAACATTGAAAAGGAAACTTTTAGTACAAAGAATGATGTTGTGTTTACCTACAAAGCGCAAAATGCATACCTTTCAGGCAGTAATCTTCCTCTGTAGAAGCAAAATAGGTCCATCGAAGCTGCGAGAACTCCAGGCTTCTTCAACCGTTCTTTAAGAGCAACAACAACAACATCCTGAAAAGCGGCCCCTGATTGGTTAAAAACTGAATTCTAGCGATTTGATTGGTGAATACGGAACCATCCTACGCGGGCCTAAAGTGGGCCCACTATTTCAGAGTAATGTTATTAGTCCCTCTTGACCAAGGAACGCAGGGAAACAAGGGACGAAAAGGCATCAGTCTACTCTCAACGTTCACCCAAAATCAATTCAGAAGCAGAATCTCAGAAACTAGATTTTCATACGATTCAAGCTAGATACTCGATTTTCATACGATTCAAGCTAGATACTCGATTTTCTACAAGAAACTGCTGATAAGAATCTATAGTAACCTATCCAAGAAACTTAAGAAAAATGAGTACACTATCGCGTCCGTCACAAGGTAGGTTTAAATGCAGGCAACTGGTTGACAGGTTTAGCAGGTTTGCAGACTACATATTTGCAGGTTGACAGGTTCCAGAAAGTGCGGGTTAACAGATGGTGTGATCATGATACTAACATGGTCAATTTCACGCGAAAAACTGTGTTTTCTAAAACTATGGTCAGATGACGAGTTAAATGTGCATTTTCCTGGAATTTAAATACATGCTAACTGTGCAGAATGTCCATAAAAACAGATAAATCTCTTCAACAACAGTAACATTGTTTGTTTCAATTTTTTCATGAAGCATTTGTGGGATGTTTCAAAATACCCCTTTTTATACATAACAAATTAATTCTTTCTGTCATTCATTTATTCGTTCATTGATTCCTTCCTTCATTTATTCATTCATTCATTTAGCCGTTACAGGTGTTCATCCATCTGAGTTCTTCTCACAAGAACAATTTGATGATGATTACGATGATGACAATTCAGATGCCCCACAAAGCCTAGAAGATCGAATTCTAGCCAAGGAGAACGACGGCGGAATTCCACGAGATCTGAAAGTCTTTGATAAGAGCGAGGAAGGTATTCATTGTTTCTCCCATTTTTCACGAGAAGCATAAAATTGGGCTCAACAGTAAGTTTCCTAGTAGATTCCTAAAATTTGACTATCAAAGTGTCTGAAGTGTCTCTAAGACTACGTTCACACGATGCCAGCACATTTTGAAAACGGTTTTTGTAAGTGTCGAGCGTATCTTAGTGTGTTGGTGGTAAGGGAACATGCCACTTTTTTAGCGGACTTTTCAAGGAATGATGGGCATCATTTTCAGACATTTCGCAGAATTATGGGTAAGATTTTCATTACGCCTGAGCAATTGTGACCATAAAATTCTTCGAAATTTGCGAAACTAAGACCACCAACTTTCGGGAAAAATAGCACGTTCCCATTAAGTGATAGGTCGAGATAGCAACAGAGTGAAGCATTTCGAAATAAATGTTTTGACTTGCTTTTTACTTAGTGTCAGCTGCAAAAGTTTTTAAATTTCTTTATCGCTCATAGATCCCAGCTCTCGTCGTCGTCGCATGAGTGGTGGTGGACGTCGCAGAGGACAAGCCCGTAGAAGGTGGGGGAAAAAGAAATGAAATCAGTGACAGACATCAACAATCAAAAACAATGCATAATGTAGACTTATGACCTTGATTCCCTTGTTTCCCTGTGCTCTTTGACTTAATGATTGCGCTTTGGTCAACAAAGACTCATAACATTAACTCTAAAAAACCTGATCCTATTTAGGCCGTAAACTCTAAGCTTCCAAGACGACCAATCAGATTGCGAGATCTATGAATTACTATGGTTACCTCAAATATGATGGAACGTTCGACTCGACATAACAACCAATATTTGGACGAGATTCGAGATTCGAAGCTGTGATCCATCATAATTCGACTGATGAATGTAGAATCAATCAATCAATCAATCAATCAATCAATCAATCAATCAATCAATCAATCAATCAATCAATCAAAATCTTTATGTATGTGTCAAACTATTTGGCTTACAGGTTAATTGGGGACACAGGCCACCTCTTTTACTATTTCATTATGAGTCCCTGTTGAGAAAGGTTTACCGCAGGGATACAAGGTACTCATTACACAACGTTTACACTGTACAGGTATAAATTTGACCCGTCATAAAATTGTTGCAGTTCAAGAGTAATAGACATTTTAGCTATTCTACAAAAGGGCCTGGATCGAGCGTTGTTTTTATACAATTTCATACTCAATGTTCGACTGAGCGGCGTTAGAGGTTCTATTACCTTTGTGTGCATTCGAAAATTCTTTGAATTGCAGCAAAATATCGTTCGATTCTGATTATTTTCAGAATAGTTAAAAGGCCTATCATTGCAGCTGCGGTTCAAAAGTGTCACGGATTATACCCCATTCACACTTGCAAGTATAACCAGTTTAAACTAAACCAGGTTATGGAATGGGGCCTTCTGATTGGACAATCCGACCATGGGTGTCGGGAAAAGTGGGAAGTACCTATTAGATTAATTATAGTTGTAAAGAATAAGAACTGTCAGGCCTACCTTTGTGTGTTCCCTGTTTTTCCATCCTCTCCTTTATCTCGTCGATTTAGCATTTTCAATAAGCTCTCATTTCACTTTCCTCGTCATGGCCTAGATTTGTTTTGAACAGCACACAGCCTTATTTCGAACTGTCTCCGCACTCTCCCCATTGAAGGAGCTCAGACAGTTCGAAATGAGGCTGTGTGCTGTTCAAAACAAATCTAGGCCATGACGAGGAAAGTGAAATGAGAGCATATTGAAAATGCTAAATCAACGAGATAAAGGAGAGGATGGAAAAACAGGGAACACACAAAGGCAGGCCTGACAGTTCTTATTCTTTACAACTACAAGTAATCTAATAGGTACTTCCCACTTTTCCCGACACCCATGATCCGACGAATCGAGTGCACTTGATTGGCTAAAATTTAACCTGGTTTAGATAAAGCTGGTTCAAATGTGTCAGTGTCAATGCAGTATTAGCACGAAGAAACGTGAGGCTGATCCGATTCACTTTTGCTATGGATCCAGATGTATACTATTAAAAACCCTAGACTACAGTATTCAATGTCCTGTTCAGTATTTCAAGTCTTTCTTCTGTTTCAAGTGGCTCTTTGAAAGCTTCCCTTGGATTATGTGAATTCCTAATTCTTCCACAAACTTTTGCAGTGAATAAGACCTTGTGAGTAAGACCTCATGCACTCCAGTGCTCTGAACTTGTAATGAATAGCAGGTTTGAAGTTTGAATTTCTGAACAAAAAAATTCCTGAAAGCTCTGAATAAAATAAGAACCCATTTAAGAACCTGAATAGCCTCATTTCTCACTAAACACCCGGTATGTAGGAACCTAGTCAGGCTAACTCACAAAATTGTAGGTTCTTTTCACGGGTTTTACTTTCATACTTTGTCATTTTTTTGACCAGCAGTTTATTCAACACGACTATTATGCGATGTATAAACAAGAGATATTACTATCTTAAGATTTGCAACCTTAATGTCTGCTTATACTTGAAGTTTGAACCTAAATGCTTTTGGCATGAAATCCCTTATTCGGGTGTCCTATCAAATACCAATTCAGCTGACATTGTCGAACAATAGTCCAACGCTTTGACAAATAATCAAACTGGAGTGATTTTTTACTCCAGCTCTTCTTCGCATAGCTTGGCCTAACCCTACCAGAGCGATTTTCCTCGATATTCTGGAGAAGAATGACCAGGATTTTGCAGTTGCTTACGATAGGAGCGTACGAAGGTGAGTGCAGGCCAAAACAAAATTTCAACTTTTGCACGGTCAGAAATCAACATTTTCCTTCACCAGTTCCTTGAGTGGACACAGCAACTTTGTAGAGATGCTGCCGATTGCTGCCGTCCTTCCGTTCAAACGTAGCAAAAATTGCCTTGTTGATTCATCAAACTTCACAGTTGAAATTTCAGCATTACGTGTCACTCAAATTCGTTCGCTTCTACTTCCTTTGGCTTTCTGCCTTTGGGTGCTTCCACAACGACAGTAGTCCTTTCGAGTTCGATGATCCTGGAAGTTTGCTTCATTAACCGCACCGCAAGCAGACCTGTTACAAAACAAAGTAGACGTTTGTTCTGAACGTTGCAGATGTGCGCACGCATATGAGACGGTGCCTTTGCGTTGTTAGTGTCTGTTTTGCGCCTCCATACGAACATTCGAACATAAGCCAGCATATCTTATTTTAACTATCGTCCACTTACTGTTTAGTTTTATCAATGTCCAGCCATTCGCGCCATACCCCGAGTTTGTTGTCGAGGGCATTTTAAAGATTTGGCTCCGCAGCGCAAATCAATGCAGCTTCACATGGGGTTCACATGTGATATGTTTGTGTGGGAAGAAATATGTATTGGATGTTGCGGGTCTGCCACGCAGCAAATGAGACGGGATATCATTCTCTTTGCAATTAAACAACAAAGGAATTTCAATGCAAGATAGTAGATTGAAAGGACAGAAAACAGAGAGGGATTTGAATTTCTGACTGCCAAAGGAAGACGTGGGCTCAACACTCCCTTGAAAAAAGAGAAAAAGAACGGACAGCAACTGCCACAAGCAGACAAGGGCTGCCACAAACAGAACAGAACAGATCACCAGTTGCCAAATATCGAGAAGAAAGACAGCCTGTGCTGTCAAGAAAGCTTGGCAATAGTGATGGGGGCAGTTCTGCAACTGGTGCTTCTAGCAATTTGTATTGCTTTTTATGGTTAGTAATGTTTGTTTACCAATCTTCTGTTCCCTGTTTACAAGTTTGGTAATGTAAACACAAACTCCGAACAACAGACACTCTAAACCCAGAGTAAATAACTCTGTATAGAGATTTTAAAGGACAGCAAAGACTTGACACAGGCCAGATGCGCAAATTTCGAACTGAAGTTCAATGAGAAGAAGGCTGAACGCATTTTGATATTAAAATTGAAAACATGCAGAAGCCTTGCAGTTAAAATTAGATGTCTGTGTGAGCATCTTTCCTATTACGCCCTGGGCGTTTATTTTGAATGATGTTCCTAACGCCTTTGAGTTTGAGCATTACATTTAAAACGTCGCGATTTTTTTCATGTGATGAGATATGGAAGTTTTTTGTCAGCCTTCAGACTCTTTTTGTCAAGAAGCCTTAATATGGCATAAGTAATAGAAATATCCAATAGTCAGGGAGTGCTGCGAGCTGTCTTACTCTAAAAACTCGCTATCAAAGTGCTTATGATTGTAGTCAACAGCAATGTGTGCGGGCAAGGCGCAATCTAAACTAAAAAACTAGGTAACAGTTGCCTGACAAATTATATTGCCTTCTTACTGAGTCAAGTGATCACGCAATGTTGCAGTTTTTGTTGTGGAAAATAACATATCATCAAACTTTCACTAATGCGCATGCGCAGCTATCTTCAGAAATAGCACATCCCAACGCTATCATGATGGCAGTCACCTTGTGAATCGCCCATTGTTGTCCACCAATGACATAACATTTCTAAGAAAGTGCTGCGAATTGGGTCAATACCAGCTACTTGTGCAGGTTGTTGTTGCTATTGGCATATGGAAACATGGCGCCAAACTCTGCAAGGCTCTGTGACCGATGGAAACGTCCTGTCACAGAGAGTCGTAGGTTGCAGAGCGCAGTAAACCAAAGCTCTGTGACACTTTGCAAAACCCTGAGAGTTGATCGTTAACTGAAACCAGGCATTATTCTTACAGTGACGAAAGTTGCTAGTGAAGTGGGCATTGAAGGAAATGGAGAGTTATCGGACATAAACGTCAAAACAGCTGATTTTGTAGATGATGTTGAAAATAACGACGAACCGGATGAAAATGAGCCTGGTAAGTAGACTTATCACCTGAGTTGTTGTTTTCGCGAGAGGCAAATCATTCCAAATTGTTCTACACTGAAGTAAGAAATCATACACTTAAGGAAATTTTCAAAATCTCAGAAGTTTTTAATAATTTCAAAAAATCTTTCAAAAATCTCAGAAAATCCCAAAAAATCTTTTAAATCCTCGAATCTGAAAACTGCATATCATTAGAAAGAAGAAAGATTATACTTTCACATGATACACATTACATCTACTCAAATTTTCTCAATCAGGACTTGAAATTATAGCTGGGTTGCGTTTTCTCTGAAACACCCTGTATAACGGCTAATATGGTTACTGCAAAAAATCCAAAACAGACGGCCGACGATATTTCTCACTGACCTGTTCGTCCCAGAGTATCTTTCCAACCTGTTCGGAAAAAAATCGACTGACTCGAAATGTTAGAAAACTGAGAAATACTGATACTGATCTTTCGCTACCATTACGAAAAACAAACAATAGGCAGAGGGTTATTTCTTTCCGTGGACCTAAGCTTTGGAATCAACTTGAACCCGGTGCCAAACAGGCATCTTCCCTTGCCATCTTTAAGAGAAGAATCAAAAAACAAACTATGATGACCATTCCCATTTCATAGTATCTATCTTCTTATTTGTAAAAGTTTTTGACACGCCCCCCTGAAAAGCAATTTCCATGGACTGACGGGGCTACCGTGCCTAAATAAGTAAAAATGAACTGAAAATGAAATGACAGAGCTGAATATGTAAGCAGAATAGTAAGGGTTGTCCCTTACGAAACCGTGAGCTTCAGACTAGATACTGAGCAGCGTTTAAGCTATAACAATGGTCTCTTAGCCGTCGGCAAGAGACAAAGGAACCGGGGGAACTGGGGGCATGTGCCCCACCCTTCAAGGTTTTGTAGGTAGATATAATGATTAGTGCCCTTTTTGTTTCGGGAATTGCCTCTTTAGGACCTTCAGCTTAATAAAGCAGTGCCTTTGAAATGACCAGCCCCCCGAGTTTAGGATTTTTTTATTCATTTTAAAAATTCTACAATAAATCTTGGATTCTACTATAAGTTTCTACTATATAACACTACAGGGACGATACCATGGGGAGCAAAAGACCATGACTACCCCATGGCCAATTTGAAAGGACGCATAATGTTAAACTAAATGCAACAACACAACGAACGATTTAAATATCTAATGAATACTATAACTAGATTCCTACAGCACAGGGCTATCCTATCCTAAGGAAGTACTACGTGTTATATCCAACAATGAAAACAGTGTCTGAAAACGAATTGCTTATCGTAGATGGTGAAACAAAGAAGGATCCAGCCTGGTTTAAAAGTTTGTTGAGACGTAGGCGCAAACCAGTTCGAAAGCCAGAAGTAATCCGGAGACGAAAGTATATACGGAGACGCAGATACGTAAGGAGACGCCGATACGTACGGAGGCGCAGATACAACCCTAGACGAAGAAGTCGCAAAGGTCAGCCAAGTCCCACCTTTGGCAGGCGAAGACGTGGCCAGACAATGAAGATTCACAATGTACAACAAAAACCTTTCGTGAAACGAAGAAGACGCTGGTCTTGGGGATAATTAGATATTGTAAAAAGGACAGACTCTTTAAGACAATAGCATCAATTGCCTTTGACTGACACCGCAATTAAAAGCGATAAGCGATAAAACAAAGGAAGTTCTCTCAACCAGCAATTCAAAACAAAGAAAAAAAGCCGCAAAGATTGCTCTGAAAAGAGTACGGCAAACTACCGCCTTGTGCATGCGAAAGGTGGCTGTAAGGGCAAATCTTGACGGCGAACGAAGGATAATAAACCTAAAGTCCTGCCAGGCGAATTTATTTATTTGATTCAGAAGCGGGGGAAAGGGCATTGTGATTCTCCCAGATTCAGGGCTTTAAAGGGGCAGGGTCACGTAACCGTAAACAAACCTGTTATCTCTATAATCTACATTGTTGCCCACACATGACAATAGTGTTCTGTACAGATTTTGGTTGATGGGGTGAATCCACGATAAAGTTACTCCTAAAAATCCACCAATATCTCTGCAATCGTACAACATATGGACGTTTCGTTTGATTGTTTGATCGTTTGGTTGTTTACATTACGTGACCCTTCCCCTTTAATGAACTGATTACTACTCGGCTACTGCATCAAGTCGATAAAATCTGCCAGGCAGATCTTTAGAATTTATCCTCCTTCGTTCGTTATGAACTCATGATTCTATCCTGAAAGCCGCCTTTCGCACGATGGTTTGCTTTGAATCAATGATTGAGAAAATTCCATTTGTCTGCAATCGCTAATGGCTTTGAATTGCGGTGTAAATCATAAGCATACAATGCTGTTGTCTTACAAAATCTAACCTTGTTGGCCATCGTACATTATTGCAGCACCTAATTTGAGCTGATTTTTATTTCTATAATTTTATGCCGCACTTATTTTTTATTAAAAATTATTTTTGTCATGCATCCACACTAGACAGAAGTTACCAATAGCTGTGGTTTGTTAAACGTAACTAGTATCATCGCCTATTTGATAAAAAATCACAATGGACTGTTTTTTTAGGTTGGCCTAAAAACCGAAAGATAATTGAGACAGGAGTAATCTCAGGCAGAGTTATTATTATTAAAAAAGATTTGAAGGATTTCCATTTTCAAAATTAGATAACGTATTAAGCCTGGAGTTTCTTAAGTTTTTTTGCCAATCTGAGAGTCGAGTTTCTTACCGGGAGAAGAGTTTCTTATAAAGTGTTTCTGATAAAAATATGTGTAATCAAACGTATCTTACTCTTCCTATTTATAACATTACTAAAGACCATAACAAGTATTCGGACAATACCTAATTTCATGTTGAAGACTCATTATTTCGAAACCCGCAAAACTGCAAAAGTTGCCCTGAAATAAGTACGGCAAACTACCGCCTTATGCATGCGAAAGGTGAATTTTAAGGTAAATCTTACGGCGAAAGAAAGATAATAAACCTAAAGTCCTGCCAGACGGATTTATTGATCAGATTCAGGTCCGTCTTTTCCCGCCTCAAAGGTCGCTCGTGCTTGTGGGGCGATGCGTTTGGCTTACTTGAGGAAATCATGAGAATGAAGCGAAACGGGAAGTGTAAAAATAAAGCACAACATGATCCATCGTTGCCGGATGAGTAATCATGTGAACGAAACCACGTCTATTTATTGACCATGACGAAACCAACAAAAATTGTATGCAAAATCACCAAAGAAACACCAAGGATGATCGGAGTGCTGAATTCAATACCCAGAATGCATTGCACAGCTGACTTTGATGTAGTTCAAAAGGTTTCTATGGAATCATTTCGATCATTTCAAATCCGCATTGTATTGAACAATATTGATGCTACTCTCAAATGCTCTACTGATATTCTCACAAAGAAGCATGAAAAGCTATTTGTGCTGTAGTATGTGATTAATGGGAGGTCTCCACGGGGGTAATGTTAGTACGATACAGAGAAGAAGATCAGCCAATGCTATGTTATCTTCGTATCGGATCAAATGGCTGGCACTAAGCCCCCGTGGTAATTGGCAGTTGGCATTCCATTTGTGTAAATCACTCATTCGCAGACCCATTATTCCAAATAAGATATCCATTCCAAAAGAAGAAAGACCTTCTTTTTGAATACTGGGTCTTCATTCCCACGCCCATCCAGTTTCCATGCGAATAAATTGTCGTTGAGAATAAATCTTCATTCCAAAGGAGGGCAGCACATGAAGAGGACCGAACCAGCGACGTTCAATTTCAGAAATTTCAATTTTTACTTTCTCTTTCGATATCCAAGTGAAGAAGAAAAAGCCAAAGCATGAAGACTACAATGTTTTTGCTGCTGTTTTCAGCTATTTTCCTCTGTGCTTGTGGTAAGTTTTTTAAATGTCATGTAGAAACTTGTTCATTGAACGATATATTTTGGAGAGATTCAAGCCTTTAGGACTACAAAATTAAACGCCTTCAGCAATAATTAAACAACCTTGGCAAAACTTTTCCCACGGGTGGAGAAAGCGATTTCAGATCAATGTGCGCGTGGTTTTGAACTTTATGATATGCGGTTTGACATCAGAGTTCAGAAGCATGGGTGTTGTGGACACGATTTGGGTGTTAATCGATCATTGGGAGAGCGCGTCTATTTCGGAACTAGTTCTCAGGTCATAATTTTCAGAGCGCGGTACAGTTTGAACTTTAGGCCTTTAGGCCCATTTTCAAATTGTCAAAACTTTCTCTTCTCCCTGTCCTTTGCATTTTGCCTCCTTCGCATTCACTACGAAGGTAAAATTCCATCGTTGCAGCGCCGCAGAAGATACGCAGCAACCGAAAGATGAAAGCAATAAAATGAAAGCAGAAAACCTGGGCTGAACTTGTGGCATATTTTGGTTGTTGCTTCGTCGGTCACTAGAGTTGTTGATACGGACTCCTTTCTGCATGCACAACCGAAAATAAGTTTTTACCATGTCTTGGTGTTCCTAATCTAAGTTTGAAATCAAATTTCAGCATATTCACCTGAAACTAAGGACCAGGAAAACGATGAGTTGCAAGCCAAGGATCGTGAAAATTCTGAGGCCGCTGATTTCGATAGTATTCCTGATAATTATGATGAATTTGAAGGAGACAATAACGGTAAGTTCAAGAAACTATGCCTAATTGTTGTTAATGTCATTGCCTTATTGATGAAAGAGGACAGTGATGATGCCATAGAAATGGTGATACCAAAAGCCTTTATCTAAAATCTTTTATCAAAATCAAATCTAATGCGAAGGTGAGGGTGCAGTTGCGGATTTTTGCACCTAGCTTTGGGAACGCAGAAGTAGCTTGGCGCTAATCGAGGCCTCGACGTTTTGTCATGACGCTAAAATGGAGGGGCCCTGACGAGTATCGAGCCCACTCCGCCTGACTTTTCAGGCTTTGCTGCAAAGGCAGTGGATCACCATTTCGCCACAATGCTACGGAAGCCCATAAGTGCCAGACAATCTTTATTTTTTCGGTGCATTTTAATCTTTGTTTTGTCGAGGACAAGTTTTATTTTTTGAGGACAAGTTAGAAATTTCGGGGACAAGTTAGAAATTTTGAGGACAAGTTAGAAATTTTGAGGACAAGTTAGAATTTTCGGGGACAAGTTAGAAGTTTCGGGGACAAGTTAGAAATTTTGAGGACAAGTAAGAAATTTCGGGGACAAGTTAGAAATTTTGAGGACAAGTAAGAAATTTTGAGGACAAGTTAGAATTTTCGGGGACAAGTTAGAAGTTTCGGGGACAAGTTAGAAATTTTGAGGACAAGTAAGAAATTTCGGGGACAAGTTAGAAATTTTGAGGACAAGTAAGAAATTTTGAGGACAAGTTAGAAATTTTGAGGACAAGTAAGAAATTTTGAGGACAAGTTAGAAATTTTGAGGACAAGTTAGAATTTTCGGGGACAAGTTAGAAGTTTCGGGGACAAGTTAGAAATTTTGAGGACAAGTAAGAAATTTCGGGGACAAGTTAGAAATTTTGAGGACAAGTTAGAATTTTCGGGGACAAGTTAGAAGTTTCGGGGACAAGTTAGAAATTTTGAGGACAAGTAAGAAATTTCGGGGACAAGTTAGAAATTTTGAGGACAAGTTAGAATTTTCGGGGACAAGTTAGAAATTTTGAGGACAAGTAAGAAATTTTGAGGACAAGTTAGAAATTTCGGGGACAAGTTAGAAATTTTCAAATTTCAATGAAAGGTTATGAAAAGGAGGCTAAACTCTGTTTCATGTTACGAATTGAGTGGAATAGACAAATGAGAAAATGGCGGACGAAGAGGAAGAGGAAAAGATTCTGCGGTATTATTTTTATTCTGGATTTCAGTATGCTACAATATTGCGTTTTTTGGAGAGATACCATTCCATGCGTATGAGTAAAAGAACACTTTTGAGGAAACTTGATAAGTTAAATCTGAGGAGAAGAAATGCTACCAACATTAACATCGATACTGTCCGGGGTCATATTCAGGAAGAGGTAGAAGCATCTGCTGGGTATCTCAGAGGGTACAGATCGATATGGCATACTTTGAGGCACAGGCACAATGTCCAAGTTCCAAGGAGAATAGTGGCACTGCTATTACATGATATTGATCCGGAACAATCCGCTGTCAGGCGCAGTAGAAGACTTACCCGAAGGTCATATCTTGCCCATGGGCCAAATTTCAGTTGGCATGTAGATGGTTAGTATTTTGGCTGTAATGATTTATGATGGATTCTTATAGTGGTGGTACCTTCTATATCATTGAATGATACCAATCATGATTACAAGGAGGAGCCCAAGTCCCTGCCCCCAATTTATGTTCTACACTAGGCAGTTTTAAGCTGCACTAGACAGTCCAGAACTCTTTCTCCCAAATGGGAAATTTTGCCTTATGGGCCAAGGCTATTCAAATTCATTGAAATTTGACTCAAACTCGTTGCCCAATCAAGCAACATTTTCCACTTAGGCAACAAAAATAAAACAAAGTTTCCTACAGTCATTTTGTGTTATTGATACTGAATCCAGTGAATATCTAAAAAGAACATTATCTATTCCTGATAGCGTGCTGAAAATCTCCAGTGAGTGTGTGCCACATCCTGCACCCGGATGAGTTACCTGTTGCCAATGTGCAACTTTCCCATTCTTGCTTTCTTTTTTGTCTATTGCACACATTGCAATTAATTAGAACTTGGCTTATTTCTGGCAGATTTCTCAACGAAAATAGTTCAAATTTAAAGAACAAAAGTTATTGTACTAAATTAATACATATTGCAAAGTTTGGCATTCTGTTTCCTTTTTATTGTCATAACAGGTTACGACAAACTGAAGCCATATGGCCTACCTATCCATGGAGCAATAGATGGCTACAGTAGAAAGATTTTATGGCTAAAGGTTGTCCGCTCCAACAATTCACCCATAATCCCAGCAGAGCTGTTTCTAAATTGTGTGCAAGAAGTTCAGGGCTGCCCAGTTTTACTACGTACTGATGGCGGAAGTGAAAATACTCTGATGGCTGGTGCACAATGTTTTTTTCGTCAAAATGACAGTGATCCTTTTTGTGGTAACAATGCACACAGGAAAGGAACATCACCTTCCAACCAAAGAATTGAAAGTTGGTGGTCGGTTTTCAGAAGAGGCAGTTCAAGCTATTGGATTGACTTTTTCAAAGATTTGTGCAATCAAGGCTACCTAGACAGAGACAACAAGCTTCACAAAGAATTTATCTGGTTCTGTTTCAGTGCAGTGTTTCTTGATGATGTAATGTTGCACTGGAATACACACCGTATAAGGAAGTCTGCCTCTTCAGTGGTCTCAGGTATTCCAAATGTCCTGTTTTTCATGCCAGAGGAGTCGGGTGGTGTTGAATGTAAATGCCGTGTTCCTAGCCTGTCTGACATAGCACAAGTTGAAACATGCCTACTTTCATACAATGTGGAAGAAGATTACAGTGATACCACGCAGTATATGGATTATTTGGTGAGAACATATAACTTAGCTCAGCCAACTAACATGAGAGATGCATATGATTTGTACATTAGATTGAATCATATTGCTAACAACTTCCATTAACAAACATGGTTAGATTAATGTCTTGTTTGATGTGTAGCCAAACAATGCTTCCCCTGAAATTCCAGATATAACTGTAGAGCTTTATAACCAAAGTTTCATCTACTAAACGTAAATACTAAAGACAAAAATATCAACACTGGTACTCCTTTATTCAAAGATATTTTTCCTATTCATTGCATACATATTGCTGCATTGAAATGTGTCTCAAAGGTTGGAATATTTGCAGTCTTCAACAAAAGTGTTGAGACACTGTGCTTTCAGGAAGGAATAGAACTTTTTGGCTATTTTGAAAAGAATCAGAATCAAAGATTATTTCACATCATTTTGTAGAATTTTGAAATGTGCACAATAGTTAGGGAAGGAAGTTCCGGTGTCAGGCACCAAGCCTTGTGTATGAAAATGCATAAAAATAACATTCAATCTAGGTCCTTCTGCAGAGTAGCTCAAACAACACCAGAATCCACACAATTAAATGTTGGACAAAATTTTGTCCAAAAGTTTGATCATCTGAAAGTTTTAAGTTAATTAATGTTTAGTATTTATCAAGTAATCAAGCAGCACACACAGTAAATCTATCTGTCAATTGTTCCTTGCCCTTAAACAGTAACAATTACTAGTATAAAGTAACTAGATCTGACCATATCCAACACCAAGTTGAACTGTTTCAAATAGAAGGTTTTGCAATTCCTCTTGGCTTGAAATGCCTCTTGGTAGATGAAAAACCAATGCACAAGTGGAACTGAATGGCATTCTTCTGCCATTGCTTTCTTGTGTGTAGAACTCAATTGTGATATTCTTGCCAAAGCCAGCTGGTGGTGGCGTTTTGGCCCCAGTGATAAATAGCAACAGGTCACCAGCTGTGAAACCAGCTTTCTCTTCATCAAAAGTGCTCAACATCTCCTCCCACCAATAGGCAGTAGCTTCCTCAGGTACTCTATCATTGGAGCCTTCAGGTGAAAATGCAAATCTGCATAAGTTCAAAAGACATGATGACGTAAATTCCATTGGCTCACCACAAGTAAATAACAAAGAAAAGACTTGTAAATTCTCTAGCATACACTCATAGACAAGCCTCACTGACTTTAATCCTGCTACAAATTGTTGAACAGCAGCCATAGATCTGCTCACAATGTAGCCACATAAAGAATTTACAAGCAGATCATTCTCTTCAAATTGCCATGAAAGCTTGGTAATCCCACATTCAATGAGAAGATCAACTTCTGCTGCAACAATTGCATCAAATGAATCTTTCTTGGCATTCCGAATCTGAAACAGATACAGTAAGTTTGTGAGATTCACATATAAATTGTCATGTTCTAAACCTACAAATATATTAGAAACATACATCATGTGCCCAAGTACACAAGTTGCCATGCTGCCAGTATGGCGATAATCAGGAGGGCACATTGGGTTTCTTGATATCATAGGAACACATGACAAATTTGGCATAACTAGAAGACCTTGCAGAGCAAAATCTGAATCCCAAGAACAACCGTGAGTTTATTGTAGGCTAGTGGCCCTAAATTGCTTGGTTTTTTTTAAATATACTGTATAGACCTTTCAGCTATCTGCAAAAGAGCCTGGGTCAACACGGAAGAGCCTGGATAAACTTTGATTGAACACGGAAAAACAACATGGAAAAAGCCTGGTGAGAATCTTTTGCCATTTTGTCAAGATCTTCAGATGGCACATCTATTTGAGCACTTAAAAAATGTACAGTACCTTGTTGACTTTCTCCCTAAACTCTAAATCTGGGATGTCTTCAATTGTTGGCTTGCAAAGGTCAGGTCTGTTTGCAATGGCATAGAACGTATATGGGGATAAGCATCTCAGGCCAGGACCACCTTGTTGTATTGATACAGCAACCATTCTACCAGCTTCATAGTACGTGTTGGTTTGCAGAAGTAATGGATTCAAGGTGAATATCTTGTGTCCATCTGAACCCTCCAACAACCCAGTTTCATTGGCTATGCAATTGATAAGAAGCATCAGGTATTCCCTTCTTGGGCCACCGTCATCAGATGCCTGTTCTCCAATGAAATTGACCATTAGCTGTTTCTCGATGGGTTCACTGTTTCGTTTGAAGAATCTAAGAGAATCTTCCCACAAACACTTTCTCCTAATCCGTATGACATGTTTTTCTTCTCCGGTTAACTGAAGGCTGGCAATAAGGTTCTTGAGCACCTCTCTGCAAACACAAGGTGATAGTTTTATTGCTTGGTTTCATCACAAGAACAAAGATGTTTAGACCAAATCCATACACAAAGATTAATCATTTTTTTTCTGAATGTAATTGGAAATTTAGAGATCTTGCCATTATTGGCAAAGCTGTAATTACAGATGAATTCTGTCAACAAGATTACAGATGGGTTTTGTCAACAAAAAGCTGTAAAAAACCTGCATAAAGCTGTATAAAAAGGACATTTTACAAAATTGACCTGGAGTATACACACATCCTGTGAGACTGGTTTCTGAGTGAAGCATTTTTTATAATCTTTTAGTTATCTGACAATTTGACTCACTTTTTATCAGCAATAGGAATTTCATCAACAGGGGCATTATCTCCAAATGCAGGAAGTAGGGGATCTTCATCCAATGAGCTATCACCACCATCATCAATACATATTATGTCACAAAATGTTTTGTATGATTCTGTCTTTTGGGATCCTGCTTGTGATTCCAATCCATCAGAAATGACTGAACAACTATCTGTTGGCATCTTCAAAACAATTTCACCACTAGAATCTCCAAATACCTGAGTATAAGAAGTTGATGATTGGAAATCACAAAATCAGAATTTTGTCTGAAAGTTTATTTGTCCGAACCCTGGTGATGTTCAGAAGTTTTTTCGTACGAAAGTTTTAAATTCATTGAAAATAGAAACAAACAAAGAAGCATAACATAAAATGTTAATTAATTGATGTTTTGCCAGTAGCGCTTAAGTTTCTTGAATATTTTATCAAAATGTTCAGTTCCTTGAAGCGTTTCTTGAAAATAGTTCATGCAAAGCAACACCTTCAAATTTTTGTTTACAGCTGGTTTACCATT
The DNA here is from genome assembly GCA_964020215.1 of Aurelia sp. 3 sensu Dawson et al. (2005). Taxonomy (NCBI): domain Eukaryota; kingdom Metazoa; phylum Cnidaria; class Scyphozoa; order Semaeostomeae; family Ulmaridae; genus Aurelia; species Aurelia sp. 3 sensu Dawson et al. (2005). The sequence goes on from OZ026580.1 coordinate 19,706,083, forward strand.
GTTCAATCTAACAAAAATTACATTCAAATGTCCTTGTAGATGTGATGATCACCATGTACCTTCTGTAAGTTGATATTTATGATAGAATCACAATCAGTTTTAACATCTTTCTGGTATCTTGCTTGCTTTTTAATGTCGTATTTGTCTGAAAGTTTTAGTCTGAAATTCCCAAAAAAAGAGTCCGAAAGTTTTTTGTCCAAAGTGTTTTTGACGGAACTTTTCAGTCCAAAAGTTTTCGATTTTAATGTAAATGAGACAAATTTACAATCATGAAGCATTTCAGAAAACATTTCTAGCCAATGTAACTGTATACTTAAAAAAATTGGTGCAGAATATTTTGCACAGAAATGAAAGTATCAATAACCTATTGTGAAAATGTTTTGGACAAAATGAAACACCCATGTATGCTTTGCCCCAAGCAAAACTTTTTGAGCCACAGTTTCTCAGTGTTTTGTTGTTAATGCTTTTTTGTCAAAGTGAATATGAAGTAATACAACAATCAAAACTTAATGTAAATCAAAAGCCCAAATAAATGATACACAAAATTTTACCTCATTATGATTTATCTCATCTGCTATCTGTAAATTTGTATTTAGCAACGGCATTTGTTCTTCATCTGAAGAAGAACTTTCATCTGTAACAAACAAATGAACAAGATCCAGTATAGAGGAAAATTAAGGAACTTTGAAGAAACTTTTTAGAATGAAAACAGCCCTCAATCCAGATTCTACCGAGCCACTAATATCTAGGGTATCGCATACTGCTAAGATCTCCAAGGGCACATAAATAGAAACATGTAAACCTATTTGCTCTACAAATTCTTGGTTTCTATGCAAAGAAAAGAAGCTTCTTTGAATCTAGGTTCACCATGAGATCTTGTGTTCGGTGAAAGGGATGCTTTTTGATAAAAACATGCATGCTAAAATACAGTGGTATTCTGTAACACATGCTGCTGTGTTAACGGATAATAGTGATATCATATAGCGATATCTTATGCATTAGTGACATCTTGAGCTTTTGATTTTAATGTACTGTTCAAAAACAATGAGTTATTATCTTTTCACAATTTAGCATCAATGAAATTCTGAACTTTGCAATTACTCAAGACCTGTGCTGTTTAATTCAATATATCATATGTATAACTTAAATATTCTGGCAGAATTTAATTCTATCATATTTTGTTGCAAAAGATCACAGGAACTAGACAGTAAATCTCACCAAAATAATCATCTTTTGTACAAAGATGAAAGTAGATCCGGTTGTACTTCTTTCCAACCATGTTTTTGTATATTTCCAGATTAAAAGGCTGACTTGTTCCTGGAATCTTGTCAACAATCTCAAAATCATGGTATAACAAAACATAATCTTTCTCTGGGTCAATAAATTTCCTATTGAAAGCAGCATGCTTTGCCTTTGCCTGAAACGTCAGATAATCCTTCCCTGCACGTTCATGTACTTCTACAGGGAGTGTTGTGCCTCTTTGTTTGCAAAAGTTACCAAAACGTCTGTGTGCCAAGGAGACATTCACCTGAATAAGATAAATAAAGGATAATGATCATTATGTTGTCATTCTTATCATTCGTTATCAATCACTTTTACCAGAACAAGCTATGTAACTGTATTTGGAAGAGGGATTCATCCTCAAAGCTCAGGTTGGAAAAATTACAGTCTGGCCAAATTCTTAGTTTCTTATGAAAAATAAGCATATAAGATCAAAGGTTAGGCAGATCCTAGAACAGTTTCTGGAAAACAGTTCTCACCTAGTATTGAAGGGCCATTTCATAGAAGGAATTGCAAAAAAATTAAATGGTCGCAGAAAGGGATGCTTCACCCATTTAAAAAGCATTGAAAAGAGTTTTTCAGAAGAAAGCGGTATTTATGGATCTTAGATGGATCTTTCTTCATTGGCGGTGCCAGAGGGGGGCTGGGGTCCCAAACCCCAAAATGTCAACAAGAATCATCAAATAAAATATGTAAAATTATCTGGGGTGTTTTTCTTGAAAACAAAAGGACTTTTATGAAAGGTGTATGAGATTTCTTGAGAGTGGAAGACCCTTAGGTCACAAAATTTCTGAAGATAAAGTGAAGAACACAGAGAACACAACAACTCTTTAAATGTATCCAAATCAAAGCAAAGATTCTTTTTACGGCCCCTTAGGGAGATGCAAACTGACAGTAGTGTCAACCCATGGGATGTATTAAGGATTTAAAAAGAATCAGAGAATCAGAGTGTCTTTCATCAACCAAGATGTTTAGCGCATTACGAATCTCAAGTTTACAACTTTAATTTCAGCTCAAGGATTTGTTCTCCCAAATCGAGTAATCTTTTCTTGCATGATTGGTAAGATTAAGAAGGCAACTGGTCTCGATTGGCTTCCGAACGAAACGACTGCGTTTCTTTCTGGTGGAAAGGAACTAACTCGTAATTCGTAATGCTTAAATTGTTGGTTTTTGATGTTGATAGTAACGTGATCACTATAAATTGTTTAACTTTGTGATAATGATAAGAAGTGAATTTGCTGTTTCAACTGATATAAAGATTTAACAGTAAAATTGTTTAGGTTTCACTCGATTTCGCTTCATTGAACATTGTCTGTCGCGTGTCTTCCGGTCTGACTGAGGAACATGGAATGGAACCGATTCTTTGTGGTGCAAAAACTGCCTCTGCAAAAACTGCCCACTCAAGGCAGCCCATCCTCGCCCCCCCCCCACCACTGATTGCAGATAAAAATAATGAGTGAGATGAAAACTTACCTTCACTTTCTCTGCTTTTACCACTTTTCCCTTCTTCTTTGTCAGCTGGAAACGACTAGATGTGGTTTTCCGCTCTTTCAAAAACTGCTCAAAACTTAACGGCTTTGATTCTGATACTTGCGGCATCGGCACTGCCGCAAACGAGACACTTCCCACGGCACTTCTTGTGGGTGCTGGTGCTGCAACCGAAGGATTTCCAATGGCACTAGTGGCACTGCACGTTGGAGCAACTCGTGCTGATGCTTCCTGGTCTGATGAGGTCGATGGGACCTTAGTACCACAGCCACTGCAAAACTGCCAGCTTTCAGGGCAAAATGAGCCGCATCCATGGCAAAACATGATATACTGATCTATCAGATAACGTAGGAAGGGCACAAATTAATTTGCTGCACCCGTGAACATATGCATCTGCGGCAGTTTGAACGCGAGCGCGAAACGACAAAACCTTTAAATCCCAGCCTCGTTCTGGTCCTCTCACATTTGAAGCCTAGAAGCCTCGTTTTCTTACTTGTCCTCAAAATTTCTAACTTGTCCTCAAAATTTCTAACGTGTCCCCGAAATTTCTTACTTGTCCTCAAAATTTCTAACTTGTCCCCGAAACTTCTAACTTGTCCCCAAAAAGTCTAACTTGTCCCCGAAAATTCTAACTTGTCCTCAAAATTTCTAACTTGTCCCCAAAATTTCTAACTTGTCTGCAAAATTTCTAACTTGTCCCCGAAAATTCTAACTTGTCCCCGAAATTTCTTACTTGTCCTCAAAATTTCTAACTTGTCCCCAAAATTTCTTACTTGTCCTCAAAATTTCTAACTTGTCCCCGAAACTTCTAACTTGTCCCCGAAAATTCTAACTTGTTCTCAAAATTTCTTACTTGTCCTCAAAATTTCTAACTTGTCCTCGAAATTTCTAACTTGTCCCCAAAATTTCTAACTTGTCCTCAAAAAATAAAACTTGTCCTCGACAAAACAAAGATTAAAATGCACCGAAAAAATAAAGATTGTCTGGCACTTATGGGCTTCCGTACAATGCGGCGTTGGGATAGGCAGTTTGTAACTTCATCTTTGGTTGCTACAAAGTATGCTTGCCTATAGTCTGTTCTCGTAATCCATCCGGCTGTTCCATTCTGCATCCTTTACATGTTCCACCATTTTCTCTCCCCCGTTGCTCCATTATGGAATGTTGGAATGGCGGATCCAGGAAATATGGAAAAAGGATCAGTCAGACGGACATGGGGAATAGACTTGGGACAAGTCGAGCTGCAAAGGAACATTATCTTGCTCAATATTGCATTGCAGTGGATTCTGTTTGCAGGGGTGGAAAAATATTTCAATTTCTGGGACCAAAACAAGTCTTGGAAAATATTTCTGCGTGAATCGCTTCAAAAAGTGCCCATTTCGACAGGTCACGATATGTAAGGAATACGACAGAATCGATGACTGATTATCAGTCTTAATCACAATCGTAAATATACTTTTGGGGCAAATTTTGTTGATTTTTCGGCTGTCCACTTGAAGACTGGTGAACGATATCTTGTTTGTGAAATTCCTAGGTCTGGTAACAACCTTTTTACTAACGGCTATCAATTAAAAGAGCCTTTATGATTTTGACAAAATACTGACTTTCCATTTTTTCACTTGTCTGTATTTATCCCGTTTCCTTTCCCCTTTTCATTCTCTCTGGAGACTGAAAAATTTCTTGGACCATTGGTTTGTTTTCAATTTGTTTTGAGTGGGCTTTTCCTGATTTCTAGCTACTGAAAGCTAATTTAGGCCCACTGTGTATGTCGTATCCAGGCATGGGACCCCTAGTTTAACGTCCCTTCCGAAGGACGACGAGGTGAGTTGTGAGGTCAAGCCTCCGAGGTCACCCATCCAGAGTTTGACCTTACTCGACCAAGCTTAACTTCAGTCACCTCTGACGAAGACTGTATAAGCCACTCAGCCACTCACCCCGTACCATGGTCCGCCATTTTTTCCACCCCTGTCTGTTTGTCTTTTTGCTTCTTTTCAATAATTTTACCACTCTGATGATAGCATTAACTTGAAAGACCTCAGTGTGCTAAAAACGTGCCTTTTTTCATCATATCTCGTAGCCCTATTCTTTATTCACTTTATTTCAAGTTGGCTATTTATAGTATACACTAGCAAAATAGGTGCTAACCTATGCTGTTGACTGGTCCCTTGGGCGGAGAGCTCTCAAAATATCTTTACATTTTAGGTGAGGAAGAAGTGCTAGATGCTGGATGGGGCAGACGACGCCGTCGTCGCCGCCGCCACCGCCGCCGCCGCCGACGTAGGTTTCCTCGACGCCGTAGACGCCGTATGTATGCTGGCCGTGGGAGGGTTCCAGTCTCGTTCGGACAACGACGTCGCCTCCACTACCGCCCAAGACCAGTCGTGTATGTGAGACGTAGAAGGTGGGCATGGGGAAAATAACTGGCAGAGAAAACGATAAATGACAGTATACAGATAAAATGTCTATTTCTGTCTTAATTGGGCTTACTAGAGGGTGCTTCGGAAAAGCCGCAACCCAACTTTATTCGAAATTTTTCAGGGAATAATGATGTTCTAATAATTGTGACGCATGGCATCGGAAAATAAAATCTATCTGCTTTCCAATGATATCCAGGTTGGGCGCATTAATAGAGGATTGCGCTAAAGATGGCGGCGAGGAATTTTTTCCGAAATGCACTTCGTTCTTAAATCGAATTCCTATATAATCGTTAAGAATCGTTAAAGATTTGTAATTCGAACGCAATGCATCTCGGTAAAAGCTTCTTCACCGCCATCTTTAGCGCAATCCTCTATTGACATTTTTATCAGCTTACTTTTTTGTCAATATGGCCTACTTTAGATACTGGGAAGTAATAGGACTTTGACACAGACGAAAACCAGATCTTTGTGAGAGCTCATTTTTTGTCTTTCTTACCAAAATGCATTCAGTGTGAATAAATTTTCTTTTCGAACCTTAGGGCATCACCTCAAGTACTTCTTGGTCTGAAATGTTTCGACAATTTCTGACTCGTATTTTTCGCCGTAAAACTAGTGTTTATTTTGCTTTTACAACACGCTGCATTTGAAATTTGGCATACTTACTAAAATATCAATTAAATGATAAATAATTCCATTAATGTTTACAAAATGGATATCATTGGAAAGAAGAAAGATTGTACTTTTAGATGCTATACATTACATCTTCTTAAATCTTATCATTTTGTAAAGATTTGAAATTACAGTTTGGCTGCGTTGTGTGTTTTCTGAAGCACTCTGTAAAATCATAGCGGAGTCATAGTCATACCGTAAGTCCTCGAATAAGCCCTCGGTGGCTCAATTTGCAAGAATTATTTTGGAGTTGGACATATTCGAGGGGGGAGGCTTATTCGATGGTGGAGGCTCATTCATACAGCAGCCAAACATATTACCACGATTAATGTTCTTTTTTACTTGAGGCTGGTATGCTTAAAACAGCATATGAGCTGATGGGAGCTGATACAAAAGGATATATCGTTTCTAAGGCAATATCAAAGCTCCTGTACTCTGAAAAAAGATGACGTCAGTCAAAAAAGAGTCAATCAAAAAAGAGAATCAAAAGGATTCGCTAAAATAACAAACCGTTTTCATCAAGAGTTCTCAGAAAGAAAATATTAACCCCCATGGGGGCTTATTCGAGGGTGGGGCTTATTTCGCAGAAACATTTTGGATGGGGGCTTATTCGAGGGGGCTTATTCGAGGGGGGGCTTATTCGAGGGGGCTTATTCGAACGTGGGACCTTACTCGAGGACTTTCAGCAGCCGTTGATTTGAATGCGTGGTCATGGCTTAGGTAAAAGGGATGGTAAAATGACTCACAGTAAAAACAGTGCGGAACAATATGAACAATAGAAGATTGCGCTATAGATGGCGGCGAGGAATTTTCACCAAGATGCATTGCGTTCGAATCGGGAATCCTTAACGATTCTATAGGAATTCGAGTAAAAAAGGCAGTGCATCTTGGTAAAAAATTGCTTGCCGCCATCTTCAGCGCAATCGTCTATTCTCTATTGTCGTCTTAATTAGAAGTACTACAGGAAGTACCAAAAATACTGTGCCCCGTCTGCAAGAAAGTTAGAAAGAAAGAGTCCCAGCGTCGTGTTAAGTTTTTTACATTTGTGAAAGGGATGACAGTATGATCTTATTGATCATATCAAAACCATTTCAAAATGGTAGAAAAATCCTAATCTAAAAATTTACCTAAGTTTTACTATTTATCTTGCTTTCCCTCTTCCATACGTCACCCATCACTTGTTAGATTGACTCAAACAAGGACTCAAAATCTACATTGAACCCTGACCAATGCAACTGTGTACGAGATATGACAATTGAAGCAACATCTCCTTCACAGCAACGGGGCAAAAGAGGAAACATTGTAAAGACTAGAAAAATACTGTAAAAATAACATCGTAAAAATGTGTTCAGATGTATTTAAGGCATAGTCTGTCACGTCGCTGATTGGCCGCGACAAGTCAGCGTTCAACACAACACTTATGTACATGCTTTCTTTAAATAAATAGATAATAATAAACAATGATGCCTTTGATGCCATCATTCATGGTGATTTGAGAATTTTAAAAAATCGCTAAATTGTACACCGCTGCACGAGCGTTGCTTCTATGTTAGGAGAACCGTAACCCTTTCAATGATACAAAGAACTGTCTGTCCTTTGTCATTTCATTTAATTCATACTTTGGTGCAGGTTGTCTTCCTGTCTCAAAGGGGGTTAAAAAAAACCAGCAATGAAGCATCATGAGGTCAAGCCGGGTCATGCAAACATGCAACTTTGTTCGTAGGTGGGCTGCTTATCAGGCGAGCAATTCTTTTGAATTTGTGATGCCGGGAATATGGCTTGGCCCGGCCGTTCAATAAATTACCCAAGTAACAATGAACAATGGTATGATTGATTCTAGGGTCTGAAATGGTTGGAGGTAAACGTCCCCCGATAACTGGCATTTCGGCATCCCGTGTTTTTTGCAAATCATTTTCAACTCTTTCAATAACTCTCACTCTCACATTGTCGTTATGGAAATGTATAAATATCGTCGCTAAGCAGAAAATCTGCATTCCGAAGAAGGGCTGCACACATCGAACAACAAACTTGTGAAGTGATAACCAAGGCGAGGCAATCAGTCATGAAGGCAACGATTTGTTTGATGCTGCTCTCGGCGTGTTTCCTCTTTGCATATGGTAAGTGTTTAAACTTTCCGAAAATTCTGCATTCAACTTCAGCAATTTGCCGGATGAGTCAAGAAATTCTAATTCATAATTTGGAATGCATCATTTCAATGTCAATGAAAAATTCCTGAGAACTACCTTCTTTGGCTTCTCCTGAAACAATTAACTATTGGCTCAATTTTATCCTTGTTTCAATTACCAAATTAGTTAAAATGGTACTGTCCTTGGCTCTTACATTGCTTTCTGATGATGTAGAAACTATTGTATTTTGATTGTGCTTAAACATCAATGCGGGGCATCAAAAAGTCAAGATCTACATGACTTTAAGCAAGTCATCGTTTAGTTGTTTTTGGGCCAATCAAGACCATGACTATTGGGCCATAGTCTGACAATAATGGACCTTTCTGCAATTTGGAGAAAGGGACCGAGGAGAGCGCGGTCTATTCTGACAGCCTAGATAACAGTAGGAAATCATGGGAATCCCCTCCACTTCGATGAATAAGCGCCCGGCTTGCGTCTCCGTCACACCTCCCTGCCAACTCGAGTTAGTTTTTATTTATTTGCAGCTTTCAAGAGTTGCATGTTACTTGTTTGGTATGGTAAGTGTTTCTGTGGATTAGTTTGGCAGCTTGGCATCCTTCTGCCCATTTGTGCTGGCTGCTGAACTACACTCACAAATGGGCGGAAGGATGACAAGGCGCCTAAATAATACAGAGAAAATACTTATCATACTAAACAACAACCTCGTTCCCAGGGTGTTCTTACGTCATACGCTGATCACGAAGCCGAATGAACACCCTGGTACACTTCGATGAAATGCGCCCAGAATCTGGGTGCATTTGGAAGCCATTATGAATTTCACCGTTGGCTAGGCAACGCCAAGCGACGGAAAATGGCCGTTGCTCTGGCGCTAATTCTGTAGAAGATGGAAGGAGAAATTGAAAACAAACACTTTGAAGACCTTATTTGAACCGTTATGCAGGTATCTAAACAATAATCTGGGGTCGGCAAGTTTGTTTAATGTGAAAATAAGCTCGGTTTGTTTGGAGCGAAAATGGGCCCAAGTTGCAAATTCGGGAAACTTTCACCGTAGCTTCAAAAATAAAATGGCTCGTTATTCTTCGACTTTCGGAAATAAGTTGCAAATGATGGTCGGTATAGGTAAAGGATGTGGTTTTGTAAAGGATGTGGTTTTACGTCGAATTTTGACATGCCAAAGTCGTTTATCCCGCGCAAATCGGAGTTACAGCCCAAAATGGCAAACAGCCAATCAGATTGCCGAACAGCCTCTTGTATCCCAGAGTAGAGGTAGAGCAACGAACTCACTCTGGGGACGAGATTGACTAAACAAGTATTGCAAATAAATCTAAAATAACCGGAGTATGCAGGGAAATGCATACGAACTGCAAGGAGGGAACTGCCTTGATTTCCTACTGTTGGCTAGGCATTCAGAACGGGCCGTGCTCTTCTCTGTCCCTTTCTACCAATTGCGAAAACGTCTATTCCTAATTTCAGAAGAAAATAACGCACCTAAGACAACGCAAAATATTTTGAAAATTAATCTAACTAAATTCTCCAAGTTAGACCCTCAGTTAGACAGTGGAATTGTAATTTCTAAATCGATGTTGTCGAATCTGAATAACGTACGATGATTTAAAGACACCTTACTTGCAGATCCACCTTAAACGAGAACCTTCGTTTATGGTCAACCTCATTCCCAGGGTGTTCTTACGTCATACGCTGATCACGAAGACGAATGAACACCCTGGTACACTTCGATCACATTTGCCCAAAAAATGGGCAAATGTGGAAGCCATTATGGATTGCACCGTTGGCTAAGCAACGCAAAGCTACGGAAAATGGCCGTTGCTCTGGCACTAATTCTGCAGAAGATGAATGGAGAAATTGAAAACAAACACTTTTAGGACCTTATTTGAACCATTTTGCAGGCATTTAAACAATAATCTGGGATCGGCAAGTGTGTTTAATGTGAAAATAAGCTCGTTTTGTTGGGAGCGAAAATGGGCCGAAGTTGCAAATTCGGCAAACTTTCACCGTTGCTTCAAAAATAAAATGGCTCGTAAATCTTCGAATTTCGGAAATAAGTTGCAAATGATGGTCGGTATAGGTAAAGAATATGGTTTTACGTTGAATTTTGACATGCTGAGGTCGTTTACCTCGCGCAAAACGGAGTTACGGCCCAAAATGGCGAACAGCCAATCAGATTGCCGAACGACCTCAAGTATCCCAGAGTAGAGGTAGAGCAACGAACTCACTCTGGGGACGAGATTGGTTTATGGTAGATCTGCACTGAAGGTGGGTCACTAGCGAAAATTTCAAACTTTCAATTCAAAAATTTCAAAAACCAGCGATAAGATGGCTAACTACTAAGTATGCGACAACCCGCGCACGTGACTTTCATCGCAGCTTCTACATAAGTTTCACTGCAGTGCTGTCTTGTCTATATTTATGAAATGTGACAGAACATTTGATAACGAATTTTATCAAATTTTATCAGTTTCATATAAAAATGGGTATCGATTAAAGCTTTAAGCTAAATCGCCGTTGAAAAATAAAACGAATCTCCTACCAAGCTTGGCTTGCCTGTGTTTAGACGGATACTGTGGATCATCATTCTCTGTCCAAAATTGCCATAGGCTGTGTTGTGTTTAGCCTAAACCATAATTAATACAGGTAGACATTCTACAGTAACTATGCCTGAACACATTCGATGATTTGACACGCAGCGACACGCAGAAAGGACGGCTTTTACAGCTGCTTTAAGGTGGCTCGCTATGATAAACATTTTACAGTGATATACACTTTGTGTCCTGTCGCTCACAGTTTGAAATCTACAATTTCAGCATCTTCATCTGAAGTTGACAACGATGAAAATGATGAGTTGCAAGCCAACGATCATGAAATATCTGAGGCCGCTGATTTCGATAATGAGCTTAATGATGATGATGATGAACACGGAGGAGATGATAAAGGTAAGTCCACGGCAGACTAATTTCCTCAGTCCCAGTTTACGTCCAAAAAAATGATGGAAACAAATGATGGAAACAAATGATGGAAGCAAATGATGGAAACAAATGATGGAAACAAATGATGGAAACAAATGATGGAAACAAATGATGGAAACAAATGAGTGTTGATCTAAGTAACGAAAGTAGAACCTGATAATAATAACTATCGACATTTTTCATTTCATTCATTTTACACTTCATTTTACATTTTTTTTACCCACGGTTATCCCGTCAGTCAAGAAAGACTGCTTTTCAAAGGGCCTAGCATAAAGTCTTAGATAAAATAAGTTATATCATATAAAACCCTATCCAATAATAAATAAATGAATAAAAAAGAAACAGTAAAATAAAACATTCTAAAGCGTCTTTGAATGCTTTGAATGAAGATGTCTTCTTGACTTCAGAATCTAAGTGGTTCCAACGATATGAGAAAGCTCGTTGACCATTACACGTTTTCAATAGAGGGACTTGGAGATCAATAGACCTTTTAGCTATTCTAAAAAGGAATGTGGATCGAACGATATTTCATCACATTTTTGTGGAATGTTCGAATGTGTACAATACTGATAGAGGGCCTAACGCCACTCAATCGAACCTCGTGTATAAAAATGTATGAAAAGTAACGCTCGATCCAGGCTCTTTTGTAGAATAGCTAAAAGGTCTGTTGCGGTGTTTCTCAAATTTTTCCTACTGCCTGACGAGTTTTTTGTAAAAATTTCTGACATTCATTGATTCGTATTGATTTTTGGTAAACCATGCAAGCTGTCTCGACTTATATCATATCCGCTACAGTAGGCCAATTTAGAATTTCAATCAAGACACTAACGGAAGAATCGTAACTATTTTCGGTCACAATTCTAGCTGCACGGTTTTGAAGTTTTTGTAGCACCTCAAAACATAGTCCCCCTCCCCCATATGCCCCCCAGACTGAACATTAGTAGCAGAGTTGAACACTGAAATACGATGATTCGAATGGGGAAAATATGGGGAACCTAGCCTTGCGTAAACTGTTTTAACATTACTATACACGTAATGGTCAGAAGATATTCAAGGATTTTCTTGTAAAACGCTCGATAAGGGCTTACGTAATATAGTTTACTGAATTTAATATGGCTTTAGGTGAGAAATTATTCTTGTGAGAATAGGAGGAAAACGACGGGTCTGAGCTTGAGGGAAATGCTTACTCAGCAAAGCAATACTTACAGCAGCTTTGAAAGAGACACAAGAAGTTTTCGATGTGTCAATGGAAATATTCTGGAAACAAAATCTACTGCCTTGGATTGGATTCCCCCATGCTGAGCTTTCAAAATGTTTTACCTTTCAGACGAGGTAGTGTTGGATCCTGCATGGCGCAGACGTCATAGAGGCCGCGTGGGCCGTTCTTACTGGCGCCGACGCAGAAAAGTCCGCCGAAGACGATGGGGAAAGTAACTGGCAGTGAAAACGATAAAGAACAGTATCAACGTAAAAGAACATCCTATAATCATCCGCTAGTTGTATACTCAATGAGCTTCATTATACCTTCAACTTTGTGATTCTTTCTGAGTGCGTTTCTGCAGATTTCAAACAGAATCAACGGAGATAAAAGCTAAACTTATGACGATGAGTCCCTCGTATCCCTGCGGTAAACCTTGCTCAACAGGGATTCATGATAAAAACAGTGAAAAAGTGCCCTATTTTCTGCAATTATCAATGAAATCACGATGGAATCACGGCTTCCAATCTCAATCCCGTGGGCTTGTTTTCTATCATATTTACACCGTAGCAATAGTAATTCACTAATTCACAAATCTCGCAATCTAATTGGTAGGGTAAGGTAGGTTAATTTGGGTATTCGGGGTAATTTGGGTCTATTTGCTTTGTCGCTTTTAAACTGATCGCGAGTTGAAAATATCGATACATGACTATGCGGGTGTTACAATCGATGCTTTTAGGAGCAGTTTAAGTGGTGTCGAAGAATTATTTGATAATTTCCAGTGCTCCAATTTCCAGATTTTCCCCGGCCTAAACTTGCATTATGATCTGACTCTGTAGAAAAACTTTGGATTTATGCCAACTTGTGACTTCTGTTCGTCAACAAATCATTATCATTCTCATGTTCACTCATTTGGAGAGGTGCTAAAAGTTTTTCGAAAGTTTTTTACGATTCAGTAGATTTGATCTCGATTATTTTGCAAGGTTGGGTAATTTGGGTCTACTGGGATTTTGTTATGAATTGCGTTGTGCAGCAAGAATTGGCAATGGCTCTCAAATCAAAACAAAAATTGAAATAATATTGCAAGAAAATGGAGGTACACATCGAAATAGCATAAGGTACACTTTTCTCCTCATGTTTTAGTGGTTCCCACGAAATTTTTGTAATCGATGACGATGGTTAACCTTTCGTCACCATACAGAATGAATTTGATAAAAATTTCACTTTAAACAGACGAAAAACCAAGAGGAGGCAATTTTGCATTTAAACTATTGAGAAGATCAGATCTAGGCCCGTTCCTCTACCCCATCATTTGCAGGATGCAAAGTAGAATGTACTCTGAACTTCTCTGAAATTTCAATTTTGTCTTCTATTTCTATTTTTCAAGTTTGTCCGAGTCAAAAACTGTCTGCTATTCTTTAAAATTCACATGAATAAAAGTTGGTGTCAATGTGGTGTTTCCAAGAGTATTCTCTGTTTGCTTATTACAGATCACAGCAACAACAACCGTAAAATCTTGAATTCCGAGGTTAGACTGATGACGATGAGTCCCTTGTATCCCTGCGGTAAACCTTGCTCAAGAGGGACTCATTATGAAACAGTAAACAACTTGGCCCTATTTTCTTCAATCATCAATTGAATTATGAAAGAATCACGGCTTCGAATCTCTATCCCATGGGAGTGTTTTCAATTCTTCAATCGAATCGAAAATTCTATCACATTTACACATTAACAATAGTAATTCACAAATCTCACAATCTGATTGGTGCTGAAGAAATTGCTCAGTTTGGGCCTAAATAGGGCCAGGTTTTTCATAGTAATACTATGAGTCTCTATTGACCGAAGCGCCATCATCAAGTCAAAGAGCACAGGGAAACATGAGACTCATCGTCATAAGCCTATTCCGAGGTCCGAATTCTAGGCATGCAAAGCTTTTGAAAGCGAGGCTGTCAAATAATACAGAGACTTGCCGACACAATCATGACACAATCTGCGGCTCCAGAGCATACAGAGATTGTGGAGCCGGTCTTGTTCATTTCTAGTATCTGCTTAAACCTGAGTAAATATTACACAATGCTGCAATGGAGCTCCCTGTTCCTGTTTATTATCAAAGGGGACTCCTGTGAGGCTTTCTGCACCCTCTGCATGTCTGTCCATTGAGTTAGTAATCAGCGGGCAGTAAAATCCCGCTAAGGTTTCTGTCAAAAAGCAACCCATGAAGCACTCTTTATCAATGCGTGTCTTTCCGTTTTCACAAAAGAATTTAATGAAAGGATATCAAAACACAGAGGAACAGGAAGTCATGACCTTTTCCTTTCATTGTTTGCATTGCTGTTTCCGTATCCACCCATAAAATACACCGTTGCAAGTCTTGACTGGATGTCAGTCTTAAAAGCCGGTGGTTGGTGTGTTGGCCTAACAAGAAAGTATGAAGCTTGCTGTTGTGATAGGAATATTGGGTTGCTTGTCAGCCGTTTCAGGTAAGCTTGACACATGTAAATATCTTGTAAAATACAGTAACCACTTTGAGTATATTCTCACTCGAAATCGCTGGCGATTTCGTCCTGCAAGTCCCTACTCTACTTCGAGTCCTGACACTGCAGAGTATGGTGGCCTTCCTCGTACGATAAATACGTTTTCTAAAACCTCCGGTTTTGTGCAGATCAATGTGAACACTTTCACAAAAACGGAGGTTTTTCTCTCCGTTTTTGTACAAAAACTGTGCAGTGTGAACGGGGCCAAATTCAAGGTCTCAGCCCTAATGTATCCATGAAGAAGAGAACAAAACGCACAGTTCTTGCGCAGTAGCCACGAAAACGGAGCACAACTTTTTACTGGACACTCCCCATACATAAAAGACTGATCTTTCCCTTTCACACCAACAGATAACCAAGTCGATGCCAAGGACCTAAATAAACCTCTAGATCAAGACGAGGTCGTGGCAGATTTTGATGATGATTTGCAATTTCTAGACGATGAATTGGATGAGAAAGACACTTCAGAGGATGAATTGAATAATGGAGATATGGAATCTTCTAATGATGCAATGGCGTCTTTTGGCTTCAAGAAGCCTGTGTCCATTTTATATCGTCGCAGAAAATTTCCATCGATAAAAATCAATTCACGAAGAAGAATGCCAAATTATCATGGGAGAAGAAGGAGATGGAACTGGGGATAGAGACACTAAAAACTTGCAAGCACCAATAGATACTGAGACGTTACAAATGATGGCAAAGGCTCCTGGTCTTTGTATTCACTGCAAGGCTCTAAATTCTGCGGACAAAGCGTACCTTCGTTTATCAAAGTCACTTACATGACATGAATGGCCTACTGCACTTGATAGCCTCTACACAACAAAGCCTGAGAAACAATGGCGTTTATCGGTGTTTCCCATATGGTGTTTCCTTTGTCCTATTTCAGCATAGGCATCATAACGTTGCACGACCAGTTACCAGCATAGGGCTCCAAGTTTTAAAATGGTAGATGTAAAACTCATTGTATTTTGCTTTGAATTAAAGTGCTTGAAAGGAAATTTCGTTAATTTGCTGTAAATCTGCCTAGCCAGTTTTGTGATATCTTAATTACGTATTTCAAAATGGCGCATTCATCAATTTTGAGGCTGTGACGTCATCAAATCTTCAAAAGCTTTCCGTGACGTCTTCCACTTGGAAGAATATCACTGCTGTTCTAAAAATAACCAATCATGCAACATCCTTAAACGATTTATACCTTGCAGACCCATTTAACTCTGGCTTCCGGACTATCGTGTGAGCAGAGCACGCTAAAATCTCTTACGCAGCACATTCTTTTCTGCCTCCACAAAACTCGTTGCTTGATAACATTGATACAAATAAAAGCACTGTAATTGGTCTCCGAGTAGAGAACCAAATAGATGTCCTCTGTGGCAATCTTAGCTCGCTGCATGTAGCATTGCACTATTTAGCATATGGTTTCCATGTCAATGTTCAAAACAGTGGTAACAAACGACGATCCATTCTAGCACCATGACAAAAAGAGACGGATGAAGCTCTGGATGTACTTTGTAAAGAATGCTCAGATTTATTTTTGAGGTCATATTGGTGGAGGGGAATCAAATAACTAATTGGAAGGAAGAAGTTACAAAGAGTTACATTCTCCATGCATAAAATTCTATTCTCCGGGGGAGCAACATTAAAAGATGCAAAATCAAGTGGGCTTCATTGAGTTTGTGTCCTTCCTCTCGAACAAAACAACATTTGAGTTCATTGTAAAGCATACAGGGTTTGAAAATCATTAACAATGAAAAATACTTAGTTGACTCTATTTCGTTGAGATAAATAGATGTACCTCAAGACAATTTTTCAGTGCAAGAATTTAAGTTCCGGAATAAGAAGTAGCCGGATGCCCTTGTTGACCATACAGATAAAGATGAAGCTTGTTATCGTGACTGCAATGTTGGTTTGTTTCTCATCCTTCGAAGGTTGGTCTTACAAATTTAACATACTTAGATTAAAGTTGTTTCACTGGTCCCTATCGTGCAATAATAAAGTTAATTCGAGTGGGATCCAAAACATGCCAGTAAATAATGACAACAAAAATTCAGCGATAGCGTGTATTTACATATGTGCAAATCTGTCAAATTGTTGTAGCAAGTCTCTCGAACTAATCCGATAATATTTAGCTAGCTTCACACCCAGGGTAAGCTGGCCTAATTCTGATTAGCTCTGCAAAATCAAGCAAACTTAGCTATCTCAACAAGTTCACTAAACTGCTCCTGGCCCATGGTAAAAATTCACACAGGAATCTATTACGCTATGCCTACGACTGAACTTAAACGTAATTCCCTTCGGAAATGATGTGCCACTAATGGTTCAAAATAGGCCCGGCCAAGGAGAAGAAGAACAGGCATGAGAAGAATCTGGTAGACGTTGATAAGGTGTTTGAAATCTAACGCAAAGGGTCTAAATGTCACGTGACAATACAGTAAGATACTGGCAAACCAGAGTCAAGCAAAACCAAGCAATATCCCTGAAACATTGTCCAATCAGAATGCTTATTTAGGAACATCAATGTAAGACCTGAAACTTTGCGCAAATATTCCAACTAAACACAACATGAAGCCAACAAGAATCACTTTTCACAGCAACCTCATCCCCAGAGACTTTTGTCATATTGGGAAGGAAACGAAATCATCTCCTTCCAAATATGGCAAAAGGCCCCGGGGACGAGGTTGTATTCAGAGCTAAGTCTACAAGGTGTCATATTGCAAGTTAGATAGTAGTCAAAAGGCCAGCAAATTTGATCATAGATTTTAGATTTATGATTGTAGTATCCTTTGCAAACCAACAGATAATTACAATGGCATTCAAGTCGATGCCATGGACCCGAAGAATGTTGAATCTCCAGATCGAGATGAGGAAGTCGAAGATGGTTATGATTTCCAATTTCCAGACGATGTGGTGAATGAGGAAGACGACCTTACAGATGATTTTAATGAAGAGAAAATTGAATCTTCTAATGATGCGAAGGGCTTTTTTGGCAGAAGACGGAGTCTTCGATTCGGAAGGAAAGCGCTGGCATACAATTCAAGACGCAGAATCAAAATGAAGAAGTATGGAAGGACAAGAAGAAGAAGATGGGGAGGGTGGAAATAGGAGGAAACCCATTGACAATTAATGACTGCAGATTACTTTGTAAAAATGCTGCTGCAACGGCAGCTTCGTACGTATATGATGTTCATATTTTAACCCTATCTGACCTGGGTGATTTGAAACACTCAATGCCTGGGGGGCGGATTCCGCCCCCCCCTGTTTATCTTTGCTGTTGCTTGAGATAATGCAACCAAATTTGGCACAAAGGTTGTTCATTATATAAACAATGAATCTTTGAAACAATAGTTTGATTAGCATTGTTGTTGTTGTTGCTAGAGCACAATTAACATTATGATGTCATATGACGTCATAAAAATGAAAGTGTGTTAAAAGGTCGTAAAACTTTACTTTTCGCAAAGAAATGAAATATATAGATCAAAATAGATGTAAATTCATAGTATGGACTTAATTGGACCAATTAAAAAGGATTAAGAGAGATACAATGTATATTTTTCACAGAGTGTGGCATGAAAACTTGGTTACCATGGAGACAAGGCTAAAAATAGAACACCAGAATTGTTACAGTTTGATTGCTATATGATAGAAAGTTAAACTTGCTAAATCTCAGAGGTATTCAGCAAACACGGAAAAACGTATAAATGAAAATGTACGAGGGGGGGCGGAATCCGCCCCCCCCCCAGGTCAGATAGGGTTAAACAAATAACTCACACGAAAATATCTTTAAAGCGTAAATGTGCCAACTAGATATCATCTATGTTCTTTACTCTTTACAGCCCCATTGTCAACCAAAATACTTTTTGGGCTGAATGAAAAGGAAGACGAAAACAAATGCAGACCAAAGTCGACTTTGGCGCCACAAGGGATCATGCTTAGCGATGGATCTTTCATTCGGACCATGTTCCTTACGATTTCATGAAAGTTATCTTTGTATACATTATCTATGTTCTGTACTTTATCTGGACGAAAGTTTTCCTTTGGAACCGTGTTTCCTTTCCATGTTTGTTTATGTACCAGAAGAGGTATAAACCCAAAGTCTCGCGATATAGGTGAGCAAACACCCACACAAGTTGGCCAGAGTTTATTCTTTTGAATCAACACGCCTGTTTTTCTGTTGCAACGTTCCTTCGTAAAATCATCGCTTTAGCGCTGCAGTTGATTCGCTTGTCTCACAATTGAAAAGCGAGGCAATGCTCAAAGAATACAAGAGCACCCGAAGAATACTCAAAAATAGACTTATGTTGCTGTGTCTATCTGAAAAGCACGCTATATTCCATGATCAATAGGTCCATTGTTCCTTGATTAAAGTCTGTCCCAACGACTTTGTCACGTGAGATTTGCGATTCCGTAAAATTGACCATGCAAAACACTTGAATTGTTTTTATTTGCTCATTTTTTGGCGTGACAATTTTTTGAGATTGACCAAAAGCTTTCTCACGCTGAGTTCCTCGAAAGCGTATTTTGTATTTTACTCTGCACAGCTTGCTTTCACGCAAGATATATAAATCGGCATTGAAGCATAAAGAGAGTAAGAATGGAGCTAAAATTGCAAGGAAAGCAGAACTAATTCCATTAGTTATTGATTTAGTGAATGAATATCGCCTTTCAAAAGAAATATTTTTAATGTCTGGACCTCAAGAGTGTTGAGCCTAAAAGTGTAACTGGCTGTTGACCCAAGCAGAGAAGATGAAATGTTTACTCATGATAACAATTTTGGTTTGCTTGTCATCTGTTTCAGGTAAGTGTGGCAAATTCCAATATTTTTGAAAGGATGGTTTCCCAGGGTCCTTTGCAGGCATACTGCGATTTCAGCACTGATCTGGATTTCAGAGTGAACACAGGTAGCAGCGTGTGGTTGAAGTAATTTAAAGTAAAATTGCAAACCAACCCACAGGTAACGGGGAAAAATTGATAAAAACAACAAGTACCTCTCTTTTTACTTTAGTGTTTGCCAAATTTGCCAACTTTGTCTAGATAATGCCAACGACAACGATGTTTATCATACAAACAGTTCTGGCTTAACCGGAAATCTTTGTATGATAAACATCGTGATCATCGTCGTCGTCGGCCTAACCCAGACAAAGTTGGCAAATTTGGCAAACACTAAAATAAAAAGAGAGGTACTTGTTGCTTTTATCAATTTTCCCCCGTTATTTGTGATCAACCTTTGTTTTCTTCCTAATCATCGCTCTGTTTGTTGTGATGTTTGTGTGTTCCTCCAACCCCTTCGATCAAAACACTACCACCCGGTCCCCAAACGAGAATCCATTAGAATCCATCTTTGATGTGACTATGGAGGGTGTTAGAAGACAGCACGAACATCACAACAAACAGAATAACCATGGGTTTCGGGAAAAGTTGGAAGTGCATGTCAGATTAATTGATTAATTATCGTTGTAAAGAATCAGAACTGTCAGGCCTACCTTTGTGTGTTCTTTGTTTTTCCATCCTCTCCGTTGTCCTGTCGATTTTGTATGTTCAGCTTGCTGCAATTCGCTTTCCTCTTACTTTCCTCATCATCGCATGGCCTAATTTATTTACTTAGCCCCATTTCGATCTGTGTGAGCTCCTTCAATGGGGAGAGTGCGGAGCCACAGCGGAGCGAACGAGCGAGCTCACACAGATCGAAATGAGGCTAAGTAAATAAATTAGGCCATGCGATGATGAGGAAAGCAGGAGGAAAGCGAATTGCAGCAAACTGAACATACTAAACCGACAGGACAACGGAGAAGATGGAAAAACAAAGAACACACAAAGGTAGGCCTGATAGTTCTGATTCTTTACAACGATAATTAATTAATTAATCTAACATGCACATCCAACTTTTCCCGAAACCCATGGAATAACGAAAAGGAAGAAAACAAAGGTTGGTTTGCAATTTCATTTTTACAATTACTATAACCATACGCTGCTACCTGCAGTCTTGAATATCAAATTTGGCCGAAACTTAGGCCCCGTTTACACGAGATCGGATCCAAATGGATCCGTACCCAAAGTGTAACGGATAGGCCTTGCGTTTACACGGGACTCAACGGATCCGAACCCATTTGGATCTGCTATCCGTACCCAAACGGGACCACTTTCGAAGG
Source organism: Aurelia sp. 3 sensu Dawson et al. (2005) (assembly GCA_964020215.1). Classification (NCBI taxonomy): domain Eukaryota; kingdom Metazoa; phylum Cnidaria; class Scyphozoa; order Semaeostomeae; family Ulmaridae; genus Aurelia; species Aurelia sp. 3 sensu Dawson et al. (2005). The sequence continues at coordinate 19,726,941 of OZ026580.1, forward strand.
TAATCCCGTTTGGATCCGATCCCAAAAAGGTCTCGTGTAAACGGGTGGGATCGGATCCAAACTGGTACGGATAGGCAGTGACACGATTAAACAGACAATCCTTTGATGATATTTCAAATACGAGAATCAGAGATGAGACAGAGTCTATTAGAGTGCAAAATTTCAAAGGATCTGATTAAAACAAGACAAAAGGGTTACTAGAGCGCTGCTAAGAGTTCATAAAATCCAAATGGATCCGATCCCGTGTAAACGCAAACAGTTCTGGATCCGATCCCGTGTAAACGCCCCTCAAAAAGTGGATCAGATCCAAATGGATCCGATCCCATTTGGATCCGATCCCGTGTAAACGGGGCGCCTTAAGATGCACTCTGAAGTAGTACAACTGACATAAAAGTTTTACTTTAGCTGAACTGAATTTTTACTTCAATTACTGCACTGTGGATCTAGACTGACGACGTGATTCCTTGTATTCGTTCAACATTTATAACCTGATGTTTTAATTTTACTCAAACAAAGGACTCACGACCAAGCGGATTCTAAACAGGGACTAAAATCTTACGAAAAATCAGAAGAAACTTAGAACATCTTCCATCCTACGAACGTCGAAAGAAAATTCGAACGTCCCTTCGAACGTGACTTCGAGCGTGGCTTCGCTTCGAGACGTCGAACTTTGAACTAAAAACCAATCAAACGCTACAAATAGGCACGTGGGTTGACCATATTAAGAAAGATGCGATCCGATTGGTCGCGCCGTGAACGCGGCGGACTTGGCCTAATAAGTCCCTGTATTGACGCGTAAGGACATAAGTTCCTCAACTGAAGCGATAACAACAACAACAACGAGCGTAAGTTAGAGGGACTTATGTAATGTAGTCTACTGTGGATCTATGTTTTCCGTTGAGACCAAATTTGATTTTCGGACAGTCTGAAATTATGCCATTTCTTTGGAAATCTCACAAATCGTTTAAATCCTCAAAAATCTGTCAAAATCTTCAAAAATCTTCCTAACTCTTGAAAATCTTTAAAACTCTCAAGACTTTTTGAAAATCTCGAAAGTTTGAGAATCTGAAAAAGTCTGGCAAATCTCAAAAAATCTTTGAAAATCCTGGAAAAATCTCATAAGTCTTTGATAAATCCGAGGAATTGTTAAAATCCCAAAATCTCTTGCACTATTTTCGGAGTGATTTACCCCTCAATTACACTGGTTTTTAAATTTACTATCTGGCGGCGTTTCCCAAAGACTGTTCCAATTTCTACGATCATTAAGCCTTGGATGAACATAGCGGCATACTCCCTCCCTAGGTTTCCATTTCAACAAATTCGCTGTAATAGTTTCATAAAAAGCAGCCTTCGCTACACTCATATAGCTATCTATCTATTGTGGCATTATTCGAGTTAACACAATTATCATGCAGGTCACTCTGCTGCATGGAGGGCTACAAATCATGTATGTAAATGTTAAAGAGCACGGGAGCAAGAACCGATCCTTGCGGAACTCGAGGGGTTTCCCATTACTAAGTATGGTCATATCATCCTCGTAATTTCAATTATCGATCTCTTGAATGGAGAATAATAAATCAATTATCAATTATGTAAATCTTAAAGAACAAGGGAGTGAGAAGCGATCCTCGTTGCATTCATACCTCATATTTTTTCATTTTACATTCTTATGTCATAGTAATGCATTAAATGAGAAATCGGCTCGTTTTTTATTTCGTTCGCGCCTCATTTTCAATTTCAACGCATTACGCTATAGCTTGCAGTCGCAAAGAGGGCTAAGGAGCAGGGCCTCTTTATCACTGGCAGTGGGCGAGGCAATACAATTTCTTGGGGTCCCTATGGACATATCATATTCCTTTTTAAGTTACAGATAACCATGTGGATGCCAGTGAACTGAAGAACGATGAATCTGAAGTTGAAAATAAGGTAGTCGTAAATTTCGATGAAGATTTGCAATTTCAAGACGATGGAATGGATGAAGACAACAACCTACTGGATGATTCCAATGAAGAGAAAATAGAAGCTTCCAAAGACACGAAGGCATATTTGCTTCCTCATAAAAAGAGGTGGAGGGTTCCAAAAAATTTGAGGAGACGAAGACGATGGCTCTGGAAGAAATGAGTAGGCTCATAAATAAAGATTTTCAAAATTTTCAACGCTGTTGATATTTTTGAAAATGATACTGCAAAAGACGTTTCTATTTGCTTAGATTTTAAACAGCTGCCTGGAATAAGGAATAGATAAAAAATTATTCTGGAATGGTAAACAGTAGTTGTCAATAATTTTCTTCAGTCTGGCAACCTCATAAAAAATCCATGCCTTCCACTGCCTACAGACAGCATATGATCGCCCATGGAGGATCAATACGAAAACTTCGGCAGGGGAAGATGCTGCTAATTGGTATTTAAACAGTCAGGTATATTTCTGTTTTAAACACTTAGATAACCTTTGGATTTTGAGAAAATTATCAAGTCCTTTGGTCAAGCAAAAATTTCTGAATGTCTAAAAATCGACGACTACTCATCAAATTGTTATGAGATACATAATTTTTCCCAATGATGTATTGAAAATTTTGGAACACTATTTACCGTTGGTTAATGTGAATCCATCACCAAGGGAAAATTAAGCACATGGAAATTTCCACTGTAAAGTCTACCATGTAGTATTTTGCTCGACCATGGGCGGTAAGACATCATAGTTGGGCTGGACTGCCGCAGCTTTATGCTTTTGCGTAGGGAAACTTAGTGTAATGCTCTCGAAACCTCCTCCACAGAATAACGACAATTTTGCTGCACAGAATGATAAGCTGAACCGAAGCATAGCTGGGTGCCTCACTACCCATGACTCTATCATGCATGTAACAGCAAACGAAAACGAGGACACACTATTGGCATCAAAATTCGCCAACTTCTCACCAGATGTTCAACGACAATATGTTCTAACCATCTCCAACAAAATCCAACATTATACTAGTACAAACGAAACCAAAAAAACCTGCAGCAGTCAACTTCTACTGTCGCAAACATTTGAGGACTATGAATCTTAAAGATTATGATCTGCTCAGCTTCCATTAAAATAACACTTTAAAGGTCTCAGAAAATTGCTTGAAGACATTTTATTTAAATCTGCAAATTCATTTCTGATAAAGTGCTTACTGGATCTGACTTTTGAGTGACATTATTGGTTTGTCAGGCACTTATGAGAATCTGTCAAAATTTCAACAAACAAGACACCCTGATCTTAAAACTACATGTTCTTGTTTGTCTTGTGGAATAAAGTTTTAATCATGAGGCCTGAAGGCATTACTGTACAGCATTAGTTTTCGAAGGCTCATAGAGGATTGAAAATTCCTTTGTTCCAATAACTATCATTCATGGATAGGGACCTCAAGATAATTCTTTGTTTTGTTCAGACAATGAAGCAAATCAAGAAGAAAATCATGGATAAAATTGAGGTAATGCCTGAGCCTAATTCAATGCAGGACTAGAACACTGGGAAAGTTCAACCCACGAATTTTGAAGAGAGACGGAAACCACCAACCCACTTTCATAAAGATCGATAAAATGATGACACCTACCTTTATTAAGAGCTGTTTGTATCCATAGCCACGTGGAGACGCCTCGTTCACGAGAGGCAATAGCACCATGTAGATGTAGAGCCTAGCTTTTAACATCATTACACTGTTGACCATGTACCGGGTGGGTCAAAACACATATCCACTGTTTGAAAGGCATACTGCAAACTCCCCTGCCAACAACTTGTAGGGTTCTCAAATTCTTTCAATGATTTTTGAAAAAATGCTTCTCCCCTTTTCACTATGAAAAGATTTTAATTTTTCAGTACCATTTTCCTCCAATTTTCAAAGAAAAGCTAATAACGAACTGCTTCGTTTGGTTGAAATTTTGATTCAGAAGCCACATTTGTGCCAAATACGGATCAAAAAGTGCAATGGCGTTAGAAAAGCTCTCTTGCTCCGTAAAAGCACCAGCCCAAGCGACAAAACATTCTGCTGCGACCAGAATACAGAAACAGTAAAGAATGACAGTGTCTGCTCATAGACAAAACGTTTAAGGCTTTGACCGCATCTAAGACACAGATAGACCTTTTGCATCAAAATGCACGGTTTTGCAGTATGATCTTTCTAGTAGTGCACACATTTTGAGACACATCTGGTACCACAAGGAATTATATATAGCTAGCTAAAGCAAATTTCACTCACCTTAGGCATTTCTTTCGCCAGCGATTCTAGTGTGTTGATGGTCTTAAAAGCAACTTCAGCTTCCAGTACATCAGATAAAAAGCCACAGACGGTTGAAATAGCCAAGGCAAAGCAATATCCCTAACAGAAAAATGCACAAAAAGTAAAATTCAAATCCAAAAATCTGTTGAAGTTTTCGTCTGAAACTTTTTGTCCGAAGTACTACAAAGAGCATCGAAACATTTCTTTCGCTTCTGGCGACTGTGATGCTGCTTTTATGGAAAAGAAAAGTTTGAGGATTTGGGAGGGATTTGACCGTGGAAAATGGCTCAGGGTGAAACTTTACACCCTGAGTCATTCCCACGGTCAAATTCCTTATACTTTTTCAAATCCTACAGCGCCATAAAATTAATATTACGACTGCTAGCAACATGAAAACTTGTAGTTAGACTAAAGTTTCAATGCTTAATCCGAATTTGGCTAGCCTGCGTCGCAGACCCAATTCCAAAAGGAGAAGGATAGGGTCTGCGCACAATGGAGCGATCCCGTGTTCTTTGCATAAATTGTATTCAAGGATCCTCGAATGTAATTTATGCAGACTATCATGATTATGTACACAAAATGCATGTATCAATCGAGGAATTCATCGTAAGTTTCTGGAGAACATCGTAAACACTTCAGTACAAAGAATGTCGGCCATTAGTTTTCCTCTCGCTCGCAAAATGATGCACTAATTATGCATGACACTCGCTGTCTATGTGCCCAGTAAACGGAATAAATTAAAGTCACGAGAACATGAGATCGCTCCATTGTACGCAGACCCTATTCTTCTCCTTTTTGAATTGGGTCTGCGACGCAGGCTAAATTTGGCCTCAAAATTGCTCAAAATTTCGTATGAAAGTTTCAAAACGAGGCTATTAACTGAAGTGCTGTATAGGGGTACAAATTTGACAATTTCAGCCCGTAGCTTCTTCATCCATTATGTTCTTATATAGGGTGTTTACTGTTTTACACTTGAGTCGATAATGGTGACAAAGTACTAAGACAAACATACCTCCTGCAGCAAACTTGCTGTCTCTCCAACGTTAATACCCTGAACAATTTGCAGAAGTTTATTATATGCAATAGTCGCATGAACTCGCGAGTCTTTGGCGCTATCTGTAAATGTTGCACCAAGAGCTAAGCCATAACCAAAGGCAGCTCCTTCCCTGAAATGAAAGAGAGGACAAATCAAAACAAAAATTTAATCACTTAGAAGTAAACAATTATACTCTTGCAAAGTGTTGAAATTTACAGGATGGAAATACTGTTTGAAAATAAGTGTCATAGCCATCAAAGTTACATCAAGGGCCTTGATGTACAGATCATATGAAGGCTCTGTTCTTACATTATGATAAGATCCCTCCGACCTGGTACAATCAACCGTCTTAATCACTTCGAAAAACAATAGACCTTTTAGCTATTCTACAAAAGAGCCTGGATCGAGCAATAGTTTTACACAATTTCATACGTGAGGTTCGATTGAGTGGCGTTAGAGCTTCGATCGCAATTGTGCACACTCGAAAATTCTACAAAATGTAATGAAATATCGTTCGATCCACATTCTTTTTCAGAATAGCTTAAAGGTCTATTATGGACAAACTTTTTCCATTTGGGTCAGGAAGTAAATTATCGAATTTTGTTGATTATTAAAACTTTTATTTTGATTCACACAGGAAAAGTCTTTAAATCTGTCGTTGAAACATTTTCGATAGGATACACCTTGCTACCCTTTCCACGAAACATTTGATGAAAAATATTGAAATCATTAGCAACAACATAACTACCTATTGTTCAGGTCTTGGTTGTAAACTGTATTTTCTAAAACATGGATCGCTTTCGTTAACATAAGATACCCATCTTGACCAATCACATCGCTGAATCTCTCTTGTTGCAAGCGGCTGACGAGCATCCCAAGTCCCAGAGCTGAATTGAACTGAATTATAGCAGAAGTTCCAGCCCTAAAAACAGTGAATATCATAGTATGTTTAGCAACATAAACGAAAGAGCTGTGGTTAAACCTCGAAGTAAAGTTGAAATCTGGCCTCGAGACTTTAATTAGACTTAGAGATGAATTAATGCCCTCTTGTCAATTTGGGTAGTATCCTATGCACCTCTGAAGGCTTTTAGCTTTAATATAATTCATATAACAACAACAGTCTGAACTTTCCTCAGTAAAGCTCTCTTCTGCTTAAAGTGAATATCATTTTGTGAGGGATAGTCGAGAGAACGCACTCGAGTGAGATGAACACTTCTGAAAAAGTTCTCAAATCATCCAAATCTATCTGAAAATGTTACTGAGGGTACAGTTGAATCTAAGACTGCGTTCACACGATGCCGGCACATTTTGAAAACGATGAAAAATTCGACGGATAGGCCTCCCTTTCACACGAAAACGGCACATTTTTGCCGGCAGATTTTGAAAACGGTAGATTTTGAAAACGGAATTCTAACCGGCACATTTTGGAAACGGCATCGTGTAAACACTTGAAAATGACGAAAACAGGACATTTTTAGCCACTTTTGGAACGAGACTGATCGATACTTAGCGTGTAGGCACACTTCTTTGGCATCGCAGTCTTGCGACGAATTTTTGCCGTCTAATTTCCTATCGTTTTCAAATTGTTCCGGCATCGTGTGAACGCTAGCTCAAATTTTGCTACCATCACATTTTTCACCGTTTTCAAAATGTGCCGGCATCGTGTGAACGCAGTCTGAAACACACCCCTGATAAACCTACCTTCTCTTTGGTGAAACGAGCCAAATGTCTGGTCCATTTAATACTGGCAATGAATTCTTTATAAACTCTCTCCGCTTAAAGAAACTTTTGGCCCAAAGAGCCGTTGGGCAAAATAGATTTTATCAAAACTTCAGATCTTTGTCAAAGACAATTTCTACTGGCCTGTTAAACAGACTCTGATTTCAAAAGTCCATTCGTCAATTTTTTTCAAAAATTTTAAAAGATTTCAACGACTCACTTCTCTTGGCCTGGTATCCTTGAGATCAACAACTTTGTCATCTGCTGTATACGTTCCAAGTCCATTGTAATCAAAATGGGTGCAATTTGTGAGACTGCTACAGCCGCAGATGCTCGAGACAGTAAGGAACTTGCTGTTGATTTCTGAGATGAAAACTGAAATAAAGGAATGTTGTGCAAATTAGCGGAAAACGAAAAAAGAGATGTTGAAATTTTAAAGATTGGTTATGATTGCTCCGTGGAAAAAATTAGAGAATTCAAATGTGAAGAAAATTTTCGAATCCATGTTTCGTCAAGGACTCTGTTGCCATGAAAATGTCTTTCACATGTATATCATCGCTTGAAATACGCGTAAGACATGCAATACAGTCAGTATTTCTGAATGTTGGCCAAAAGAGAATCACAGTTTCCGAGATGCAGTTCAGCTAAATTTGCCTAAGTCAGTTCTTAAATAATGAATAGCGGGTTTTTCAAAACCTAGAAAATTCTTAAGCTTAAATGAAAAAGGACGTTACAAATAATGCAATTTATGATAACAAGACCAGGACGCGTCCTAACCAATTGCGTGAATCATTTCTAAATTTGCTCCAGAATTCCAGAAAGATGAACAAGTTTCTAACTTTTATGGTCTCTTTTTAACAAACTTCCCACCTGCAGGCATCATTGATTTATGCGCGTGGACCAGCGCCGCGCAAAGGCAGAAAAATATCAGTATACATTGGTTTCTGGAGTCTTTACTATACCGGCTAAGTCAAAACAAGTTTACGCGTTTGGCGGGCCATGGAATAAAAAGTATATGGCCGATATTCAGAACTGAAATGTTAATCTGTCAGTCAAAGGCTAACTTAGACGAGAAATGTTTGTTTCGTAAAATCACAAAGACCCAAAAATTAGAGAATATCTGTAAGGGATTTGTATGGCAATCAAAAATTCCACTTTCCATTCTGGTCCATGATTTATGAGGCATTGAAGTCTAACTTCAATTTCATTGCAGTTTCAGAAACAGAATATTAATTTCAATAGCAAGCATATTATAGACCAGAATGGAAGCTGGAATTATCATTCCCAAACATGTCCCTTACCAGCATTTTCCTAATCACTGGGTCTAACTGATGAGTTATTTTAGCAAACAAAATTTTCTCATCTAAGTTAGTCTTAAACGCATTAACGTTTTTGACTAAACCCGTACTAAGAGTGACTTGGTTGCAGGCACATCTTTCTAAGCTATTTGTTTGCAGGCGCAGAATGATTTTAATGAGGCTTGCTGACCTGCTGGCACCATTGCATGGGTTCTCCTTTTGGTTTGAAATTGCCATCAAGAACAACCATAAGAGTGTCTGCCACGCGAAGAAGCCAATCTTTTCTGCTGCTATACTGAGTTGATGCTTGTCTTTCATCTTTAACTGGAAGCTGGGATATTTTTGCTGCTAATCCAGCTAAGGCTGTCACCGAGTTTCCTTGTACTGTTGGATTTCCCCTAGAATATAAAATCAAAATTCAGCCCGTATACGATGTAGAAGACAAAGCAATAAAGATAGATAAGTACAAATTCTTTTCTCGAACCTACTTACATTCTTCACTAACGCAATTGTAGGACCACTACAAGCCATAAAGTCAGCCCATGATATTATCAGCTGACCTCCGTTTGTATGCTATTGTGGAAACCCATGACTTTGCTTTCTCATTTGATAAACCATTCTATGCTTTTGCCTTGTGAGGACCAATCTTAGAGCTCCCGAGTAGAAATTCGAACGCATGAAAAAATATTTACCCGTGTAATATTTCAAGAAGAAATTTTTAGATTTAACAGAAAAGCCACTTACTTTGACGCTCTCATTAACTGACTGGTTAATTGATCTCTTGCCCTGAAATGCGAGTGCAACAAAAAATGAAAAGTTTAATCCTTCAAATTTTTGGACCATCGAAAGAAAAAAGTAGCCTGTTAACTAGACCCGATTTTATTGGGTATAGTTATAAGGCTAAGAAAAGAGTTGATCTTTGCATTCCAAATCCTTTTGAAAGATTCTACAAACAATAGACGACAACGAAAAAGTTGTCATCGGGGAGGGGGGGGGGCATTTGAGCCAGATGCATTGCTTTCTATAATGGAATCAATAGTGGTTCTATAGAAATTCGATCATTAAACGCGACGTATTTTGGTCAAATGGCTTCTGACAACATATTTTTCGTAATTGTCTATTGGCCACATGGCGAGGCAAAAAGCTTGAGATTACAAGAACCAAGTCCTTTAATTGATTACTTTAATAGTTAAAGCTATTACATTTGTTATGAAGTAACTTGAAACAAAAGACTTTTTGAAATATTTAAAGAATTTTAAAAACTGCCACTTACTAGCGTTTCAAGCTAACAGATGGGAATGCTAGAAACTGAGAAAGCAAGTTACAAAAAAAAAAAACAAGTTCCGAAACGGAATCGACTTGAAAAAGAAGAATATTTGTCTTACCATGATTCAGAACTGGCAATTTCGTCCTTCAAATCTGCTTCGCTGTCTAGCCTTCCTTGGTTGAACAGAAGTGAAAGTTCTGCTTTTCTACCCTAAAAGGAAGACATGAGATTAAAACAGAGAATTGAACAGTGCTTTGAATACAGAGTAAAGTCTGCACAAACACCTGTAAACAATTACACAGATCTGTTCTAGTGAGCATAGGATCAAAAATAATGTTTCGCTTAAACTAAGCTGGTGTGGATGGATTTTAATTATTGTTGCCAATTTTTCCTTGCCATTCATTTTGACTATTTTACCGTTGCGATCCATCATTGCTTATGCTTTATAAACTGTAAGACAGATTGTAAGATAGACTGTAAGTTAATATATTAGTATATTTGCAAATTACAATGGAAGAAAGCCCAGCAAAATTCACTTTTGTACACCGTAAAATCAGAAAGGAGACCAAGTTGAAATTTTGTACGATTGCTGTCTTTAACAAACACTTAAGCCACACGAAAAATAAATTCGGTTTCTAATTAAGACCTTCGATGACATACATCATAAGCAAAAACGTGTTAGAATTTTGACCACAAAATTAGACTGATAACAATGAATCCCTTGTATCACTACAGATAATCCTACTCAACAGGGTCCCATAATGAATTTCGTCCGAATGTTATCAATAGTTCAATGGAATCGAAAGTTCCATCATGATGGCCGTCACCCTAGTAATTCACAAATTTCGAAATCTGAATAATACTCTCGGAAGCTGCAGTTTTCGGTCCAAATAGTCAGGTTTGAGTCTCTGTTGACCGAAGTGCCATGTGTCATGTTGACCAAAGAGCATAGGGAACAAGGGAATCCAGGTCATAAGTCTACCAAAACATACCTCGACAACAACATCAAAGACTTGACTCATCATTCGTGCCCAGGTCGTAGGTGCAGTCATTGCTTGTTGCCAATCCATATGCTCTATCGAAACCTTGGAAACGACACAAAAAATCATCAGCGAGAAAACAGTGATACCAGATTTTGGCCTTCAACACATCCTGGGATCAACTTTCGTTTCAAAGGAAAATTGCATGTCTCTATGCATTTTAGAAGTTTTCCTCACCGAATACTGCGACTTTTCAATGACGTTTTGCAATAGAAGAGTATGCAATGTCTCTTGCACTTTCTTGCGATTCTCAGAAGGATTTCTTCACCTGGAGGTGACAGTGTACTTCTTTATGCGTGATCCCTTGAAATGAGAAGTCAATCTGAAGAAACAGCAACTCATGTGGCAAGGGGAAATTAACAAAGTCCTTTGCCAGCTACGCAATCCAAACTTAATTTTGGTTGAATTCAAATCTAAACCAAATCATGCCAATTGGTTTGATAGCTCCAGGGGGGTTGTAAATCTCCGGGGGCAGCTTTGCAGGGGGGTTGTAAATCTTTCCTGATTCACCCGGCAGTTTTATTTCTTGCTATGTAAATTGCCGCGGGGCTCTCATAGTCTATGCTCCCTGTGGTATTACTGCCCTAGTAGTGTTTCGAAGGGTAATTAGTAAGTAGGGTAATAAGTAACTTTCCTTGCAAAATTTTTTATCGAATTTCCAAAATCCAAAGCTTGATCTTTGAATTCGAACCTTTGCTCAAAGTGAACAGAAATTCTTACCTCGTTCAGCAAGTTATCAAGTATCTGTCGATGAACTTTTGCATCTTCAATGAAGTGTCGTCTGCCAGTCTTTTCGTTCTTACCCAATTGAAGTGAGCTCTTGTAATAGCAGAGAAGACCAGCTAAAGAGAAATTCAAAGGATAAGTAATGCTTAGTAATTTTCTATCTTTAATAAATTTCAATTGAGAAATGAAAACGCAAATTTTCGTCAACGAATCAAAAGCGTCAGTTGCAGCACTTAGCACTTACCAGCAAGACTAGGTATCAGAGCTGGTCGATTTGATTTCTCATACGTTGATTTGAAGAAATCCGGAATACCATCGATGAATTTGTCATAAGAGGATCCAAGTCTCTTTGCTGTGTTTGCACTGCTAATATTCCGAGGCATTTCTTGCACTTCTTTTGCTAGCAATTTCGACAGCAACACGCTGAAACCTAATGAACAAGTATGATGATTAGCATAGACTTGCTACAATGCAACGTTCGGTCAAAAATACAACGGTGAGCCAAGAGCACAAGCGTAAGCATGCATCATCTATAGTTTGACAAAAAAAACTTTAATCATTGCAAGCTCATATCATTACTGTTTTATAATCAAATAGGCAGTTAGATGACATATTACTAGTTACACTACTTACAAAATCACTCTACCAGTTACACTACTAACAAATTACTCTACTACACTACCAAAACGATACCGCAAGGAGCGCAAGGCTGTGTCTACCTTGCGGCCATTTAACATAAGGTTGAAACTAGAAGTAATACAGATTGCAGCAGCTGAGTTTCAACAGCATCATTTTATTCCAAACGTTGTGTTGCATATATGTATATTAAAGTTGCTATAAGGATTTCTGAACTAGAATCAACGGACAACCTTTCATCACTATACAGTGTCATTTTAAGTGACAGAGCATCTGAAAGATTTGGAAAACCGTACGGTTGCAACGTTGAATTTACACTATTGAGAAGATCTCTCCTGTATGCATCGTAGGAATCAATACCTGACTACATTTTTAAATGCACGACGACAAAATCATCTCGAGGAGAAGAATATAGAGTGATCTAATTGAGCGATATATTTGATTTCGAATGAAATTTCTGAGCTACAAGCTCCGAAAATTTCGAACATCTGATAATTCTGAGTTTCAAAACCTTAGCAAGTCCACAGCTATGGCAAGAAATAAAGAGTTTGAATATACTTAGATCCTACATGTGTCAAAAATAACATCTCCAAATCTATGTTTGATACATTGGAATAAAACCAGTAACAGTTTTTGCTCTCTTCTACTCTACAAGACTTTGCCAATCAAAGGGGAAAATTTTTTCGGACTCCCCGGAGAAGTCAAAGTCACTTCAAAATTTGATGGTAAATACCTTGTGTAGCTTCATCTTTGAGTTCTTCCAGTAACGCTGCATAAGATGGTCCAGAGATCCTTTCTTTTGAAGGATCATATATATCATCTTCAGGCCTCCTTTTCATGTTATGCTTTCTCAAAAGGAGATCAATAGTCCATGATCGTACCTGAAAGAAACAGAGCTTCAAAGATTTCACACAAAAGTGTTCATAGTTGGATATTGTGACTAGGTCGCTACTTACAACTTGAAAGATGTTTGGGTTCATGAGAGTTGTGAAAATATCGATCACTTCATCAAAGTCGGTAAATAAACAATCGGTGGTTACCTTCTCTGGCAATTGCGCAACGATAAAATTCTCTGCTGGGAAATGTTTCAAGCAAGCCAATGCAGCAGAGCCAACATTTCCATTCTACAGAGAGAAAGAAACGAAACTTCAGAAATGTTGATAAATTAATCAATACTGTCTGAAAACATAGTAATTTGTTATCAGTTGTGAAATATCAAATTGAAGAAATAATTGCTTACTTTGTGATTTACTTCTTTCCATAGGAAATCACAGGCATCTCTTTTGAGGTCCTAAGGTGAAGAACATGATTGATAATATTACTCTAGCAACGTGCAGCTATTGTCCAAACCTTTTCCGTAAACTTTCCATCGCTTGGGTCCGGCCTTTTCCAGCTTTATTACGCCATAGCCACAGCTGCTTGGACGAACACTCCAAAAACTTCCATTAGAAAGTGGGAAAGTAATTAAATCTCTCTAAATGAATTTGTATCTTATTACAATTAAGTTTAAGACAAAAGATCTCTCTCAAGAGAAATTGAATAAATTCAATGAGTTTTGGATTTCCCTATACCATATCGGGCTCCATGAAATTTTATTTAAACATTATCGAAGACCCTCCTCAGTACCAGTCGAACAAACGGTTCCATTGAGTTTTCATTTTCTACGTTTCAAGTACAACTTTTGGGATAATCGAACACAAAATATTTTTAACAAGGTAACAACAAAAACCAACAAACTAAAGAAGGTTTTTTAAGTGCGTATCTCACCATGTCAGCTGTAGAATAACCAAGAACACTCGGAGCGATACTCAAGAATGAAATCATTCCTTTGAGGACGATATCGGAATTTTGAGCTTGCACTTTCGGGGCAACTACTGCCCAAGCTGTTTTGAAGTCAGCTACCTGAAATGGAAGTCAAACATTAAATAATGAGTCGTATTCTCCACTCAAAAACAAAACTATTTCCGAAACTTTAAAATACGGTAAACAACGTATAACAAACTACAAGATGAAATTAGACTGATTACACGGGTCTCAGTTTTTCGCATTGAACTAGACGAATTTTGTGGCTTCAAATCAAGACTCACTACAAGACAGCTTCAAACCAAGGATTAATTTAGGCCAAGTCCGGCGCGTTTAGGGCGCGACTAATCAGATTGCTTCTTTCTTAATATGGTCAACCTACACAGGGCCGCCGAGAGGTTCTGAAGGCCCGGGGGCAAAAGTACGAAATGGGGCCCCCTGTGAGCGAAGCGAGCAGAAAATTTTTCCATCAAGCCCTTTAGAATGGCTTAAAATGCATTGCAGAAAATTTCCGGCAATCAAATTGTTAAAAATCTTCAATTATGAGGCCCCTAGACCCCGACGTCCAGGGGCAAAGTGCCCCTGCTGTCTCCCATTCGGTGCCCCTGAGCCCACGTGCCTATTCTTGTTTGTCCTCAAAAAGGCTGGTGAAAATCGAAGCACTATGATCGTCGAGAGGGAATAAAACTGGAAAATGGAAATTCTAATTACTAAATTCTGTTATATAAACCAATTTAAAAGATGTAAAGCTCCCTGAATTAAGGAATTTTGCTACAGGTCAACAAGATATTGCTGCAGGGAGATTCGCAAACACTGATTGTATTAAGTTGAATCCCACCTCAAATTCGCACAATGATCTCAGCGCTTCTAAGGCCAAGTAAACTGCACTTTCAGCAACCTCGTTCTGCTTTCCTAAACTTTGTCGCTCAAAGTCATCCAGTATCTTTGAAATTAGGCCGATAACATCAGTTCCGTGCTGTGCAGGTCTAAATGAAAGAAAAGAAGGGTAAGTACGATTGGTACGATCGGTCAAACAAAGGCCCGGCATTTGAAAGGCTACTGATCCCTGAGTGTATAAGAAATGATATTTTGCAATAACTGATGAGTAGCTAAGATGCTCAATTATTTTCAGAATATTTTCCTGGCTGAAATCCATCACTCCATTCAGAATCTTCAAGGCATTGTCTAAAAAAGTCCTTTCGAGAAACCTTAGGAAACATGTTAAAATCACGAGCAAGTTTTCCAAATATTTCTACCTTAAAGCAATGACCTGAACACGTTTTATGTGCTATTCTTTGGAGGGGTGAGAATCAAAACGCGGATTTGATTCTCCCAAGAGGACAAGATACATACATGAACGCATGTAAGTATCATTATTGGTATGAAAAAACGAAGGGAAATCTTACTAGTAGTTTCATTCATCTTTGGAGGTTTTCGAAAGCGGCTTTCCACAGAAAATCTCCCTTAGCGACAAGCAGGAATGGCCGATCAAAGCTGCGTAGATCACCGAACCTAAATGGACATATTGGCAATCAAACTAGACTTTTTTCACTATCATTGCTTTGATATACAGTAAAGTCCCGCCTTCAAGAAACTCGTTACACAAAGACAGCCTGATTTGTTTCTTATGTCAAGATATACTTCTTCAAAAAAGGCTGTGTATACCATGTTATGAGAAACACTGTTATACTCCAAACAGCTGTCAAAATTGTTAAGAAAACGTTTTTGAAATATGCACTGTTGTGCAAGGATACAATGGTTTGAGCCAGTACTGAAAGTTCCTTGAAATTATAACAATTTGTGCTTGAAACTTTCATTCTTGTTTCTAGATAATTGAGGCCTTTGGAGACATATTCAAATGCACGCCTTATAATATTGCTATGTACCATTGAATAAGAAACTGAAAATGAATCGGCCTGGATAGTTTCTTGCAAAAAGATATTTTATTAAGCGAAATCAGGCCTGAGTTTCTTATAATGCAGTTTCCTGCAGGCGGGACTTTACTGTACTCAAGAAGCAGTGGCTTTTCAAACGGGAATTGTGTTGTTTACTCACCCCGCACAAAAACATAAGCTTTACAAAGAGGAAATACCTACTTCAATTTGCAAATCTCAGATATTGATGCAGCCTTTGAAACTGTGATTTCTTCGTAGACCTTAGCAGTGACCTGGCTCTGTGCGACATCTTTTGACAATAACTGCAGCAAATACGGGAATACGCGGGGCTACAAATAAATGAATAAGAAAATAGTTGCAAGGGGTATTGAAACAAGAAGCAAGATATTTTATCAAAAACATCTAAGACTGCGTTCAAATGATACCAGGTGCATAGTGGTTTATTCTCTTACTTCAAAAAAATATAAATATATAAAAAAAAAATTCCAATATAAGGTTTTCTCCATCATTACTTTTCCTCACCAGCACTTGGATCTGACGTCTAATATGCAGCAGACTTAGTGTCAAATCGTTCTTAGTGTCAAATCGTTCTTATTATCCGTATGTATTGTTTTTAGTAGTGTTGTTTTTTTAAGTAGTTTTCTTTCTTTTATCTATGTTAATTCCCTTGGGGTAGACGCAGCCTCTTGCTCCCCGGAGGTTTTTGTCCCAGTAGCATTGTAAAGTAATTCTTGTAAGTAGTGTAGACCGTAATATGTATTGTAAAATTCTAATGACATATATAAAAAAATGATACCAGCACATTTTGAAAACGATGAAAAATGTGACGGTAGAAAAATCCTTGCTAACTTTCATACGATACCAACACAATATGAAAACATCAGGAAATTTGATGAAGTTCACAAAATTACCTGTCTCTTCCATAGATCTGTTGTTAATCTGATTGATAACGGCAGTAGTGCCATCGAGCCACCAAGCATTGTAATAGTTTTAAGAACTGGAGCTACCATTGTCTATGAACATGAAAAAATTGATGAAAGTAACATAAAAAGAAATGAAATGCTGTTGCAGTAAACATTTTTCTTCACAGATAATTCAGTGTAATGGGGCCACGACTATGTAGTGACATTCCTAGTGAAGTAAAACAATCCGTTGATGTTGAAACATTTAAGAAAAAGTTAAAGACATTTCTTTTTAATAAGTTTTAGACTGCGTTCACACGAAGCCGGTACATTTTGAAAACGGTTAAAAATTCGACGGAAAGGGCCTCCTGTTCACACGAAAAAGGCACATTTTTTGCCGGCAGATTTTGAAAAAAGGTGGATTTTGAAAACGGAGCTCTAACCGGCACTTTTTGGAAACAGCATTGTGTAAACACTTCAAAATGACGAAAAAAGAACATTTTTAGTCGCTTTTGAAACGATACTGATCGATTCTTAGGGTGTAGGCACACTTCGGCATCAAAGCCTTGCAACGAGTTTTTGCCGCCTAATTTTCTACCGTTTTCAAATTGTTCCGGCATCGTGTGAACGCTAGCTCAAATTTTGCAGCCGTCACATTTTTCACCGTTTTCAAAATGTGCCGGCATCGTGTGAACGCAGTCTTAAATGGATATAGGTTTTTAGGGACTTTTAGGAACTGTAAAGCGCACTTGAAGATGTTACATCAAAACTGCGCTATATTAAATGATTTATTTGTATTTGTATCTGTACAAAACAACTTTGTAGAAATGCAAATCGTAAATATCGAAAATTGAAAAAAACTTACGCGAAGAGAACTTTTGCAAAATACCGTAGTATTTCCACTCATTTTCTGAAACCTTCGTCCAAAGTAATCTACAACTGTCTTATCATTCAACTTCATTACCAGATCAAATTTTGCAACAAAAGACTGATATTGCATTAGATGTCGAATACTTACTTTATGGCAGGCCAGTTCAGGAAGGGATTCCAATATTTGAAATTTTATCTCTGCATTGTTACACGTATTCGCTGTGTGAAGTAGTAACGGCAGAAAATCCAGTGTCTAAAGCAGAAGATGATATGATAAATCATTTCAGTAGTGGAGACCGTTTCAGGTGCTATTGAGAAAGGTTTTCTGGTGCGTCTAAAGGCATTTCTAATGAATCTTTTTTACAATTAAATTCAAATATTTGCGATTTACTACGGTAGTGCTGTCCTCTAGAAGTCTCCATTTCGGGGTCGATTTTCAAGTTCTGTGAGTTAATGGGTCTCTAAAATTGTACTGAATTTGTATGGATCTGCAATTTCCATTTTTCTCAGTTTACAGTTTCAAGGATTTTCAGATTTATTGATGACACTCAGAAATTCAATTTGAATTGGAAAGCACCTATCACTAGCCTGCTGAAGTTTGAAGTCAAAGCCAAAAAAATTCTAAGGGTAGAAATCAAATGAATCATATCTCATGGGGCACAAGCTTGTGGGTAATTGACACGACTTCAATCAAATCACTGAGAAGATTTTCAGAGAAATATACCATTTTAAGGTTCTCTTTTGCAAGGAAACCAATAGCATTTAAAACATCTTTTGTGGTATCAGCATCACCAGGATTCACTATAAGAGTAGAGAGGAGCAGCATCAGCGAATCACAAACATCTTTTGCGTTTTTTATGGCTCTCAAGAAATCTTTGGCAGATTCTTTTGACCTGAAAGAAACATCAGAAGGTTCAAATAAAGTTTAAAATGCATGAATACATGTGAATGTCACCATCTTTAGGAAGGAAAACAAAGGAATTCTTGCCCTCGTTTGTGAAAGTTTTGGAAAGGGCTTTATGCAGAAGATCTCCCATATACACAGGAAGGAATGGCCGATCCCAGCAGGGTAAATTGACGGGGATTGTTTCTTTTTTTTACTCATCCGGTACAATTATCACAAGACTTCTAAGATCAACGGTGTGAAGGTGAAGGTGTAAGATCAAAGGTGTGAAGGTGAAGGTGAAAGATCAAAGGTGTGAAGGTGAAATTGCGCTTTTTAGCGTCAAGCGTAGGGATCACAGAAATATAGAAGCGCTAATCGAGTCTGCGACCCTTGTCATGAGGCTCAAGTGATGGCCTCTACCTTGGATCGAACCCTGTACGCCTGGCTGTTCTGGCTGCAAAGTCACAGGTTTACACCACTGCACCATAACACCTTCAATACCTTCAAAGATGTCCTATAAACAAGTATAAAAAGATCTAATCGGTACGTTGGAGGACCTTCATTTGAAAACATTTTTGATGTTTTGAATTCATATTGACCTATTGCTACCCGAAATATAGCCAATCTCACAAAATCTTTATTTCACTACAAACACAGATGAAAATTGCAACAAAACGCACTTGCTAATACAGTAGAGCAATTGACAATGATATCTTGCGACAATCAACTCAGTTGCTTGGAAATCTTTGGAACTTCTTGATACCTCTTCTGGCTAGAAATGAGCAGAGTGTTAAATGGAGTGAAATCAATACGAAAATAGTCATTTTCATCTGTACGAAAATCTCATCAATGAAATTGTTTTCATCTATCCTAAAATCTGTGCCAGCATACAGCGAGATCACACACTGATCAAATGGAGCTAAAAATCTCAATCTCTAGAAACACATCTTAGATTCTAAATGGTTATGAGTCACATGAATATTAGATGTAAATTGCCAGTATATTCCCCGACTTGAAATAGAGTTCGCCATTTCTTTGTAAAAGCTGCAGAGGTCTGAAAAACAACTTCTTGCCAAATCTTTACGCAACAGTCTGTTAAATGCAGAAGCATATCGCATCTGCTACATCGATACAAATCCACAATGACATGGCAAAAACAACTCACCATTTCAAAGGTTTCGTGATGATTCTTAATATGATTCTGTATGTTTATGAGCAAGTTCCTGGCCATTTTCTGGCAACATTCTTGATTTCCATCTCCAGCAGTGCTTGAAATTATTGATATCAAAGGTAGCACGAAGGACTTTAGGATGATTGCAGCCCTTGAAGGATGGCACGAGGCAATGTAGCATGGGAGAACGTGCATGGCTGCGGAGAAAGATATGTATACCGGGTGAGTCAAAAAAGTTAAATCGTTTGACGAGGTGGAATAAAAAGCATGCGGTCGATCTTCAAACCTGAAATGTTAATCTATCAGTCAAAGGCTAACTTAGAAGTGAAACTTTTGTTTCGTAAAATCACTCATCGGTAAGACCCAAAAACTTAAGATTGCAACAGAAATGCCGTTTTTGAAGCAACCATTTATCTTGCCTTTCCCCTGCCATAAATCAGCAAACACTTGTCACATTGACTAAAACAAGGTCTCAAACTCAAAGTTGAAGCCTGATCTATGCCACTATGAAAAAACTGAGATCATTAAAGCTATACCTCCTCCATAGTGGCCACAGAAACAAGGGACAATCTTTTTGAGATACCCTGTATTTCCAGGCAAAACCCTTCTTCTACATCTCATTCGAAACCTCAAAAGATGGTACTCAAATTTATATTTATCATTATTATTATAATCATTATTTTCATTATTATCAAATATTTATTCAAAGTACGCTAAGAAATGAATTAGCTACACTGCAGCTAGTTAAGGCCTACTATTTACAATATAAATGATTTACAATATAACCATTATCATATATTACAAGAAAATTAGTTAGAGTTAAAAGTCTAACTTGCTAGGAACCCAACTTTTGTGATATATACTTTGCAGAGCCTACAGTTGCATTTTTCACCATTCCCAGGTAACACTAGCCTACGCGTAGACCCATTATTCGAAAAGAAGAAAGGGTCTACGAAACAAAGAGCAAAAGCTTGCTACGAGGTTTCTGGATTTCTGGAAACTTAATTTATGCAGCCTTTGTTTACACGCGTTTCACACATGATTTGAAAGAGGATAAGAATATTTAATTGGGCGGCCGTAGCAAGCTTTTGCTCTTTGTTTCGTAGACCCTTTCTTCTTTTGGAATAATGGGTCTACGCGTAGGCTAAGGTAACACCTAGTCATCCACGGCTACAGTGATAGTATGGTCATCTCATGAAAGAAATTAGGAATAAAATGAACGATTGGAAAAACATTTTTCAAGCTCACCTAATTTCAAGACGCCTTCACAATATACTGAAGGACTTCGATAGAGCAATACTGCCACGAGGAAAATCAGTTCATCAGATAACATGCTCTGCAAGATAATATGAAAGAAAAACTTTAGCGGGGCTAGAAAAGAGAAGGTACATTAGTATTAAACATATATTAGGAACTACATTTGCATCTACATTTACATTAGGCACTTCAGGAACAGGGCAATGACAATATGTTTTAATTTCATACAATTAATTGATATCAAATCAGAGGGCTGCAGATTTTTCCTCGAAATTAACTATCGTATCCATAATGAAGACCGAAGACTTTAAGTCTTTTTCACTGCGGATGGTACAGCGTAATGTAACAAAATATATTTTAGTTTGTTTTTTAATTTTCATAGATAAAACGATCGTATCTTTCAACCGGTAGCAATTAAGGTTTTAAAGTGGTAATTAGATCATTTTAACCAAGAAAAAGTATGTTTAAAAACAGCTTTGCCTGAAAGCTATCGATCTAGCATTGTATATAAAGAAAATAGACAATATCCACCACCTAAACCACTTCTCGATTCACCTTCGATTTATCAGAAATTTCAGAAAGATGCTTGAGATCGAAATTTGGTCTTGTTACAGTACAGGTAGTTATAAATTCAAGGTCTCTGGGGAATTTTCAGTCTCACACTGTGTGTTTAGTTGTACTTAATTCACATGGTAGACTATGTAAAATATGTTACTATAAGAGTCGTTGCTTAAAGGACAAGTCCGGGGTTGATATAATTGTTGATTTTCAAGAGATCACACTGTTGTGAATGGTGTGTAGTACTTTTTTCAATTTTTTTCCTTTTTGTATCTGCGAAACTACATACTTCAGTCTGCTAAGAAGTGCGAAATGACGTCATTTTGTATGACGTCACTTCACATTTACATGAACGAGGCTGCCAAATGTGTTGATATTATACCACCCACATTGCTAGCCTCCTTATCGCTCCTTCGCACACTCGTACAAAATACAAAATGGCGACGATATTTTGCCTAACATGAAAACTTGGAAAGAACTCACAACTGGTGTTCAGCAGATGGTAAGGTTGCTTTTTAACAATAATTTCATCAACCCCGGATTTGCCCTTTAAGGATTTAAATTCATCCAAGGTAAACACAACAATCAAAAACACTTGAAAACGATACCTTGGGTCTTTTCAAGAAAACTTTTAGCAGCAATCTGACATTTGTCGTCATATTTTGATTTGCATCAAGAAGTTTGTGGCAATTAGAAAGCACTTGATGTCCGAGTTTGCACAGCACTTCGCCAAATTTCTCTATATAGGAAACGACGTAAAAAAATTAAATCATGTTTCTCCAAAAGTAATGGATAAACCCCTATGCTCTTAATGGTGGATAAACCCCTATGCCTAAACCCCTTGGGGGGGGGGGTACTTCACCGTGACTGTGATTAGACCTTCACTTGGACTGACAAAAGGAACCATTTGTACAACAGAAGACTCAAGAATTGCGAGCCCTTTAGCATATTAGGAAGTTTCTAACCCATCAGCTCTCACCTTTTGACTAAGGTTGCTGACCTCTTAAATCATTAACCTGTCAAGGCGATATTAAAATAATTTACAATTTTCAGCAACGTCGTCCAACGGACAACTTAAGATAATGTTGTTTATACACATTCCAGGTGAAGTGGCCATGCACTTTGGAAAACCATCTCTTGATCATTTGTTACAATTGTTTACTTCACGCTTTGCATGGAACAAAGTGCTTCACTGGTTCCTCTGGACAGCAACTTCATAAGGTGACCTTAAGTAAGTGTAAGCAGTGTTAGTTGGATTTGTTTATCCATGTTACCAACATGTAATCGATTGAAAAACAGATATTTCGAAAATCAAACTTTCGTGGAAAAAACTTACCAGTCTCGGAAATATCCATCAAACAGTGAATTAATTGATCCGTAAGCATGACGTTGTCACTGATCGAAATTCCATCTGCCTGCAAAAACAGAAGTCTCCAGATGTCTAAATCTAATCATGACAAGTAGGAAACATTTGGACTGCTTTTTAGAAATATTTCTAGATAATAACCCGGCTACATGTTTAACAAAACCCACAAAAAGTTTTGAAGAATCCTAAGCCATAATGAAACACAAAGAGCAATAAAATCCTGATTCGAAAGGCTGCAAGCAGACCCACTGGAGCTAATGAATTTTCGAGAAACAGCCTTAAGTAACGACGAAAACATTGTTAGCATAGGGAAGAAGCAGGTAAGGAAAATGGATAGCGACTATCGGGCGGAAAGAAGCAGACAAGCAATCATCGATTCTAGTATTACAAACCCAACGAATGCCGACGGATCGTTTTTCTCTGGCAGGATTCAACAGTTTTCTCTCTATTTATAGGTTTATTCTGGTTGTTATTCTTTTACAGGAATTAACCGTTTTCTTTCTACAGATAATCGTGTTTTGGTTGTGTTTATAAGTTTAGTACGATACTATTCAGGACATTTTACAAATTTTGTACCACAAATCATTCATTTACTCACCTTTCTTAACTGCAAAAGTTTTAACAGGAATTCTGCAACTGCCAGTGCCACACCACTTTGTCTGGCATCAAGCAATTCTGTGATAACTTGCAACATCATTGTATGCAGTGATGAAACTTCCCATGATTTCGAAGATCGGCATGGATCCAAGAAGATGAATGATAAAAGAGGCTTGATTGCAGGTAGGATATACCGTAAATGCCTGGAGAAAGAAGAGATTGTCATGATTCAAGGAAACCCTCCTTCATTGGTTCCCCATGCTAGTTGCCAAATAACTAAAATCAGACATCTCTTAGCATGTAGAGTCCCTAGAGTAGGTCTCTTAGCATATGGCGGGTGAGACAAAAAGAGTTAACGAGTTTGGCAGGCTGTAGAATAAATGTAAGTGGCTGATAGTCAAAACTAAAAAAATAATCTATCAGTCAAAGGTTAACTTAGGCGAGGAAGCTTTGTTTGGTAAAATCACTCATATTATTATGAGTTTTCATGAGCGATAGGACACGAAGTGTGCAGGAGTGTAAAGTTGATATCAGTAGCGAGCCATCTTAACCTATAGTTTGGATCCTGGACTTTGGATCCTAGACAATCGGTTTGGATCCTGGACGTGGACTTCATAGGATTGTAGCATTGAGTGAGTATAAATCTTTTTGGAGTTGTCAAAAAAAAGTTGCAAGTGCTTTCACCTTTGTGATTTTTCTAATGCTTCAATGAAGCCTTGCTTCATTTGAGAGCAGACAAGATTCCATGAGTCAGGTCTTTGCTGAAGAATTGTTATCAGTGGATGAGGTGGAGACCTACAACGCATAAAAAATAATCATTTGTAATCTACATTTATCCAAGGCAAGAACAAAGTGACAAAGAGGAAATCTACACTGTTGCATGAAGCAAGTACTATGAAAGCTCTATGTAGCCCCCATCTCTATTAAGCATCCCTCTCTAAAAAGCCCACAATTCTTGACTCAAAATTTTCAATAGGTCCCTTTCTCTATAATCGCCCTATAGTATCAAATTGCAAAGTTACAAAAAATTTACAGTTTATCAGGCTAATATTTGCATGTTGACAATGGTGTGGATTGGTATAAACTGTGTTGACATTGTTGACTTGTCACTCGTAAAAATTGCAAGTTGATTCTGCAGGCTATGGCTTAAAAGAACTGAAAAGGTTTCATTTATATCCCTTTCATTTTACTTTATGATTAACCTCCCTCTCCAAAAAGCCCTCCCCCAGAGTCTCCAAAATTAAGAGCTTTTCAGCATTCTTCCAAAGTCTTGATCTAATCCAACTGAAACGGGCTTGATTGTTTTCAAAATTATAAATATTTTGCCGAGGTTACTCACCTCAGTTTGTATGGGCAAGAATATGTTTTGCTTTTATCCAACTGTTCTATGATTTCTAAAGTGAGGATCTCCCATATTGAAGAAACTATGCATACCAGGTTCCTGTTAATGCAAAGATTACATAAATAGGTTTATATACAGGATGAGTAAAAGAAAAATGTACAGTGTTTGAAGAAATACTGTTTCCTGAATATTGAGGCAATAATAGCTTCCTTTTAATATAAAGATAAAATATTTCTGCATATTATCACTTAGATAGCATGTTTATTAAGATTTAAGAATATTTTATCAATGTCTAAACAAGTCAAAGAAGTTTTTGGACTATATTTTCAGCACCAGTGTCTTGCTTCAAATACAAATCTTACAGTTTTGCAAGTACAGTACAGGCCTTGTACACATCAACATGACTTCCCTGCTTGAGAATTCTTGTTTAGCAAAAGTCAGTGCTCTTTTATATCACTCAAGAATTCTTCAGATTATCCAGCACTCTTGTCATGTTAGTGCATGCAAAGCTTGCACTTTATCTCTGCGACATGGTTGGCTTCTGAATCAGCTTCCAGACCATAAACCTAATGAAACTAACTAACCTTGTGGTTGCTGCAAATGTTAAGAACTTGTTTATCAAGTAACTTCTTGAAATGATGTTATCTTTGCATAACTTCACAAGTAGCTCATTGCTGATACTGTTTACTTCAAAGGTGTGTTCTTCATTGCAATATTGCAACAGCTGCTCTACATCTTTTACCTAAATAGATGATATTTGGTGAGAAAACAACTTGCACCATCTGAAAAACTACCACCATTCTTCAACTTTTCAGTATCTTTGTGTCATCAACCAAATAAGTATAATAAAGGATTATTATAACTGTTCTTTGGGGGAAAAACAACAAAATTATGGTATATCTCAATTACGAATCTATTAAAACAGAAATGTATGAAGGTGAAACTAAATCAAAATTTTCACAAAATTGCATCTATTACAGTAAGCACATATTGTTGACTTAAATTTGTTTTTACCTGGTCTGGATTTTCTATGGTCCTTTTCTCTTTACCAAAAGCTTCCAATTTTCTGTATATCTTGAACAAAACCTAACAAAGAATTAAAACTCTTGAGATCGAATACATTTTGCAAAAAGATCAATTTGGAACTGGGACAATTTCAGACTTTCCTAAACAAAATGAAAATGTTTGCATAATCTCTCACTGACAATTCTCAAGCATGTCATGGGACTAAGAGGTGAGTTATATACATAAGTGATGTCATCTCTGCTTAGCATCATTCCCAATGTTGGTGGGAAGGGGTCAACAACAATGACACTAAAATAATTACATCTATTCCTAAGATATATTTCTCTAATGTTTTGAGAGTTTTGATCATTTATTATTCATTGTCTGCCCTGAACCTATTTCCATATGATATGCTTGGATGGAGACTGGAAGTTTAAGTGCCATTGGACTGCTGAAGGAATTAGACCAGGTACTTCCTGTGCCATTCTAATTTTCTCTACCTTAGTCTATCATGGGTCATGCATTAGTTTTGAATGGTCTGATGCTAAGGGTGGAAGGTGTGAAAGTTAGCATTGAAATGATGCTAAGTAGGGACAAAATCAATATGTGACAGACCCCATACCAGGCTGAATCTGGGCATTCTTCTGTGCCAAAGATTGCACTAAAGTAAGTGAGGTTTTTATGGAGAAAAGCTTCTCTGCACCAAAGATCTTTCAGAAACATGCACCAAGAAGAGTCCCTTAACACTGATTTTGGCACATAACTTATCTCCATTAAACACTTTCCAGTAAAAACCTGTCTGCGGAGTATGGTACTTTTCCCACTTCTCCATTAGAGCTCCAGTGTGCAACAGAAATGTCTTTTTGATGTCTAATGTCTATTTTGAAAAGCCTATTAAAAATCCCAAGTGTGCAAGTGCCCCAGGTTTCCAAGTTTCCTTTGTGTGGCCAAGTACAGCTGATTCTCTGATGCATTCTTTAAATTTTAGCCACAGTTCCAGCTGGAAAATTTTCATGAAACAGCAAAAACAAACAACAGATTTATTGTTTAGTGACACAAATACAGCTTTACAAGCACTTTAGATATAGGGAGATCCCCCACACATTCATTCTGCAAACTAATCTGGCAATGCAATACATACTCTGCATGTGTTGAATGATGAATGAAAGGCCTAGTCCAATAGCTCCTTTTAAGAACGGGAATTTTTAGTTTACAGATCAGCTTTCAGAATTTTACACTTGGTTAACCAGTTGCAGTTAACTGCTCAGATGGAGGAAAGCATATTAGGGGTCATCCAAACATCCCCATCTCGTCACAGAAAGCGGACTGAGGCACAGGTGGCGGAGAATGGTTCAGTACTTGCACGATTCATTAATACATACAAATGTATTAAAATTTAGTCATACCTGCCAGTTAACTGTGTTAAATTTCTCTGGAATCCTCCATTGGTTTCACAGACTCCTATCTCCACTTCATATTAGGCCCAAATTGTGTTGTGTTGTTGCAGCTGTATAATACAATTTATATCCAATACAACTGCAACAACACAACACAATTTGGGCCTAATATGAAGTGGAGATCCAGATTGAAAAGTTTGCCTTGCGCGGCCGCGATTTCTCTGCCGCGCACTTTAAATTTCAGCCGTGTTAAATTTTCATGAAACAACAAAAGGAAACAATAGAGCTTTTGTTTAGTGACACAAATACAGCCGCGCAAGCAATTTCGACGTAGGAGAGATCCCCGCCGCGCATTCTGCAAAAGGCAAACTTTCCAATCTGGGTGGAGATAGGAGTCTGTGAAACCAATGGAGGATTCCAGCGAAATTTAAAGTCTTACTGTCGCTAAAAATATAGTCATAGCCTCGCTTTTATCAGTTGCTTTTGATCACCACAAGAGACGGTCATGAAATCCATTGTTTTCGCAGAGATATTTGTACATTTTTATATAAAAAGTTCGATTGAGTGACATTGGAGATTCTATCACTATTATGCACGTTCGAAAATTCTACAAAATGTATAAAATATCGTTCGATCCAGATTCTTTTTTAGAATAGCTAAGGCTCAGCGGATGACCTTCCTCTGCACGAAAACCAAACGAATGAATTATTGGCAGCCAATAATTCGTGCTTTCTTTATATAGCGACAGTAAGACTTTAACACAGTTAACTGGCAGGTATGACTAAATTTTAATACATTTGTATGTATTACTGAATCGTGCAAGTACTGAACCATTCTCCGCCACGTCCTGTGACTGAGAGGCAGGAAGAAGACTGATCAGATGATGGATGGCCTATTCATCAGTATAATAATAATAATACCTTTTTTAATGTTAGTTTTACGATAGTGCTAGCACTAATATACACTAACATAAAGCAATTTTAGAGATTGCATTATGGAACTTATTGACTGCAAATGCTGCACGCGCATTTATTTTCGAAAAACCAGTCTTTTATGAGAGTTTTGAACTGATTTGCATTTCTGGACGACTTTATTTCATTTGGAAGAGAATTCCAGATCTTGGGACCCAAAAAGCTAATGGATTTTATACCATAATTTGTAGTTTTAACTTTAGGAATGGATAGAACGTCATTTCTTCGAAGATTATAGCTAGTGGGTTTTGGGAGAAAATAGTTTTTCATAAAGGCTGGATTCAAGTTGTGCAAAGTTTTGTAAATTTCAAGTGCCAACAGTCTAATAGAGTGGATATGAACTGTAGTAGATTCGGCGTTAACTAGAAGATCTTTGTAGGATGAAGTATAATCAGAGAGTGCTAATCGTAAGGCCCTCTCATTGACTTTTTCCAGTTTCTTTTGGCTGGTATTACTGCAAAATAACCAGATAAGGGGGCAGTAATTGAAATGACAGAGGATGAATGAATTAACAATTACTTGTCTTTCTTTGCTACCCATGAAACGTGCTAGCCTCTTGATTGCATTCAGCTGCAAGGCAGCTTTTTTGCAGATCTTATCAATATGTGAGTCAAATTTCAGTTGATCGTCAATTTGAATTCCAAGTAGCGTTACTTCATTACTTACGTTTATTTCAAAATCATTGCTTATTTGAAATGTTTTGACATGATGATCATTGTTGCCAATAATTAAGGATTGGAATTTAGATGGGTTGGCTGTCATATGATTTGAATTGAACCAATCGATGCATTTAGTGGTGTTGAGCTGTACTAATCTATGGAGCTCATCCACATTTTCAGCAGAGATAGAAATTGTGTTATCATCTGCAAAGTTACATAAGGAGCCCTGCTGAATAAATAGAAAGATATCATTGATAAAGAGGTTGAAGAGTAATGGTCCGAGTATTGAGCCCTGTGGCACCCCTTGGTTTAGTGGCCTCCATGAACTAAAGTATCCACTGATTTTCACCAATTGTTTTCTGTTTGTGAGATAACTTTGTAATAGTTTGAGCGAGTTTATACTAACACCATAGGCAGCTAATTTTGCAATTAATAGGTTTATGGGGAGGCTGTCAAAGGCCTTGGATAGGTCCATAAGCACGGCTGCTGTATGTTTTTTAGCTTCTAGACTAGTTTTCCACTCCTCTAGCAGCCTTATTAAGGCATGCTGGGAAGAGAAATGTTTTCTATAGGCACATAAGAAATTAGAAAAGTTTATGTTGAGAAATGGAGATAGTTGGAGCTCAATTGCTTTTTCAAAGACTTTAGAGAGTGCTGTTAGAACACTAATTGGTCGATAATTCTCTTTGTTGAAAGGATCTTTCTTTTTGTACACAGGAGAAACTACTGCCAATTTCATTGAACTAGGAAATGTTCCTTGAAGTATGCCTTTGTTAAAGATATTAGCCAAAGGCCCTGCAATGATGTCAGCAGAGAGTTTTAAGAATTTAGCACTTATCATATCATGACCAAAAGCTTTATTGTGGTCAAGGCTAAGGATAATTTCTTTTAGTGTATCTTTAGTAATAGGTTGGAATTCAAAGAGCGTGTTGTGTTTCAAGTTGTTTTTTATGCTGATTATGCTGTTATGTTTTTCAAACATCTTGATGATTTGGTGCAAAGATAAATTAGAATCTTCTTTTGAGTTCATTTGTTCTGTGGTTTGGCCAACACTGATGAAGTGTTTATTCATGATTTCAGCTATGTTTTTGGGGGTATCATTTTTGCAAGCATTTCTTCAAAAACCCTATCCAACCAACATGATAAAAACCCGTTCATGTTTACCTGACGAGCATTAGCTTGATTTTTGAGAGCACTTTTGTCAGGAGAAGAACTTTTCGCAGCCATTTGCATTTCAATGTTGCCGCCAAAGAGAATGTTTCTGCATGAGGCTATGATCTCATAACGAGGTAGAAATATAATGGTTGCCAAAGCATTGTTGTTGTTGTATGTTGTTGTTTATGTTCGTTTGAGAGGGAAGGCCTTTGTGTGCGTTGGTTTGTCTTGTTTGCTGTGTATTCATCAGATAATTTGGAAGCTGATTGCCCAGGAAATGCCAAAAATGAAGAAAGACAATTTCAAAGGACGAAAGAAGGGTATTGGTATGGATTTTTTCCGTTGTCCTTTCTATCTTGGAGCTAGCTATCTTAATTTTTTTGTGTAATAAATGTGAAAGGCTTGTGTCGTTCTACACTGCCCTAACAGCCAGCCAGACCAGTTTCATTTTACATTTCCAAATAAGGGTTTGATCAACCGACTCTTTACAACAACGACGAATATTTTTTTGGGTCCTTCTCGTATGTCTGCCAGTTGGGATTCAGACTGACCAGAGAAAAATCATCATGAAACATTTCGTATGAATTCTAACTTGTATATTATCATTCCTCCAAACAACTTAAAGAACATAAAACTCTCTGAATAGTGCAATATGGTGTAATCCTCTAGCTTTGCATCCAGCAGGCAGAGTGGATTTGATACCATGTGTTTACACCAAAAACCTTGTGACTCATGGAATCTCTTTCAGAAGGTGATGGTCTTGATGGATCCAGGCCAAAAAAGAACCTCATGAAGGAGTTGAAAGATAAAAAGAAGCTAAAGAAGAAGAAAACCCCAATGGGTGAGAAGCTAGCTCAGTTGAAAAATGGAGCAGGAAAAAAGAAACTCAAGAAGGAACTTGTGAAGAGTAAGATGAAACCAGGAAGAAAAGAAAAAGTAAATAGCAAGGTGGTTAGATCAATTTTCAAAACTTTAGCATGGCCCTAAATGTGCTACTCATTATATATTTTCAGATAAATCTGAATTTTTAGAAGAAAACAGATTCCTGACTGCTGTGTGAAGACAACAATATTATCGGTTTTCTAAAGCAATTCCATGTTTTACTTATTCAAGGCTTTGAAGGCAAATATAGCAGTTTATGTAAATGGCTTGGAGAGACTAAAAATAGGAAGTGGAGATATAAAAGAATGTAGCCACAGGAAAATCAGGATTGATTGCTAAATCTTGCTTTCACTCTCTCTACCCCACAGCATTTACGCTTTTTTGCAATTTGCAAAAATGCCCCCGCAGCAGATAATGATCCACAGATCCACAGAGGATACATATAAAGTTATTTATTTTTTTTTTATTATTTATTCTTTTTCCCTTTTTCATTCTTTATTCTTGCCAATCAATCCTGGTTTCCCTGTGATTTAGCATAATTTTGCTCAGACAGTCAAAACTCAAAGGAGGCTATGAGCACAAGGAAGCATTTTCCCCAGGTTTGTGATATGCAGTAGCTTGTTTCCTCAAAAGTGCTAAAAACATCAATTTCAGTATTTACCAATAGTGAAATAAATTGGGGCTTAACTACATCTTGCTGTTAACATGTCAAAATCCTGCATCAAATCAATGGCGATCAAAGTGCTGATCCTTATCCCTTCAAGTTTTTTTAAAACTCATGAATTTCCAAACCATAATGAACAGTCCGCCCTCTGAGGGGTAACTCAAACTATTATGTGACGGGGACGTGCCATTTTGCCCGAAAAATTGGTACCCATAATTCCGTAAATTCTGGTGGATTTTAGGGCCATAATTCCACAAATTGAATAAATATCTGGGCCATAATTCCGGAAATTATGAAAAATCCCCTGAAAAGGACACCCATAATTCCGTGAAATGTCTAAAAATTGTGAAAATGATAACCATAATTCCGTAATGGTTTGAAAAAAGTACCCCTAAAAAATGGCACGTCTCCGTACCACGAACAGTACTAAGGTACTCCCCCCCCCCCCCCCCGAGAGTCCGCTAGATCAATTTTTTGTCAAATCCCAGGTGTAAACCACACCAGCCCTTAAATAAATTGCTCTTAATTTCAGGCCCAGAAAGTTCATTTTGAATCGCAACCAAGACCAGAGCCAAATGAAAATGTCTTGTTTCCATGTGGATCATGTGGCAAGGAAGTTAATGATAATGATGAAGCTATTTTGTGTGAAGCTGGATGTGCATATTGGTATCACAGAATTTGCACAGGCATGGGAAATGATGCCTATGCCTTACTGACCAATGAGGACAATGCTGAATGGGTTTGTGATCAATGCATTGCGACTAAGCAAATCCCTTTAGTGAGGAACATAGTACCCGTTGTATGAAACCGTTGTCAGTGGTAACTGGTATTCAATTTGGTGACGGGGTTTTGAATCATAGGTGGCCATAAAAATAACCTCTTGCTAATTTTGAAATATGTAACACACACAGTGCTAAAGAACAGTAAAGACAAGAACAGGATTTTAAAATGTTGAAACTGAAGCATTTGGTAGGATTTTAGCTCTTTTGGTCCCTTTTGCTTTTTACTTGTCATTCCTTTAAAATCATATGTTTATATTGGGAAAGGTCGTTTTTTCAAAGAAAGTTCGCCTCTGAATTTCTTTAAGATCCCGTAGAATAGTTATGTCTTTGCTGAAAAGCTATTTGCCAAACTTTCCCGTTTACTGTTATTAGCGAGGAGAGTCCCCTGCGTTTCAAAATCATCATATGATGTACCGAAAATGATTTCAGGATTTTTTAAGCAACCAGGGTTTCCCTATCAAAAGCAAAGGAAAAGACGTTTTTTTACCAAAATCACCTGAGAGAATATCCTGAGATAAATAATTTGCTAAGAGTACAGTCAGACATCGCTGTAAATTCTTCATAAATACCCGCTATCTAGTTACGAATTTTCGCTAACAGTTAGGATCACAGCTCACATTTTCCATAGTAAAGATCAGCGGCACAAAGTTTAGATCAACGAAAAATCTCCACGTTAGTTGTTATTATAGACAATGGATCTGTGGGGAAACTTAAACTGCCTGTCTCTCGTTAGATGCTTGTTGAGATCGCGATAATAGACAGATTTAGATATTAATACATTAATTAGAAGCCAAGATCTCAAAGATATACGATATGTATACTAGTTATGAAACTTCTTCTTTTTGCTTCAGTAAACATCGTGTGCACCTTTATGCTGTTACTGCCGTCTCAATCCTGTTCATTTCGCCAACCCCGCTGATAGACCTTTCAAGATTCATCGATCGCACCAAGCATTTATTTTTTGGCTATAATTGAGCCTTTTTATCTGCAGTGTAGCCTACTGGGTTTGCATTGTGAAGAGACATTCGGTTGTAGGTCTGAACTCACTTGAAACTCGCATTGGAAAGACAAATTCAACATTTCCACAAATCGGACCACTTTGAAATGAAAATGCGACGCCTGAGAACGACGACATTTTTTCTCTTATTCTATCCTTCATTTTGTGCTACTTCTGTTTTGGATCAAATCTTTCTTGCTGCTTTGTTTTGCTGTACTTTAGCTTTAGGTGCCTAAAGCAAAATGTGACCAGCAAAAGCAAGTTGTTTGATTACGCTTTCAAGAGGTGGTTTTGAAACTTAAAAATCAAGAAGTTCACCGTGAGTCGTCCAAGGGCTTCCTTTTGTCTTTTTGTCCCCAAACTCCCAATCTGCATTGCCCTGCGGAGGAAAATGCAACGCGTGAATATTATCCGGGACACTATTCTGGACTCCACCCTATTGTTTCAATCGTTTTCAATGACCAATCATAGTAGAGGACTGTTGGCAATGTCCAATCAAATTCGTTGTGGCTCCAAATTTGAAGTCAACTTTTTTCAGGGTGAAGGAATCAGAACAGACGTTGGAACACATTGCAGTCGAAGCAGCGAAGCTTGCATCTTCAATTTCTGTTCATCTTGACAGCACTTTAACCTCCTTCAGAAGCTTCCTTAAAGAATCAAAATGTCGCTCAGAGATGTCTACTATTCTGAAAAATACTATGATGATATTTATGAATACAGGTAAGGCTAATTTTTTCTGCTGCTTTTGTGCTCTCTGGGCCTATTTCTAGTGACAACAGAAGAGCGGTTGTTTCAACCATCCAGCCTACTCAACAAACTTTATCAATGAGAAATAGTGAGTAAATTTTCAAATATTAGAAGGAAAGTAAAGTCGTTTGATAACAGTTAAAAGGCCAGCCAGTTTGACACGATATACGGCAGGGCAAATGATCGTGCAAATGGCGGATCTACCTTTGCTTGGTTGGCCTAAAATGCCGTAAGCCGACAGGATTTGTCACAGCGGGCATTTCGGGGTTAAATCACTTGAATGTGCTGTATATTCCTTTGCTTGAGATCATATTCCCTCCTTCATTCTTTCAGACACGTGATAGTGCCAAAAGATATGGCAAAAGTAATAGCCGCCAAAAAGAGTTTGATGTCAGAAAACGAATGGAGAGCAATGGGTATACAACAATCACAAGGATGGGTTCATTACATGTACCACAAACCTGGTAAGTATCTGATCTGAAGAAAATATATCTGAATAAAGGGACAAATGCACTTTGGCGGACACAGCTTTCAAGGAAAACAAAGATTGAATTGAATTTCATTGTTGCAACTGATTTCTGATTGGTTTTCTAAACAATAGTGATAGAAATCCTATCATCCGATTGGATAATGCAGAATTCGAACGTGATTCGACTAATTCGCCCTTGCTTGAGGGCGTCAAAATGACCTAAATATTGCCTAAATATGGCATAGATCCGCAGCAGAAACTCGCAATGAGAATAGTCTTTTGGTTGCCAATATTTGGGGGCTGCCGCCCCCAAGCCCCCGCTAGTTCAGTAGATATACTTTGATCTTAGTAATGAAGCAGTTTTCCATCAAAAGCTCGTACAAAACTCTAACACGGAGAAATGCTGAAAGTGTGTCCGCTAAAGTGCAAACTAGCCTGAATAAACTTGAATATTTATGAAAAGAATCATCCAGATTTATTGAAAGATTCGCCAGTGAACCAGTGTGGAAAGTTCGTTGTTTCGCCAAAGGTTTAGGCCACGCCACACCAATTGTCTAAATACAATAGACCTATTGTCCTTGATGTAGCTCCATACCAGGAGATATTTTGTGTAACATAAATATTTTCCAGCATGGCCAATGAAGTGAAATATGAGACACCAAACGAGACTGCTAATTTTGTCACGAATGTGGAAGATCTTCCGTACGCAATTCCAGGGAGAATGATTGTTTAAAACAATAGCCAGGTGGACATCTACCATGCATACTTTGCAAACTTATCAGTCTGGTACACGTTTTTTTTTTATAAGAAATTGGTTTATAAGAAACTAGTACTAAGATGGCCGAAATTTTAAGAAACTCTAGTGCTATGTCTGAGAAGTGCTAAGAAACTTTTCAAAGTTAAAAGCATGAATTTCATAGCAAATAGATCGTTGAACGTTTGTTATTGGGAAATATTATCTAACCATTTGTGTTTTCAACATAACAGAACACTGTTTATCCCTATATGATGTTTTGAATATCAAGAAACATATCTGTGGCAGTGTTAGTGACCACATTGACAATTCATGCATTCAAAAAATAAGAAACCAATTAAGAAACTTTTAGTACTAAAATGGACAAAATTTCTTGTTAAATTAAGAAACTTTCAGCACTATGGCCTGATCCTAGTTTCTTATAAAAAAAATGTGTACCCAAAGGAAGTCAGGTACTAGCTGCATAGTTTATAATTACGTACTTGCAATGGAATAATATTTTTCACGTACCAAAAAAGAGATGAACATATTTTGCTTTTGCTACCCCTAAGGTTAATGCCCCATGCCAATTGTCTGTAGGCAATTAAACATATTGTTTTACAATTGTTTTTGACATCACCCAGATGGAAAAGTTTGCCTTCTGATAGCAATAGCCTCGAAAACCCACACTGAAAAAACTTGGCAGTCTGGGACATCTCTCCCTGCTGTAGAAATTTGGTCTGACATCCATGTTTTCCATGGGTATGGAGCAAGTCAAGAACAATTTTAAACCAATAGGCCTATTTTCTTTAGGCAAAATGGACTGGCGTAAACCTTTTGTGGATCAAAAGTGACCTTTTCACCCTGGGTTGACCATTCATCTGATATGTAAATTTTTATTAATTTCTTTCTTGTTTCTTTCTTTTCCAGAGCCTCATGTTCTACTTTTCAGAAGGCCAAAGACAACTTGAACAGGAAGGGATGGATGATCAATTGTTTGAAATTTATTCCAAGTGTACATATGTTGATAACTGGGCTTAATGATGGTTACAATTTTGGAAGATAAGGACTGATAGTTTTAGCAATTGGACTCACCTATTTCTTGTGTTACTTTATAGTGTAAATGACAACTTTCATAATGCTTCTCTTCAGGTATAAATAGCATAAATGCAGCACCAATTGTTAAAAAAAACCAAAAAGCACTCCCATTTACCATTTGATTCTGAAATCCAAGCTTTTATTTTCTGATATTGTGGCCACTTGATGCTGCAATTATCCTTTGCGCAACTGAGATGCCCTATGAAAGTTCACTCTTTTCTTTTGACAGTTGAAAATCATCATCATCCCCTATTTTCTCATTTGACTCTCCCTCTTATGCATGGAAATTCAAAAGATCTAACAAATTAAAAACTGTATACAGCAAAACTAGGTTAGGAAATCTATAAATGTGTGAATTCAAGAAGCAGGAATGAGTTTTTATCACACCATGAATTATTTTCTTTGTGTTTTGTTCTATCAGAGCAAAACTTCATCTTAAAGAAAGTGTACAGTGTAGTAATAATCCCAAGAACTTGGAGCTGATAAATCAGCATTCATTATGTCAAGGAGGAAGCAACTTCAGCAATACAAGAGGAATACCCTGAAGAAAGATTTCAGCAAAATCTAGTCCAGATTTTCACTCCATAGTGACGTCACAAATAGAAAAGAGGGTCCTCTCGAAAACGAGATTGGGACAAAAACAAGGTGAACAAATATGGCCGCCGAATGAAAATTCATTCAGTATTTTTTGGAAAAGACAACATCGTTCCCGGACTACGAGGTTGAATCTGCAAGAAACAGTTTACGATTTGTTATGCTTCAGTGGATAGTTTGGTTTTATGAAGCAACGAATATCGCATGAGGACGTTGACCAAATTTTCGATTTGGGCCTAAATTTCAAAAGAATACTTAACCTGTGATACGTCACCAGATAG
The DNA here is from genome assembly GCA_964020215.1 of Aurelia sp. 3 sensu Dawson et al. (2005). Taxonomy (NCBI): domain Eukaryota; kingdom Metazoa; phylum Cnidaria; class Scyphozoa; order Semaeostomeae; family Ulmaridae; genus Aurelia; species Aurelia sp. 3 sensu Dawson et al. (2005). The sequence continues at coordinate 19,763,984 of OZ026580.1, forward strand.
ATCCCGACACACCATGCTGGGTTCCAAGATGGATTTCAAAATGATGGATGTTTATGAAAGGACAGTTGAGCAAATCAGGAAAGATCCTGTCGCGGCTGAGTTCAAAATTGCAATCTTTTCAGCTGCACTTTTGAGCTACAGACATGCTTCTTGTGTATTACCCTTTCCTCCTGCATTCATCAATGAAGATGGAACAAAGAATATCAAGAGATTGGTTAGAATCTTAGTTAATACTTTAAGATTAATTATCGAATCCAGCCACAAGGGGGTACGTTACATTGGATACGGGGCCATGTCATCAAGAAGCTACACGTTTTTTTTATAAGAAACTGGTTTATAAGAAACTAGTACTAAGATGGCCAAAATTTTAAGAAACTCTAGTACTATGTCTGAGAAGTACTAAGAAACTTTTCAAAGTTAAAAGCATGAATTTTATAGCAAAAGATCGTTGAACCTTTATTATTGGGCAATATTATCTAACCATTTGTGTTTTCAACATAACAGAACACTGTTTATTCCTATATGATGTTTTGAATATCAAGAAACATATCTGTAGCAGTGTTAGCGACCACATTGAAAATTCATGCATTCAAAAAATAAGAAACCAATTAAGAAACTTTTAGTACTAAAATGGACAAAATTTCTTGTTAAATTAAGAAACTTTTAGTACTATGGCCTGATCCTAGTTTCGTAAAAAAAAAACTTGTATCTAGATTTTCCAGATTTTGGTATGTAACGGTATTAATTTTTTTGCAATTTTTGTATATGGAATGGTGCAGATTTTCAAGATTTTGGTATGAAATAAAAGTATATACCTTTTAAGAAATAAAATAAGAAAGAAATAAAAGGTGTTAAAGATTGGTGTAATAAGGTTGGGTATATAAATTTTCCGAAAATTGGTATTAGTTTTGGGAATGCTTTTTAGAAAATTGGTATAAGGAGCAGGTATGTTTTTGCAGTCTGATGGCATGTCCCCAACCAACTGTGATCAAGTGCACCCCTAGAAGTCCAACCCAAGGCTGTGCATTGTCTGCAAATTATCACTAAGTGCATTATACTGTGCACATACTTTTGTAGGAAATTCAGCTCTCAGATCGCTAAAAGATCAAGAAACCTTAGAACTAGGAAAATAGAAGTCAGGAAATTAATATATATTCTCATTTATTTCCTGTATCCTCTATTAAAGTCAAGACATTGGAGCAACTTCCTTGTACATATTTATATTGTCAATGTAACTAAAACATAACAGCCCTGAAGAATTTCTGCATGGCAGGATAAAATATTGGCATCTAATATATATATTTCTTAGTTGGCACATATTTGCTGTTGTTTTTCGTCGCATTGCGGTGTTCCTGCTTTCAAACTTGTTTACGGTTACCTGACCCTGCCCCTTTAATTATGGTTTATCATTTGTTTCCTTTCAAAACAACTTGCAAGCTTGATCCATCAGAGGACGTTTCAAATACTTCTACTTTGTCTTTTGAATAGGAAGAAGCATTTGCGTTGCTACCGCCACTTGAAGATTTTACAAAGAATTTGTTGGTACTTTCAGAAGAAATTGTATCCCTTCTTCATTGGATGCTGTCAGAAAAATCATTTGAAATTATTAGCTGCAAAGAAAATTCTGTAAGTATGAGACTGGCAAACAAGTTATTTAGGTATGGCTGGCTTTATCATAGTCCATATGACTTTACTAGCCTGCTGCAGTGTGAAATCAGAAATTATGAATTGGTTTTCAAAATATGTAAATTATAAGTAATAGTAGCACCTAGAATAAGAATTATAATCAAAATTTTATTCCTTTCAAGATTTGTTTGAGGCTTTGTTGATGTAGTAGGTGTGTATTTGGCATCCAATTTTAAAAACTGAAGTCTAACTAAATGTATGTATCAGATCAATGTAATGTCTTATATGCAGGCAAATTTTTGTCTCCTACCGAGCTGAAAAAAATCTGTACCAAGTACTGTAGGTTTGATTCATTAACACAAAATAAAACCATCAGCATTGAGATTTCAAGGAAATTGAACAGGAAAAACTTTCAGAAGAAATTTTGTGGCCCAGTGGTGGTGCCATTGGGGGATTGGAGGGACTTGACTTCACCACCTCACCTCCCAGATTCCAAAAGTTGGCAAAAATTGTTGAGGAAAAATGACATGGTGCATCTTTTGGCTGAAAAGTTGTCAGAGACTCTCCCACATCTTTGAATTTGTAAGAGCTGGTGCCACCATTTCATTGGCAAATTTATAATATACTAGGTTTCAAAAAGTCTTTTGTTTTCAGTTTCAAGAATTAGAAGACAAAACAGGCAAAGCAAGCTTCTCTGTCCAGCCAGACTACATATTTGAAGTGAAATACAAACCATCACAGAGCAGCAAAAAGTTTGCAGATTATGCTACTGAATATGACATCAAATATGGTTACCATGGAAGCAGGCTTGACAATTTCCATTCGATTCTGCACAACGGTTTACAAGTCCACATGACCAAGGTCAGTTTTCTTTTTGAAACAAATACTGTGTTGCTCTATTCCAGTGATGTTCCAGTTGACTGTCAGAACGTGAACAGAAATATGTAGTTCCATTACAATGTATCTAGCTTGTTTCCTTGCTCATAGTTGGCAGAGAGTATTCATAAACGATCAAGCAACCAAATACAGCAAAAGAGAGTAAAACATTTTGAAGATCGTGAATGCCGAGGCAAGAGTTTGTTTAATGCATAGCAAAAATATATCACATTCCGAAGACTTTGTTAGGTACTAATCTTTTTTTAAGAAATGGTGGGAAAATTTTGAATCAAACTTTTCGAATCCAACGTTAAATGACACAGATGTTTGAATTTTTCGATTGTTAGGGATATGCAAAACGACATCTTTTTACAGCTTTCCAACGGGTCGACTAGTATTTGTGTCTATGTATGTATGTATCATTTGCCACGATTTGAAAAATATTAACAAGTTTAATAGTATAAAAATAGATACAATACAATAAATAAGGCAATAAGGCTAAAAACGTAAATAAAAATACCCCTAATTACAGTGGCAGGGACAGCATGAAAGGGTCAAGGTGACCTTAATTCCATAATAATCCCAATTTTCGTGGGAAAAACTGATTTCTTAGGAGACTGATTTTGGAAAACGGCTATGCACTGCTCACTAGGGTGGAAAGCGGGATTGCCTTAATTTAAGTTCCTCATCTTATGCACTGTGTTCATTTACTAGGCTGTAAACGTCTTCTATCATTCCCCACAATCGTTTCTTTTCCCCTTGATTTTTTCCTGATTTTGCGTCTCGCTTTTAAAAATCGTTAGGGAGCTGTCATGAAGAATGGAGCAGAGGGGGGTCTAAGGTATTGAACAGGACCTCCAAAACTAGGGGATGGAGAATGCTGGGGTAACAAACTCTTTCAAGTGATAAACATGGGCCATGAAGCAAGAAGTTTTATTACGGCAACTGTTCTCGATACTTTCAGCGTCATTTTTGCTCTCTATATCTTAGTCTCTTATACAATGGTATCTACTACAAAATCGGAACTTAGAGCATGATGCACAGGAAGAAATTGAATTGTGTACTGAAGAGATGTTCTCTTGAAGAAGCTTCTGTCTCGCACAGTTCATTTTCAAACCCTGGGGTCATCAGATTTTTTGCAGATATTACGGCGAAATTTGAAGTCCGTTCTACCCCCTCCCCCTCCATTCCATACTTAATGAAAGCTCCCTTACAAGTCAAATGTTTTACCAAGCCATCTCAATGTTGCTATTTCTTTCATTTCAGACTGCCCTTTTTGGCGAAGGCATTTACTTGTGTGAAGATCTTGCTGTTACTATGCCTTATTCATACAGCGGAGACATATGGAAGCATTCAAGGCTCGGTCAGCAAATGAACTGCATTGCAGTTTGTGAGATCATTGACCATCCCTTCGTCAAATGCAAAGTTGAAGATAGTAAGTCGTCAAGGTCACGTGCAAAAGACACGCAAGCTGGAGATGTGCCGGAGAAATATTTTGTTGTCACAAGTAGTGAACTGGTTCGTCTGAAATACGTGCTTGCGTTTTCGAAACGAAAAGCCCCGGAAAGGTTAGTTCTTCCTTATATTTGAAAAAGAATAATGTTAAGTGCATCTTAATTTGGTGTACAAGACCAATAGTATGCTTTTTAAAACTAACATGAACCGCTACCACACTAATACCAGTACATCGTGTAAAAATGTTTCGAGCGATAAACTTTTGTTTCTAAAAACAACAACTTGAATGCTGTAATCTATATCCACTGGAATATGTAGCTGTCTGAAAGTTCTTCTGTCCAACGGTTGTAATTTTCTCTCAAATAGGAAAAGCCACAAAATGCTGCGCTGATATGCCTATAGTGCAAACGACCTTACAGACAAATGCCCGTCTTTTCTTCATTGATGTTCTTTAGTACCCTGCTTCCTAGTACCCTGTTTCTTTGATCTACAAATTCCTGCGTTTTGAAGGGAATGTGCAACAAAACACTCAAACACAGCATTGCTTCTCTAGCTATCCACTGTTCACAGGCACGGGGAGGGAGGTTTCTTTATTAGGAAAGGTACCCCTACCTGGAATTTGGCCGAGAACCTCCCCCTCCCCCCAGTGTTCACAGGTGTGTGTGTGCAAGTTCAACTTGAATATCTTTTTACCTTACACTAACCCGTGAATTTCTGAAACAAATACTCGATGGATATATCTGAATGAACGTTGACGTCTTCATCAGTTCTGCATCAGTTACTCTTGATTTTGTTTGATTTCAGGTTAAAAGGGCGTCAATGGCTGTTCATGAAATATCCAGTTGCCTTCATCCTGTTCTTTTACATTGCATTTCTCTTGCTAATGGGACTGTGGAAATCACACAAAATTCAAATGTTCTTCAAACGATACTGGGTAGATAGGTCATTATCTGATCCAGAACACTGACCCATTCTTGTACCAGAATATTGATATCTGAAATAACATTTGCCCATAGGAAGTAGGGGGTTGAATTTTACAATGTCAAGAGTAGCTTTTAAGTAGTTTAGTTACATACAGTGCCATTCTCACACGCCAATCAAAATTGTAACAAGTTTACCAAGTTCTGCATGGAGAAGCCGTGCTAATTCAAAGAGAGATTTTACTTCAGAGATAAAGTAGATTTTTCAGGTAACAATTAAACTTGTTTATCTTATTCCTACCTCGCCAGATGCTTTACTCACACGTTTGAGATTTCACCTACAAGAACGGAGGCATTCCTAATTTGATGCTTGCTTGTTCGGCGTAGGAATTTGAATTTGGCTTCTACCATGGCTACAGAAATGTTTCTTGATATATAAGGCGGCATTTAGAACGACAAAGAAAAAGTTTGACAGGGCTCAGTCTCCGGGGGTACATAACATGCTGAGTGTACCGGTATGTGCCGCCCATATGGGTGGGTGGTTTTCCGCCAAAATTCATTCTAAAAGTGGGTATGACAGCAAGTTTCGGTAATTAGAAGAGGGTACCTTTCTGAAAACCGGGCCCAGACCCCGTCCATCCGCAAGCCATGTAACAGGCTACCCCGAGGGGGCTTAATGCATAAAATTGCATTGAATGCTAGTCAAGAATATAGGGTAAGCCACAAAGTTATTATAACATCCTTGAAGTTAACTTTCACAAGCTTCTCAATGCTTCTCAACTATACTAGAATTTTTTGATTCGGCGATTCTAGTGCTGGAATCTTGTGCGAAAAACCTAACCATTCACAACACAGTAATCAAGATTTTCATTCTGGAATGCTAGAACGTGACAGAGACTTGGAGTTTCCCTTTTCTGAAAAGATTTGTACATAAATTTATGCACTGAACACAACATTAAAGGGAATAGAAACAGTTACAGTGGTCGTGGACCATCATCTATTTTTATTGGTCCAGTGAGATATCGTTTTAAGAACTAGGTCCAACCCGGTGTGTTTGATTCACTCTATGTTTAATTGTCAGTATTGATTCCCTTTAAAGTATCGTAAGTTTCACAGACGGGACTGAGGTAAAGTCTTGTAGTGTCATACGAGTGTCTTATTCATGATCCAATGTATATATACGAAATCAAATAACTTCATCCCAGCCCTTCCACATATGATAATATCTAGTTCAATTGCTACCCTGACTGCCCTCTCCCCGTGCACCTCGGGAGTCAACGTAAAATTTCAAGCACAAATAATGCGTTGATATTGAAACATTTAAGAAAAAGTTTAAAGACATTTCTTTTTAATAAATTTTTGATGGACATTACAGGTTTTAGGGACTTTTAGGAACTGTGAAGCGTACTTGAAGATGTTACATCAAAACTGCGATATATAGTGATTTATTTGTATTTTCTATTTGTAAATGTCCGGGGGGGGGCGTGGAGCAAACTTTTAGGCGAATATCATGGGGAGGGCACTGAGAACATGTCTTATTTTCTCAGTAACTGTACAATGTACAATACAAAACCTCATGGTATTATCAAACGTCTTTGTGCCAGGGAAAACTTTACAGTCAAATGCCCGGGTATGTCGGGGGAGGGGTATACTGGTGGGAACTGAACGAGACATAACAATTCCTGATAATATCCCCAGCTTGAAAAACGTACAAAAATAAGTTGCTATAAAAGCTCTAATTTATCTCTATTTAGCAGATTGCGAGAAAATCAAAATTGTACAATTATCTTCAAATGCTAGAATTAACTGTGCGACGATAAACTTAAATAATGAAATAACGAAAGAACTACAAATACTTGAAAACGTATCCTGAATTAACGATAGAGCTTCTCTTGAAGACTAGAAGATTTGAAACTTGGAAGTTCTTGCGGACGGTACTGAAATCAACTTGGTAGAAACAAAAGTTCTGTGAAGGAGTGAAATTTTATGTTTATCGATTCATGGATCCATTACTGCTTGACCTTCGTATTCAATGTGGCTTTAAAAGGGACCTTTTTACCGCATACTTTGTGAAAACATCATTTTGTGGCCTTATTCTCGTCGTTGTTTTCACGGTCCACGAAAGTGGCTGCCAAGAACAGGGTGCAAGGCCAAGGTATGCTGGTTGCATAGGCCCTTTAATGAAAAAAGCTATGGGGAGGTCATCCATAAATTGGACAAGAAACGCCCACGCACCCTATCTTTCCTCGTGCCCCGCTTTCATTACTCCGTTTTCGTGTGAAAAGAGAGGGGAATGTCTCCGTTTTGTTTGGCCTTGCATTTTCCATTTAAAGCAATCAAAAAATGGAAACACCAGAAAACGCTGTTCAAAGTAAAGTGATCTGAAAACGGAGACATCTGAAAGGGCATCGTTTCAAGGGAAAACCCGAAAACGGAATCATTCGAAAACGCTACAACAACAAAAACAACAGCAACAACAGCTGACTTGGCGCCAAAAACCGAAGCAACGGAAATGTCTGAACAAACGGAAATGTCAAAATGAAAGCGAATCAAACTAGAGTAATAGAAACGCCTCGGTTTTAGACCAGAACTTCTTCACCAAAACGGAGTAATGGAAACGGTTCAAGATCGTCCAAAAACGGAGTAACTTGAAAACGGAGACATTTGAAGAAGCAGTAATGGAACAATAGCCTCAAGCTATACAGTATCAACGAGCATCGTACGTGTTGAAATAATCAAATACAGTAGGCTCATTTTAGACTTACATATGCACATCTCGAACTTTTTTTATTCATCTCCGTCAACTGACTTTGATAGAAGTGTCTGGGAAGTACTTTTTCACGTGTTTTCACCGTTTTAAAAAATATAGGTATTAGGTATATGAAGGAAAAATATATATGATTATATTCTTTATTCATTTCTCTTCGAGGTGACAAACTCGAAGTCTGAAAACACTTGTTTCCTGTTAATGCATTATTCTTTGCGTAGTTAGGCCTGTTCTTTCTGGTCGGAGGAGGTACTTTACACGTGCATTGAACTGCGAAAATTTTAGAACATTTCACTGGACTTTAAATCGCAGAACCAAAACATGAAATGCATCCTGGGGAAGAGGTAGCCATGGAGGTAGCCATGGAGGTAGCCATGATGAAGGTCGGATGGCCTAGACATTTTTCGTCAAATTTCAAAGACTTCCATGGCAATATTGGTCTGAAGCGAACAATATGAACCCATTGATACTTGCTGCACTGTTGCATCTCTATTAAAGAAAAGCATTGTTCTAGTCCCGTTTCCTTGAAAAATTTGACGGCCAATTCCAGAGTTTTGCGAAAGTGATTTTGGGTTACAGGACGGCACCGCATTTTGGAAACCATCTAAAAGGAAATTTTGGGCTCTGAAAAATAGTTAGTCCTTAGCCCCATACTTTGAGAAACTCTTAAATAAAGTTTCTCAACAAGAAACAAGAAATAAAGTTTCTTCTATCTTGATTGACAGAAGGCTATTGTTTGATGGTCTAGGAGCATTCCAATTCATGTAGGGTTCATTTATAAATGACTCTATTCTGCTAGAACCTATTTTTCCAGGACTTTTCAGAAAAGAAATTAGAAACTTAAGAAACTCTAAGCTTCAAGAATGAAAAATATCATTCATATAAGAAACATTTTAGGTTGAGCTTTAAAAAATATGTTTCTTAAATGCGGGGTTTTACTGTGTCGCTAATCTATACTGTGTGTGAGGTGCTCCAACGTGAAAATGTAGCGTAAAGCCCAATTTCCAGTCAGCGGAATTTTCCGAGCGGGCGGAATTTTAGACCATAAAAAGTTGCTCAGCCGTCAGTGAAATTTTCCGAGCGGGCGGAAATTTTATTGTTTGTGAGAGAAAATTTCGCTCTGAAATTGAATAGATAGTTACGGCTGAGCAACGTGTCATTGTCTAAAATTCCTTCCGCTCGGAAATTCCGTGGACTGGGAATTGGCCTTAAGGCCCATAAAAAGGATGCAGTCAGAAAGTCGGAAACTTTTCCCTAACTTCTATCAAATGAAAATTGGGAAAATCGTGTTAAATTCTGAAGAAATATTCCTAACGATATACTTATCATCTTCAATATCATTTTCCTCATCGACCAGTATGCTGGTGAAGCATTCTCCAAATTCTTCGCTGCGATGTCGATGTTCTCTGTAGTTTGAGCTCGTTATCATATCGTAAAATAACGAAAGGAACTGTGTTCGAACCTACGATAGAAAAGAAAGAAACTTGGAACAAGATTTAATCCTGTTTGGAGACTGCAACGATTGATGACAAGCATAACGACGAATAGTTTCATTTTGATGATGAAAGGTGAAGATGAAGTGAAGGTGAAGTTGCGTTTTTCAGCGCCAAGCGCTGGGATCGCAGAAATAGAGCAGACCTAATCGAGTCTGCGACCCCTTGTCATGACGCTCAAGTGGTGGGGCCCTACCGGGACTCGAACCCACTCCGCCTGACTATTCTGGCTGCAGTGTCAGAGGATTACACCACTGCGCCACAACACCAGATGAAAGCACAAAGCCATTGAAAATCATATTAATTGACAAATCTAGGTATATATTGACAACTCCCTGTAAGTGACAAATCTAGTAAAAAATGATTAGCGAAGACAACTAGTCAAGACTTGACCAAATAGGATGTAAACAATTAAGAAATTCTTTTTGCATAAACGATCGGGACATCGTTTGAAAGTTTGGATACTCAAACTCTTCCCCTGAAAACACACGTACTTGCAAAATGGAACAATGTTTAGATTCATATCAAAGAAAGGAAATCATATGTATTACCTTATCACCTGGACTGCGATCTGTCAGTTGTCGAAGAATTATATCAATGAGTACCATCAAGTCATTCGTGAAGAAAATATTCGAAGTCTCCTTTCTTGAAAATATGTCTTGCAGCATCTTCACGACAGAACTTGGTTCAGGTTTATGATATTCAAATATTGAAACGGGATCATCTGTAAAACAACAAACAGCAGCTTTACATTGCGTTTTAAGGAAGCAAACAAAACATATTAAGTGACGAGTTTCACGAAACTAATGAGACAAAGGAACAGAACACAGTTATTGCCGCAAAGAACATGGTTTGTTCGCAAGGAGCATGGTTAATGTGAATTTCAAAGGAAGTAAACAATGAATGGCGTCAGCACTACCTTCTCTATTGACAAGCAATAAAATCTTCTCCGTAAACATAGCAAGGTTGCGTCGCTCAGCCATCACTTGGAGGACCTTGTTTTCTGAAGAATCTGAAATAAAAGTCTATAACCGTTAAAAGACCTGTAAAACACGCCAACTATGACTCATTATCACAAATACACAGAGCCCTGAAGTGAATTTACAACCGGGCAAAAGTAGGGTTTCTTTCAGCTTTGGTGTTGAAAATTGTTATTGCCATTTGCTTACATACCTTGTAGTGCTATGACAAAAACCGTCGCAGCGGAGGAGTAATATTCTAGGTAGTGGTAACAGCAAGGGTGAATATTTTAAAACAAAGGAGATAGTTCTGATAAAGACGACAATGATTTGACAGCCTTAAGATTAGACTTCACACCTTCAACACAGCTAACCATGATGTATCACTTTTTGCTTTTGCGTTTTATCACTTTTTGCTTTTATTTTCTTTTTATTTGATTCAGTGCACTCGGAGGCATGAAATCCATTTTTTCGAAAGGCAAATCGCTTTGTCTGTCGGAAAGCTGAATCTGTTGTTTACAATATTTTCCCTTGGAAGTGATAGCGATAACCATAAGAAAGACATCAAGAGTCTATCTGCCCTATCATAAAGTGTGCCGTTGTTAAAACATACCGTTGTGAAACTTGTCAAAATTTCCCTCAAGCGACCGTCGCTGCGAGGGCATTTCGCTAAGATTAGTTTGGGAGGCGAAATGTTGTTGCAGTTTAGTTGGGATTCAGAATTTTAAGTTCGGGCCTAACCAAGACACGATGTCGTAACGGAATGCAAACATTACTTGGCTTGGTGAGTATTGAATCATCATTATTGTTTCATGGTTAGTTCGGACAGCACAACAATAGAGTCCGAAATGCCCATGATGTAATAGAATTTAAAACCCATCTTTTTAAAGAGTTGAGCACAATGTTGGATAATCTATGGTCTAGCTTTCTCCTGACATAAGTGGGAGTTTTATCACTTACCTTTAAAATGTTGATTAAATGACAGCAACACTGATACGAGGCTGTATGGTATCTGATTATATTCATCTACAAGATGTGGCCTTTCGATGCAGTCAAATAAAAAATCGAGAAACTCCTCATTTAGTTGAGCTGCAAGAGTAGAGAGGATCGTGCATGAATTATGAATGAGTAGAGGAAATATCAATCAATTTCATCTCAAAGAAGTACATGTTTATTTCCATAAAACACTAGAAGCCAAAGAACGTATTGGTACTGAGCGATATTTTGTAACATATCCGACAGAGGCCATAGGGTGTAGCCTAAACTTGCTCTTCTTCTCTTTGTTCGTGCAAGTTCTTGTTACATAACACATTATACACAACGATGAAGAGATCAAAGACGAGGAGCGACCCCCCTGGCTACCGTCTTTGATCTCCTACGTTCTACTTGCTCGTTCTGCACGCTCCAATTTCAATGAAACAATAGACAGAAACTTGTGGCAAGCATAGACATGGTTACTTGGATTTTCACCAATCAAATGAATTCCCCTTGTCGGATTGACCAATTACACCGAAACATTCGATAACATTGTTTTAATATTTCTTTCTAATTTAACAATACATGTCACATCTACATCCTACGATACTTTCTAATTACTAAACAGACTATACAAACACTACCGGGACAGGACCACAAGGAGCAAAGGACAATGACTACCCCTCGGCCTTTTAGCATAAACACATGAAAATATTAACAACTAAATTAATAACTACAAAATCCTAAACAAACGATTAGTTACTCATAAATTCTCGAGTCCGTGTCGCATTGTTTTAGGCCCCGTTTACACTATACCGTTTTCAAATGAAAACGGTACGAAATCATACCGTTTTGGTCTTCCGTTTACACTAAAACGTTTTCGTAACCGGCATCAAATGAAGACGATTTTGAAAACGGCACGATTTGAAAACGGCATGAAACGTTTCAGTGTAAACGCTTGAAAACGGAACGATTTCGTTCCTGATTGAAAGGGAGGTAAATTATTCCTTTGTCTCTTTTTGTATCCGTAACGAAATCGTTCCGTTTTCAAGCGTTTACACTGAAACGTTTCATGCCGTTTTCAAATCGTGCCGTTTTCAAAATCGTCTTCATTTGATGCCGGTTACGAAAACGTTTTAGTGTAAACGGAAGGCCAAAACGGCATGATTTCGTACCGTTTTCATTTGAAAACGGTATAGTGTAAACGGGGCCTTAAATAAAGGAGCAGGGTCACGTAACAGTAAACAATTATCTCTAGAATCTATATAGTTGCGCACACGTGGCCATTGTGAGCATAGGTTCCAAATCTTTAAATCGGTGTAAAAAGGCGGGTGACATATTTCTTTACACTGAATGACTTGAAAGAAACTTTAGCCACTTTTCTATGATTCTGCCGTTGGACTTTTCAGAAATATTGAGTACTTGTCGAAATTACAGCCTATTTTAAATTTTAGCTCATTTTATGATGTGACGTCATCAGATTTCCAGATCGCAAACCAGAAGAGTGAAACGGTTTTGCTTGATACCATCTCGTAGACATCCATGAACTATGGTTTTCTTGGAATTTATTTGATCATTCGTCAACTGGCTTAAAAATTACGATAGTTTTAAATTTTTTTCGAAAATTTTCTCGAATTCTTAAAAAAGAAGAAAAACACTGTAATTCTGAAAATACTGAAGATTTCAGAAAAGTCCAACGCCGGATTTACTGTAAAATAGTTCAAGTTTCTTTGAGGCCGTTCAGTTCAAAGTAATATAGCCTCACGACATAGTCCCAGATATCGCAAAATAGCAACAACAACAATAACAACAACAACAACATTTCCTTTTTTGCTCAATCTGTTTGAGCGTCCATCAGTCTATCAATAGCGATAACTACGAATATGCAATCAGTCTAAAAGTAATAGGCCACAGAATTTTACACCCAGCTTTTTAAAGATTTGAAACCTATGCTGCCATTGTGTTCTGCACAGATTTTGGTGGATGGGGTCAATCCACACTACAGTTAGTTATAAAATCCACCAATATCTCTGCAATCGTACAACATAAGAATGCTTCGTTGTTTCTCTGCGAAGTACAAGAGTCCATCTTCAAAATAGCACTTTCATTTTGAGAAAAGTAGTGGAAAATCACTGTGTTATGGCCTATCAAAAATACTGCCAAATCGTCGTTTGTTTACATTACGTGACCCTGCCCCTTTAAGCTGGTTTAACTTGCAAGTGTGAATGAAGTAGAAGCACTAGCTGAAAGATTTAATTGACTCTGATTTAACACAATTCTTACCATATTGTTGTAGTGGGATATTTTCTCCAGTTGAGAACAGCATTGTAAGGAGTAAAGCTATATTTAGAAAGTTTGTGATATCTGGAAATAAAGAAAGCACAAGCGTTAGCTGACAGAAACATACCGTAAATCCTCGATTAAGCCCCCGTTTTCCAGTAAGGCCCCTATCCCCATCAGGTAAGACCCCTGTCCCGATCGAGTTAGCCTCTCGCCTGCGTCGCAGACCGAAAGGTCGCTCTATACAGAAAATTTCAAAATTGCGAAACAGTCAAAGATGGATGTATACCAAGTAAAAATAAGTTCAACACACAAAAAAAAGCAAGTGAAGGTGACTCGCTGCTGATATAATTTCAAACTGCTACACATTGGGTGTCCTATCGCTCATGGTAAGATATGAGACACAATGAAACAAAAACTTACTTTCTGTTTCTTTAAGTTCCCTTGCAAGTTCTGTCGGTAATACAGAACATAGCAGCTGTGTAATAAATTCATAGCCAAATTGACAACAGCACCCAAATGTCTGAATCAGAAGGATGCGAAGTCCAACTCGAGGTTCCTGCAGAAAAAACCAGAACAATACAAGAATGATTGCAAAATGCTTACTGTTTCAAGTCGTACGAAAACGTTAATTCTTTTACGATTAACAATCGAAGTGGAGTAAAGAAACTAAGACACTGAGCCATGCAAGGGCATCTACGCCAATTTTCCCAGGGTCGTATTTAGTACCAAGCAAAAACTGTGTAAGATGGCTGGGTATATCTCTTAAGGCCTGTTTATATGAGGAAAAACACCTCACTTGCCAGGCCCGGTGCTGAGAGGTGAGATTCCACCTTCCAATAAAATCCTTCGTTCTTTCATTTCGCGTTTACATGAGGAACGCAACACCACCGGTATAGTGAAGTCCCACCTCACTAGAGGTGGAATCTCACCTAGGTGAGGTGAAATTTTTCCATATAAACGAAACACCACCGGTATGGTGAGGTGAATTGAATTTATTCGTTGATTCTCATTGGTCAGTTCATCCTGATTTCACGGAAGAGAGACTTTACTCCACCTCACCCCTCAGCCCCGGGGCTGACAGGTGAGGTGAAAAATCTCATATAAACAGTGACTGAAATCTACCTCGCCTCTCAGCCCAGGGTCTGGCAGGTGAGGTGCTTTTCGTCATATAAACAGGGCCTTAGTACTTAATTCTTTACTTTCTAAGTTCACCTCACTCTTCTCCGTCTGGAGATGACGAGACTGGATACGTCATATCCTTTGTCGTCGTTGTAGTTCTGGTAACAGAGACTTTGTCGATCATCAGTAGTCAATGTAATCAAAGGATAAACCTTGTAGGTATTCTACAAAAGAGCCTGGATCTAGGATATTTTTAAACATTATAGATGGGAAGACTGAGCAGCATTTGAGCTTCGACCACCGTTGTGGAAATTGGAAATTCCCTTGATTTCTACACAATGTAGAAATGGCTGCCTTTGTAGAATAGCTGAAATGTCATAACAGGCTAGACACAATCAAAATTATCGTGGGGTGGGGGGCAAGTTAACGCAAAATATTGAATATTTCCAAATTTTCTGCAACCAAAGAGTGTTGGGGATTGTGGATGGACTTAGGCCACATATTTTGATTAAATCGCAAAATCAAGTTCTTCACAAAAACATACCATTTGATAATAAACAACAAGATCATTAAGATAATGATAATCATCTTCCCGAAGCAACTTCATCGATATATTTTTGTCGTTTTCTGCCTGTGAAAGAAAGAATAAAACTTATCTTTAAAGGGTCTGTTTCATCCAGCATGTCTTGCACTTGTCGTCTCTAAGTTGGCCTTTGTTGCCACCATCTTCATGGCCCGTGAAAATGGTGACAACAATGGCAAACCAAGAGACTGCAAGTGCATGGCATGCTGGATGAAACACACCCTTTAAGCTCCAAAGTAAATTCCAAAGAAACAAGATCTCGATCAGAAAAGAAGTAAAAGGTACACCAAAAGCCCGCAATCTAAGTAAACCTTTGACTGACAGACCCCAGGGGGGGGCACTCACCACATCTGCATACGGGGGAGTCAGTCCAAGAAATTTTCAGGCAACCCAAAAATATCACTTCAGCTTCATTGCAACCCAAAAATATCAGCTCATTATCTGCTTGGAAACCTTTACATGAACAAAAAATATCTGAAACAATGTAAATAAAAGTCAGGATTACCTCTAGCGAACCCAGAAATATCAGTTAAACGATGTTTGGTGTCAAGAAATATCATAAAGATAGTTTTAGTTTTATTTGGACCCAGAAACATTACCTTTGGCAATATTCTGACCCAAAATATCGGACTTACCTCCCCGTATGTGCTTGTGCTGAGTGCCCCCCTGGGTGACAGACGGCCGCATATTTTTCATTACACTCCCGCCAAATGTGCAAACATTTTTATAACTCAGCCAGTAAAACTCGACAAATGCCGAAAATTGTTTATTCGCTCGATCAAACAAAAGATCAAAATACAGTAGAAACCACTTTTCAGTAAAAAACAACTTCTATCTTCAAATTTCTAAACAATGCAAACTAACCAGAATTTTAGTGAGCCTCGTAAGCAGACTTTGTATAATATGATAATCTTCATGCAACGCCCAACTTCTTTGTTGTGAATCGTCTTTTCTTTCAGATAAATCATCTAAGATAGCTCGTAATTCGTCTTCTGGACCAAAACTTTTCTTTCCCTAGGCACACAAAAAGAAACTGTAAATAAAACATTCTGGTCTCAGAGGGGCTTTTGAGTAGCTACTTTGAGGACTTTTGGTTCTATTGCCGGCTCTTCAGTCAATTTTCACAGGCAGATGTTTAAATCTCCGACAGTAACGACAATAATGATTTACAAAGTCTGGCTAAATATTAATAGGCTATCGGTGTTTCTCAGCCTTGACAAAACAGTACTGTGGGGTGTCCGAAAAAATTGTTCGACGTTTGATTTGATATAAAAAATCGCGATAAAATGTACAGGATCCATGTCAAGATCATCCTGTCCCTGAAACCTGAAATTAACTTTAAACACCAGAATTTTGCGAATCCGTTAAAACCTCTCAGAGTTACAAGCTTTTCAAACTCATGTCTTTGTGAAGGCAAAGACCAGAGACCCATGAATATCTATTTGTGCATAAAAGCTTCAAAATCCAGGTAAAGAAGGTTATACTATGTCATACCTCTTTTTAATTTCTGAGCGAAACCACTTCAGAGGTCTTTGAAGAGTCAGACTTCAAAGGTAATCTGACTCTTGTAACAGTGTCGAAAGGTGGCTTCAGAATTCATGTATTTGAAAAAGATTAAAAGGAAACTCAACAAAATTCGTCAAAGCAACCAAACCCTTCGAACCAATCAACAAAGTTTGGTAATTGGGAGAATGTGTTAAAAGCTGACAGCGGCAAGTTTACTTGTGTTTCGTTAACCTAAACGAAAAGGACACATCACTGTACCTGTGGAACTGTAGGCGGTTGGGGTAACTTGGAAATTATGCTATCCATAACCGCTGATAATGATGGTATTGAGTCTTTGATTCCTTGTAAAACACATGAAACAGCTTCTTGGGATTTCTCTTCACTTGCGTTGATCCTGGATGGCAGAAAATTAATAGCTATATGAAAGAAAATGCTAATATAGACTGATTACGAGTCCCTTGTATCCCTGCGGTAAACCTAGCTCAACAGGAGCTCACAATGAAACTATGAAAAGGCTGACCCTATTTTCTGTTTTCTATCAATTGATTTGAGATCAAACGATTGCTTCGGCTCTGTTCAACGGTCATTCCCCAGAATGAAAACCAGTATTTTCTTTAATACTGTCCACTTTAATACTGTCTAATACTGTCCATACCTTGGGCACAAAGATCAGATGTTTGAAAAACCATAGTATCGAGAGTACCAGGTGGGTGTTAATAAATTAAATTTTCCTTAATAACAGAAACTTTGAACGGATACTTCAGATACTTTTATGATTTTCCATGTTTTTATGAGATTAGAAAAAAGGTAAACTTGACTTTACGGAAACCCCTCGTTTGGAAAATGTTTCAAAAAGGGCCTTAAACACTTGATCCAATGGTAAAGAAGCTTCTCACATCAACCAATGCAAAACATACTTTCAGAGGCACCCAATGGGGCACATTTTTAGGGGGCTAAACTCCACAACTGAGAGCAAAACAATAGGAAATAGCGTATTTAATCCATTTTTAAAACGGCAGAAAGGGCACTCACTCCCACGCCCCCCTCTCTGGCGTTCCTGCCTACTGTTTTCCATGGGTATCGAACTTCGCCTGCACATTTATTGCCATTACATTAAAAATCTTTAGTATTTGTTGAAGAATTCATTTCCAATAACTCTTCAGAGAGATTTATCAAAATCAATGAATAAAAAATATATCGTACTTGTCTCTGACTTTTGACACTAGTTCAACACCAAGTGAACCAGGAACAGAAATTGAAGCAATATGATCTTTATCACAAACAACTGGTTGTGTTGAAATTTCTGGTATGGTAGTCTCATTTGTCTTTTTTGAAGACGTTCCAGAAGATGCATTGGTATTTGAAATGATGCTATTTGATGATGGTGCTTTATTTTTCTTTTCTATGATTAAGATAAATAATTCAGTAATTAATGTGTGTTTTTAGAGGTGACCTGAACGGAACATTTTTTATTGACATAAATGAATGACACTGTTGAATGAAAAAAAAAGAAACGCCATTTAATTTTTTTAATACCTTGTTTCATTTTCGAGTTATCCAGAATTTTGTATGATTGGTTGATGGCATCACTGTGTTTGCAAAAAGTAAAGAGAGTATACAGGGTGATGAATAGTAGATTATGAGAAATCAAAGGAGTTATGGTGTTCTTCCAAAAACCTGAGTAACTGACTTTATGACCTTTGGGTTAGAAAAAATTACTTTTGTGAGTCTATTCTTATGCCTCAAATTATTTTTTGGGTTTATGCTTTGTACCCCTGCCTGAGCACCCCTGTCCTAAATATACCTTAGTGCACATTTTTTATAAGAAACTGGTTTATAAGAAACTAGTACTAAGATGGCCAAAATTTTAAGAAACTCTAGTACTATGTCTGAGAAGTGCTAAGAAACTTTTCAAAGTTAAAAGCATGAATTTTATTTAGCAGTTAGATCGTTGAACCTTTATTATTGGGAAATATTATCTAACCATTTGTGTTTTCAACATAACAGAACACTTTATTCCTATATGATGTTTTGAACATCAAGAAACATACCTGCAGCAGTGTTAGCGACCACATTGACAATTCATGCATTCAAAAAACTCGAGAAACTTTTAGTACTAAAATGGACAAAATTTCATGTTAAATTAAGAAATTTTTAGTACTATGACCTGATCCTAGTTTCTTAAAAAAAAATGTGTACCCCTTGGGATTGCCTATACTTAGCTCCATCAACTAACTTTAAGAATTAGAATCAACTGCAGTCAAGTAAAACTCCTTTACTGTTTGGATGTAAAATCACAACCAACTCAATAAGGTAAGAACTTTTCCATGATGATGACATTTCCTTATCAAATAAATAATTTGTATACTGCACCTAATCCTCCCCAAAAACTGACATCAAACTAGACAAATCCAAAGTATGATGAAATACAGATATATGCCAATCTTTATGGATGAAATGTCTGGATCATTCAACAAACCTGAAGTTGAACGGGCCAGTGCTGGGGGTGCGGGCGCCCTTCTCCTTGATTTCACTGACTGTGATCTTTGCTTTACATCACCAGGAGGACTAGGTGCAAGCCTCTTGGGTTGTTCTGGTAGCTCTGCATAAATATTTTCATCCACTATCTTTTTCCCTTGCTTCGCACTATCATTTTCTTGTTTTTGTTGTGACTGTTGAGAGGAATTACTTTTCGTTGTTTTACTTTTTGCTCCTTGTTCCTGCTGCTGTTTTAGTGGTTGTTCATTGCTTTGCTTCTCACCAAACTCTGTCCCAACAGACTTGTCATCAACCACACTTTGACGGTGTGATATCAGTTTCCTACAGGATTTGAAACTGATTTAAAAGCACGATTCTTCGCAATGCTGTTAGGTTGGTCAAAAAATGAAGAGGTAGAAGCATTTCAAATAATACCTTGTAGATATAAACATATTTTTCCTGTCTAAGAACTCTCAAGAATTCTTAAGAATTCTCAAGAACAGTTTCGGTTTCTCACCAATTCTCGTTTTAGAAAAAGTAGTCTTTTTATACAGTTAAATGTAACTCTAGAATTATTACCAGAACGTGAGGAATTCTTAAAACTCTCAACAAAATTCAGAAGAATTCTTAAGAAATCTTGTCATGTGAGTGTGCAACCTATATGCTCTAAGAATTAACTTACTGCAAGTTTTTTCTCTCTTCTGTAGTTAAAGGTCCTCCTCTTTTGCCAGCAGTCTTGTGAATAATGTCTATTGCTCTGTCAATTGACTCAACTATTTCACTTTTGACTGTCTAAAAGAAAAATGAAAATGAACTGATATTTGAAATGATATTTTCACCCAGAAAACGTTTACCATAACCTTAACACGATATTCTTGGATTCATTTAATCCCACTTTCAGAGAACGTTCACTTGATAATGCGAAACCAATATGAAGCATATTGGATTGGTGTGTTCTTGTGCAAACAGGAGGCCAATCCAATCAGAAAGTAGTCTTGTGAAGGGGTCAATTCTGGAATGCCTAACTATTTGAGATTCACAGCAAAATTTTCTAAATGGTCTCCAATCAGTTTGTCATTTTGGAGCTACAGTAAGTGCTGGAATGACATTCCCAGGGATATAAAAAATCACCCTCTACTATTAGTTTTTGTCATAAACTCAAAGCAATTCCTCTTTGAAAATAATTATTAAAATTTATCTTAGTTGCCACAAAAAGGTCACCATCCATCCTAGTCATATAATCTCCATGTAAGTCATCAAATCTATGAGAAATACTGTCAAAAAATGGGGGGTCCTCTCTCCTCAATCAGTCTGACTACTGAGAGAGCTCCTCCTTTAAGTAATTCCGTCCATCTTTTCTCTGTTTTGTTCAATGTATAATGTACTTTATTAATATTATCATTATTATTTCACTGATGTATCAATTTCCTGTATCTTATATTTGTGTAACTCAGTTATTTGTCTATTTAGTTAGTTCATAAATGGTACATAGTGGAATTTAAAATATATGAAACTAAAACTGGTGAATGAAAGTATGAAACCAAATTTGATACACCTCAACTGAAATACAATGTGCTCTGTCTTTATTTTCACATACTGTGCACACCTGTTGCATGTTTTCCTTTGCACATTTCTTGTGAATTCAATCACTCCATTTATACATTCCACCTGAGAAAATTTCTGTGACTTGTGAAATATTTTGCTGGGAATTTCACAACAAATGTTTCCCACTTCACTGAAATTTCCTTGAGTCAAATTTGTCTCATGCTTATCAGATTTTATTGGTGAAATTGATTTGTGTTGAATATGCAGTTCCTGTAAATGATGGTATGTGAAGAATTTGAAATGATGAATGTATCAAAACTGGAACTTATTTTTCATTGACAATGAAGCCTTAAAAAAAATGATGGAGATATAAGGCAACTTAAATCAGGGGCCTGGGCAAGCTAAACATAGTCAAGATCAGTGAAACATAGTCTATTGTGTTCCATTGTCTTTGATGATCTCACAAAGATCAACAATCAGACAAATGATGGCAGGCGCCAATCTTTGGTTCTATTTTTAAACTAGATGCTATACATCCTTCAGTTGTCTTTAATCTTGTTGCTCATTCATAAAACAGGAGAGCAGGAACTGAAAAATTAGAGAGCACTACTTATATGGTCTTCACACAATCACACAAACCTTGTTTATTGCAAGGTAACTGGATGGAACTAGGCCAGTTTCTCCTGTCAGTGTCTGCATCAACCACCAGTGTTCATTTACTTGATCGATCAAGTTGAATTCATCTCCATTTTGAAAACTCAAAGTCCTTTCTCCTTGGCCTTCAAACTTGTAAAGGGCTTTGTACATTTTGAGAGATCAGCAGGCTGCTATCAAAACAACTCCTCTTTTCCCTATCTTCCTTTGCTTTCCGTTTGATTCAGTGCCATTCCATTATTGCAGTTCACTCCATAAAGCTTTAAAACATATGTTGCAATATGATACTCTAAAGATAATCTGTTGATACAGCACAGCAAACGTCTTCTGAGCCAAATTCCACAAAATTTCCTCTAATTGTATCCGCCATCTTTTGTGAAGCAAATGTTGTGGTTGTTGAAGTTTGACAGGAAATCACTGGAGATTAACCTAGACTAACTACAATCACTGAAATGACGATACAAGGCAACAACAACAACAACTACAAGTCAATTTCTTCATCGTGATTCATAATGACTGGACTTGCCCAGTTGTCGAGTCCCAGAGGATGATTAACCTGTATTCCAGACCCCTGAGCCTTGGACAAAGTCTTCAAGCGTTTTGCTCATTCTTCGCACATAAAACATGGCTCGAGCCACTTCTGCAGCTTTGGCGCTGCACAAAAAGCACAAAAAGTCCACTTCAGGGGACTTCAGCTTTCGCTGAGCACGATTTCAAGAACGCTTTTGTTTTCAAGTTTCTGTTTCTTTTTATTCCTCCTCTTTTCTTCCCTTCCGCGCGTTGGTTTGGCAAACTTCTGAAGGACTGAGTACTCAAATATGGTTCCCAGCATTTGCGGGTCAGTTGTCTCCGTCCGACTTATCAGCAAAGATATAACTAGGCTAAAATATAAGGCGCAAGGAGATCGAAAACAATAGACAATCGAAAACCACGTGGATTATGTATGGCAGAAAACGTAAGAGAAAGAATTCTTCGCAAGAACAACAGGAAATGTGATTACCAGAGCCATAATAATCTATACTCCTCTTATTGTTTTGAGACTCTGGTACCCAGTGTAGTATAGGTAATGTTTTGTACACTGATCTGGTTGTGTACCCACCCGGTACCCCCCCCCCCTCGGGTGGCCAGATGCTGTGGCCCAGGGCCCAGGGAAAGTGTTGTGAAGATTTATCAACAAATCAAAGAACGCAGGGAAGCAAGGGACTGAAGGGACTGAACGTCATTACGTCATTTCGTTTTGTTGATCATGAGATCGAGGCATTGTTGATGTTCTGCTTCTTCAGTTCAGAATATTTATTGTTTTCACTTTCCTTCTAAGTCATATGACTATTGCTGAAGATGGTCCAACTTTTCAAGCACAAATAGTGGATTCAGGCAACTGGAAAAATGGCGGATGACAGAGGACATGCACCTATGAACCCGATCACACTGGGAGGATGCAGCCAGAGACATCAGCATAGGAGACTTTGCCATCACGCTGATGATTTCATGGGGCAACAACAGGAAGAGGACTTTATCCCAAGATCGACAAGTCCAAGTACTGATGACAACGCAAACACAGGAGAAGCGACTATTCGCAGAAAGCTAAACTGGTTTTTCACCAACCCTTACCAAAAGTACAAACTCAAAGGCAGGAAGCCTTGGAAGCTGGTTTTACAGATTTTTAAAATTGCATTGATCACAGCTCAAGCAACTTGGTTTGCAGTGGATCTCCAATCTGTTGTCAGTTTTGACACTGACAACCTTGCTACCTTCAGGCACCTTTTCATAAAAGATTACCCTGGTAATTTGAAATATGTGCCAGTGTTTACAAAGCCGACTTTTTATGAGCGCATGCATTATGTTTGGTCGCAGTATCATAATTTTACTTCTATGACAGTGGGGACATATGATCTCCCCCAAAACACCAAAGAACGAAATGTAACATGTTGTATATCCCGTATGTCAAGAGATGGTGACATAGATTATGACAAAGATGATTATACAGAAACTTGTCACTTTCTAAAGCTCCCAGATGGCATCAATGATAACAATGTTACATTCTTTGTCATTGAAAATAACATTCCTCAAAATTTTGAATGGATCACTAAAGTTACTTTGAAGTTTGAAATGAAAACCAAAAACTGGAAACACAATTTAGACAAAAGTCAAGCTGACTGTTATACATACAATATAAGTGCGTCATTTAATAATGATGATTATGATGGACTAATGCAGTTTAGACTTGACTTTGATAAGTCTTTCAAGCCATGTGAGAGCAGTTCAAATGCCGTTTCATATATGAAGCTTGCTGTTGAAGTCTTTGTTATGATATTATGCTTTGTATCACTTTGCTTGTGTGGTAGATCCTTCCACAGGCATATAAAGCTATGCATACAAACAACAAAGTTCTTCAAAGAATTCAGGCATGAGCAACTGACACTGTCAGATAAAATGAACTTTGTTAACTTCTGGATCGTAATGATCATATTGAGTGATATTTTGGTCATTTCAGGGACCATTATTAAAATTGTAATTGATTTTGCTGAAGTTGCAGCGTATGACTCTTGTGGTTTGCTTCTTGGCGTTGCCGTCCTGTTTTCTTGGATTGGAATTTTACGCTATCTTGGATTCTTGAAAGGCTACAATACGCTACTGGTAACCCTGAAAGTCTCATTCCCACAAGTCATCCGATTCATTATATGTGCGGGAATAATTTATTTTGGCTTTGCATTTTGTGGTTGGGTTGTATTTGGACCATATCATCCAAAGTTCAGGGACATAATCATTACATCAGAGTGTCTTTACTCACTTGTCAATGGAGATGATATGTTCAACACTTTCAAGCAAATGGAGTCTTCAGATCAAACATTATGGTTTTTCAGCAAAGTGTATCTCTATGTTTTTATATCGCTGTTCATATTTGTGGTGCTAAGTTTGTTCATTGGCATAATAAGTGATACTTATGAAAGAATCAAGGACTATGGTCATCCTCCAAAGAGTAGAATACAACTATTTATGGAAGGTCTTGAATACAATCAACCCAGTTCAGATGACACTGACTCTGAATCTGATGCAGTGGTGCAAAATTTGAGAGTCCCACTGCTAGGGTATTAGATTTAGTCAATTTAGCTTGTATATAGATGTTAACTTGATTTCAGTATATGCTTATCGTAGTTCAGGCCAAGCATGGTATTATCATTGTACACTCAAAATGAAATCATCAAAATTTGACAAGTTTCTTTCAAATTCCAGGAGACAAATCACAATACTTTAATGGATGAAAATTCTAGTTGCTTAGCCCACGGGGGGGGGGGGTTCTTCCATAGTAAAGGTACCTAGGGATGTGCCGCCCGCAAGGGTATACTTTTTCGGACTTCTAGTCTAGCCAAGGGTGTACTTTTTAGCAATTTTAGTCGAGTTAAGTCTAGGCAAGGGTATGCTTTCTGGCAATTTTGGTCAAAGAAATGTCAAAATTCGGCATTTTTTGTAAAAAAACCCAACTTTTTTGAAATTTTGGTCCAGAAAATGCAAAAATTTGGCAAGTTTTGCCTCGAAAATGCCAATTCATGGCACTTTGATGTAGAAATTAGTCTAGCCAAGGGTATCATTTTCAGAAAAATTGGTCTAGCCAATGGTGCTATTTTGAAACAGTGGGCGGCACACCCCTGCCCGAAATTTAGCCAAGAACGCCCCCCCTGTGGCTTAGCCTAAGTAATAAAGTTTGTGGTTTTTAATGCCAAGCACTGGTATCTCAGAAGAAACCTATCGTGTCCATTGCCCCTTGTTGTAATGCTCAAGTCATGGAGCTCTACTTGAGATCAAACCTTGTCGGCATTACTGTTATGGATACAAAGTCAGATGATTCCACCGATTGCACCACAACAACTTCAAAGGAAATTATTTGGAAATTGTTAAAAAACTTTAATCAAAGTGCTCATTTGTATGTGCTTGAAGATGTTTTTATCTACATTTGGAATGGACTGTCCAAAGTCTCTCCTGCATTTATACCAAAAAAACTGCCACCTGAAAAAGTTTCATTGGTAAAGCTTCTGCAAGGGAGGGGGAAAAGTGATTTTGAGTGTTTTAGTTTTTGGTGTGTTGGGCATCCTGGAAGGGACTTGGGCAAGTTCACATTTGCAGAGAAATCTTTTATGTCAAAGTTGAGATGTTTCAAGGACTTACAAATCAGAGAAGAAGAGTTTATGACCATCAAAAATGTCTGACCCCCTTGTCACTTACTAATAGGGAGACCCCCCCCCCGGGTAATTTACATCATTTTAGTCAGTAGATCATATAGTTTATTTGAAAATTTTATTTCATGCTCCCGATATCAATAAATGATTGCGCTAAGGATGCCATCAAGAAACTTTTTACCGTGATCCTTTGCCCTTTAAAGAATTTCACTTGATTTGATTGGTCAATTTACCGTTGACACAAAGGATCATGGTCAGAATTTCCTTGACGCCTTCCTCAGTGCCTTCGGCTGTTGCCACCGTTGCAATCAAAACCTTCCAGTGGCGGATTTAGGGGGGCAGATGGGGGCAACTGCCCCCCCTTCACGATGAAAATTCAGCTTTGGCGCCCCATTTTTGGCAAGAAAAGCGCCCCTTATCCTGACCCGAATTCACTCTTTTTTCAGTGATTCGTTCTGAATGCGGCGAAACATATGAACTAAGGCGTTATTCAGTAGAAAAACCAGAGAATTTTCTCAATAAAGCTCCAAAAATTTTCGCGCGCCTTCGGCGCGCTAACTTTTCATTGTGTTTTTAGCGCCCCCTCTCCAAGTTGCCCCCCCTTCAACTTCGGTCTGGATCCGCCCCTGAAACCTTCTGCGATATATTGTTAGTATTACTATAAATTTGAATTGTTTGCGAACGCGTTGAATCGTATTGATTATTCCAGATACAGTATATTTGATGTTAGTCAATCAGATCAGATGATTTGATAATGTAATGAAATGTAATGCCTACTGTATCTGTTGTGTGGAAATCCTACTTGGAAACCGATACTTGTAAAAGAACCATGCTTCGACAGGGGGCAAAACAAACTCTCGTCAGTCATGAGAACCTGTGAGTAAGGGCGTCGGCAGGAGGTAGAATGGGTTGACATGTCCCCCAGGGGGGCACACAGCACATGCACATACGGGGAGGTAAGTCCGATATTTTTGGGTCAGAATGTTGCCGAAAGTGACATTTTTGGGTCCAAACAAAACTGAAACTATGTTCACGATATCTTTTATACCAAACATCGTTTAATTGATATTTCTGGGTTCGCTAGAGGCAATCCCGACTTCTATTTGCATTGCTTCGGGATATTTCATGTTCATGTACAGTTTTATAAAATGAGCTGATATTTTTGGGGTTGCTGTGAAGCTGAAGTGATATTTTTGGGTTGCATGAAAATTTCTTGGACTGACCCCCCTAGCCTGTGTATGTGCTGAGTGCCCCCCTGGGACATGTCCATCCCTGTTTTTTCTTGTGAGGATGGTATTTACTGTTAAGCAAAATGGTGTAAAGAAAGGCTGGGTGTACCATTCAGAACATAAGTCGTTATTGCGGGTAGTTATCAATCAGATGAAAAGTTTCTTAAAATTATCAGACTTTGGGCTCCAAGGACCAAGTACTCAGAGTTTCTTCAGAGTTCGTTAAAGGTTCCAGAACATCTTCTTGCTTGAATTCCGGTCAATCGAAAATAAATTACTTTCTAAGTTCTACAAAAGGAAAATGAAAGGCATAGATCGAATAAGAGAATACTCTTGGCTAGACTGAATTTTACATCAAAAGGGTCATACGTTGTTGGCGTTCTCCCGTTCTCCAGACTGAAATTGCCAAATTTCGCCTTGCTCTGACCAAATGACCAAAATTGTGAACAAGCATACCCTTGCCCAGACCAAAGACTAAAATTGCCAAAAAGTCAACATCCCCAGGTACTTTTGCTAAAACCCCTCCCCCCGTGGTCTATTCATCAAGTCCGTGTGACTGATCCATTTCCAACATTTCGCGGATCTGCCATTCCAACATTCTGTAGTGGAACAAATGGGAAATTCTGGAACAACCGTAAATGGAACGGTCAAACAGATTGTGGAAATAGACTGCGGGCGAGACTACGTTCTGGCTGGCGTTACCGTCACGGTTATGGTTTATTAACTCTCTATTAGCTAATACAATGCTAAAGAAACACAACTGTAAAAACGTTTTGATTTAAAATCTTCCTCAGTTTACTTTACAATCGGGGACAGCCAGGCCCGGGGGAGGTACTTGGTTTGCCAACATACGGGGAGGTGCCGCTGGAAAATCTGAAAAGCTACCCTGTCCCGGAGTCAGATTCCTGAAAATGATACCCTGTCCCGGAGCGAAAGGTTCTTAAACAATACCCTACCCTTGAGTTTCTTCAGTCAAAATTGTGCCCTGGCCTGGAAATTCGTAAA
Source organism: Aurelia sp. 3 sensu Dawson et al. (2005) (assembly GCA_964020215.1). NCBI lineage: Eukaryota > Metazoa > Cnidaria > Scyphozoa > Semaeostomeae > Ulmaridae > Aurelia > Aurelia sp. 3 sensu Dawson et al. (2005). The sequence continues at coordinate 19,791,632 of OZ026580.1, forward strand.
AATTTATCGGAAAATGTGGAAATTTTGCCATCCTAGCAATTTAAATCATATTCATCGAGTGCAAATGGCCTACAACGACCTTTCGGAGTCAAAAATGACCATATGAACCCCATATAGACCCTGTCGTGTAGCCGATTTTTACAAAAATGATACCCTGTCCCGGAGTCGGAATCCTGAAATGATACCCTGTTCAGCGGCACGTCCCCGTGCAGAAAAAAATATAAGTGCCCCCCCCCGGGCAGCCAGGTTTTATACTTCATAAACAAAATTACAATAAAATTTACATAAAATAAAAATGAGAATAACCTTGATACATCTCAAACTATGAAATAAAATGTTATGATTTAAATAGCGTTTCCATCATTTTACCCACTGAAGATTCTAAGTAGTAGATTCTGAATGGATTCATCAGTGCAATGTTTCCATGTTGTTGTCAAATCATTTGCAAGTGCGAAGAACTGGAAGATAAAAATACAGACGTCAAAGGAGCCAAAGGGAAGGATCATCGTCAACAGGCAAAAATTACAAGAATACAGTCTCTTCTTTCATAAGTCATGGAACAAACTTTATCTCCGAATGTTTCATTTCAGACGCGACATCCGCGGAACACAGCTTCAGTATTTTCAGTGAAGTCTGCGGAACACAGCGGCACGGTGCAAACAAGCTTAATCTCAATTGACAATAGCTAAATTTGTGACGTAAAACAAGGAACACTACTTTGGGAAATACAGTAAAGCCCCCGCAAACAAGAACATACTTTTCTAAAAAACACACTGATTTGGTTCGTATAAATGAGGTACTTATGACATTTTCAAGGTGTGGTTCTTATCGCACGGACACTTGTTACTATGATGAATACATAGCTATACAGTAGGTATCAAATAAACTTGAGGGTAGAATGGCTGCATTTAGATATTAGAGGATATGGTATTTTGTTGTTGACAAAGCAATTTATATCATACAGCTTGATAAAACAATTTGCTTATCCCTGAAAACTGTTAGAGGTGTGCAGTTATCAATAGTTGGGAGTTTGTTAACACTGATACGATGAAATCTCTTAATTAAGTATACTATCTCATAAGAACATTGGAGTAAATCAGTCTGTTTTGGTTCTGATCTTTGGGTGTCTTTTTCCACAAAATCAGTCGGCAGGTTCTTATTTGGCTATGTTCTTGTTTGCGGGGTTTTACTGAATCAAGAATCTTGGCAAACAAAATTTGCTCCTTTGGTCATTCAACATACCTAAAGTGATTTATAAAATCAACGAAATTCAACAGCAACGTCATCATTGACATCATCATCTTCATCATACTCTTCAAGTCGTCTCGGGAGTGGCGTGAATCTTCTGCGACCATCACCTACACGAGACGGACAATTAGTGTGTTGTATTAAAGCAATATGTTCACCTTGGTTCCTTAAAATGCAGGAACGCTAAAATTTCTTACTGTGGCCTAAGCGGAACTAGACTGATTATATGACTGTAGTTATCGCTATTGACGGCACTAGACGCTCCTAACTAACTAACTAACTAACTAACTAATTCACTAATTCACTAACTAACTAACTAAACTAGCTAACTAACTAACTAACTAAATTAACTAACTAAACTAATTCACTAATTCACTAACTAACTAACTAACTAACTGACTAACTAACTAACTAACTAAACTAACTAAACTAATTCACTAACTAACTAACTAACTAACTAAATAAATAAACTAACTAACTAAACTAACTCACTCAAATTTAAAAGGCACTTTCTCATTAAGCTACAGAGGCACGTCCTAAAACAACAAGGGCACTCTCATTATCTTTGGAGGTACGTGCCCCCAGTGCCCTCGGTTCCTATGTCTCTGCGTAACCCCCTGGGGGTTGAGTTTAACTCACCTTGCTCTCTTTGGGCGTTGTTCCGATTTTGAAATTTGCCAACTCCCCATATAATCACCTTGATCACTGCACACACGATTGGCGCGTACGTCAGGATCTCTGCAGTAATCTGGAGAGCTGTTCGGTTATCAAAAGCCCAGTTCAAACCAACATTAATAACAGCAAGGATGCTTATATTCAACAGGAGCAAGGAATCATAGACATTCATGCTTTCCGTCAAATATGGCTTGACATACAGAAAGATTGACAAAATGATGAGGCAAACCAAAGCAAAGATTGAGTCTTGAAGAACTCCTTTCTGCATGAAAACATAAACAAGAAGTAGAAACAATCGGTTGAAGAAGTAGAATGCTGAAAATAAGTTGACGTATGGCAGTCTTAGAAAGGGCTCATCGAAAGTATCAAAGACTCCCATGAACCGTACAAACTTAGCCTTGGCTGTAACGAATCGGGAGAAAATGAGAATGAACGGAAATGGAAGGACAAACAATACAAGAATGAACAAAGCAAATACACCAAAACCAAGATGTTCCCCTTTGAAGAATTCAATAAAACCAGCCTTATAGAGGACCCATTTGTCTCTGACTTTGACAGGGTGAAGAAGATCGAAGGTTATCCTTGTAAGATCCGAGTAGGCAATAACACTGATGAAGACAAATGACTTGAAGATTGTTCGTCTGTTGAAAGTACACCGGTTGTCGAAACGAGAAGACAGTGAGCTGATGACATATGTACACAGAAGCATGTAGAACGGGATAATATAGTTAAGGGCTATCTTTTCCAAATCGTTCATGCCCTTCCAGAGGCAGACACCAACCCCAAGGTTTCCAGAACCAGATAGCGTTGCGACACCAATTACTACACGCATGAACGTATCGATATAAGTATTCCCATGTGTGCACAATGGTATGACCTGGTATGAGTACAGAAATGCGTTCAATGATGTCGCATATGTATCCACATTGAATAGCATGATGATAATAACCACTAAGGTAAGAAAAAGCAGCAAAAGCAATAAATAAGCAATTCCAGCGTCGTTGGTACATTTTATACATTTTTCGCTGCCAAATTCAACACTGTAATTCGGAAGGCATTTGCCGCATAGAACTGAGTTTGGGTCTCGTCCTTCTGCACACTGTCCTTTTCTGTCGAATAACTTATCCATATTATTAGAACGATCAGATCTACAATAATTATCTGGGCAAATTCTTTGTGCAAAGTATTCACTTCTTTTTGGTTCTGGATCACCCCATCTGCCTTTGAGAATACGAACAGACGAATAATTGTCACACTTTGTTACCCCAATTTTGATGACTTGAGGTTTGTCTGATAAGCATCTGCAGCTGTGGTGTTGGTTATTATGGTAATACCCAAGTGGACATCTTTTGAGTGTAAGATTTGTGATCAATTTGGATACCGGAGGTCCAGTTATTGTGTCTAGCTTCACTGAGAAATTCGCTTCTTCCTTTCCTAGGAGAGTAATTTTCATCTTGTCCTTGACCAAAAACAAATGAGCACCTCTTAGCCAGACATGTTCTTTTTTTTCTGGCTTAACAGTGACACGAACATTACCATAAACACTGTTTGAGTTTTCATCTAACAAAACAACAGTTACAGTAGTTTCTAAGCCAGGGTAAACATTCCATTGTGAGCTGTGGATGCTGGAAATACTAATGGGAGTTGTTACGACAGTGTGACTGCCATTGCCACCTCCTTTGTAGTGGAAAACAGTCCACTTTAGGGCGCTGTTGTCATGTGCTGGCTCACCACTTTTACGACACTGGCTGATACTGTCAGCATAAACATTACTCCCACTTGCATCAGGTGCATAATTTCCCAAAAAATTAATTGATGCACTACTTTTCTCTGGCAGGAGGTTTCCTAAATCGTTTTCTCCAAATAGAAAGAAACAACTATGCATCTTCAGTTCAGTAGAGCTCATTGGCGTTTGTGATGAAACAGGCATTTCTACATAGACTGCACCACCTTTCTTAGTTGCATAATTGTCATGAAACGCCAAGCTCGTTTTGTTTGTAATCCTTATCCATGAGTCCCCATACAAAGCAAAAGCACCACCATCCATCCCACTGTTGTTTTGAAATAAAACTTTATCATGCAAAACAGTATAACTTGTCTCAAGAATGACAGCTGAATACTCATTTTTCCTAAAACTATTGAAACCATACAACACCAATGTACTGGAATAGCAATAAACTGCACCTTCACCCTTTTCTGGCCCCCTGTTGATCAACTGGGTGTTGCTCTCCACAGTGCTGTTTATTAGATGCAAATGACACAGAATTATGAGCATAGCGGCCCCACGATCTGCTTGATTTGACTTAAATGTGCAGTTGCTAATAAATATCTTTTCATCAGTCTTGTCAATTCCCTCAGGTCTATACTGAGAATAAGCACCACCAATCATTGCACTGTTATTGAAAAATTCTGACCCAGTCACATAAACCCTATTTGATCCCATTTTTCGATTAGAATTTATGCCAATACGTATTCCACCACCTCCCAATGCAACATTGTTGTTAATAAAATGAGAATTTGTGACGTTGATATAGTTATTCCCTGATTTGTCATCAAATTCTGCAAATATTCCGCCACCCCAAAGAGCACGGTTGCTCTTAAAACCACAACCATCAACATGCAATTTATTGTTGTGTGCAGTACCTCTTGAGAAGTATGAAATACCACCACCTCTGCCATATGATAAAAACTGCTCGCAATTACTGTATGAAACTGCGCTATGATTGTATTCTGCTGTGTTACTGATGAACTGACAATCTTGGAAAAGATAAATGCTGTTAGAATTCTTGAAGTCATCTCCTTGCACACAATTAGGCCTAAATTCAATGTATATGCCTCCGCCTGATCGAAACCCTGGTTCAGATGAGGAGTTGACAAGTATGTTTTCTACAAAGCTGACATTTTTTATGAAAACATTACCAACAACGTCGTACAATACAGCCCCATAACCAAGTGCTCCCTTAATCTTGATATTCGTCAAGTTCATGTTGGTGGTCTCATTGATGTGAAAGGAAGTTGAAATGTTCCAAATTTTTGGATTTCGCAGGCGGTTATTCTGATTCGTTGAAGGAAAACTTGCCCCACAGTTCTCCAGATCGAAGTTTCTGAAATTAAGTTCATAACTGTAACCAAAATAAAATCCTGTTTGTGACGAATTACATTTTATTGTTGAGCGTGATGTGTCGTTTCCTTGGATTTCGAATTTCCACAAATTGCTCCGTTCAATTACTGATTCCAATTCATGGATACCTCCTTGCAGGAATATCTTTGTCTGATTGAGACTTTCCTTTTCCATTATAGCATATCTGATAGTTTTGCAGGGACGTATTCCAGTCAAGCATGCCTTTGTATCATTACCATTCGTGGAAACTTCGATGTTTGTCCAGCTTCCTCCGCCGTCGTCTGGACTGTGGCTGGTGGTAGGCGTAGGCCATTTGCCATCCACAACTTTAGCTGAAACCAAGCAATTCAAAATGACTGTGAAAAACACTAGAGACAAAGCTCGATGATAAGTTAAAGCAGCCATCATAACTTGTTGCATTCACTGAATGTTCTGGATCTTCATTAATTGAAAAAACTATCTTTATTTCCTGAAAGTCACGAGACGGACTCAGAAAGCGGAACCACATTTCTTGATTCTTATTTCCAAGTATCGATTCAATGCTCCGCGTCTAAGTTAAGGAGCCTGGGAACCACTTTGATAAAGGACAGGGGGCTAAGTGTTGCCGTCTCCATAGTATTTGTGAAACTTTGCAAAAACATACGAGCTGATAAAACTGGTTCGAATAAAATATGGATTTTTGTCTCTATATTTTAAATGTTCTTTGATCCAAACATTATCATTTTCTAATAGTTTTATTGGGAGTGATTTTTCTGATACACCCCGTTTTTCGATATAACGGGACATCAGTCAGCCAGCGGAGGAGCAACAGCCGTCCCCATGTCAACGAGGCTAAAAGCAGTCAAAGGAAGCAAGGAAAGGAAGGCAAGAAAGGTGAAGGCAGCGTCAAGAACGTCTGTGCTGTATTTATTTCAACGAAAATGTGATTTTCTTTTGCTATTAGCCACCTTTTTCGTTGTGTTAAACACAAAGGAAGCATGGATAAGACTGGTGGGCTTGAGAAAAACGACTTAGGTGCACTGACAGCAGAGCAGCAGAGAAAACTCAATGAGTTCAAGGTAACACCGGTATTCCTCCGAAGAATGTTTGGGCCTAATTACGATGGAAACATTTCACTTGGATAGTTGATTTGGTTGAGTCAGTAATGAGTTATGAGATTGCAGGCATCCTTCAAAAAAGCCAACCTGTATTTTAATTTTTGCGCTGCGGTCTGCAATTATTTATGAACATGATGAATGAGGACAATTTTTTTATCTTTGGATGCCATCATGCAATTTTGGCGGCAAATCTGGCAAACATGATGTCTGCTTTTAAAAATAAACAAAAATTTTTTAAGAGAAAATATGTGAAAGCTGAAGAAACCATCATCTTTAAAAGGCAATAAGAAATAGTTTTTGAAAAAGAAGGTTTTGAAAACTTGATTGTTTATTGCTGAACAAAACATCCAACCAAGTCCAATCAATCATTCAGGTACATATTGTCTTCAAATAATTGATACGGCATAAAACTTTGATGTTGCAAAAACAAACTTTACTTTTTGTTATCTAGATGCATATATTTTGTGGGAAGGTGAAGTTAAAGGTGAATTTGCAGTTTTTAGCACCAAGTACTGGGTTGGCAATGGTAACATAATTGTAAAAATCTCTGTAGCCTTGAATGGGAGAAGCAAGCAACTCATGATTTTTACATAGTATCTTAAATTGACAGGGAATATTGTCTAGCAATCTAACAATCATGCTAACCTTTGATTTTGTGCTCTGTTTCTACCAAATTGACCATGGTAATCAAGAATTCATCCGGTACGTTTTTTATTTTTGACCGGAAGTGTCATTTTTGGTCAATTGCTGACATTTTTAGAGGAAATATGATGATAGCTTTTCACAGGTATCTTTAATCAACTTATAAATGACACAGTTGAATTCAGCTTGATTAGAGCTTTCGATCACGGCCGTCCCATTCACAGACTTGCGTTCACTACGAAACCTTCGATTTGGCCTATTCAGCACGCACTGTAATGGCTTCGCTGGAAAATCTCTTTCACGTTAATTCGCTTCCTCGTTATATTATAGCTTGTATTTCGTTAAATCTTATCTCAGAAGAAAGAGCAAGCTTTATTCCATCGATTTGCTCTAATATTTGTTTTTTCTTAAGTTTTAAACGTATCAAAATCGAGCAACAAAAGTTATTGCGTTGAGAACAATGTGAAAAGTATGCAGCAGAATGGGACTTTGTTCAGGTTAACCCCGAGTTTCCTGCAACATTTTTGGAAACTGTTTTATCACAATTTTCTTCAAGAGACTTAATATTTTCAAATTATCAATGAACGCAATTAATTTCGCGTTTTATTTTTCGCTTTTTTTGCGATTTTCTTGAAAAATCCCAGGTTTTTTAAACAAAACATCAAATTTCACCTACTTGTCAAAAATATCTGATCAACTATCATGGTTAAATATGTAATTTGATTATTCAGCTATTTGTGAGTGAAATTTGTTTCAATTTTTGTGCTCCACGAAACTCGGGGTTTGCGATTTTGTGAGGACATACTGTCAAGAACTGATTCCATGTCCAATACGCAAGATTGACTTGATCGCGGATGTGAAATGCAAAACAAAACTATCCTTTACAGAGAGATATCCTAACTCAAACTGGATTTTATTATATAATGCTCCACAGGGATAGTTGAACTTACAAAGAGGTAAGCAAAGGATGATTTTAAAGGCATGTTTCTTTCGAAATAAACACTTTTCTTTGACAAACACCAACTTTTCGACATTTTGCAAAAATTATATCGGTTTTTCAAATGAACTGTTGGAATTTTATTCAGCTATCATTTATATTAACCTAAGGTAACTCTTTTGACATCATATAAGCATCTTTTTCATTTCATAACATTTTCTGAAAGACGGGGCACTGCAATTTGTGACGAGGGATAACAGCGAAAATTCTTCGATCGGTGCCGCGACTCCACAGCAAAAAAGTGCATTTTCGGGAATGCAGGAGGGCAAATAAAAACTAGTCTAACACGAAGAAAAATAAGATATTTCAAATATTTTTTGCATAGGTGTATGAGGAATATATTGCTCTACTTGAAATTGTACATTTTTGAAAAAAAATCGAAGACGGGGGTTTCTGTGGCATCAGCTTTCTCAAAGTTATCGTAAATTTTCGACACTTTCCAACAATTATATCACTTTTCAAATGATCTGTTGGAATTTTATTCAGCTATCATTTATATTAACCTAAGGTAACTCTTTTGACATCATATAAGCATCTTTTTCGTTTTATAACATTTTTCTGAAAGACGGGGCACTGCAATTTGTGACGAGGGGTAACAGCGAAAATTCTTCGATCGGTGCCGCGACTCCACAGCAAAAAAGTGCATTTTCGGGAATGAAGGAGGGCAAATAAAAACTAGTCTAACACGAAGAAAAATAAGATAATTCAAATATTTTTTGCATAATATATTGCTCTAGTTACAATTGCATATTTTTGAAAAAAGATCGAAGACGGGGGTTGCTGTGGCATCAGTTTTCTCAAAACTTACCGAAAATTTTCGACACTTTCCAACAATTATATCACTTTTCAAATGATCTGTTAGAATTTTATTCAGCTATCATTTATGTGAACCTAAGGTAACTCTTTTGACATCATATAAGCATCTTTTTCGTTTTATAACATTTTTCTGAAAGACGGGGCACTGCAATTTGTGACGAAGGGTGTTAACGAATCTTCGTGCCCTGTCCAGCAGCACATTGTCCTGATAAGAATAGTTGAGTGCCCCATTCGGGGTTTGCTACTCAGTTACCATTAAACCGAGCTTGGATACGTTGTGCGTGATACAATGTATTTTATGTGTGATGATTTCTCTATAAAACAACACATGGTAAATTTCGCTGAACGCCAGGTAGATGCCACATACTTCGTTGAGTTCCTTAGAGAAAAAGTCGCAAGGGAAGAAATTTGCTAAGGATGGAAAAAGCTACTTCAAATTTGTGATGAATCTCATCGTGTTCAAGAATTGCTTCGAGGTCGATGGCAAAGTTCAACTTGATTGTGCGGTAGCTGGGACATCGATCTTTACAGACTAGGTCTCCGGTATTCAAGTGATGTTGGCTCCTTTGTACAGGTTCCTTCGCTTGTTTTTGCGGGGCTTCGCCTTTCAGTTAGCATTAACCCTCACAAGTAGAATGATGGTCACGCATCGCACCTGTCGCACTGTAGCCCTTGAACGTTTACGTCATGTCGCACTGCAGCCCTTGAACAAGACGCCATGTTGTTCCAAATCTTTAATTTTTTGCGATCGTTTTCTCCGTGCTCCGTGTCTTGCAAGTTCTTTGTTCTTCTTTTTTGAATCTCTTCATTCGTCATCGTCGCGTGTCTTGCCTAGCGGTTATGAATTTTGATTATGTCGGTGACATAGTCTTCAAAAATGGACTTCATTTCCTTTGCTAGATCTTGTATGTCCATTAATTATCCTTGTAGTTCACATAGCGCTCGTCGTCTTTGCACGAAGGTAGTGTCATTGGTCCACAGTCTCCCCGAAATGACTTTTGTCACATGGGTAATAGTACCCTTCCAGTGTTTCAGTCCCAGTATCATGTCCAGTGTTCTCCTATTTTCACTATGCTGAAAATCTTGGCAACAAGGGTGAAAGACTAATCAAATATTGAATAGTGGTCATTGTTTGCGGAAGAAAATTATCGTTGTTTTCTCATATTTGTCTTTGTATCTGATTAAATTGTTTGTTTAGCAATAAAATGAATATATTATAAGCAATAACTGGTCAAGGCGTCGTTCATTTTGCAATTTTTAGAGATGATAGCATTTTCAGATTTCATAATTTGATGTCGTTTCGCCGAACAAGTGAACTCTTTCTGTCCACTTGTGCTCTTAAAGAATAGCATTCCTTTATGATTCATCTTTGAATCTGGTATCACTAGAAAGAACATTTTATGCCGATTCAGAATATGTATAGGTTTAACGAAATCGCTCAACGAAAACAAAAAATAATGCGCTATGTTGTGGGGTAGTGCAACATGAATTTTGGCTGATTTTCGTCAGAATCGAAAGTTTTCGTCGCCTTTCTCTTTATTTATGCTCATAAAATCTTATTCCTTTATTATTCATTTTTGAATCTGGTATCATTAGAAAGAACATTTTATGCCGATTCAGAATATGTATAGGTTTAACGAAATCGCTCAACGAAAACAAAAAATAATGCGCTATGTTGTGGGGTAGTGCAACATGAATTTTGGCTGATTTTCGTCAGAATCGAAAGTTTTCGTCGCCTTTCTCTTTATTTATGCTCATAAAATCTTATTCCTTTATTATTCATTTTTGAATCTGGTATCATTAGAAAGAACATTTTATGCCGATTCAGAATATGTATAGGTTTAACGAAATCGCTCAACGAAAACAAAAAATAATGCGCTATGTTGTGGGGTAGTGCAACATGAATTTTGGCTGATTTTCGTCAGAATCGAAAGTTTTCGTCGCCTTTCTCTTTATTTATGCTCATAAAATCTTATTCCTTTATTATTCATTTTTGAATCTGGTATCATTAGAAAGAACATTTTATGCCGATTCAGAATATGTATAGGTTTAACGAAATCGCTCAACGAAAACAAAAAATAATGCGCTATGTTGTGGGGTAGTGCAACATGAATTTTGGCTGATTTTCGTCAGAATCGATAGTTTTCGTCGCCTTTCTCTTTATTTATGCTCATAAAATCTTATTCCTTTATTATTCATCTTTGAATCTGGTATCATTAGAAAGAACATTTTATGCCGATTCAGAATATGTATAGGTTTAACGAAATCGCTCAACGAAAACAAAAAATAATGCGCTATGTTGTGGGGTAGTGCAACATGAATTTTGGCTGATTTTCGTCAGAATCGATAGTTTTCGTCGCCTTTCTCTTTATTTATGCTCATAAAATCTTATTCCTTTATTATTCATTTTTGAATCTGGTATCATTAGAAAGAACATTTTATGCCGATTCAGAATATGTGTAGGTGTCTTGCCATGGTTTGTATACTTTATGAATAAAAAGGGTTTTGGGCATTGGACTGAAAAATCGAAGAAACCAATACAAAGCAGAGCGTAGTGAACGGTGTGACAGCCGTGGATTGATATATGATTTTTTTTATTTTGATGAAGTTTTAAAGATAGTTATGACGTCATCAGTCCCATGACGTCATAATTGACATTTTCTGACAATCATGTAAACTGAAAATTTTTTGCTGAATTTTACCAAATCGATCATGCTGATTCCGAATCTGCAGTTGCCGAACTGTTATTGCATAAGGAAATGCCTTTTTGACATATGTCATTTTCCCATTGTCTAAAACATTTGGAGGAACTGACATGTGTCAAAAAGGCATTTCCTTATACAATATCTGTCCGGCCACTGCAGATTCGGAATCAGCATGATCAATTTAGTAAAATTCAACGAAAAAATTTCAGTTTACACTATTGTAAGAAAATGTCAATTATGACGTCATAAGACTGATGACATCATGATTATTTTTAAAAGTTCAACAAAATACAAAAAATTATATATCAATTGAAAGCTCTAATCAAGCTGAATTCAACTGTGTCATTTATAAGTTGATTAAAGATACCTGTGAAAACCTATCGTCATATTTCCTCTAAAAATGTCAGCAATTGACGTCACCAAAAATGACACTTCCGGTCAAAAATAAAAAAGGTACCGAATGAATTCTTGATCTCCATGATCGATTTGGAAGAAGCAGCGCACAAAATCAAAGGTTAGCATGATTGTTAGATCGTTAGACAATATTCCCTGTCTAAAAGGGACATTCTGTGAAAATCAAATGCATGCAAAGGTTTATATCGTTATCCTATCCCGATCGAAACGCAGATTTTTTCAGCCCTCAAAAACCGTTTTCCTTTCCTCTATCGCACTTCCCAAAGGCAAGATATGGAGAAAAACATTTGGACGGATTTCAATTTTAACACCCTACTCTCTTTGTGCTTTGTTGTTGGTGAAAAAAGGTTGCAATTTTTCATTATTATCCGCCGGTTAGTCGTTGGCGAGCATTGATAGGTTTGTTGCATGTTGCTCTCTTAGAATTAAGTTTGAAAATGCTGTTGTACTGGATCATTCATGTGTCCATGATCGACTACGACCAAGAGAAATGATCAGCTTTAACGACAATTCTCGGCATGATCGACTACGACCAAGAGAAATGATCAGCTTTAACGACAATTCTCGGTATCGTTCTCGGATTCAAATGTGAGGTTATGGCTGAGTTCTCGGTCTGTCGTTTGTGGCCGGTTTGAGCTTTATTTGAGGTGGAGAAATATCGGGAAATGTTGATAATGATATGAATGTTCGTTTTAAATGCAAACGACGCAGTTCGCCGATATCCAGTTTTTTCCCGCCGAATGCCCCTTTAAAATAACAAGAAATTGGTTGATGCAAAGATGATCAAACTCCTGCAACCATCTGCAGCCACATCTTCTATGTCCCAACTTGCTGTAATCTCTTATCAAAACTTTTATGGCATCTTTTATTAATCATTTTGTTGTCATCTCTTATGTTTGCAGATAAAGACAAGAATTGGTAATGAAAAGTACATCCGGAATCACCCAGAAGTTGGATGTTTACTTTCTAGTTTTATCAGGTTGTCAAAATTTTTCGTATTCTCACACATGTATTTGTTGGGGATATTGTGAAGCCCCCTCTTTCTATTACTAAAAGATGGTTAAGACTTTTGATGAAAACAGTCATCTTTGGGGCTTAACGAGATTGATTGCTTCAGTCTCCTATGATCCACAGCAAGGATGACCCTGCAGGCCTTCATGCACAATTTTTAATGGGCTTAAGCAATTAAATCACCCTTCATGAAGAAAACCTTTCAAACTTGCCCTGGCTTCATCATGAACAAATATGGGATACTTTCCATCTTTGTCAGCAGATTTACATGTTCTTGTATAATACAAATACATTTTGGCAGTTTTAATGTTGAGTCAAGACTTTCAAAGTGGACTAAGTCATTGTTGATTTATGATGTCTTGCAACCACAACTTTTGTCACCACAACAAAGCTCAGATATATCCAACACTAGAGAGGTCATTTTCAGTCTGGAACAAAGAAAAGTATCACATTTTGCCCATTTCAAAAGTATAAGAGGGCAGTTGTTCTCAATATGCCCTTCTCTGGCTTCCTGTTTGCAGCCTAATCAACAGACAAGAATGTCATTGAACAAATGTAACAAACTTAAGTGCGACAAAAAATATACAGAGTAAAATTGTTTTTGGCCTCACAAGTACCATCATACTGCAAAAGACTACTTTCTAGGCATCATTTATAAAAGATTTGAGAGCAGGACTTGAATCATTCAGTTATATATTATAAAATTTTGCTGACTTATGGGATGCTTGGTCCTTTGGGAATCATTTGAAGTTTTTGCTTATCAAGATTGCAAAAGAACTTTGGTGTCATATGAATCTTTGATGTCTTCGGATTAGGAATCTGCAAGCAGAATATTTGAAAGATTTGTTCTTTATGAAACATCCGGAATGGCCTCTGGTTTAGGTTATCTCTGCCAAATTCTAGGAGGAAAGTACAGGAGCCAAAACTGACCACAGTGCATTCTATGACAGGCGTTTGCATTGATTTGGAAAAATGAGTGATGTTCCATGGCTAAAAATTGTTTTACTCTGCACAGTTTTGGTTGTACTTTATACACATTTATATCAGATTATCAGATTTTGCTCTCTGGTAAATGTTAGTTTTGCGTTCATAACATTGTTTTAACCTCAAAACAAGCTAAATTAGAAGTTTCATTTTTTGACCAAACTTCCCCTTTAATTGCCTTTATTTATCTTGTAGTGATGTTCTTACTGAAAGGCCAGAAAATATAAGGGAATACTCTGCCTGTAAGTCATTACCCATAATTATTTTTGAATCTAATGATTTTGTCAACAATTGATATTTGAATGATGGGCACTCATCAACTTTTACCATGGAGAGGTCCATGGCAGTATTTGGGGTCTAAAATCTTGCGCTAAATCAATATTTGGGGTATGTGAATAACAAAAAAGGCAAAATCTAATACTTGGGGTCCACAAATCAGAAGAAAGGAAGACTCATGGAATTTGGTGTAATTTGTTAATAGTGACAATCAATGTCATTCTGCATACATTTTGGATTTTCAGCCAGAAATAAATATAACAATAATAATTTTGGATCCCCAAAATGTTAGGCTTAATATTTGAGGGTTAGCAAAGAAAATGTGGAAGGATCCCACCCCCTCCCTCGTTGAGGGGGTACCCCTCCTGGATTATATACTTGACTCTTCTGTCATACCCTTGTCATGTTCAGTCATGGCCTCGTCGTCATTGCAAAATTCCTGATAGATTTTAGATAAATGATATTTTATAAAAGTTGTTGCAGCAGTTTCTTTTATATTTTTCAGACAACTGAAGTAATATTTTTGTATTCTTAGCTTACTTCACAAATCCTGAATTGCCTCTCAAGATCCAAGCACAGACACAGATCAAGTTATCACAAGTGAAGTACTCTCAGTAAAGAACAGACAGATCTGGTGAAGGTATTTGTACAACTAGAATCCAAAAATTAGGAATGGGTTTCGTTACACATTGTATAATTCATCATATTGTAAATATTGCTAAAACATTTTCTTGGAGTATATTTCACTTCAGATTTGAATAGATCTAACGAGAAATACAGAAACATGTAAGTTCCTATTTTTGTCCCCATATGGTGATTTTTTCTTGATATGCACCATCTGAAGGATGTGCAGGAAGTATGTGGCATTGAAAGGATTTTTTCAGTGAGGGACCTTTTAACAGTTCTGAAATAGTCTGTCAAGTAAATGATATTTTATGCAATTTTATATCAAGTTTTTGATTGAGTGGCATTTGAGCTTCTATCACCGTTGTGGATGTTTGAAAATTCGACAAAATGAATAAAAATTTTGTCAATTCATAAAGTCCAATGGTCGACTTTATGAATCGACAAACCAGGCAAAAAAACTTAACATCCCTTTTAGCATACATTCTGCTTTCCCCTTAGGCTTCTTTACTGTGAGTGTTTAAAATCACATCAAAGCTAAAAATTTATACTTTTTGAGATGTTGCATTCCCACTTCAAGCTATCATCACCTTTCAAAAAAACTAGATTGATTAACAGGAAATTTAGAACCCAAAACGTGTCATTTAGAGTGAAATATTTGGCGTCCAATTTCAATCAATATTTTGTTATTTTGCAAAAATTTGACATAGAGGTGGAGTTGAAGTTAACTGGGTGAGTCTGTTATTTGCAAAATCATTGACCTCTGTTCATTATTCAAATTTTGTACCCCCATACAAATTTGAAATTCAGCTTTTTGAAGTCTTCCAAAACTCGTACTGGGAAGTCCAAGAAATACATGAATCATACTATTTTTAAACTGAGTTCTCCTGGAGTTTTCGGAGGGCAGTCATAACTTATTTTGACCAAGCAATATCTCAACAGATGCAAAGCCATTTGCTACATTTTGATACCTTGTTTTTGTTCATAACATTTGCTTTCAGGAAGTTATATGCGATCTAGCTCAGTACTTTTTTTGGTCCCCCGAGATTTGTTTTGAATCGATTCCCATATTTACATTAAGGCACTGCTGGAAAGCACATAAAAAATTAACTTAATGGTAAAATTCGCTACACTTATTAAACCCAAGTGATGAATTTTACTTAATAGAGGCGTTGACAAACTTCAAAAAGGCGAAAATTATCGATATGGTTGCGTGTTTTTCACTTGAAAATTGCTTCTAATTCAGGCTAATGCTCAGTGATAAGGGCATGTTATGAATCAAAAATATGAGTTTATGAACGGCAAGCTTCTTAAACTCAGCTCTTTCAAGATGTTAATGTAGTTGCTTAGCGGTTTTTCTCGCTTATAAATCAGCGTGAATATTTCTCGTTGCCTGTTGATCAATCACACTTTCCTTGATTTCTTGTCATAAATTATCGAGAAAACAGAATGCATTTTCAACCTTGCATTAATCTGAGCAGGACGGATTCAAGCCGAAGTTGATTGGGGGCGACCTGAGTAAGTCCACCGAAGGTGCACCTTTGGATTCCTGTTATACAAACTTCATCGGATTTTCTTTGTCATAAGACGTCTGTTTCCCTTACCTTTTAATCGAAATAGTTAAAAAGAGTGCGTTTGAACACAATAAGGGACGGACTTCTCACCAAAGAGGGGTGCCTAGCCGAGATTTATCCTAAAGGGTGCAGATGCCCCCACTTGTCCTCCCAATTCCGCCTTATTACAACTTATTGCTTTGTTGTGGTGACAAAAGCTTTTTGCATTAAAACTATTAATCGGCTATAAGATTCTTACATTTAAGTTAACTTCAAGACGGATTGCATCTGAAATGTTCCATCATAAAACACCACTTTTTAAGAAACACTTAATGATACTTCGCAGTTAAGGAAATGCCTCGATAGACGTTAATGCTAGAATGTAATGCCTTGATTCTGCTAATTAATCAGCCGAGAAGTTCTTGCATATAAATCAGTCTTAAGGTGTATTGCATCTAATGCTTGGCATCATAAAGTGCGACATTTTAAGAAAGTACTTAATGATACTTTGCAATTATTGAACTATTTCGATAGATATTAATGCTAGAATGTAATGCCTCGATACTACTAATTAATCAGCCGTGAAATAACTATCTATAAGTCATCTTAAGATTGATTGCATTTGTTACACAGCACCATGAAATTGCTACATTTTAAGATATACTTAATGATACTTTGCAATCAAGGGACTGCTTCGATAGATTCAATGTTGCAATGTGATGCCTCGATTTTGCTGATTAATCAGCCATGGGATTCTTACGTGCGAATCGGTCGTAGGTGGATTGCATCTAAAACCTTGCATCATAAAGATGCTACATTTTAAGAAATGCTTAAAGTTGCTTTGCAATTAAGGAGCTGCATCGATAGTTATTAACATTGCAATGTACAGGTACATGTACCCCAAAAACTAAGGTACCCCAAAAACCCCAAGGTCAGTTGAAAGGCAATATCTATAGAAGATCAACATACAACATAAAACTCTTACTGATCAATGATGCTTAGGTAACTGGGCTACCTAAAAATGTAGGTTTGCCATGAATAAATTGGATTAAAAAAAATTATAAGGTGTAAACGCAAAAATTTGAACTTGAAATTTTACAGATTATTTCTATGAACGAGTAGCAAGTCGCCAATTCTTACTATAAGTTTGCAAACCAATGTTTTTCAGTATCTTGCATGTGTCCTCTTGCCAGAAAAGCACAACGGTTACCTTGCAATATAGTGAACCTATTGAATGGGCATCCTGACTTTGGTGATTTTTTGTGTGGCTTTGGGGTACATTTCACTGAAACATGGAAAACACAAGTACAGGGTGTGCCACAGAGAAACCAAATGAAATTATGTATTTTCAGCAAAATCACATCTATATTTATATATTATTAACACTCTCTGAAAGCAATCAACATAAGGTATTTGTCCACATAACAAATTATCTTCTGAAAGTCAAGGTTAGAATGGTCACGTTTTTAACAAAATTAACAAAATAACAAATATTTCCTGAAAGTCTGTAAACAAACAGCAAGTAAATTTTCCATTTTTCAGCAAAATAACGAACACATCTTCAAGACAATCAACATGCAGTTGGTAAAATGGTATATGTTTTAACAAAATAATAAACATTTTATGCAATTCAATTAACAGACAGTTAATTAAAATTGCCCATATTTTAACACAGTAACAAAAATATCTTTCTAAAAGTCAATCAACATAGGTATTTGCTGTCCAGATATCATTAACTAACCACTCACTTTAGAAGACTTCTGTTAATTTTGGATACCACTGGAAAGTTACTCTCATTTGGGTTTACTCTCATTTGAGGTTATTTTGAGGTTAAACCATTTGAGGTTACTCTCAAACATTCTGGGGGTGATAAATGAAACCTCTGAGGTGGTTAAAAGTCTGGTAGACTCTGAAATGAATGCATTTGTGAAATTAAAAGCAAAGAAAATTTATCCATGGAATAGAAACATCAAAACTTTTCATTATTTATGAAAAAATTACCAGGAACATTGATATTCTCAAATATTTTGATACTTTATACTTGGAAAAAGCATGCACTTTGTAATTGCTAGTAAATGAATAACACAGTTCCTCTCTGTTAGGTCGGATTGTCTGCAGATTTCAAAACATATGCAGAATCAAGAAAAATAATGCTTTTGAAGATTGATATGCTGCAAATGGCTTGATAAGTGAAAAACTAATGTGGTTTTTGGGGTACACCCCATGTGGGTTTTGTGGTACGTTACATACTTCCACTGAAAATAAGTTTGCAGCTATACTTTCTATCCATTACTGATTTATAATGATGACTTCTTCCCAAATATCACAGTGATAGGTGCATCAGCTGTAATCTTTTGCGTGTTTTTGCTTTCGTGGTTTTTGGGGTACATATTGTGAAAAACAAGAAACTTTGTCACATCAGTACTCGGTCAATCTTAGGTAAAAAATAATAATACCCAACGGGAAGACCTCGTTTTCTGCAGCCCTTCATTGACACAAAACCATTTTTGAAATCAACTAGTAGGAAAAAAATTATAACCACACGCTTTTTTTGTGGCTTTTGGGGTACATGTACCTGTAATGCCTTTATTCTGCTAACTAATCAGCCTTGAAATTATTACATATAAGTCAGTCTTAAGATAGATTGCATCTAAAATGCTACATTTTAAGAAGTGCTTAAAGTTGCTTTGCAATTAAGAAACTGCATCGATAGATATCAACATTCCAATGTAATGCCTTTATTCTGCTAACTAATCAGCCTTGAAATTATTACATATTAGTCAGTCTAAAGATAGATTGCATCTAAAATGCTACATTTTAAGAAATGCTTAAAGTTGCTTTGCAATTAAGAAACTGCATCGATAGATATCATCCAATGTAATGCATTTATTCTGCTAACTAATCAGCCTTGAAATTATTACATATAAGTCACTCTTAAGGTAGATTGCATCTAAAATGCTTAGACGATTGCGCTAAAGATGGCGGCAAGGAATTTTTTTACCAAGATGCACTGGATTTGTTAATCGAATTCCTATAGAATCGTTAAGGATTCGTAAGTAGAGCGCAATGCATCTTAGTAAAAAATTCCTTGCTGCCATCTATAGCACAATCGTTTACATAAACGTAGGAATCAGGGGGCACTAGGAGCACGTGCCCCCCCCCGAAGATTTTGCAATAAACAAGGAAGTGCCCTTTTTATTCTCAGAAACTGTACCCTTTTCCTTAAGGGAAGAAGTGCCCTCAAAGTTGCGTCCCCCTCCAAATTTGAGATGCTTCCTACGCCCCTGATCGTCTATTGAGGGACTGCATCGATAGATATTCACATTCCAAAGTAATGCCTCAATTCTACTAATCTATCAGCTGTGAAATTCCTACATACAAGTCAATATAAAGTTGAATTGCTCTGAAACGTTGCATCATAATGATGCTACATTTTAAGAGATACTTAATGATCTGCTTCTATTGAAATTAATGCTACAGTTTAATGCCTTGATTCTGCTAATTAATAAGCCATGAAATTCTCACTTAAAAGTTAGTCTTAAGATAGATTGTATCTTAAACTTTGCATCAGAAAAGTACTACATTTTAAGAAATGCTTAACGATACTGTGCAATTAAGGCACTGCTTCCAAAGTAATTAATTCTACGATGTAATGCCTGGATTCTGTTGATTAATCAGCCATAAAATTCTTAGACATAAATCCGTCTTAAGATGGATTGCATCTAAAATGCTGCATCATGAAAATGCTACATTTTTAAAAAATACTTAATGGTGATTTGCAATTAAAAAACTGCATCGATAGATATTAATGTTACGAATGTAATGCCTGGATTCTGGTGATTAATCAGCCGAGGATTATTGCGTGCAAGTTAACCGTAAGATTGATTCCATCTGAAATTCTGGATCCTAATAATGCTTCATTCAAGAAATAGTCATTGATGGTTGCAATTACGGAATTGTCTCGATAGATATAAATGTTACAATGAAATGCCTTGATTCTACTACAGTCTTAAGATGGATTGCATCTAAAATGCTGCATCACAAAATTTCTACATTTTAAGAAATACTGCATGATGCTTTGCAGTCAAGGAATTATTGCTGCGCGCGAAGCGCAGCATTAATATTCTTGCACAATGTCGCCGGATCGATAGAGTGGGTGGGTTCGTGGATGGATGGATGGATGGATGGATGGATGGATGGATGGATGGATGGATGGATGGATGGATGGATGGATGGATGGATGGATGGATGGATGGATGGATGGATGGATGGATGGATGGATGGATGGATGGATGGGTCAATGGGCAACGGATTTTAATTGCAATTAAGTAGCATGGCAATCAAAAAACAACACCTCTTTCGTATCTTATTTAGACCAAAGGTTTATTTTTACGTGGGAAAGAATATTACTTGTCATGCTGATATCATGTCAATAAAATAGCCTTTGTTCACTTGATTAGAATTGCCAAGCAAAAAGTCGATTCCTTTGGAACGACACTAGCAAGGCATGATCTATTAACCAGACCTTTGTCTGCCACGGCTAAGACCATAGGATCACAGGACCGTGACCCATGTTGATGTGACCCTTTGGGGGGAATCCGGTCAAAAAAGAGTTTTCGGAAAAGCTTGCTAGGTGAATGATATCAAAGTGGAGAGAGGCTGTGAACAGTTGTGTTCCAATGCCCCAAAACTTTTGACAACATGGGGTGGCCCTTTTCCCAGAAGAAAAATGATTTCAGACAACTGTTCCCTTTTCTTGATGGAATTTTAATGCATTAACTTCTCAAATTTCTTTCTGCTTCGCATTTGGTGCAAATACCAAGTTCTGCTAAATTTTTAAAGGGTTAGCAGTGTTGTCTCTGCATAAGGGAGCACTTTCTACCATCTAAACAATGTAGTGAAAATTTTAATACGATACCAGAACCCTTTCTTTGAAAATTTACTTCATTTCGACAGTGCTAGAGAGCAAAAGTGTTTTTTTAAGCAACCACTTACTTTGCCTTTTCTCTGCCATAAATCAGCAACCACTTGTCAGATTGACTCAAACAAGGTTTCAAATTCCAACTTGAAACCTGGTCCATGGAACTGTGTAAAATCCGAGATGATGGAATTTACAGCTCCTCCACAGCACCCACCCCATGGGGCACAATTTTGGTTGGACACCCTGTAATTCGGTCATTTATCTACTTGTTGAAAAAGAATTTAAGATATCGGACATGTATTCAAATTTTGGTGATTTTTCAAACAGGCGTAATTTTTTCTGGGATATTCAATGATTTTTTCCCGGTAGATTCAGTGAAGACAACTTCCTTACGATCAATAATCTTATGATGAAATAAAATCTCAGATTATCTATAAAGTCAAAAGGACTCAAGAATGTTTGAAATTTTGCGTCTATCTTTAATTCAAACCAAATTCATTGAAGTCCTTGTTTATGATATGCTTAAAACTTTCTTTGGTGATTAATTAGAAAGATCTAGTCATTAGGCAACTGTATGATTCACCTCAAATATATCGAGAAATCATAAGAAGTTTGCAATGATTGAAACTTGTCACGTTTCCGTTATTCTGCAATAAAGGTGCAAACAAGAAAATCGATCGCGCTCATAAGCGTGCACTAAAGATCCTCCACAATGATTAGGTATCATTGTTTGTTTCAGTCATTACTCGCTCACAGTAACGGCTCTACCATCCACGCAAAAATTTGCAATTATTGATGACTGAAATATACTTACATACGTAGACTCATAATTGGACTTAATAGAACTGAAATGTCTGTACTTGACTGGACATTGAACTTAAAACAGAACGTAAAAGGAACTTTTTGGAACTGACCTGAACTAACAAGGCCATAGCGTACCTGAACATATGTTATCGGAACTTATCCGAGCTTGATCGGAAACTGGACTTGAAAGAACTTAAACAGAACATTTTGGGACATACCTAAGCAAACAAGAGCCAAGCTTACCTGCAATCAACTGTAGTTTCTTGAACTCAAGTGAACTTCTTTTTAGACTAAACAGAACCGAACTCATCCGAAATCGTATGAGCTTGTTTGAACACTAAACTTGAATAGAACTTAAGCAGAACTTGTTTGGGCATACCTGGACAAACCAAAACAAAACGTTCCCAAACTCACTTACCTGCATTTACTTGAACTCAATTGAAATTAGGTGAACCTTTCTTCGGGCTTAACAGAACTGAACTTAGCTTAGCTCATCTGAGCTTGATTATACACTAAACTCTTGACAGAACTGAAACAGAAAATTGTTTGGGCAAACATGAACGAACCAGACTAAACTTACTCGAACTCAGCTGCAGTTTCTTGAACTCAAGTGAACTTTGGTGAACTTCTCATAGGATTTAACTGAACTGGACTTATCTGAACTCGTATAGGCTCGTTTGAAAACTGCACTAGACAGAACTTAAACATAAGTTGTTTGGAAATACCTGAACATATCAGAAAGAAAGAAGTTTAGCTACACTCAACTTAATGAGCTCAACTGAACTTGGGTGAACTTAAACTCTGGACTAAACAAAACTGAACTTTTCTGAACTCGATTGAGAACCAAACTTCATAGAATGTAAACATAACTTATCGGAACTTACCTCAACAAAATCGAGCAAAACGAAGCTTATCTGTATTAAGTTATCTGAATTTACCTGAACCAAACGGAACTTGGCTCACCAGAACTTTATTGAAGTGACATGCATTTAACTGAACTTTCGTGAACTTTTCTGAACATGGCTGAACTTTACTGAACATTGCACTTTGTAGAACTCAATTCAATTAAGGGAAGGTTTTCTGAGGCTAAATTCACTTAACATTAAGTAACTGATCAAAACGGAAAAGAATGCGACGCAAATATTGTAGCCATGCCACATCCCTCTGAATTCCCTTGAGGACTCCGAAAGAGAAAGGGTACCTGTAATTCGGTAAAATGGAGTTAGCGGAAGAAAATAAGGAACGAAGCCAATCAGGAGCGATTGTAAAGAAAATTAGTAGGTTGTGCATACCCTAAATTTGCCAACAAAATGGGTGTTTCTTGGGTTAGGCTGTTTTTGCCGAAAAACTTAACTCCCATTTGGCTACGCTACTCCCCATGGACGAAATTCACAGGTGTACCGGGAGTGAGAAGAACTATACAATTTAGAGAAGAATTTTTGATTATGCAACGGAGAGCAGTGATAACACGCGGGCTTTAATCGCTCAATTAGCCATTCAAGATTATAAGATTAAGTTTATTGGCCGAAAGGGTGGGCAAGTTTACTTTATAAAGTAGGCATAATGCAACGAGTAAATTCTTAATTGTTCGTACGTTATTGTTACATACGACAAGTGGATTATACGCTAAAACAACAAAATATAGGCCAACCCCATGATTGACGGATGAGTTGCTAAACGTTGACTGAAGAATCAGGGAAATAAGCAATCAAAGTAATTTGCCAATGGAATCAAAATAGGCTGAAGAGTAATGTGCCTCTCTCAGCCTAGCTCTGTTAATTCTCTTTTTTATATTTTAAACATAGAGATGATTTTAAATCAGTTCCTTTTCAGCGAAATATTGCAAAGTTTGACACGGCCCTCTGTAAAGCAGTCCTCTTGACTGATGGAGCTGCTATGTAAAAATAATGAAAAATGAATGAAATGCAAAATGTAATTACACGTATTTTTTTACAAGGAACTGCTTATAAGAAACTCAACTCTCAGATCGCCAAAAAATTGGAACTCCGGTACTGGGAAAATATAACTTAAGAAACTATTTATTTTGACAAACGAAATCCTTAACATAGTGTTATTCTATTTTCACTTGTTTCCTTGAGTGATGTCCAAACATTGGAAAGCTTCAAAAAACATTGTTTCGAAATGTTCACGGGGGAACAGGAAGTAAAGATGAAGAGTGTCATGGAACAGTTAAGAAACTCGTTAGAAACTCCGAGTACTCAAAATCTGAGAATTTTAAGAAACTTTCAGTACTGGCTCAATTCGTAGTTTCTTATAGAAAAAACGTGTATGGACTTTTTAGCTATTAGGCGCCAGTATCTGGAATATGCGCATACTAACTGGTTTTATGTTCTACAGGAAAATATAAAGCCCGAGGTCTTAAAAGTACAGACCGAGCTTGCGATAATAATAATAATAATAATAATAATAATAATAATAATATCGAATTTTTATACAGGATAATCTATCAGTGCAAAAATACACTGTTATCACTAGAGTCCTGTTCCTAAAGTCAAATGAAAAGTAAAATCTTACAGTAAAAATGATTAAAAACTATTTTTGCCTATTTACAATGCTCTTCTAATGCTTTCCTAAATACAGTTCTATATTTCATGCTCCTAACTTCGGGGGGTAGTGCATTAAATGCCTTAGCAGCAAGAAAGTAGAAACCCTTGCGTCCAGTCTCAATCTTCACTTTCGGTAACTTCACTGAATTCAGGTTGTTTCGTGTTGCATACTTATGCTCCGTTTTTTCAAAATACTTTTCAAATAGCTCACAAATGTTATTGTTTAGACAATCGAATACTATAGTACATGCTCTGTGTTTAATCAGGCTTGATACTGATGGAATTCGTATTTCCATATTTTTGTGCATTAAGACCGAGGGCTTTATATTTTCCTGTACAACGACAAAACCGGTTAGTATGAGTTTTATTACCTGATAGTTTCTCGTCTCAACTCGTATCATTTAGTCAACGCATTTTGTTACTGCCATGTCGTTTGACTTTATTGTAAATCTCATAGGCCTAACGCAGTTGCTGTGGCGACAAAAACGCGTCCTTGTATCGTATTATACAAGGCTACGGGAAACCCGCGGGAAAAGTGCGATTAACCAATAGGAGTTACGGGATTCTGTATTGCCTCGTTTTTGAAACTTCGTTCAGGTAATAACGAGCAATACCGGTTGTCTAAAGGAGTATCCCCTTTCGACTGGAAATAGGAACGAAGCGATAAGATATCGGGACTTTGTTGGTGCATAGTGACATTTGTTTATCTTCATCTTGAACCATTGGCAATAATACACCGTGTTTGTAGCTTCAGAAATCAAACATCAAAGGTCATTACCTTTCTTTGTTTTCTCTTCGGCCCAAGCTGAACAAATGCTATAAATCATTTCAAATGGCTCCTGCACGTCTGAACAGTTAGCTCATACGCGGCATTTATCCTCGTTTCAAATTTCCTCGTAAATATGCAAGGAAGTTTGAAACGAGGATAAACGCTGTTTAGGAGCTAACAGTTCAGACGCACATGAGCCAATTGAATTGGATTTCTAGCACTGGTTAGGCTTGGGCCGCAGAGAAAACAACAAAGAAAAGCAGTAATATCGAGGTAACGAGCTACAAACACGGGGCATTATTGCCCATGCTTGAATGCACATACCTTGCATTTAGAAATCGTCCACCAAACACCTGAGATACAAGGCTGCAAAGTCAAAATTTATTGTTATCCTGAAACCAGGAGTTTTGGACACTGCACAGTGATAGCATCTGTTTGGACATAATTTTGAGAGTGAATTATCCTACTTGTTTTGAGATATTTCAAAGTAATTTTGGGAGCCCTTTTAACAAAACTAAATGAATTCTACGCTTGCAGCATTAAAATATGAGTAACACGTATAAAATTTTTGGCAGCAAAAAGGCTACCCTGTGTGCCAGAGCCATAAAATAAAATGATAAAAAAATAGAGAAGGAAAGAATTCCTTTTTTTCTTCGCTCTTTTCCTCTTCCCAATTTTCTTTCATTTAAATTTATGAGGCTCTGATACCCAGGGTACAAATAGGCCCAAAAAGTTTAAGAAACTGCCTACCCGCCTCGGATTGGTTCTGATACAAAAAATAAGTGTAAATGGCCCAGTGGGACTCAGGTATATTTAGGATAGGGGTGCTCAGGATGGAGAACAAAGCATCAACCCAAAAAAATAATTTCTGGCATAAGAATAGAAACAAAAAATAATTTTCTGATCCAGTATACCCAAAGGTCATGAAATCGGTATGTTAAATCTATGGAAAAATGCCCTAACTGATTACTTTTCTCATAATCTATTAGGTATTACAGTATATTGACTTTGATAATGCTACTTGATTTCAGAGGTGGAAAAAGCATCGGAACCTGGAACGTAGTTCCCAGAAATTTTTGTTGGCTTCAATCTTCAAAGAAAATTTTTGAGGAAATATTGAGGCTTGAAAAAAATTTCTAAAATTTGACATTATATTTTGAACACTGGGAATGAAAGTGAACAAAAATTAGTTTCACAGAAAATATTCCTCCAGCTTCCCTAATCTACTTTTGATACAATAAATTAGATTGAAGTTGACATTGATAAACAGCTCTTATGCTGTACTAAGAAAGTTGTGTTTAATAGGAAAAATCTGTTTTGTAAGGCTACAATTCTTAAAAAAGTCCTCAGGGAAGTTTTTTGAAAGTGAGTAAATTTGCTTGTAAAATACCACAATAAACACGTGGGTCAAACTCTAATAGTTTGATATTTTTACAACTTGCAAAATTTTGCAGAACTTTTTCAGCCTCTTCTGGAAGTTGACGTCAGGACAATAGTTTAGTTTAGAACAATAGAACAATAGATTAGTTGTAGTATCACGTGACTTGGAGAGAGAGTTGAGTTGAGTTATGGCGAGGCGACAAGCAGCATGGAGTCATGCAGAAAACTTGTATTTATTTAATGAGACTTAAGAGATTCGACGAGGTCGGAAAATTCGAGAGAGAACCGAAATAGTTATGGATCATTTACTTGTATATATTCGCCGTTTGTACATAGTTATTCGCTGGTAGTTTAGACGCTGATTTTAGCTGATTCACGCGGATTCCTCAGGACCCTTCAGACCATTTCAGACATTCACGAATTCATCGATTTCGCGGAGCACGCAATTATTTGCCCTATTCGATAGTTCCGACGAACTTTATATACTTTCATAACATGGTGCCGTGACCCGGGAACAAGAGAGACAATATACTTAAGATAAAGCAACGAAAATGTCGACTACGTTGAAGAGAAAACTGAACGTCCGTAATGGAATACGCGGGAGTATTGACCAGCTTGCGAAGAGATCCAGCGATCTATTGAAATCCTATGACGACGATTTAAAAGAG
Source organism: Aurelia sp. 3 sensu Dawson et al. (2005) (assembly GCA_964020215.1). Classification (NCBI taxonomy): domain Eukaryota; kingdom Metazoa; phylum Cnidaria; class Scyphozoa; order Semaeostomeae; family Ulmaridae; genus Aurelia; species Aurelia sp. 3 sensu Dawson et al. (2005). The sequence goes on from OZ026580.1 coordinate 19,818,904, forward strand.
GAACTGGCTACAAATTGTAAAATATTAAAGGAACAACTTGACAAGCTGAAAGATTTAGATGTCGAATTATTAGAATATTTAGAGGACGATGCCTTGGAAAAGGACATAATTGAAAGCAGTATGTTTGCTACTAAGTTCCAAGTTTTGGTCGCACAAATCGAAGCCAAAACGAAAGTTTCTTCAGAGCCGCCGCCTCAAAACCTGAAAGAACCAACCAAGAATAAAGCGGTGAGACTCCCATATTTGCACTTACAACGATTTGGTGGAAATCCAACAGAATGGGCTCCTTTCTGGGATGCATTTGAGTTGGCGATCGATAAGAATGAGGAGCTGGAAGAAGTGCAGAAATAGACGATTACGGAAAAGATGGCGGACCTCATTTCACGCAATGCATGATAGGAATATTCCCCCTAGCAACGCATAGCTACCAAAACTTACAACTGCAGCATAAAATCTTGACCACAGCTACGATAGACTTAGGCCGTTGCAACTTTATCGTGAAGTCGACACTCTTCTAAGCTGTCGCTCGCAATATGGTACAGTATAGTTTCCCTACAACATTAAGATGTAGTGGCCTGGTGTTTGCGTCGTTTGATCAAGAGTTCAAGAAGATTTTTGGCCTTGTTTACATAAGTGATTGGAGAGGTGAGTAAAAAGAGAGATGATTAAAAAGTTCTAAGAACATTCGAAAAAAGAATGAAACATTGCAAATCACATTCTCTTGAGATTAGCATAACAAAAGTATTGCAATGGCTTCAGTTCACTCGACCGAACACAACATTCGAACTCTTTAACTTTCTTTCAGAATTCTCATTCTTTTGGGATTTCTCTCCGCCAAGTCTGACGGTTCTCGACTCTACTGTTTTCAGAATTTGCATCCTTTGGGTAGCTGAAGTTTTACCTGCGAAGTCTACCGTTTTCAGAAGACTTTGTAGACTTCAGGTACCCAAAGAATACGCGTAGATTTCACGATAAAGTTGCAACGGCCTAAGTCTATCGTAGCTGTGGTCAAGACTTTATGCTGCAGTTGTAAGTTTTGGTAGCTATGCGTTGCTAGGGGGCATATTCCTATCATGCATTGCGTGAAATGAGGTCCGCCATCTTTTCCGTAATCGTCTATTTCAGTACTTACGATCATATTTGTATGGAAGTGCCGCGCGTACTCTTGATGGCCTATTGTCAACAAACGAAAATTATCGCGATGCCGTTAAAAAGTTGAAGGACAGATTCGGTGACAAACAAGTAATCATATCGAGCCATATGAACAAGTTCAAGGAAATAAAGCCTGTCAAGAGTATAACTGACATTATTGGCCTGAGAGAATTATACGACAAAGTAGAATCGAACGTGCGAAGTTTAGAAAGCGTCAAAGTTCCGGCTTCATCATACGGAACATTCCTGGCGCCTCAAATTCTGCAGATCTTACCGGAAGAAATGAGGATTACCTTAACAAGGAAGCTCCCGAGTATATGGGACTTGGAATCACTTCTAAATGAGCTAAAGAAGGAAGTCGAAGTGAGGGAAAAATGCGCCTTCGCTTTAGAAGTCAGTTGTCAAAAGAAAGAAGAAACTTCACTCGAAACGAAATCAGCGAGTCGATCAAATAACAGACAGAGTCAAGCCACAGCCGCAACCTTATTTTCGGACACCAGGAGAAGTCAGAGCGGCCCAAAGTTTACTTGTGTCTTTTGTGAAAAGGAGCACTTAACAAGAAACTGCGACGTCGTTACCGATCACGCGGCAAGGCGAGAAATCCTACGCAAGAAGGGAAAATGCTACGTTTGCCTAAAGAGCGGTCATTTGGCAAGAAAGTGCAATTCAAGATTCAACTGTTTTAAATGCAGAGGCCGTCATCACGCAACGATTTGCGACACTTATTCAAAGCCACGCGAAGAAGGAAACCCACCACAGAGTCCAGTGCAAAAAGTGCAAAATAAAGAAGCCGAAGTGCAGACAACTGCTAATTATATGCATGTTTCATCAGGAAATTCCGTGCTGCTTCAAACAGCGAGAGCAGACGTTTGTCAGCCAGGAGATGACAGCAAAGTTCAAAATATTCGCTTGGTTTTCGACACAGGAAGCCAAAAATCATATGTAAACGAGAGCTTGAAGGACGCTCTAAATTTGAAAGTAATTGGGAAGGAGCGCCTACTGATCAAAACATTTGGAGATGAGTCCGCGCGGGTAAAAACCTGCGACATTGTTCAGCTTGCAGTGAAAACTGTCGACGGCATGGAAGTTTACATTTCTGCCTATGTCGTGCCGAAAATATGCTCGCCCATCACGAAGCAAGTGCTGAAGAAAGCAGTCAGCCAGTACAAACATTTACAAGGACTGCAGCTTGCTGATTATGAGGGTACAGGAGAGGTGAGCAATGATAAGCAAGTTGATTTGTTGATAGGAAACGATATGTATTATCTCTTGGTTGAAGGAGAAATTATTAAGGGAGAAGAAATGAATGGGCCTGTAGCTACCAAAACGAGACTGGGATGGGTTGTTTCTGGCCCTGTAAAAGGGGTGGGAAATAATGAAAATGAATCCCATGTTTTTCATATCGAAGCCGAGACTTTGATAAGCGATGACCCCCCAGTTGATCCCATTCTAAAAGAGCTAAGCAAATTCTGGGAAGTTGAGAGTGTCCCGAACAGAGAATCGAGCTCTGTTGATAAACAATTTCAATCAGACATAGCTTTTGTGAACAACAGCTATGAAGTAAAAATGCCCTTCAAAGAACAGCACCCCTTGCTACCCGACAATTTTGATGATGCTAAGTCGAGATTGAATTCCTTGTTAAAGAAATTGAGGGCAGACCCAAAAATAGCTAAGGAGTACAACAGAGTTTTTCTAGATCAATTAGAGCGGGGAATCATTGAAAGAGTTGACCCTAATGAAAGCACTGAAGTAGGTAAAGTCTTTTATCTGCCGCACAAACACGTTGTTAGAGAAGACAAAGACACAACAAAACTGAGAGTGGTCTTTGATGCGTCTGCCAAGAGGGATGGGCCAAGTTTAAATGATTGCTTATATCCAGGCCCTTCTCTTTTGCCGCAGCTTGTGGATATCTTAATGAGATTTAGATTGAAGAAAGTGGTATTGATGTCTGATATTGAGAAGGCATTTCTTAATGTTTCTATCGATCCCGAGCAGCGCAATTTCTTGAGATTTTTATGGGTGGATGACGTAGAGTCCCCAGATCCACAAATCATTGTCTTCCGATATACAAAGGCAATTTTCGGCGCGGTCTGTAGCCCGTATATTTTGTCGGCTACCATAAGACATCATTTGAGTCTGTATGAGGAGTCTGAGCCCGAGTTTGTGGAAAATGTCAAAAAATCCCTGTATTGCGACGACTACGTTTCAACATTTGACAGTGAAAGCGAGGCCATGGCCTACTACGAAAAACTAAAACAATGCTTTATGGATGCTGGTTTCAATTTAAGGAAATGGAAAACAAATTCCAAAGATTTACAAGAAGAAATTCAAAAACAAGAAACTTTAAACTTTGCAGATTCGAAACCAGAAAATTTGCAACACGAAAGCGAGGCTAAAAGCGTACCTGATCCGGATTCCAGTATTCCAAAATCGAAAAATGAAAAGGTTCTTGGACTTTTATGGGACAAGGATACTGATAAGTTAAAGTTTGAATTCGACGAAATTTTTAAAGAGGCAAAAGACAAACCTGTGACAAAACGATCTATTTTGAGTGCAACGGCCAAGTTGTTCGACCCCCTTGGGGTTTTATGTCCCATTATTGTGCCATTGAAAATCTTGTTTCAAAGTCTTTGCAAGGAGAAAATCGATTGGGACAGTCCGGTTTCGGATGAAATAAAAGAGCAATGGTTCAAAATCATTAATGACATGGAGGCACTAGGCAAAATTGAAATTGAGAGGCCATATTTGAGCAATCTTGTGCCACCTGAGTCAGTCGAGTCAGTTGAATTACACGGGTTCGCTGATGCATCTACAAAGGCCTATGGAGCTTCTGTTTACATAGTTTATCGTCTCAAAAATGGGGAAAGCGAAGTTTGTCTTGTAACAGCGAAATCACGAGTTGCCCCTCTAAAGGGAGAGACTATCCCAAGATTGGAATTGTTAGCCGCATTGATTTTGGCTAGGCTTATTACAAATGTTTCTGAGGCAGTCAAAGATGTCATAGACATTCAAAACGTAACCTGCTGGACGGATAGCCAAATCGCATTGTTTTGGGTTCGAAACACACAAAAATCGTTGAAGCCTTTTCTTCAGAGTCGAGTAGAAGAAATTAGGAAATTAGTTCCACCAAGCCAATGGAAACATTGCCCGACGAAACAAAACCCCGCTGACCTTGCTTCCAGGGGGGTTTCAGCCTCGAAGTTAGTCAACCAGCAAATGTGGTGGACTGGGCCCGACTTTTTACAAAAGCGTCCAGAGGAATGGCCTGTTCACGAAAATTTCGATAATTTTCCAGAAATTTCGGAGTCAACAAATGAATCTGATTTGGAAACTAATATCATTGACGTAAAAGATCATTGTTTTCATGTTGACACGACCGTTACAAACGCGCTCAATGAGATTATCGATGTTGAAAGATTCAGTGATATCAACAAACTTTTGAGAGTGATCGCTTATGCGAAACGATTCATTGCAAATTTAAGAGCTAAGGCCTGCAAAATTGAATGCAAAATTGGAGATCTTGAAGCGAGCGAAATTGCTGATGCAAAGTTGACATTAGTGAAATTAGAGCAGCAAACTCTGAAACAACAGAAAAACTTTCACGATTTGACACACAATTTAGGGCTTTTTGAAGACAAAGAAGGCATTTTGCGATGCAAGGGAAGGCTGGAAAACGCGCCCATTCCATACGATGCTAAGTTCCCTATGCTCCTCCCCAGGGACAGCCATGTAGCGAAGCTATTAGTATCAGAGGCCCATGAAATTGTCAAACATAACGGAGTACAAGAAACCCTTGCACAATTGAGAAGACAGTATTGGGTAGTGAGAGGTCGTCAGCTGGTCAGGAAGCTGATTTCTAAATGCTGTACATGCAAAAGGTTCGAAGGGAGAGGGTATAAAATCCCACCTGCTCCTTCTCTGCCAAAGTTTCGAGTCGAAAATGACTTTGCATTCATGAAAATAGGAGTAGATTTCGCCGGTCCAGTATTCGTAAAAAACGTTTACGGAGGAGATCAAAGTACATACAAGTCTTACATTCTATTAATCACGTGCGCATCTACAAGAGCCCTACATTTGGAACTCGTTCCAGATCTAAACGCAGAGTCATTCAAGAGGGGGTTCAGTAGATTTCAAGCCAGGAGGGGGGTTCCTGGGCTAGTTATTAGTGACAACGGCAAAACTTTCAAAGACAAAGGGGTAAAAGAATATTTAGTTCGAAATGGAATAAACTGGAAGTTCAATATTGAGGCTGCTCCACACACAGGAGGGTTCTTTGAACGTTTGGTGCGATCTACAAAACGATGCTTGAAGAAGTCGCTAAGAAATTCCAAACTCAATTATGAGGAGCTTTTAACCCTGTTAACAGAGATCGAGGGAGTAATAAATTCGAGGCCGTTGACGTATTTCAATGAAGAATTAGGAGAGCCACTCACCCCTTCCCATCTCATAATTGGAAGGAGAATTCTGGACAGGCCTAGCCCTGTATCTTACGAGCCACGAACACAGCTGAGTCACGAAGAAGCGACAAAGAGAGCTAACCCTTTACACCATCGATCGAGAAAAAGCAAAAACAGTCAATTGATTGCTGAGGGTGATGTCGTTACAATTTTCGAAGATAAATTGCCCAGACAAAGATGGAGGATTGGACGAGTAGAGAAGCTGTTGACGATCAAGGATGGTCAGACGAGATCAGCAGTAGTACGTGTATCAAAGGAAGGACAAAAGTCTGCAGTCATCAGGAGACCGATACGGAGACTGTATCCTGTGGAACTTGCGGAGGAGCAAACATTTGAAGAGGATGAGGACACTGGTGAACCACCTATCAGGTTTGTTTCAGATGATGACGTGGATAATATCAGAGGATAACTGTAAGTGACCACATTTACATTTGTAGATTCGTTTAGAGTAATTGTACTTGATATCTCTCGTTCCGATTGGCCTGGATTAGCCAAGCTAATCATTCGGGGGGCGGGAGAGTGTTCTGGAAGTTGACGTCAGGACAATAGTTTAGTTTAGAACAATAGAACAATAGATTAGTTGTAGTATCACGTGACTTGGAGAGAGAGTTGAGTTGAGTTATGGCGAGGCGACAAGCAGCATGGAGTCATGCAGAAAACTTGTATTTATTTAATGAGACTTAAGAGATTCGACGAGGTCGGAAAATTCGAGAGAGAACCGAAATAGTTATGGATCATTTACTTGTATATATTCGCCGTTTGTACATAGTTATTCGCTGGTAGTTTAGACGCTGATTTTAGCTGATTCACGCGGATTCCTCAGGACCCTTCAGACCATTTCAGACATTCACGAATTCATCGATTTCGCGGAGCACGCAATTATTTGCCCTATTCGATAGTTCCGACGAACTTTATATACTTTCATAACACAGCCACAAACGTAGGTTCCCAGAAAGGAAAAAATTTTTTCCACCTCTGCTTGATTTTAAACTTTGTTTGTAAGATATGTTTTCTCAATTTTCTTACTTTAACCCATACTTGAAGCCCAAGAAAGTAATGCAGAAATTCAGAAACCCAAAAAAAGTAACTAACTGTGCAAAGATTGAACCAAAAAAAGTAAGTTCCGCCCAAATTTTAGACCCAAAAGTAACCTGATCATCCCTATCCAACACATAGGGAGAGTGGGGCCACTTGTCATAGGGTCAAGCTGTCACATTCTCGTTGTAAATTGAAAGCTTCCATTGTTATGAACTTTTCTGATGTATTTGTAAGAAATACATCAAAGCGTTTCAAAAACATCGTCGGCAAAGTTTCCCTTGCTTTGTGCTTACATTCAGTTTATGACTGCGACAACTTTCTTCTGTGACAAGTAGCCCTACTGTCCCCTTCCCGAAATCCCCCCTCCCCCAGGAAAATTGGAGGCTGATCTGCTGCACTTCAAAATAGAATTCTTGTTCTGAAAAGTTTACATACTCTCATATGGCTCAAGAATTCTTATCATGATAAAAAGAATTCTTGCCATAGCAATGTGTACGAGGTCTGTACTGTACTTCCCGAGTCCCCCTTACTCCCGATTCCCCGTTCCTCATTACAGCCATGACCAAGATAACTTCGCGTATCGCTTACACTTCTTGAACTTCAGTTAATTCACAATCGTTTAACAGTGATGTCATTTGCACAGATCAGTTGTGTTGGAAGGGACAAGAAATTTATTAACGACTTTCAGGATAATTACGTTAGCACGAGGATTAATGTAAACAATGAAACTGACTTGTGTTGTTATAGTATCAACTTATAGGCCTAGGTCAAATAATTATCAATAGCCGTGACTCCTCCCTCCACGAATGAAAAGCCTGATTCCTTTTTAAGCAAGTTCTATTAAAGTTGCATGCTCGTCCCATCCCACCGACTGTTTGGCTGGGAGGAGCACTGTGAGCACCATGTGACCGAGCGCAACAACAACTCTTATTGGTCAGGCAACTAGAAACAAAATCAAACGAAATTAGTTTGATTTAGCTGTTGCCACAAGTCTTCTCTTAGCTGTTGCGATGACATTAAACTCTGGAAAATTTACCTTTAATTGTATTAAAATTGTTTTGAGAAGGAATTTCACGGTTGTCTTGGTTCCAAGGGGATTTCTGTCCTTCGGAAAAGCTGGTCATTAATTGAATAATCACCCAGAGCTTGATGCTTGTAGAAGAGGCGGTAAAGGCAACTCACGAAATGTGTCATGTTTCATCGAGGGTAGCGGTAAACTCATCGTCAATATCTTGATGAAATTTAACAGCGATATTCCTCGATATTTAACTTAAGTTCGCTTTAATTGTATTGATCTTGTCATGCGCAAAAGCTAGTCATAGTCACCTTAGTGCTGCTCATAGAAAGTTAGTGATGCTAGTAAAAAGCGCTTTTACGGGCATCTCGCAAAAGTGGGCCATGTTTGATCGAGCGTAGAAAAAAAACCGTAATAGATATCTTAATGAAATTTGATAGACGTTGTTCCTTGCCAGTTAACTTAAATTTTGATACCCTTATTGTTGATATTAATATTTACATGGTAATCATTGACATATATAGCTTGTGAGTCAAAAAAAGTTTACAGCTTTGGCGCAGGCTGTGGAATAAAAGGTATGTGACCGATATTCAAAAGCAGCCGCTATAATCTATCAGTCAAGGGCCAACTCAGATGTGAAGATTTTTTGGAAAAAATAACTCATTTTTAAGATCTAAAAATTAGAAGATGTCTGACGGGGCATGTGTTGGAATGAGAATTCCACGTTTCATTCAGGTCCATGATTTACTTGCTATTGAAACTGAAATTCTATTTCTGAAACTGATAATTGCATTAAATACCAATTTCAATGCTGAGTACATCATGGACCAAAATGGAACTTGGAATTCTTGATTCCCATACAAATCACTGGCATTTTTCTAATTGTTTAATCCTTAAAGATCAATGCTTGTACCAAAAAAATATATTTTTAATATATATACATATATATATATATATATATATATATATATATATATATATATATATATATATATATATATATATATATATATATATATATATATATATATATAATATATATATAATATATAACTTATTATATAATATATAACATATAATATAATATAATATAATATAATATAATATAATATAATATATATAATATATATATATATAATATATAACTTATTATATATATATATATATATATTATAATATAATATAAATATAAATATAATATATAATAATAAATATAATAATAAATATAATATAATATATATAATATAATATAATATATATATATAATATAATATAATATAATAATATAATATAAATATATATTTATTCGATATAAAGATTTACAATGACGAATTACCTAAGACACTAACTACAAAGTACTATACCACACGACAAGGACGCTACCAGGAGGAGCAAAAATATCATGACTACTCCCATGGCATTTAACATAGAACACATAAGACCTAAAATACAACTGATTATGCGACACAAGATGCTATTTAGCTAACACAAAAACGATTTTACAAATAAACGAAAATGAAAATATCTAAAGAGAGAAGAGAATTTACGTACAGGTTTTCATTACCAACTTATTCGAAATGTTTGGAGGCTTGGATATATTCTAGCGTTGCTGTGAGAATTTTCGCATTGGGATCAAACGATAACTGTTCATGGCCATAGAAAACACTGCAAAAATGATGAAATTTCACTACGTTTTTTGTTGGGGAATTTGGGGAAATGGACATATTCCCCATAATTTTTCAAAGTGAAATGGAAATTTCCGTTTTCCCTAAATTTCCCAGAGAAACTTGTCCATTTCTCTTACATTTTCATGGAAGAGCAATAGGGAAATTTTGGTCATTTTTGGCTGTTTGATTTTTAGTAACTCTTCATTTGAAAAATTTATTTTAAAAATTTCTCATCTAAGTTAGCCTTTGAATGATAGTTTGGGATTTTGGTTTTGCATATCGGCCTTATGATTTTTATTCCATAGCCCACCAAACGAGTAAACTTGTTTTGGCTCACTCGGTATGGCTGAGCAAGGGCAGATTTTGTAATACAATAGCATCAGTCGCTTTGGTTCACACCTCAATTCAAAGCGATTAACCAATGCAGACAAAAGAAATTCTCTCAAGCAGAAATTCCAAAACAAACGAAGCCGCAAAGTTGCCCTGAAACCAGTACGGCGAACTCTCGTTTGGTGCAGGCGAAGGGAGGTTTTTAAGAGATGTAATGTGCTCATAATGAAAGAAGAAGGGTAAATCTAAAGTTCTGTCTTGGGCATTTTGTTTATTTGACTCAAAACCGAGCAGAGGGCATTACAATTTTAGCACATTTATTGCTCAGATATACGCAGTCACTGCTCAGCTCCTGAATCAAGTAAACAAAATGCCCAAGACAGAACTTTAGATTTACCCTTCTTCTTTCATTATGAGCACATTACATCTCTTAAAAACCTCCCTTCGCCCGCATCAAACGAGAGTTTGCCGTACTGGTTTCAGGGCAACTTTGCGTCTTCGTTTGTTTTGAATTTCTGCTTGAGAGAATTTCTTTTGTCTGCATTCACTAATCGCTTTGAATTGAGGTGTGAACCAAAGCAACTGATGCTATTGTATTACAAAATCTGCCCTTGTTGTATGGCTGCATAAGTATTGTTAACCTAAAATGAAGATTGAACTCGTATCATCTGCAGCTGCCAATCTGGAAAACAAAAGATTGATAACTGTCACTAAAGCATCATGGGATACTTAATAAAACTCTATTTAATCAGATATTACAAGGCTAACACTAACTATTATCTTCGGATATTTGGTAAAGAAGTTTATTGTTTGTAAAGTAAACTTTGACTCAAAAGAAAATGTGTGACGAAGTGAAAGAATCACAGAAGACCACTTCGAACTACTCAATCAGAGCGATTCTTGGCTTGAAAGAATCCGAAGCAAATACGGCTGATCATATTCAAGAGATTTCTGATGAAAAGGTTTCAGGTAATCGTAATTTTGCTGATTTTTTATTTTGAGATTTTTCTTCAATGATGTCAAACGTGTGTCAAACAGATTTTTTTGCTTACGCGTTGGCCCGAGCTCTTGACCTCAAGAACAATTTGTCTAATCAACAAGTCCTCCAAGCTTGCAAGCAACGTTTGGGTAGTCTTTCGCAAAGATGATTTAAATTGCGTGTAAAGGAAGGTGTTTGTCCCCACCAAATAAGACAATAGCATACAGGAATCAATTGTTCGTTTGCAATAAACAAGATGCGGTTCTGGCTGGCGTTGCCGTCCTGGTTTCCTGACCCGAACCCTCTAATGATTTCTTTACGAGATGCTAAAAAAACCGTTGACATGCCGTGCCATAGTTATCAATCTTTCAAGTAAAAGACCAAATAAAAGTAAAAAGTCATTTTGCTTTCTGTGTGATGCGTGTGAACATTTCTTTCTGCTTTTAAACATAAGCTTAAAGACGTATAGACAATTGTACATATTCAAACATTGTATGAAACAGATCAACTTTGATGGAGCAAAAGGGCGAATATTGCGAAACAAACGATTCTTCTTCCAGAAAATACAAAGTGGTAAAGTGATCTGCTTACACATTTTTTGAGTGCACTCAAGAGAGCAAAACATCACGGTTGATCGTGCAGCAAGTGCAAAATCATCCATGAGACAACCAGATCGTTCTATCATAAGCAGACCTGTACCTATCTTCTTCGATAATAAAATTGTTTCAGCAAGAAGAAGCTGACAAGTTGATGCTAGCAGTGTTCCCTTGTCTAAGAAGCTGTATCGCAAAGCAAAATCAATTTGGAACAAAGTGTTAGAGTAAATTTGCAGGCAGAAGCTCTTCCTATGGAACTAACCACCTCTCTTTAGGTACTTTTGCCCTTTTGATAAGGGAGAAAGAGTAACTTTTGCAAAGTAGAAGAATCACGCCCCGGTCAAGACAAAAGCGATTTGCTGTTGTGGAGAATAGATGTCACACCTCTGAATGCACTCATTCAAATCAAAATGAAAAGAGAGGGCAAATCATTATGGTTGGCTGCAAAGAAGGTGTGAAATCTTTTCATTTGAAGACTTTGATGTTTTGTTTTACAAAAATCACCTTTTGCTGATGATTACCTTTAGAAGACAGAAAAACCAGAAAGCAAAGCAGCAGAATTTTATCGGCACATCTGTCAAGTACACCTTTTCAAAACGTTTTAGCTTGCTGAGATGCGAGCTAAGAAAATTTGAAAATTTTTATGTACAACTATGTCGGCATTCCGGTTTTCTGCAACAGTCTTGCTAGGTTACCTCCCTATATTACCTCAGTTTCATCATTTTTAAACAAGAAGTAGTGCCCAGAGCAAGTTAAAAAAGACGCTAGCATAAAGAAATTTACAGCATAGTCAACGCCTAAACACAAGAGCAATAAAGGTATTTTTGTCTCGTTAGCTGGGACAGAGCTTTCATGTGGGACAATTTTCATCCGGCATGCGGCAATCTCACCATTGTTTCATTGCCAAGCGGCAGTCCGCCTGCTCATATGAACAGACAACGAATTTTGTATTGGAATTTGGGATGAAGTGAGACAGGGACAGGCCAGTACTGTACAACACATGAGCGCATGTTTGTCCAAATAAATTGGAAAAATAACTGGTTCTTTTATCACACAGTGTGACTTTCCTGCCCAAATCAACCAGTGTTTGGGAAGAAGTAGAAAATTCGAAATCAGTCTTCCTTTTGCATCAGTTTTTCACAAAAATCAAGTTTTCCAAACACCTGATCAAAATCTTTGAGTTTACCTGCAAGCAGGTTCTACCTTTGCCCGCCAAATCTAAGCAGAAAAGACCAGTATCTCAAACTTTCACTCATGCGGTTCTTCCTTTGTCCACCAAATTCACAGAAAAGAGAGCACGATTTCAAATTTTTCACCAAAACGGTTCTTCCTTGGTCCGGCAACCTGATTTCTGACACTGGTACCGTCATGGCTACGATTACCACATGCTTTCGAAAACAGTAGTGGCCGAAACTACCGGTTTTTGAAACAAACATCATCGGTGATACATCATGTTAAAATTTTCCACCAAATGGAGGGAAAATAACAATGGAAATTTCCCATCAAAGCGACCAGTTCTGGGACAAAGGCCCAAAAAGGGTTGTTCAAAATACTTTCGTTAACTATCGGTTTTTGGAAAAAGGTTAGGAACATTTTTCCCGGTGTGACATACCTGCACTTGGGTAAGACCTTGGCAAAGAACTCCAGCCCGGTAAGCGAGCTGGCTTATACTTGCTCCATATGAGCAGTTTCTGAAAGAAACGTTTGAATTCTCAAATTAACTTGAGATTCTGATGAAATAAAAGGGCTCGTATTTTCAACATGTTTCGTTATTTCGATTCCCTCCTCCACGTTGTGGCTTTCTGCTTTATTTACCGAGTCGGGACGGCATTTAACAGTTTCTAAAGTTTTTCAAGAAATTTTGAAGTTAGATTCTAAGCAAAATCACTAGTAACTTTAGACCAGCAATACCGATTTTGATAAGACTGACCTCCAAACCAAATTGATCTTTTCGCTATGGGTGATGACTGGTAATTCCAAACTTGCCAAGTTGTGAAAACGGCAGACTTAACAGAACCGGACATAGACTCACGATATAGTCCCAGATGTCGCAACAATAGCAACAACAATGGCAATGACAACAACAACAACATAACGATAAGGACGAACCACAGATCAGGTGTACGAAAAGACCGATGAAAATCGTCGTAGTTTCACTCAATAAACAAAGCGAAAACTGGGACTGAAGTTGTTAGTCTAGTGTACGAACATGCAATCAGTCTGGAACGGATATATTTCTCAAAACGAAAATTTCTTCTAAGTCTGCCATGCCAATGTTTCTGCCTTTGGAACAGCAGGCTCAGAATGCCTAATTAGTCAATCAAACAAACTTCTGAGTTTACCAAATCTAGGGAGCTGCATAAAAAATGAAAGAGAGCGGGAGCGGAAGGGATTTAACAGAGCCGCCAAAACTCATAGGTGGAAAATATTGGGCTAAAAACCTCCGTCACGTGATAAACATGGGCCATAAAGCTATTTGCTGCTGCTCTCTCCGTCATTTATATTGTTATCTATCTCAGTTTCTGATATAGTGGTATCTGAAAGTTCGTCCTGTCTTCTTAAAACGCTCCCTGTCTTCTTAAAACGTTCCCTGTCTTCTTAATGTGTTTTACCGAATATCCCACAAAATTGGTATTGAGAACATGATGCACTGGAAGAAATAGAGCAATGTACTGCAGAAAGGCTTTCTAGAAGAGGGTTCTGAGCCACGCAGTTTGCTTTGAATCCCTGATGTCACCAAACTATGTTTGCAGATATTTAGCGGCTGTGTAAACAGCTTTTTTTCTTGCATTGGGCCACATTACTTTACGGCAAAATTTGAAATCCGTTCCACAGGCTTCCAACCTCCTCTGTTCCCCACCGACAGCACAGTTACTTTCATTGAAATCTTGTTGACAACCAGGGATGTACATCGCCTCAATAAAGCCAGCACTTTTCTACGCTTGCACTCTAGAATCATTGGCATCATCTTCAAAATCTACGAGTTCAAATGAAAACAGGAAAGTACAGAGTTCTAAGATTCGACGTAATCGGACAACATTCACCACATTTCAACTTCATGAGCTGGAAAGAGCATTCGAAATGACGCATTACCCTGATGTTTACACTAGAGAAAGCTTGGCAGCTCGAATCTGCTTACCAGAGGTCAGAGTTCAGGTGAGTGGTGGCCAGAGCTCTAAGTTCAAAGGGTAAATTCCATAGGGCAAAGTTTAATTCCACAATGACGTAGACATTTTCATAACTTTTGCATGGGAGCAAGCTTAGTTGCTGCGATTTGCTTCCCAGGACTTAGAGTTCAAATATAAAGGATATCCAAGGTTCAAATTTTGGAGCTCTTGGTTTGATTCTAAACAATGGTAATTCTGGCGTCGTATCAAAATTGTGCTGATTAATTAAAGGGTTGGCAGTGCTGTCTATTTATAAGAGAACACTTTCTATTTTTGTAAAAATGTAATGAAAATTTAATACGATGTCAGAGTCCTTTCTTTGAAAACTTACTTTATTTTGACATCGCTGGAGAACAATAGAAGTGCTGTTTTTGAAGCAACCACTTACTTTGCCTTTTCTCTGCCATAAATCAGCAGTCACTTATCAGATTGAAACAAACAAGGTCTGAAATTGTAACTTGAAGCCTGGTTCATGGAACTGTGTAAAAACCGAGATAATGGAAACTATAGCTCCTCCACAGCACCACCCAATGGGGTACAATTTTTGTGGACACCCTGTGTGTTATGTTTTTGACCAAAGTTAACCAATAGCAATCAGTGAGATTTATTTTAACAAAAGTGAAAAAATTCTTCTTAATTAGCAGTAGTTGTTAATTCCCTCCTTCATCAAAATCTTATATTATTTCACATAATCCCTTCAACCATAATTCGAGACATTTTAGTTACCGTAATAGCATTTATTATAAAAGCAAATGGTTAAATGATGTAACCAGTTTTCCTAATTCGATACATTTTTAAAGAGGCCATTCCCAATTTATGTGAAAAAAGTCAAATTGTCAAGTTTACGAAATTATACAGCGAGTTTTGTGGCCTAAGGGATTACCAAGACTCGCGATGCTGCATATTAAATGTTACATCAACTTATATTAAATGGTTTGCTGAAATCAATTGGATTCTAGAAGCAAAGAACAGAATTGAATGTTACAAAATTGTTTGAAATAGTGGGTTTTTTAAAAGGAAGTTGCAGTGGTTCACAACCATCAATATTTGATTGTTATTTAATCTTAAATTTTCTTCCATTTGAGTTTCAGCTCCATTGTACTGAGGTCTCTTCTTGGTATTGTGTTTCTGTTCGAATTTAGGTGAACAAATGGGATATTTTCTCACATTTTCCCTGGGATTCTGGCAGCAAGGACTAGCCTGGATAAGATAACCAGGGCGCTTCTCTTCGAATTGACTATTCGATTTGACTTGGCTGCCATCTCTTAATCCCTTATTTTTAGCGCCATTGTCTCAACTTCTTTGCTTCTATCTTGTGATACAGTAAAATCTCACCTGCTCGAATAAGAACCTAAATTATGACTGTACTGAAACTTCTACCCTAAAATCTATTTCGTATTTTGGAACTTTTCACCTCACTTTCTGTTGATGACTTTGAAGGTGGTGTTATGCCGCAGTGCTATAATCATTTGAATTGACCTCGCAGCCAGAACATTCGGGTGGAAAAGGTTCGAACCCACGTCGAACACCACCCCTTGAGCGTGAGGACAAAGTGTCGCGGAGTCGTTTTTATCCTTCTCCAATCCTGTGATCCTAGTACTTGGTGCTAAGACAGCCCAGGGCTACTCATTAACTTTCAGTACAGGGGCTCCATGCCAATATTTGGGGTCTGAAATCTTACTCTAAATTAATATTTGGGGTCTATGGATAACAACAAAGACAAAATGCAATATTTGGAGGCCAAATATCTGAAGAAAGGAAGAATTGTGCAATTTGGTGCAATTCATTACCTTGGCCCATTCAATAAATGTCTTTCTGCATTTTTGGCTCCAGAAAGAAACAACAATATTTGTGGTCTCCTAAACATTAGGCTCAATATTTAGGGTCCTGCAAATAGATTTTGAAAGTTGCCTCCCTGAGTAAAACAGGGTAATACCGTAACTTCACCTTCACCATCTGTCTTGGTTCTTAATTTGAAGGACAAATACATTGATCTTGTTTTAAGCTGTGACAATCCAAAGCATTATTTGATTGTTGTGTAAAATGAAAATGATAAATGTAGCTCCTCATTCATCTGATAGGTCCAATTAAGTTTGTAAAATTTTAACGACTGTAAAATCAAGCTTGTGACGACCTTCCACCAAAAAGCTAGTGTTTCATCCTTTACCACAATATTTTGATTTGACACAAAGATATTCCATAGACAGAAAAATGAAGCTTCACTGAAAAGACCTTCTTGACAAAATCTAAGAACCCAAGTTTTAAAAACCTGCAAGCTGATTTCATTAGTGCTATTCTTTGCATAAGAACGAAAATAGCTTGGTTATAGGCTCTTATATCTTGGTTTCATGCCCATCTCTTTGTTTTTAGGTTTGGTTCCAAAACAGACGAGCTAAATGGAGACGACAAGACAGAGGATATCCTTACGACTACGACTTACAAGACTACCCAAGTCCTAAGCAATCACCATACTTCATGGACACATACAAAGGCAACAAAGACATTTACTCCATTCGACAATTTGGTGCCTCTCCACTTAACACCTTGAATAAACCAGTTGATCAACAATGTAACTGCAAACACTGCCAAGAGATGATTTTAACAATCAGAGGAAATGGGAACCCAAGAAATTTACCACCATCAACGCGGAGTCTACCACTAATATCGAATAAAGGAGAGCCAATTTATGTGCCAGTTGCCAAGTCCTGTCGTTGCAGGCTTGATGATGACGCCACTGTAAACTCATAGCTGCATTAATTCAAAATTGGTTGGGTTAATTGTGAGATTCGAATAGGCCTTTGGCTGTCCATGAAATGTGCAACTGTTTGAACGACTGTAAAATTGAAATGAGTCCACGTATACTTTCTTTATAAAAACTAAGAATTTAGTCAAGTACTGAAAGTTTCGTAAAATTACCCGATTTCGAGTACTCAGAGTTTCTTACGAGTTTCTTAAAAGTTCCATAACAATCTTCATGTTCATTACCTGTGCCCTCATGAACATTTCAACACAAACCTTTTCTTAAGCTTTCCACTGTTCGGACTTAATTCAATGAAATGTCATAAAATTCTCTTCCTTCACATTGGCAGTCTTTTTCAGCCATATTTTCTGGTCTGGAATTGCAGAGCTCCGTCACGTGTGTCCTTTGGGAATGTTTGGGCTTCAGTCGCCTATTGGCATCTCTTGCTCATAGGAGACGTAGACCCAAACATTCCCATAAAGACACATGTGACGGAGCTCTAGAGTTCTAGGCCAGAAAATACGGCCAAGAAGGACCGTCGATGCCAAGGAAGAGAATTCTATGGCATTTCAACGTAGGCAAAAGATGAGTTAACTCGAAGAAGAATGAATATTTCATGCCTTTCCACTCCTCCACAGAACGATATAGAATTTCCTCGCAGAGGCATACAGGCTCTGAATTATAACTGCGGTGTCAAACTACTCATCAGCTGATAAACCACGTTGTTATCGATAGCAATGTGTCAATGTGTGTCTTAGTGTGTATTATATGTGTAAATAAATGTAAATTAAATTGATTTATTTGTGTAATCTTTCTGTTTCATGACTTAGGATTTAGCAACTGAAAGTTGGGTAAAATGAATTGACGATAAATTCTCTTCGCTTACTGATTCATTTCATATTTGTGTCTACTTGAAACTAGTTAATTCGATCCACAAGAAAGTGAAGTTTATGGCTCGAATCAAAGCTTCGAAGAGCAGGGGTAGCTATCATTTGCCAATTCAAAGCACCTGCAAAGTCTCTCATAAATGACTCTTCACTTGACAAAAATGTCCTCTTTCAATTGAAATGCATCTTCTTTAACTTTCTACTTTATTTAAATAGAGTTACCTCTAGCCTTCGCGCAAACTTTACTCCTGCGCAGGAGAAGAGAGGGAAAACGAAAATTAACTTTTCTACTGTCCCTTTTCTCTCGCTTTCTCCTGCGCAGTAGTAAAGTCTGCGCGCAGGCCAAGTCACCTCGGCCTCTGTTTTCGTTTGATAAACACTTTGTAAGTTGGGCTTCTTAAGTAGGACCTCTTTTTGAAAAAGTTTCTTGTAGAGCTTCTCAATTTTTAAATATATAATTGGTGCAATTTATCAAAATTTACCGAGGACCACTTCCCGAACCAAAAACTACAAGGAAGGACCAAATCATAAACAGAAATTATACTGTTTAGCATCATTTGGGTTGGGGATACACTTTCTATTTAATACCATAAGCATCATTAAAAATTGGCAAATCTTCTTCATTTTGAATTACCCTTTGATCGCTTATAGTAAGGCCTCCTTACTTTTCGGAAGATGTTACTACAGTTTTTATACAGTAAGCGATTTTTGACAAAATTTTAGTGTCAAGCTACTTGCTCATTTCCAAGATCCATTACAGTCAAATTGGAAGAGGTGTACCATGTGAATTCGAAGAATATTTGAAAATAGATTTTCATGATTGGATGACTGTTCGAATATTGCTTTGTTATTTGCTTCCGTTCTGTTCGAATATTGCTTTGTTATTTGCTTCCGTTCTGTTCGAATATTGCTTTGTTATTTGCTTCCGTTCTGTTCGAATATTGCTTCCGTTGGGCTGAGCTTATGAAGGATTACAAAAAGATTTCTTTCCCCTGGAACTCACAATGAACAAAATTATTCAAGGATTTCTTAAAGTCCCTATAGATTCGTTATATAATCGAGTCCCTATAGATTCGTTAACGATTCCTAATTCGAACGCAGTGCATCTTGGCAAAAAGTTCCTCGTCGCCATCTTTAGCGTAATCATATATTGCGTTTTCAGCGCCAAGCACTGGTATCGCAGAAATAGAGCAGACTTAATCGAGTCCGCGACCCCTTGTCATGACGCTCAATTGGTGGGGTCTTACTGGGTATCGAACCCATTCCGCTTGACTGTTCTGGCTTCAAAGTCAGAGAGGATTGCACCACTGCACCACAACACCTTCAAATTCCAGACCTTCAAGACAAGTTTTGTGATGAAAGTATTGATAAGAAAGACTAGTGTTAATTGATCGTATTCTGCAACTCATCTACTGACCATTCTACGTTCCAAAAATCTACATGTTACGTTAGACACATCATCATTTTGACACAGATACATTTTGTAATCGCTAAGGCAATCTTATGACTGAAGTTAGGACAGCTAACATTTCTGGTGACTGGACGAGACAGACATTTAAATTACACGACCGTTAAGGCTGATCTCCACTGACGCAACAACATAGACTTGCAGCAACCCTTCGTTTACATTAGGCTGTTTTAGCAAGAAGACGTTAGTCAAGAGGACGCCAGCATAATTCTTTTGTTGGAGGAAATGAATTACACAGCGAAATCAACTTTAAAACTTTTGCAAGTCTGGAGGGACTTCGCATACGTTCTGTTTTTGAGACTGACAACCTGAAAAGAGTACCTTTGAAGGCCGCTCCCAAGGAAAAGAAAGGGAAGCTAAATACTGTGTGAGCATCATCAAAAGTGATTGAAATGCGAGAACGTAAAATCTTGAGGATTTTTCTGTCTATGAGCAGCTTTCTAGGAAGGAAACTGCTTAAAAATTTGGATGCTCCAAGAAACTTACACGCATCTGCGCTTTCAAAGACGCCCGCGCCTTGCTACTAAAACAGCCTATTATTGACTAAGTTCTTTCTGCTATACTCTATGACTAATTTTCCTTGATTGTCTTGGTAGAACTTTGTGGAAATCGTTTGTAAATCGCTTTTGTTACTTTAAGAATACACGCTTGCATAATACATTGTATAAATAACGCACCAAGTCCTTTGAATAACGCTGCTGCTCCTTCATCGCGGCAGATGGTCTTAGCACAATCAGACACGCCATCATAATTTGTACAGAGTGGGACAACACCCATGCCATTGTCTGTGTCATCGATAATTGTCCTAGTGCCTTGTATATGCAGGCGAATAATAATAGTCTCTAATGGGAACAGCAGCAGATCTGTGAATATCGTCGACACAAAGCCAGCCAGTAGTTGTATGTAATAAGTCTTTCCTGTATGGATTGATATTTCATCTTTGAATTTAGATTTATCAGGTTTTGCAGACCCATGTTTTATGATTACTCTTTCGATTAATGACTTGATGATGTAATGAAGCATACCATGTAACAAAGTAGGTGCGATTAGTGAGTATAATGGTAGAAGACGGCCATGGCCATGTGAGCTGTACCATCCAGCAAGGCGATAGAAGACATCTTTGAAGTACGCCATCAGAGATCTGGATTCATCGAGTTGTTGGCTCTGGAAAAAAGGAAATTGGTTAAGGATACCGTGACAGCGGATCCTACAACTACAAGATGGGGGGAATGTAGTCTTTCAAACAGAAATTTTTAATCGCGTTCTGTTATAAATTCATATGGAGGGTTGATTTACTACGCAATGCATCATTTATACTGATTTACTGTCTAAATGCTTGTCCTAATCTTTAATTATACAGTGACGCGGTTTTAGCTCAATCTGATTTGCTTTCCAACAATTTGAATGGTAAGAGACTGTTTTCCTGGACAGAATATGGCTTCATGATGACAAGGAAGCTGATAAACGATGTGTTCTCACATAAATAGTACAGACAGTAAGGACGAAAAAGAATTTCAGAATCATTATCTGATGAAACAGGACATTTCTTATGTTTCAGAGTAATCTGCGAAATGTGATGATTTTAATTGTGGGGAAAACATAAAAAATCGATTTGGGCCTCCATTGGGGGGGGGGGGTATGCGAAGTCTTATGACTTGGTAGCCAGATTTTGCAGCATCATTTTTCAAAGAAATTGGATTCATTTGTGACTCACACGTTAGGCCAAATGTCGTTTGGAAAGGCAGAAACTCAAAACACCGAATACTCCCCGTCGTGCCTACACTGCAAGAACACAACGTGTACTACCTTCCCATGCAAAAATAAAGTTCGATATTTTTAAACAATCAGCTTTTGAACAGGTGACAATGTTAAATGACCTTTCATACTCCAGATTTTGTAATAATCTGCTACAATTTAAGAAATATTTGAAAATCTCTTGTGAATGACCACGCCCACTAATCAAAAATCCTGTTACGGAATTAACCTAAGTTCGTACACAACCCACAAGCGACGTTTGTCTCAAAATTAAGTTGTGGGTTGTTAAAAACTATTTACAAATTTGAGAAATTAGTAGGTTTTATGTTCCTCAAGAATGCTAATCCACAACAGTGGGGAGGATTCAAAAGTTTGAGGCGGCTTATATAAAAGTTAAACACAACTTCAAAATAATAATTGATTACATCAGATATTCAATGTTTTTGAAGTTGACTTTTCTGGGGACTCTATAAAAATTCTTCTATTATTGAACAACTCCTGTTTTGTTATGACCCAGATGCAAAGTCAACAGTAGGTTAGACTGGGTACAATATCAAGCATTATTGCGTACTGTTATATGTACAAATATACCGAATGAGTCAAAAAAAAAAGTTTACGCGTTTGGCGGGGTGTGGAATAAAAAGTATGAGGCTGATATTCAAAACTAAAATGTTCATCTATCAATCAAGACTCACTTAGATGAGAAAATTTTGTTTAGTTAAATCACACATCTCTAAGACCCAACAATAAGAGAAATGCCTGTATAGGGTTTGCACATGAATCAAAAAGTCTACGTTCCATTCTGGTCCACAATTTACGTAGCATTGAAGTTCACATTGCAAGTTTCAGAAATAGAATTCTAATTTCAATAGCTAGTAAATAAAGCATCAGAATTGAAGGAGGAATCCTTAATACCCCTTACTGAATTCTCCTAATTTCTGGGTCTAAATAATGAGTGATTTTACCAGACAAAATTTTTTGCCATCTAAGTTAGCCTTTGATTGATAGATTAACATCTTCGTTTTGAGCACTATCGGTCACAAACTTTTTATTCCATAGCCCGCCGAACATGACGTGTAAACTATCTTTGACTCATCACCTGGTCACGCAGTTGCGGCATGAAACTTTCATGTAGTTTTTGTTCCTGCTGCTCTGCAAAGTATTTCTGAGGTATTTCTCAAAGATTTGCCGACCTGTGCTGTCCATTATATCAGTTCAAAAACTTCCTTTGCATTCATAGTTGCTACTGGCAAGTCTTTTCATTAATTTTGCTCTGGTGATGTTTTTG
Source organism: Aurelia sp. 3 sensu Dawson et al. (2005) (assembly GCA_964020215.1). NCBI lineage: Eukaryota > Metazoa > Cnidaria > Scyphozoa > Semaeostomeae > Ulmaridae > Aurelia > Aurelia sp. 3 sensu Dawson et al. (2005). The sequence continues at coordinate 19,841,443 of OZ026580.1, forward strand.
TTTAATACTGTTACGATAGTTTCTCAACTTCTATCTTTGAAACCTATTTCTGACTTTTCAGAGTAGAATTTCAACGCTTTAACTAATGGTGTCTCATCAGATAGACGTAATGAAACAACAACCGCCATCTACCTTTCAGGACATCTATTAAAGTTGGTTGTTCTTTGCATCTTTGATTGGAACTTTTTACTGTTACTGTCCTTAATTCCGAATACATATGGTATGGGGCTTCGGTGAAATGCATTTCTTGCAGTTGGAGATCAAGAAGAATGCTACATTGTTTAATGTTCTAATATTTCTGCCCGAGAAGAGTGATATTGTATCAGCCTGATATCAGACTATAAAGATTCTTTCTTACTATGAAACGATATTAATTGAGCTATGAAGTAACATGCTGCGAGGAAAAACTTTACTAAACAAGATGACAAAATCGTTGATAAGCAAATCTTACCTGAACTGAATCCACAAGACTTGCAGAGTAAAATGGAAGCGTTAGCACAATTCCAAGACTGTAAAGACACAAAAATGGATCTAAAATGAACTACTGTTTCTTTATTGATTTGTGAAGACCCATTACAAATCTTCGAGACTAAACGATTCTTGTTTTTGTCTATGAAACTGAAATTTGAAACGGTGAATGGCATAAAGCACAAATACTGTAAGGAATAAGTAAGAGAAATAAACACCAAAATTTGCTTTCAATTTATTGGCTCGTAAAACATTTTCTTTCTCAGTAATAGTTCTCAGCGTCAGGCAAAAATATTTGTCAATAACTACACTACAAGAAATATAGTCAATTTTCACCAAGTATATAGTGCTTTTTGATATTAATCCAGAAACAACAGATTCTAGAAAAGGTGTTATGTCTCCAGTCAAAATCAGTACTGTGATAAATTAGTTTTACAATTGTTTTCAGTTGATCAGGTGTGAGGAGACAAACTCTATGTTGAGGTCAAGAAAGAGCAAAAAATATTTTGAGTATACCATTTCAAGATTTGATGTCCAACTATCGCCTTGAAACTGACACTTTCTTCTTTGGACAAATCCCTGTTTTAAAATATAATTTTGAAAGTATTCAAGACAATGGGAAGCAAATTATAAAGATACCAGTGGCATTCAAAGTTATCTCATTTCAATGCGATTTGGAAATAAAACTTTAAAAATAAACTTAAATTGTTACAACTAGTCCAGCTCATTTTATACCTATCAACCTGAACTGAAGCTATGGTAAAAAATGAGTCTTTACCTTGGCAAGTGCATCAGCTCACTAATACCAACTTCAGTGAGGATCACTATTCCTTGAACAACACAAGATGTACCCCAGCCTTTCCACAATGCTCCTGTACCCTGCAAAAATAAAAGAATCATCATTCTGGAGAAGCTACCTACAGTATTTCTGTTGGCAGGCAAAAGTGCTTGATTGAATAATTTGACACCTTTTCACAATTAATTGGCCATCATAACTTTGAAGAAGCAAAAATCAGCACAAACCATGGGCCATCTTCAATAGACTTCAATCCAAAGATTGCTCAAGATTGCTTATTCTTAGACTGTGCAAGCTGATTAGAGGAGAAGAACTAAACACCAGTTTTGCTCCAGTGGTGCCATATCTTTTTGTAACATTGCGAAAGTGAAGGTGTGGAATTGCGTCTTTTAGTGCCAAGTGCTGGGATCACAGAGCATCTAAGCGCTAATCAAGTCACTGACTCCTTGTCATGAAGCTGAAGTGGTGGGGCACTGTGTATTGAAAGCACTCTCCCTGACTACTCTGGCTGCAAAGTCAGAGGATCACACCACTGTGCCACAGCAAATGGAACATGATTCCACAATTATTCTTAACTAGCAATGACAAAAGTTTGCAAATGTGGCATTTTGAGTATTGAAAACAAACACAGACCTGGCCGTTTGTGGCGCGCGATCGTGCACGCGCACCTCATCACGCACCTCTTGCCCTCGAGAAGTGTGATTTGTCACGCGCCTAAAGTCTTGTTGCCTCAAAATCACGCACCTCCTCTTTTATCGTTGAGTGTTGGACATTGTATATGAGTGTTGGATATTCTTGAAAACTGATATCCTTTTACAGAAAGGAAATCAATAAATTAATTCATCCAAATGAAATAAAGTATTGGTGCTCGATTCATTAAGTGCTGCCAATCATAGCTGCTTTCAATCCAAGAATTTCCTGTCCGTGGCAATGACATAATATCATAATTCGGACAAGGTCACAGAGATTACATGGAGACAAAACATGACGTCGGGATGCATGTGTTCCGAATCTATGGACCCCGTTGATCGTAAATTCAATGTATAAATGCGATGTGGAGATGATTTGATGTGGAAGAAACGAAGATACTCAGTTCCCCTTCATCCCAGGACTACCGCAGTGATACAGAGTAACTACATGGAAAAGCATTCATCATCAAACGGCCTAAGTACAAGCGTCTGAACACAAAGGAGAATGCGATCGTTTCTGTTGATGTTAGCCATTCAAACTACAATATCGATATTCCCTTCATCCTCGTTATTTCAACTCATTTCCAATGTTATTTTGTAATACTAAGTGCCTGAATACTCTTTTGTTGTCCCCAACCTCCAAAACCCTTTGGTCACGGATTGAAATAAAGCACTTAAAATCACGCGCCTTGATATCAAGGCGCGTGATTTACCGCGCACCACTAAAATTACTTACAGCCAGGACTGAAACAGGAGCTTACTATGAAACAGGTCATTAGTTCTGTTGGCATTAAAAGATTGACACCTGTCTTGCAAATGTTGTTCATTAAAATCATGTTCTAATACCTGTCACAAATATCATTCATGTACAGCTTTTCATTTGGTATCAAAAATTTCAGTCACCCATGAAAGCTGTTTTGTGACTACAACTGCAAACAGACAAATGCATATTCCAAAAAACAACAGACAATAAAATAAAGAAGGCTTTGTTACCATAGCCTTTGACCCTTGAGCCCTCCAAACATCGTCAGTACTATCATCATTTGTCCATGCATCCAATCCATAAATGGTTCTGATTTATGGATTAGTTACATAGCTTTTGCCAAAACAATGGCTTGCAAAAATAATTACCTGTCCTCTCTGTATCCTGACCATCAATTGAAATACAGAGAAAGGTGTCATGTGATATTTGAGAGCAGTGTGATTGACCTAAAAACACAAAAACCAGATGATAACTGAAAAAATTATACACAGCAGTTACAGTACACTACCACACCATTTTTTGTATCAAGTTATCAAAGCCTACAAAAATACAAGAATACATTAATACAAATTGGACTACATAACTACACAAGAAAACTACAAAATTACACAAAACAAAACTGCATGGGGTGTGAACTAGTTCATCTACCCTGCAGCTAACATTTAGGCATGGAACATAGCAAGGACTAGGCAAATCAATGAAAATTAAAACAAAAAAGGGGTGAGGGAGAGATGGAGAGAGAAAGAGAGAGAGAGAGGAAGGATGCAGCTCAGTTCATTTGACTAGTTTCCAAGATGTATTCTAAGGTTGCCAAAATGATGTAATCTATTTCGGGTGCAACTAAGCCTAGAGTCTCCATATAACAAGATATCTAAAAGTGCACACTGAAATAAATCACTTGATGTTGATTCCTTTTTCAGACAGAACATTAGACACCGTTTGAAGGAGGAGTATTCTCAGGTGACTGAAATCTTGGAAAAGCAGTATGCAATGTTAATGCTGCATGGTTTGTAATTTTTGACTGATAGAAAAACACAGCTTTCTTGTCTTCCACAGTATGCAGCTCTGCCATGACTTTCATCCAAGAGTTCAATGCACAAAACACTTGGAAGATGAAGTATTCTTCCTTATGAACAAGAGATACAGTAGGTTATGTACGAAATTAATGTGCATAAAGGATTGAAATTCTGATAGGTTCCTTTTTCAAAAATTTCTTCTGATAGATACCAGGCAACCCGGATAAATAAAGATAACATTGATAATCACCTGACATTGTCTTCTTATCACTATGACTGGATATGACAAAATCTCTTGAACATACAAGCTGCAAAATAAATCATATAACAACTTCAAGGAGTGGTCTCTAAAAAATGAAACTTTGTTTTCTAAAACAGCATGTCTCTTAAACACACACAGAAACAGCCACACAAACAATATGCATTTTGATATATAATACTTTTCATGATGCAATGTTCATGTGATTCACCTCAAACCAGTGTTTGGCATCTTTTTATCAAACAATAATCATGTGAAGAATCTCTTATTTTAAACTTGCAACTGGATTCAATAGTATTACAAATATATACAGGGCAGAAAAATTGAATTGTCATTTCTTCAACTATATACAGGTTATATTTTGCCACCCTTTTACAACTGGAGATTTCAATGTTGCCATGAAACTCCTAATCAAATCCAAAACTTCACATATCAGCCTACCTGCCAATGCCAAGACTAAAACCAGCAAGTCTTTCCCAATTTTCTGCAAAGAAAGCAGAAAAATACTTGTCAATGTTGCAATTTTGAAAGCCAAAAAGATGAATGTATTCTTCTAGAACAATAAAATTTTTTAAAGAAATGTTGTGCCTATGCTGGTTTAAAAAGCTCATTTGAAGATGGAATAGACCTTTTCCAGTTTGGGGAAAAGGACTGAGGAGAGTGTGGCCCATACTGACAGCCTTAGCAATAGTAGGAAATCAAAGAATCCCCTTCTTATGGCTTGTTTCCATCTCCCTGCAGACTGGAGATCTTCTTTATTCATTTGGACCTTTCGAGGATCACATGACACTTGCTTACTGTAGAATAAGTGTTTCTTTCTGAATTACTTAGCCATCTGGTCATCCTTTCATTCACTGATCGGAACATTTTGGACCATTTTATTCCATGATACTAAACAAGAAACTTTATCTGGCAGTGATTGAATAGCTTACAATTATTTTCGGAATTTTTCCTATCTCAAATTGGTCACTCCATTCTGATTCCATACTAAGAAAGTATCATGCATACATATCTACAGTTAAAATTTGCCTTGCCATATACAATCCAATCTCTGTGGCTGTTTGCGTCAGTGAAAAATCCATCTCTTCTTTATGTTTGCCAGACTGGAAAGTTTAAATAACACATACAATATCTTTGGCAATGCAGATACAATATCTGAACCACCCAGCTGGCAATAAACAAAACACCTACTACAGCAATAAAGAATAAACAAAACACCTGTATTGTTATGGTAGAAACATAAAAAATTGCTTATAATTGTTTCCTTGGTGGAAAACTGACATAAGTATGCCTTTTTATAGCATGAAAGTTCCACAGTGTTTATTTCACCCAATGGTTTGCCATTTTGCCTTTTTTGTTTTGGTTTGAACTGATTGATGATCGATTTCAACTCTTGATTTCACTTTCGTTTCTGACAAGAAAAAATGATTTTAAAATGCATACCATCTTCTGTCGCATTGAAAGAGCCCTTTGAAATCGACTTCAAAATTCTTGCTTCTGCTTCACTTAAAGAATCACTCTGCCTATCCTGAGGGAGTTGCTGCTCTGCAGCCATGTCCTGATCATGAGGGCTTAGGCCATACTGCTCAATATCTCGATGAAGGCCTTCTGGCCGTTCGCTCCCACTTCTTGGTGCTGCAGTTTCTTCTGCTTGCTTCATGCCGAATAAACTATTGAACACCATCTTTGAATCTAATTCTGCGTTACAAGATACATCATCTGAGCTTCAGTTCTTTCGATTTCAGAATTCTTGTGGACTTCAAGTCTGTTATCTGAACCAAAGCACTGCACAACACCACTGCGTCTGTCGACTTTCCAGCATCAATACATATGCCTTCACCTTATTATAGTTGTTGTCGTTGCGATCAAACTAATTTGGACAACATTGGACAACTAAGGAATGGAAAATAAGAAACTATGTAATAAATCCAAACATTTTAATTCAACGCAATTAAACCTCGTTTTGACTTGACCTTTGATCCAATTCAATCATGTGATGGAGGCAAAATACAGATTGACAACTAATCAACCAAATGGCGACTCAGAAAATAGACATCTTGAAGGACAATCTGATGTTTGAACGAACACATGCAGACCTTGGAAGAATTGAGAAAACTAAAGGGTAAGTTTGAAGGAAGAATAAAAATATCTTCACTCCGTGTCGATCTCTTCGCTCATCAGAGTGTTCATTTAAAAAGAAACGACTTTCTTGGGTCCGCTGGGACCCGAATTGAAATCCAGTCATTCCACAGGTAGCGGGGGAAATTAGTGTATAATGGAATTAGTGCAAAATGAATACAAATACCTCTCTTTCTTGTCTCAATTTCTGAACTTGACAGAAATTGAGACAAGAAAGAGAGGTATTTGTATTCATTTTGCACTAATTCCATTATACACTAATTTCCCCCGCTACCTGTGGTCATTCCTACTGCCATGGAATAGACCTTTTAGCTATTCTGAAAAAGAATGTGGATCGAACGATATTTCATCATAATTTGTAGAATTTTCGAATATGCACAATGGTGATCGAAGCTCCAACGCCATTCAATCGAACCTTGCGCATCAAAATGTATAAAAATATCGCTCGATCCAGGCTCTTTTGTAGAATAGCTAAAAGGTCTATTCACGACCAACCTACTGGTACTCAAACAATCATCCCCCCCACCAAATGTCGATAAAACAGAGTGAGTTATTGTGATATAATTTCTATAGGTAGGTATATAACAAATATTTTTTTACTGTCACTGACTGATCTAATGATTTATAGGCATCCCTCACTAAAAGTTGACGTTTCAAGCTGTAGAATGTTTCATTCAACTAGCTGTGAGGAGATATAACTTATTTGTCCTGTGCTGAAATCAAATAGGATACCGATTCCTATACTATGACATGAAATAAACATACATTCCATTATTGTTTTGATTACTCGTAAAGTGATAGTTTCAGGGGGCTCATCAGTAAAGTCTTGAATAAGAATGCTGAGTTTGATAGATCTTACATTTTTGTAAAAAGATATAACATGCTGTTGATATTGCAACCCCCCAATCAACCCCAAGACATAACAGAAAAGTCCCATAACCCAAAACTTTGCACCTCAGCTTTTCTTGAATCAAACAATGTAACCAAGAACTTTCTCGACACCAAAAGCAAATTTTGCAAATAAACTTAAAGGGGCTTAAAATCCTTAATCAAATAAATCACTCATTTACATATTCATATTTTCATTCATCCTTCCTTTCATTTATTCATTTGTTTATTCCATCATTAATTCATTCATCTATTCATTCATTCATTCATTCATTCATTTAATTCATTCATTCATGTATGCAGAATTTGATGGTCAGCAACATTGTTTATGATGGAATTCCACCTTCAGCGTTCATTGTCAATGGGTGATAGGTGACTTTTCTTTGTTGAATACTCAACTTGCATAACATGAAACTTTCATGATCAAAAATTGATCCTAGATGCACTTAGTAAATCAAATAAAGATTAACAAATAAATAGTATGACACAATATGGAGCTACTCTCAAAACATTGTTACATTTAATTCCTATACCAAATGATGTCTGTGAAAACAGTGGCCGAGTTATTTTTGCGTGGCAACAGTTTCCTGCAAAATAGAACCTTTTACTGTGTACGTTTTACTATGTAAAGTAAAACTTGATATGTTAAAATTGTTTGAGATCAAATCCAAACACAGACATGAAGTTGCAAAGGAATTGTAGATAACCTGGAATAATTGTGACATCAAGAAAATAGGAAATGATGTAATGTAATAAAGAAGTATACAGTACCTCCAAAACATATGTATACATTTGATTAGCAAGTTTATTGCAAGAAGCTGTATATCTTGCAATGGCATTTTGCACAAAATATGTTCAAAAAGACCAAGTCTGGTCTATTTATCTTGCATGTGAAATTTGTCAGCCATTCACAACTGCAAAGCTACCAAAGTGATTTATGTCCTACATTTTTTTCAGGGGAAGATCATATGCATATTTGTTGGTTGTTGGGAAGTTTTTAAATGCTTTTGGGATATTTCTGTGTTATGGAGTGTTGAAAGATGTCTCATTGTTGCAGTTTCTTTTTCTTGTCAAAATAACGTAAGTAGTACACTTTAATTGGTATCAGTGAAATCTTCAGAAATTTTTCTGTAGTCTAGAACATACTAAAACTTGGTTACAATCATTCTGCCATGTATATATCCATTTTTTAAATGCCTGCCTTTTGTTGGTTCTTTTTGATGAAGGGTTTCTTAAGGACATTTGGACATAGACATCTCTGTTTTATACTAAAGATGGAGTTTGCTAAAGCTAAAGTTGGAGTTTGCTGAAGATGGAGAGATTACTGGAGCTAATCTTGGTAATGAAAATTATCACATCTGTAAATTATACTAAACAGAGTGATTTGTTTCATGTCTCATTGTGTGAGAATATGTTGCAAGTGGTTTAACCATTCAGTGTTACTATTAGGGAAGGATTGTACTGTATACTTTTATGTTCTAATTTTTGTGTGAAAAGTTTAATCTCTATGTCTGATTCTGTTCCTTGTTTCATTTCATCCAGAGTTTCATGTATTTGCGTGGTACTTCAAAGACCCTTCACAACTGGCAAAAGAGTTTCAAGGACACAGGTTTGTTTGTCAAAATGACTATCATCATAACTTTCATCCATTAGTTGAAATCTAGATAGCTAAGTCAATAAAAGCTAAACCCTTGTGATGGCTTTCAATCAACGTGTGAAAAAGCTGCATATATACTGGATGAGTGAAAAAAAGGATCTGGCATTTGAAACATTGCTGCTCCCTGAATATCAAATCAATGATATCAAACAGGTCTTTGTTTTATTTTGGATATGTCCTATTATGTTCACACAGTTTTAATCAGGCCTTCCTTCAGGAGGAATGGGAGATTTACTACAGAAAGCCTATCTTGAAAACTTGCAAAATCGAGTGAAAACAGCAAGCAAGATTTCCCTTTGTTCTCCTTTCTAGCAATTATGACACTTGGATGTATTCATGTATTTTGTCCTCTTGGAAGAATAGATTCCCCTTGAATAAGTTATTCATACTAGGGAGAAGACCCAAAGAGGAATCCATGTGCTAAAGCAAACTGAAATCATCGCTGCATGCATGCTCGTAGTTTTAGCACATTTTTTAAGGTTTCTTGAAGGGAATTTCTTTAGAAGATCCCTTACAGAATCAGAATGGAGTGACCAACTTTGGCCAGGAAAAATATCATTGCATACATACTACTGGAGCTGTAGCCTTTTAAATGCCAGGGGCTGTTTTGACTCACCGGTACCACCAGTAAATTTGTGGGGATGTCAAAGGAAATCAATGATTTAGCTTTCTGGTGATACTTTTCATAATAAAATGAGAATAAAAAATTTTCTTTAAAACGAAGTAAGTGATACAACACTATGTTTGATTGGGGATTACTTCCTGATAAAGTTTCTTGTTTCTGATCATGGAATAAACAAAACTTATTGATTGCCATAAACAATTTTCAGCCTTATCATACAATAATCACACAATTTTAGTTCACAAAATGAAGTTTTACTGTAGGCTGACTTATGAATTCTGATTTAATTTCAGTGGAGAGCAATCATATTCAGCTCTATATGCAACATTGTCATTTTGCTACTTTGGCTAGATGCACTGAGCATCTGTGGCCCTTTGAGGTGAGCATTTCTTGTGTTTTATTTCTCATAAGCAATCTATAGGGATGGAGAAACAAAATGCCCCTTGGATTGTGCAAAGATTTTTGTGACAATGTCAATATTTGAAACACATAGGGAAATCTTTTATGAAATTTGTTTTCTATTTCTCAATACAACTCTTTAAAAATTTGCTATATATATTTCTTTTTTAGCTGTGACATCCAGGGTGGAAAGCATGCAATACATTCAAACTGACTGTGCACAGTTTGAGACTCATGGGCACTTCCTCCACATTATATTATGGGCTGATTTACCATAATGAAAGTACCTATCATGCTTCCCAATTCTTTCAAGTATTAGTTTACTATCCACTCTGGCTGTCACCCCTGTCTTCTTAGGGACTTTAAATAAACAGGACGGCAACGCCAGCCAGAACATTGTCTTGTATGATACAACCGAGTATAGTTTCCCACAAGTTACCTTCACACGTTCTAAAACAAGGCAAGACAAAATCTCCATCTTCATCTAAATACTTTGGAACCTTCATTTTTCTTGATAATTAACATTTACAATGAGTGAGTTTCACTTCGAAGATCCAGATCTGAAGAACAGCACGTTAGAAATATGATTTCCAAGTTGCGCAGTTGAAAAGGACAACTTCATAGACTCTCAAGGGCAGCAAAGGCGCACGGAAAACAAGGAGTCTTTTCAAGTCGTAGTTCGGAAACAACGGGCACATTTGCGTTGCCGTTGCAGTCGCCGTCCTAGTTGCTAAAGATCCCTCTTTTTAGAAGGAAGGCAGTACTTGGTAGATGTAGATGTAGCTATTTCGACAAGCTGCTAGAAATAGGCTAAGGAAATGCCCACCAAACCCATTGTTTCCTCCGCCAAACAATGAAACCGCAGACGTCCAGGTTGTCCAGGTTGCCGAATACAATTGATTATATTTTTAACTTGGCCCTGACCAGGGTTTTAACTGTGTCGATTCCCTTTAAGCTTTTTATAGTGTTTTGTGATTTTCGAGATCATTCGCAATTTAAAAGATTTTTAAGATTTATGAAACATGTTCAAAGATTTTCTTCATTTTGTCAAGGGAAATATCTGAGATTTTAGCCATTTTCAAAGATTTCTCAGATTTCTTTGAGGCTCCTTCAGTTTTTCCAGAAGATTTTCGTAATTTTTAAAGATTTTTCTGTAATTTTTTGATCTTGAAAGATATTTCCAAATTTTTTGCCAAGTGTACGACTTGTTTTGGCCACTGAGGCCACAATGCTGTACAAGCGTTATTTTGTAACACTTTTGTGTCTTCTTTTCAAGAACCATCTTGCTTTATCAACAAAGTGATACAGTTGTACTTGCAAGCGTTGGAATAATATTCCAAGGAGCAGCTGGTTTCTCATCAAAGGTAGTACACGGCCAACATTGTATTTGTTGGTTTCAGCGATTTCCTTCGTGTTTTCTTATCAATGCTTTTTACATTTATGCTTTTCGAGCTCAGGAGTGTGACCACTTCCATAATTACCGTATAACCTCTATTAAGCCCCCGGGAGCTTATTTAATTTCGGACCTTCCAGAGGGGGCTTAATAGAAAGGGGGGCTTATTTCAAATTTTGACTCAGAGGGGAGGGGCTTATTAGAGAGGGGGGCTTAATAGAGAGGGGCTTAATAGAGCTTTTACGGAAGTTTGTGTAATAATTGTCCCGCAATTTTTCTTTGATTTGCATGACAAGTGGATCTCTTGTCAGTCCCTGCTGTCCTGAATTAGGATCTCATGTGCCACTACGAAGGATTGCCTCTGTGATGGAGGAACAGAAAAAGAGAGAGACAATGTTTTTTTCCTTTTATCCTATCTCTTACTACAGAGAAACCAGTTTTAAAATGCTTTCCTCTGTGCAGATAGACAAGAACAGGAAACAGACTTGGAGCATATTAAAAAAAGAAGAGACCATCGCACTGGCCAGCGGCCTAAGGGAGAGTGCAAAGTTTATTCTATGACATGGCCGGTGGGGAAGAAAAATTCTTTAAAAAAATCTGCTCGTCCTTCATGAAATTATTGCAAAAAATACAAATGCCCCACCACCCTTTCCTTAAAAATGTATTTGCCCCGTAGTCATTAACAACAGATGTTACATAGTACCGATGATGAATTTGCCAAAGATTGCATTAAAATCGCTCTTGCCCTTTTGAGGCTTTGTCAACGAAAAAATTGACTATGAAGATGAAGAGGCATGACTGATGAATCGTTCTTGCACGCAACAAGGAAATTTTGTGTCATCTTATGTGTACCTTTCAAGCACTTCTCATCTTGCATGATTTGCAATTTTGCCCTCAGAATGAACAATTCCACATTCTGAACTTTATCTTGAACTTGTAAAATGCTAATGCTTTTATATCTGCTTTATAAAAAGTGTTGACCCAGTTCTGTACAAACTCAAAAAGGTAGTTGCCCCATTACGTTTTGCACCGGCCATGTTATAAAATGAACATTGCACTGTCCCAAGTTTATGAAAGTGTCAGGTTAGGACAGGTTAGATTAGATTACATTAAAATAACTCTATGATTTTCAAGTCATTGAGCTTGCCTTCTTCAGTTAGAGGCTGTGAACTGCAAGTAAAATTGACCTTTATTTCTCTTAGATTCGAGGTGCAAGTTTCTTCCTGCTTGGTTTGTTATTCCTTTTGTTTTTTGATCATGACGAAGAACACAAGCATAGCAGTCACCGTATCCTTTTGTTTCATTATAGCTCGAATCGCCCCAAGTCCATTTCATCATCTGTAATAAGTCTGCCTTTTGACAAAAGAGACTTGGGCAAACCTACATCATAGTGTGTTTCCAAATTTTTAGGTGCAGTGTTGTAGACTCTTGGAGCTGATAGAACTGTGTATATACTACCTTAGGCATGGTAACGTAACGGTTTTACGGACAGAGTTCTGCAAAAAGTTTTCTGCAGAAATATCAAAGAAATGCATGATAAAAATGATAGGTATAAAATATCTCGTGCTTTTTGGACACATTTAAAAAGCCAACTAAACAGTTATAAAAATATGTTTCGATCTTCTTTCAGTCCAATTGTAGCTTTCAGTTAATATTACGAAAAGAAGTAATTTTCTATCTTTCTTGTTTTCTGCTGCAGTTAAGGCTTTTTGATGATATTATGTGAGTGACATTTGTATAGAAATTTTCCTTGACATAGATTTAGCTGAAGGAGAACATAAAAGTGATCTTTTCCATTATCTTTATCATTTCGTGGTCTGGCTTGGTCTACCAGATCACAAGGTAAGAGCCTTTCAATGCCTTTATGTAAAAACCAAATTTTCTGCTGACGAACAATGAAACTTTCCTCTGTAATGGTGATGACAAGTCATCAATGCAGACGTTATTTTGGAGAAAGCTGCTGCTGTATGGAAAAATATTTGATAGATTTCAAGTTGAAATCTGTTCGACCTAAACGACAAGTACCAGTGAATTTTGCATAGCTTGCAGCAGAGTTGGAAAAGTTTCTTCCTTTCTGGGTACCTTCATTTCAATATTTTTTCTCTTCTAGGGTGGAATATTCATCTTACTCTTCGTGTCAATATTGAGAGTATTTTACAATAGCTATTTCAGGAAATTAGCTGTAGATGTTGGGGGTTAGTATGATTTTAATCTATTTATAAATAAAACGTTTAGATTGGATCGTGGCCAGACATGGAAAATAAAGTCATGACAGAGTTGAAGTAGCATAGACCTCATTATACTTACCTAGCATAGACCTCATTATACTTGCTCCAAGTCTATTCTGTGGTATATCAGCACTAAGGAATATAATTACTTCAGCGGGGGCGTAAATCACGAAGAGGACGCTGCGAAGGAAAAGGGAAGGAGAAGTCGCTTTCCTTCGCAGCGTCCTCTTCGTGGTATACGCCCCTGCAGAAGTAACTATATTCTTTAGTGCTGATATACCATGGAATAGGCTTGGAGCAAATCTAAAACCTAATCGGCTAAGGTTTGTTTTAACCATTTCAAGTCATGTGACCATTCCCATGGAAAGTTGTGGTAGTATGGCACTTTTTGCATTCATTGCACAACTTTGCATAGCATGAAATGTTTTAGAGAAATCAAAAGATGGTTTATCGAAAGATTGATCACATGACTGGAATTGGGTGTAAACAAACCTTAGCCGATTTTGTCTGTTGCCTTAATTGCTCCTTCTATATTCGTATGAAGTACCAAACGCTTTTAGGCACAATGTGATGCATTAATTTTTTGTTAGATTTTTCTCATTTTGCTAAGTTGTTAATTTGTAAGCTATTCCTTTTATCATGAATATTGTTCTTGAAGCACAACGATAGACTGACGACGTGATTCCTTGTATTCGTTCAACATTTATAATCTGATGTTTTAATTTCACTCATACAAAGGACTCACGACCAAACGGATTCTAAACAGGGACTAAAATCTTACGAAAAATCAGAAGAAACTTAGAACATCTTCCATCCTACGAACGTCGAAAGAAAAGTCGAACGTCTCTTCGAACGTCATTTCGAGCGTCGCTTCGCTTCGAGAAATCGAACTTTGAACTAATGAGCCCATCAAACGCTACAAATAGGCACGTGGGTTGACCATATTAAGAAAGTAGCGATCTGATTGGTCGCGCCGTGAACGCGGCGGACTTGGCCTAATTAGTCCCTATTCTGAAGCGTAAGGACATAAGTCCCTCAACTGAAGCGATGACAACAACAACAACGAGCGTAAGTTAGAGGGGCTTATGTAATGTAGTCTAGCACAACGACACAGTTTCCTTGCTTCTGGTACCGGTTTCTAGTTTTTTTAGTTTAACAGTTGCATGAATTCATGGTGTAGCAAATTAGACTTATGCCTTTTCGTCCCTTGTTTCCCTGCGTTCTTTGATTTGCTGATATCACTTGGTCAATAGGGACTCATAATATTACGCTTAAATAATGGGCCCACTTTGTCAAAATGGCCTAAACAGGTGGGAGTTTTCGTACACTGAACAAAATCGCTTCAAAATCAGGTTTAAAGAGCTCGAACATTGAAAAGCGAAGTTTTAGTACAAAGAATGATGTTGTCTTGACGTACAAAACGCAAAATGCATACCTTTCAGGCAGTAATCTTCCTCTGTAGAAGCAAAATAGATCCATCGAAGCTGCGAGAACTCCAGGCTTCTTCAACCGTTCTATAAGAGTAACAACAACAACATTGTGAATAGCGGCCCCTGATTGGTTGAAAACTGAATTCTAGCGATTTGATTGATGAATATGGAACCACCCTACGCGGGCCTAAAGTGGGCCCACTATTTCAGAGTAATGTTATTAGTCCCTCTTGACCAAGGAACGCAGGGAAACAAGGGACGAAAAGGCATCAATCTAGTAGCAAATGCCTTGCAGGACCTCACGATATCAACCTGCTGAAACTTATTTTACGTTTTATTTCAGGTACCAAGCGATTAAATTGTTTAGTGAATTTAACAGAGACAATTTTATTAATTCCATGGGTAGCTGCCAGTTTCCTTATGAAGGTACGTCCAAATTCTCAGCAGTTAGTTCTGAAGTCTTATTTTTGCAAAATTTATACCATGCACCCTGATATCTATTGTCCAAATCGATGCCCTACAAAACAACGTTCTTGTTGAATACTTATCGTATTGCAATAAATACATTTAAATTTAGACTGCATTCGCACGATGCCGGCACAGTTTGACAATGGTGAAAATTGTGACGGATAGACCCGTTCACACGACAACGGCACATTTTTGCCGACAGATTTTGAAAACGGTGGGACGGAATTCTAACCGGCACATTTTGAAAACGGCATCGCGTGAACAGTCCAAAGCGATGAAAACAGAACATTTTCGACGCTGTCAAAACAAGGCTGATTTGACTCTGAAGGTCCGGGTGCCTTTCTCCGGCGTTAAATTCTTCGAGAGACTGCGATGACTTTGTATGTAACTGTAAATTTCCTACCGTTTTCAAGTTGTTCTGGCAGACAGAGCAAAAGTGCGCACGCATGCATGAAAACTTGTAAGTTTGAGGCCCCCAAGCTCCCTGCAACAGATCCCAAAATTTGGCAGCACTTAATGTTTTGTTCCTTAGGCCGTAAACTCTTGATTTATCATTTCTAAAAGCTTATCTATACAGACACTTCCTTATCTCAGATTGGTTGATGACGTAATTTTACCCAGTTTCTGCTCTGTCATTCTGGCATCGTGTGAACGCTAGCTCAAATTTTGCTACCATCACATATGTCACCGTTTATAAATATGCCGGTATCGTTTGAACGTAGTCTTGGTATACTTTGTACCCCTATTCGTATTCTGAAAATTGATGTTTATTATTTCACTAGGATGATGGCTTTCCGATTCCAAACCTCATTCCAATTGCCACAGTAGCTTTCATTGTGTTTGTTCTTGATTTTTACATCGAATCAATCTCATCAGCAAGACTTGATTCTCATATTTCATCAAGAATTGGCTCTATAACATCATTTATAGCAGCTTTGGTAATTGCATTCTTTTGGGAGCATGTTCCTTACGTGACATTGATGCCTTATGAGATACGTAAACATGGACTGGCTGCAGGGGCTGTTTTTGCAACGATCTGCTTCATTGTCGGTAAGTGTCAAAGTAGTCTTCGCAAAATTTTTTGTTGATAGTTTTGCAAAAGTTTTGCGTGCTTGAAATGCAAATTGTATCACGAGCGTGCACAATTTGCCGGATTTCTTCACCCAGAAAGAACTATCATGCCGGAGGCCAAGTAAATTTGCCCTGCAAAATATATTTTGCAGCAAAGTTTTGCAAAGTTTTTGCACTCCTCTCCCTTCTCTTCCTTTCATTTTCTAGCACTACTGGTCAAATCTTTGAAAAGTTAGGGCTGTTGTTATTGAGGTGGTTAGAAGTATTAACAAAGTTTATTGCTTCCTCTCCTAGAGTTCTGTTTGCAAGAGCCTCTTTGAGGATTTGTTTACTTAGCCTTATTTGGAATGCTCACGCGTGAGTTGTTTCTGGATCCATTTAAGCTATGGTCACCTTCTGAAAATACCTGCTCTAAAAAGGTGTCGAGTCTTTAATTTCTCAAATAGTAAATGGAAATGGCCTATAACTTGTTGAAGTCTTTCACATAAGCTTTACATGCTGAGGCTCATCAAGCTTATCAATTCTTTTTCAGCAACAAGAATCCTAACTCGGCCTATCCAAGTCAAGCCAGGAATGTCAAAAGGAATGCTCATTGGTTATTCTAAAGGAGGCTTGCCTCTTTACAGTTTCTCTGGTCCTGGTGGAGGACTGCCACAGTCTCCTGCTGCTGTGTTCAAGCAATACTTACGACAAATTCTTGATGCATCAGATTCTAGAAATATTTTCTTTTATCTTTGTTTGAATCTGGTAAGTTTGCAAGATACATTTTGTTTGAAGTTTAGTCCAGCTTCTCTGCTCAGATACTATCGTGTCATCATGATGCTCACATTTTCTCAGATGTATGAAGCAAAGTTTTTGATTTCTCTCGGCTGAGTCCGTATACTTTTTGACAGTTCTGTTATTCTTAAAGAGAACTATAAGATCCTAGAGGCTTAATATTACCAGGTATAGATGTAAACTGGTTAGCAATATATCTATTTTTTGTGGATCTAGAAAATGATTACTTCAGGATTAATTGTAAGTCATATTGTAAATTTTGTGCAGACAGTTTTATTTGCAAAAAATCTGGCTATTCTTAGACTTACCCCAAGTCTATTTCGTCAGAAAAAAAATGGGAAAGGAGGTATAGACGTATTATGGATGACGAAGTAGACTGGGGGCAAGTCTAGGCTATGCTAGAAAGCTATGTATTTGCATTCCTCTATACATTGGGGCTTAAGAAGGAATTATCAAACTGTACAATCAAGTTTGTTCTTAACACAAAAGTACAGACATAGAATTTTTCTATTCTTATGCCATAAGTTTAGTGAAAGCATTATCTCTTCTGTTAGATGTTTACTGGTGTGGAATTGGTGTACGGCGTTTGGACAAATAGCCTTGGTTTGATATCAGATGGCTTTCATATGTTATTCGACTGTTCTGCATTAGTATTAGGACTTGCTGCTTCTGTTATGTCCAGATGGAAAGCAACGAAGATGTTTTCGTTTGGGTGAGTATCGTGTGCTCGCCTTGTTTTATCTTCGTGTAGACAGAACAAGCTTCTTAACTCATGCATAATGTCAAGGCAAAATAAATAGTTGCTTCAAAAACAGCTCTTCTATTGTGCTCTAGCAATCTCAAAACAAAGTAAGTTTTCCAGGAAAGGATTCTGGCATCGTATTAAAATTTTCACCGCATCGTTCAAACGGTGGAAAGTGCTCTCTTATGAATAGACAACACCGCAAACCTTTAAAAAAGTTTAGCAAAAATTTTAATACGACGCTAGAACCCTTCCTTTTAAAATTTAATATATTTGAGATTGTTTGAGAACAGTAGAAGTGCGTTTTTGAAGCAACCACTTATTTTGCCTTTTCTCTGCCATAAAGCAGCAACTCCTTGTCAGGCTGACTCAGACAAGGTCTCAAACTCTAAAACTGAGATGGTTGAATCCACAGCTCCGCCACTGCAGCCACACAAGCGGGACACAATTTTATGGGACACCTTGTAGATACCAATATCTAACTGCCAGCAACTACTGTATCACTTCTTTTTTATTCAGGTATGGTCGTGTAGAAATCATAGCTGGATTTGTGAATGGGCTGTTCTTGGTAGTCATAGCATTCTTTGTATTTATCGCTGCCTTGCAAAGGTTGCTGGATCCTCCTACAGTCAATACTGAAAAATTGATGGTAAGGCTACATAAATTATTCCAACATTATTTTGCAGACTGTTGCTAAGAATTTTTTTCATTGTCTAATAAAATGTAAAAATGATTTTGTGTACAAGAGGGCATTAAGAAACATCTTATAGATTTAAACGTTCATCAAAATATAAGCTGTATAATGTTCTTCAAATTCTTCGTACAAATTGATTTTAGAAATGATGACTGCTTTTTTCCTGCGTGAGTAGGGATTCGAGATGAAATATTAACGAACAGAATTTTCGAGAAGATTTTTACTTTGAGTCACAAAGGAATGGTTTTATGATAGGGTAGTAATTTTTTTTCTCACATCAGGAGCAAATGACATATATCGCTAGCAGTGCAAAAAGCTGGGAATGGAAAACAATTTGGCAATCGTTTTCCAGATTTATAGTACTTCACATAGTTCATAACTCCTGGAAAAGTTTACTTGTCTTTTGCTTCTTTAGAAATCTTTGCCACGCTCCAACGTGCATCATTTTGCCTTAATACAGAAACTGCATGTGCGTTATTAATTGTATAGAGACCAATTTACAAGTATTTCATTCATATCCTTGTTTTCTTTTTGTGTGTTGTGCTACGAATGTTTATTGTTATTGTGTCATTGAACATGTGGGGGTAGTCATGCGTATTTGCTCGTCATGGTCGTCCCTGCACTTGTATAGTACTCTTAGTATTAGAGTAAGTAGTAAGATCTATTTTATCTGGGTATTTATAAAAAATGCAATTGCAATGAAAGATTACGAAATATCTCATTATCATTTCCCCCCGTTTTTAGGCAGTTTCAGTGGCAGGTCTCTTCGTAAATCTCATTGGAATCTTCGCATTCAGTCATGCGCATTCACACGGTGGTGTAGCATGTGATCATGGCAAGAGCGACGGTGGTCATTTTGGACACAGTCATCATGATGACCATCATCACAGCCATGGTAAACACGGACATAGCCATGGATCTCATGGGCATAGTCATAGCAATAAGGGGGACAGTTATGGATCACATGGGCATTCACATGGGAATACAAAGAAGCAAGCAAAAGGGACAACGAACATGCAAGGTATGATATGTACTTGATCAGTGGGAAACTTTTCTCCATAATGTTTAGAAAGCGCCGATGATTACTTTCTCCCTCTTATAAACTGCAAACAAGTGAATAGTGGTCTGCAGTGTGACCTCTGCGGAGTTTGCACCGCAGACTAAAGAAATAGCTTCTTATGTACGAACAAAAGAACGCTAAATAGAATAGACTTTTGAAGACAGCATGAGGAAACCCAGCTTTTGATCTGCACGAAGCTAATGACTCGAAAAGCTAAAATATTGAAAGTACAAGAAATGATTATTGAATTAGATTATTTGTCAACACCAACCCCAAACAAGCTGCTTCTGCTCTTGATAAAACTCTGCTGTCATTTAATACCGCATTCACACTGACACACTTAAACCAGCTTTATCTAAACCAGGTTAAATCTTAGCGAATCAAATGCATTGGATTTGTTGGATTGTCCAATCAGAAGGCTCCATTCGATGACCTAGTTTACTTTAAGTTTGTTTTACTTGCAAGTGTGAGTGGGGTATAACATTTGCAATTTGATATGAAAATTACAAACCATGACTTTTGCTGAAAAGTGATTGTTTTTTATTATTGAATAAAAATAAGATGAAGTAAAATAAGACAAAGATTTAAGTCACTATTTCTTCAACCATTTCCCGTGAAAATGAAAGGAGTATCATCTCTGAAATTGATTTAATGCCTGAAAAGATTGCAGATAAAGAGAGTTTTTTAAGATCATTAACACGATAAACTTTTTAGCAATCTTTTTCAGGAGTGCAAAGACTTTCGGTCGAGCTTTATGGGAGCCAAGTTTTCCATATGCCAAGATTTCATTGATAACAAGAGAATTTCTTTCGTCCTAGGTGTCTTCTTACACGTCGTTGCTGACACATTGGGAAGTGTTGGAGTAATTGTCTCCTCATTTTTAATCCAACAATACAAATGGTATATTGCAGATCCAATTTGCTCACTCTTTATCGCAGTGATGATATTTCTTAGTGTAATGCCATTATTAAGACAGAGCTCACATGTGTTGCTGCTTCGGATACCTGAGGAGCTGGAAATTTCAATATATGAAGCATTAGAAAAGGTGAGTAAACGCTAGATTAATGACCTGGAGTCCCTTGTTTCCCCGTGCTCTTTGACTTGATGGTGGCGCCTTGGTCAACAGAGACTCATAACAGTACTCTGAATTACCTGACCCTAGTTAGGCCCAAACTCTGAGCTTCCTAGAGTACCAATCAGATTGCGAAGTTTTGAATTACTGTGGTTATGGCAAATTTGATAGAATTTCCGATTCGATTAAAGAACTGATAACATTGCCACGGGATTCGAGATTGGGAGCCGTGATTCCAACATAATTTGATTGATGACTGCAAAAAATTGGGTCAGCTTTTTCACTGCTTCATCATGAGTCCATGTTGAGCTGGTTTACCGCAGGGATACAAGGGACTCATTGTCATAAGTCTAAGTAAACGCTTTGATGGTGTTGCTCGTTATCGAGAAGTTTGTTGTTGTTGTTGTTAATTTAGAGACCACGCTTCGCTGAGCTGAGTTATGTTGATTGACACTTTGATGATTAACGACTTTATGATTGTATGCGCAGTTAGATTTGAGTAAGAGTCGTAGAGTTAGGACGTAGAGATTGCCGCATGGTCGAGTTAAGATACGATAGGAAGGTTTTGCCTGAGATACAAGAGTACTTTACGATACTCATAGGCCAAGTGATACATTTGCTTATGGAAGTTCACAGTGAGCAAGAATCATTGTTTAATGAATTGATCTCTAGCTACTGAAAGCTAATTTAGGCCCAATACTGTGAGTGCCGCATCCAGGCATGGGACCCCTAGTTTAACGTCCCTTCTGAAGGACAACGAGGTGAGTTGTGGGGTCAGGCCTCCGAGGTCACCCATCCGGAGTTTGACCTCACTCGACCGAGCTTAACTTCAGTCACCTGACGAGGCAACTCGGCCACTCACCCCGCAGAGTCTTCCGAGCATCTTTACCTCATCTCTCATTCTCTTTGTTTTAAGGTTTTGTCAGTGGAAAATGTATTATCATATAAAGATCAAAACTTTTGGCGTCACTCAGCTGATTTGGTTGTTGGAACGATACATGTGCAAGTCACTCCAACTGCAATCGAACATAGAGTAACTCAACAGGTATGTGAAATTTAGGCCAAGCAGAACTGCTGTGGAGCTGTATCATAAGTAAGCCTACCTTTCTTCAACGTGTTACGCTGTTTGACTGAAGTTCTTATCAGTTTTCTATGCGCTGTCCATGTATGGCAGCCTCAATTTGCGTATATACTCCCTCGTTATGTTTCACATTTCCAAGGTTTCATGCACTCTTGCTATTGTTGCTCTTGTTTGACCAGACCGAGTTTTCCCAAAATTTAATATCAAATGCAGCCTATGTTACTACGGAAAGGAAAATTCAAGTTTTTTGAAGAAGCGCCTTCTTCAAATAATACTTCAAAAGCGTAGAAAGAATTTTTCTTCTTTTTCTTTGTTTGGGTCATAAATCATCAACCAATTTCAATGAATGAACCAACTTTATTTGATTATAGGCAAGTTTACGTTGCATCTATCCCTGAAACTCTAAATTATTCAGACTGCGTTAAAAAACTACGTAAGAAGCAACATTAATCGGCTATATGATGAGGTTTGTCCGTACATTGGTAGGTGTCAAAAGGCAAGAATCACCGTTTACAATACTGCTAACTTTTAGATGCGCGTGTTTGCTGGTCAAGCATAATCTACCTTTCGATGGAAAGAATACTGGTCTGCGTGCAGGGCTAAAAGAATATATAATGTTAGAGGTTTGATATGGTGAGAGATGTGTGTCTTCTTTTTTCAGGTCACTTCAATATTCAAGGAACATGGTGTTGGTAATATGACTGTACAAATAGAAAAAGAATATTTTTATCATAACCTTAACAAACTTTCAGGTAATAGAATTGAAAATACAGAATTTCCAAATCAAAGAACAACTAAAAGATATGAAAGTATTAATATAGTTAAAGCTGTATAGTGAGGAATTTACATTAATGGTTTGGGTTATAGAGTTTAATTAGTGGAAGTCTGTTGCCTTCCTTGTTTACAATTTAGAAATCTGATGACGTCACACTTTGACCTCAACATCGTTTGTTTGGCCCTAAAAATCCGAGCACCAATAATTCCAGTGCCTCAAATCCGCTTGTAAAAATGAAAACTGGTGGAATTTTCCCCAAAACTATATCGTACTATCATAGCTTTGTTTTCAAATTTGTAATGATTTTTTCTTGAAGAAATCTGCAAACCGCATAGAAAGAATGGAATTGTAAATCAGTCCTTTTTCATCCAAAACCGTAAAAACGTTCTAAGAAAGGCTAGAAACCGCAAACCGTCAGGCCCTACGACCCCCACATAGGTAATTCCTGTATAAGAAACTGGATTTTGCAGTTCTGCCAGAGAAACTTTTATCATTTTCCCGTACAGCTTTCGAAGTGTTGACTCCCTTTGGAGGGTTTCATGAAGACAGCTCCCTGGTCCTTTGAATTTGACACCGTTCGTCAAGTATGGCGTTTTAGCATAGTGAAGTTTCCCATTGCCTGGTTGTAATCCTAAACATACTTGGGTACCAGACTCTTTCGAAAGGACAATGTTCTCTATTTTTTTCAGAGAGTCTGGTACCCATGATCAGGCCCGCCGAGAGGGGGAGCAGGGGGGGCACTTTGCCCCAGGGCCTCAGGGTCTAAGGGGCCTCACAATTTGAGAATTTTGACATTTTGACAACAGGAAATGCTCTGAGATGCATTTTAAGCCAATCTAAAGGGGCAATCGAAAAAAGTTTTCTGCTCGCTTCGCTCGCAGGGGGGCCTCGATTCACAGTTTTACCCCTGGGCCTCGAAAAGCTCTCGGCAGCCCTGCCCATGGTATACTATACACAACAGTTTTGAGGCTACAGATAGCGCTCAAATTCAGTTTGTATGTGCTACTACCGTAGAATCACATAGAAATATTCATATTTAGTTTACTTAAGTACCAAGTTTGCGAATTTATTTCAGTTTGTCACCATGAAGAGTCTGTCTTTCTTTTGTAGCTCATGTTTAACTTCATTCATTTGTGATATAGTTTGAAGGCCCAAAAAATATCTGGGAGGCTTTAACTTCTAAATTTGAGAAGGACAGAGATTCGTCTACTTTTTGAAATGAAAAGTGTTTCATACATCACATCTCCCACTCTTAAAGTGAAAGATAACTTTGTCACTTGTGAATGACCCGGGATGCCTTTGTGAATGTGACCATTTTCTTGAGCGCATTTGGGCAGCGCTGTATCAATTTTACTGGGTCTCTGCTATTTGGCACCACTGCCTTCTTCTAGAGCCTTTTCTTGGGTTCTTTTCCTGGGCACAACTGAGCCATTTTTTGGCACATTTTGCGAACGAGGTGAACATCGAAACGAGGTACTTCTGCTTGTTTTCCAAGATGGATGCCAAGGAGGCAGCTCTGGAGCTCCTGGGAAGAAATCTAGTCGCAAACATCGATGCAGTCCGCTTGAATACCGTTGAAGAAGCCTGTGAAATTGTTAGAAAAGTCATTGCCATATTATCAGAGCCAAAGATGAGCTTCACAGGGCGAACTGATGTGAATATTTTGAAAGGATTTGCTTTGCTTGTCAGTGATCTGATTGACTTGCCCAATGGCCTAGTCAAAAGCGTCCATGTTCAAAACGAGTTTTTCGGTGCGTTGATGTCGAAAATGTTGCCATCAGTGAGTGAAATTGGTTCAAGCAGAACGAAAGGAGTGGTTAAACTCAAGAACAAGGTGTTATTAAAGATATTGATGAAAGAATGGTCGCCACAAATCAACACGAGATTTATTGTTGACCATGTCGAGTTGAATTTGGCAAATAAACACAATCTCCAAATCCTACTTGGTGTGCTGCTTCACTGCTGTGCAGACAAGTACCAATTTGACATTATTTCTCTGAAGATTTTGCAGGTTATGAAGAATTCAAATGTCAGTAGCCGGATTCACAGATTTTGCATCAATCTCTTTTGCTCTATCGAAAAGAAAGCCTGGCTTTTTCAGGCAATTGATACTGATCCAGAAGCCTTCCAAGGAGCTACAAGAAAGCTTTGCAATTGGTTAATCTATACGCCATCACATCAAGGTCTTACATCATCACAGACAAAGACAACCAAACCAAGTGTTGGAAGAAAGGTTGAGACATGTAACTTTATCTCATATACTTGTTAGAAGACGTTCAACAGAAATTATTTTCAATAAATGGACAAGTTTTGGCAAAGTTTCAATAAAATTATCTTTGAATTTTTATGAAATTTCATAAGCAAAGTGTAAGGAAAGTTTAGAATGAGGTCCATGGACTACTTTGTGTATAGAACTTCCAATTTCCTAAGTTTTTAAATGGAAAACTTGGAGATACAAATTGTTTTCAAGAATCATCAATGCTTTCCACTTGTTTCCTTTTAAATAACCATGCCTTAATGGAAAGGCAATCTGTCATGATATCTGATTGGCTACAACAAAATCAGAGCTCAACAGAATGCATGTCTTTTTGAATCTGTGTATTTGGAATGATGAAAGCTAAGCATTTTCACTTTCTACAAAGGACCAGTAGTAGGTGCTCAAATCTCCCATTCTTTGTATTGTCATTATCAACCAATCAGATATGGGACAGGCTGCCTTTAAAAAACAAGCAACCAATCTTGAATAAGGCATTGAATAATTTTTTTCTAGATCACAGTCCAAGAAATAGATGGAAGTCCCTCCAGAGACTTCTTCACATCATTGAATGTTGCTTCAATGTACACCGCAGATCATTTCCATAACATACATTCATTTTCACTGCTGAGGAAATGGTTACTCACTTTGCAAAATTATGATGCTGCAACATGGAACAATGTTGTCAAAAAACTTTCTAGGTAAATACGGTTGTATCATTTTATCTAGGTATCATCCAAAAATCCACTCATTGTTGCTTAGCCACATTTGACCACTAACTTTTTCACCTCCTCCCTCTCCCTTCTAAGTGGGCTTATGTATTTCCTATCCTGTGAAAATTGTGGTATTGGATGGATTTGCATAAACCTAGTTTTGCTGTAGACTACATTACATAAGTCCCTCTAACTTACGCTCATTGTTGTTGTTGTTATCGCTTCAGTTGAGGGACTTATGTCCTTACGCTTCAATACAGGGACTAATTAGGCCAAATCCGCCGCGTTCACGGTGCAACCAATCAGATCGCTACTTTCTTAATATGGTAAACCCACGTGCCTATTTGTAGCATTTGATTGGTTATTAGTTCAAAGTTTGAATTCTCGAAGCGAAGCGACGCTCAAAGTGACCTTCGAAGGGACGTTCGAATATTCTTTGGACGTTCGTAGGATGGAAGATGTTCTAAGTTTTTTCTGATTTTTTGTAAGAATTTAGTCCCTGTTTAGAATCCGTTTGGTCGTGAATCCTTTGTATGAGTGAAATTTAAACATCAAATTATAAATGTTGAACGAATACAAGGAATCACGTCGTCAGTCTAGTTTTGCTGGTCAGAAGATAGACTGAAAGAATTTCATGATTTTTCTTCCTTTTTGTGAGTCAGTAAAAAACTAGAAAAATCACCAGAAAATGTTTTGCTTTTTCTGCTATCAGTCAAAGGTTAGTTCATTCATATCCATAGGTACTGCAATTTTTCAAAGGTCTGAACTTTTTCTGGCAAATTCTGTGTAAAATTTGGAGATTTTCTGTACTGTGAAATTTTTAGTGCAATCCTTAAAGAAGATGACATTCATTTATTAGAGACTAGTTCTTATATCCAAAACCGGTGAAAACTCTTTGGCATACTTGAAAATCACACTTTGTTATTTTTGAGTCAGTTTATTACAGATACAGCTCTTGATCATGGCCAAATTTTATTAACAATTTTTTTCATGTTCTAAGAAAAATTGAAACTCTAGGAATCCTGATATGCAAAATATACAGTATGTATATGATTTTTCTGCAAAGCAGGAAGAAGCTAATTAAAAGATCTCTTAGTAGTAACACATGATTTTTTCAGAAAAAGTAAACTGTATAGTATTAACACCATTGTAAGTTTGTTGTAAACGTGTAGGCCATCTCTTCGTTGTATACATTGATCAATTTATTTTCCAAGGTCCCAAAGATCAGCTTCTGCAAAGCCACGTCTTATTGGTCAAAGCTCATTTTACTTAGCCTCGTCTGCATCGAGTGATTCCTCTGGCCAAGTCTCGCTTTCATCATCCATGTCATCACTCAACAGTTTTCTATACGTGGAGCATGAGGCTGACAAAAGCAGAGATCTGGAAGATTCATTTCGAGCAGGATCTCGCCAAGGATCTCGTCAAGGATCCCGTCAAGGATCTCCAGTTGGCACTCCACCAAGCTTGTACGAAAGTAAGTCTCTTTATAGTGATTCATCCTCATTTCGTAGGCCTATGTCCGTATCAACACCAAGAAAGAGCGAACAGCATGGTGACCGCAGTGTTCTTGGTGGTCGTAAGGTCTCTTCTTCATCACTGTCGTCTGGAGGTCTCACCTTGAAGAACGCAAGCGTACGATATTGCCTACGCTTGCTTAGCCAAGCTGAACGAATTCCTCACAGACTTGATGACAAAGAATTATTATCAGTGAGCGTGGTTGAAGCAGTCAGAATTTTAACCTTGTTATGTCAGCAAGATGATACTCTGATGAAGAAGGTGTTCCCGGAGATGAAGCGTGTTCATGAGAAAATTCTTGGAAATTCAAACGATTCAAGACAGATGTATCCAGCTGATGTGCAATTTTTCGTTGAGCATTATGATAGCATGATTTACAACACGGAAGAACTCGTGGATTCGTATCTCAGGACAGTTCCAGCGCAGTTATACGCAAGCTCTTCCGCTTGTTTTGAAATGTTAGATTTCTGTTTGCGAAACACAGCGTTCTTTGAACGATTTCCATTCCTGCAAAAATTCTTCCCGAATCTACTGAAGATCATTGCATGGCACCCTCGCAGCTTCCTGTACGAATTCCTAGAGTTGATGCCTCTTATTGTAACAGATGCAACCGCAGTGGAGCTGTTCAACAGTATCTTGGATATCCCGTGTACATCAGCAATGCTAGAGTTGACACAACAGAATCGACTCGATCAATACTTGGAGGAAAAACTGGAGATGAGCTTTGGTGAAGCGGGTGCTTATTTGAGCAAATCACACCGAACAATTTCCGACTTTTTCACAAGATCCGAATCCGGTGGACCAGAAACGATCGATAAACTGGATAAGATATATGTTGCTTTGCAACCGCTTGCAAACAAAACACGGATTCAAGTTGCAAGCCAGATTGTTTCTCTGTTGCTACGCAAATTCTTCCAATGTATAACTGCTTTGCAGAGTGAGCAGATCTTAAAGCAACTCCTTCCCTCACTACTCGAGCGAATCTTCGTTCTTTTTCCAAACGCGTCATTGCAAAATGGGGTACGAGAGGTCCTTTCAGAGCAGTTCCTAAGAATCTGCGCCGAACATCCAACGTTAGTTTCAGCGCTGCAAGACGAGTTCCTGAACGTCTTCAAGCAAATTCGGTCATCTTGCTTTGGCCTGGAGCCCGTTCTTGCAAGCCTAGCTTATTGCATTGGTGAATTCTCCATCAGACCTGGTGTTTGCACAATGGAGCAAATTGCAAAGTATTACGAGATAGTCGAAACGCTTCTTTACGAGACAAAAACTTCGCTATTTTATAATGACGACTTCCCCATCTCAGACAGGTTGACATCTTCCCTGATTTCAACTGCGGGAAAACTGGCTGCTTTCTCGCAAGATTTTGTCCCGAAAACTGTGCTTTGTCTGACGAAACTCGTTAATACAGAATGGAAAATGAACACATGTAGACTCAGCCAACGTGAATTCGAGATCGTAATGTCACGTGCTATTGACGTCATCAATGTTTTGCGCCTGCCGAATGTTTCGCCAGCCGTACTGTGCAGCGGTGCATGTGTTCAGCCATGGCATACGGATAAGAATCACTCAAGGCAACTGCAAATCCAAGCAATGGCAAGAAAAGAGCCAGATTTGCAAAGTAAGACTAAGGTGACTATTTGATTTGGCAGAGGAAAATGTTAGACGTTTACCTACATTGTCTGGTCATGGGTATCGGGAAACGTGGAAGTTGTTATTAGATTATCTATTGCTGTAAACAATCAGAACTGTCAGGCCTACCTTTTTGTGTGTTTTCTGTGTTGATACTCTCTGTTGTCCTGTGGATTTAGCATTTTCAGTCTGCGTCTGCTGCCAGTCGCTTTCCACTTTACATTTAGGTGGCCATCTTGTTGTCATAAATGTGTTGTTTGTTGTTCGGTCTATGAAGCTCCTTCAATGGGGAGAGGGTGGAGCGGAGCGAGGAGCCTCACAGACCGAACAACAAACAACGAATTCATTGACAACAAGATGGCCACCTGAATGTGAAGTGGAAAGCGACTGGCAGCAGACTGAAAATGCTAGATCCGCAGGACAACAGAGAGTATCGAAACAGAAAAAACAAAACACACAAAGGTAGCCCTGACAGTTCTAATTGATTACAGCGATACATAATCTAGTAACAACCTCCACGTTTCCCAATACCCATGATCTGGTAGCCATTTTAATCATTTCTCAAATTGTTGCCGGGTCCGACTCAATTATATCTAGAGATATTTTTACAATAGCTTCAACACAGAGAGACCAGGAATGATTTTTGGTAAGCTTATGAGAATGGAGATACTGGAATTTTTTTTCAAATAAGAGCTGTGTAGAAAAATGCGGAGGATGCACGGAGCGCCAAGTGCAACTCTTTTAGAACTATGTATTATCTTGATATTTTGATTATCAGGTCAGCGTAGAGCTAGTATATATTTAGAATAAATTCTATAAGTCTAGCGTGAATAGGAATAGTTTCTAGAGGTATCTAGTTTTCACTTTACATTTTTGAATACAAAGAGGCTTCAGTGTTTGAATTATGAATTTATATCATTTGATGAGAAGTCATTTTGGAGAATAGCATCCTTTAGTGTTAAGCTAAACGAGGCAAGGTCGTTTGACAACATTGCACATTCTCAACTCAAGCAGTTCGTTAAAATCTTTTTGCCTTGGTTTGACCAAGGTCTCAGAATAGTTTATCGGTAGCTATGATTCATAAATTCATTTTCCTACCAAAACTAATTTACAACCAATTACAACATTTATATCTACTACCATCCTTTAAATTGGTCCCAGATCCAATTTGTAAAGTCCTGTTTTCTTCCTCAATCGGCGACCCTAACTTCTCCTTCAGCTCTGCAGCCATGGTCATGAAAACTCGATCAACGTTTATCGAATCCTTAGCACTGGATTCTAAAAACTGTACGCCAATTTTTTCAGCGAAATTCTTTGCAGCCTCGAAATCAACCTCTCGGTCATGCTTATCGCATTTATTTCCAACGATCAGTTTCAAAACTCCTTCGCAAGCATGTCTTTCTATTTCTGTAAGCCATGCTCCGCAGTTGATGAAAGTGTTTCGATCAGTGACGTCATATACGATTATAATGCCATGTGCTCCACGATAGTACGTTGTTGTGAGTGTTCGAAATCGTTCCTGGCCTGCACTATCCCACATCTGGCAAAGAAGAGAATTCAATATAAGAGATTTAGTTGTTTCCATGGATATTAAGCACCTTTCTCAAGGGGTGAATATTAGATGTTTTAAGAAGATTTTAAGGAGAAAAATATGATCAAAAGATCTACTTTTTTTACTCGTTCAGCATAAGGTTCGAGCATCTAGAAAAGAAGCCAGCAAGTCAACGATGTTTTTGATGCCCAAGTTGGAAAGGTTTCGACTTTTGTGACCGTGTTGTGGAATATCAAGATGAAGTCTATAATCGTCTGCAAAGGAATAGGTCTGCAGCTATTTGCAATCTCATTTCAAATAAAATGAAACAATTGGTCACAATTCCTTAACACAAGTTAATATAACACGGAAAGATATATAGGAAAAAGCTAGGATTGACGGCAGAAGGAGACACAATCCATCTACTCTGCAGGCCATAAGATTGAAGCACCGTAGTTTTGTTCCACATACAAATAGTAACGGAACAGATCCAGAGATTTCCAACACGGGAAAAACTGTTAAATTTGTAGGCCTCCTGTAGAGTGATGATTTTTGTCTACGTTTTGCTCCATTGAATTGAATTGTTATTTACTGTTATACTCATACTGTGGGGGTATCGTTGGGGTAAATGGAGCGAAAATAAGGACTCATGTAATAAGTCTAGGCCTCCAGAAGGGAGCATAAAGAACTCAGATCGTTGATCTTACCTGCAGTTTAACAACTTTGTCATCAAGTAGAACTGTTTTAATCTTGAAATCGACCCCAATCGTGCTTATGTAACTATCACAAAAGACATCATCTGCAAATCTTAGCAGAAGTGAGCTCTTCCCAACACCACTGTCACCAACTAACAAAATCTTAAATAGATAATCATATTCTGGATTCATGCCGGATTGTAGCTTGATTTTCAATCCAGTTACAGATCGACCATTGCTGTTTGAATAACTATTCATTTGCTGAGATCTTGGCTGTACTTCTTTCACTCTTTGCTGTCTTTGGTAATCCAGAATTGTAGTGAATGCAATTTTGAACTTCAATCTAACGAAGCTTACCCTAATGAAGTTTCTTCGTTCAGAATGACATTATATCAAGATTAATCGCCGTAAACGT
The DNA here is from genome assembly GCA_964020215.1 of Aurelia sp. 3 sensu Dawson et al. (2005). Lineage (NCBI taxonomy): Eukaryota > Metazoa > Cnidaria > Scyphozoa > Semaeostomeae > Ulmaridae > Aurelia > Aurelia sp. 3 sensu Dawson et al. (2005). The sequence continues at coordinate 19,872,682 of OZ026580.1, forward strand.
TGCCTTCGTTTGTTTCTGGTGTAGTGATCCAAACAGCCAGCCTATTTGTCATCTGCCAGGCAACAAATAGGTCAACAAGTATGCCCTTGCAAAGGTTTCGACAACTACTCCTTCAAGCAGAATTCAAATCGGGGCTTGATCAGATTTTGAAGAAGTTTCGTGCTGGGATATATTGATGTTTAGAGATCTTCTCTGTAGTTTTTGCAATGTTTGCAAAGTCAAAATCTCTACGCGTCTCACTCTTTGATCAACTCCTTGCTTAAAGTCTTACATTCCGGTTGCAAATGTTCAAGGTGTTGGAAATTCTGCAATAATGAAGAGAATGAAACCAGCTAATCATTGAGGTAATTTGCAATGCTGGTGTTTATGATTGCATTATTCAGCTGCTCCGGCAGTATTAATGTAAACCATTTCTTGAATACAACTTCGCTTCGCTTGAAGCACTCTGTCTTCCTTAAACAAATATGGCTAACAGCAAACTTGTAAATTAAGAACTTTCATTCAAATTTCTGGACGAGTTAGAAAACCAAGAAACAGATTCATCCATTTAGCCTCAAGATATGTTAGCGAAAAAGGTTTCTTTCGTTAATTGATTCTGCAGCTATGTTTTGTAGTATACCTTTTGTGTTTCTCGGTATCCTTGCAAATAAGCGATTTTTCGAATAAATAGGCCTTCCGATGCATTATTCATAGATACCTGGTTATTTAGACTCTTTAATTGTGATCTCTGATCACCTAAGCCGTATCCCCTACCTGCTTGCAAACTTTCGGCTGCTGTGCCTTACAGGTAGCAAGGAGAAATGATTAGCTCTGATACTTTGGGAGAAGTTACTGCATTTTATCAATGTTCAACTGTTAACAATTTTTTAGAAATGTGAAAAACTCGACAATTTGCTGCTCTACCAAGGGGCAGTGTTAGGTCTTTCATAAACTGTGGTCTTTTGTTGGTTCGAAGATAGATACTCTCTGAAACCTGCTTTGAAAGAGCAATTCATTTTTTCCTCAAATTTTGTTAGGGATGGATATCAGTCCAGTCCTTAAGGCCAGAGGAGTAGAGGCTACTCTTTTCATATCCCAACTTAACGTTTTCATATCCAACATTCCTGTTACCCAGAGTAAGAAAGATTTCAACCCGTATATACTAAATGTGTATAAATCTTTCCTGTTACTACAAGAAGGTCACCTTCATTTGACCTTTAAAAATTGCAAATTTTCAGTTTTTGGGTGGAAATTTCCTCACACCATTATGGGAACAGTGTATACTAAATGTGTATACATCGTTCCTGTTACTACATGAAGGTCACTTTCACTTGGCTTTTAAACATTGTAAATTTTCAGTTTTGAGCGTGAGTGGTGGGACACTAGTAAATTAGATTAGGTTAATTTAGCTTCTTTACCTACCTTGAAAAGCCATAAGATTCTCTTCCTTGACATTGGCAGCCTTTCTCAGCCATAGTTCTTGCCTTGACTGAAGAGCTCTATCAAGTGTTTGGGCCTGTATTGAACTTTGTTATCTCCTGCGCATTGCTATGCCTACGCAGTGGTCTCGAAATCGAACCCACTGCGTAGGCATAGCAATGCGCAGGAGATAACAAAGTTCAATTTAGGCCCAAACATTTGATAGAGCTCTTCAGTCAAGACAAGAACTATGGCTGAGAAAGGCTGCCAATGTCAAGGAAGAGAATCTTATGGCATTTCAAGGTAGGTAAAGAAGCTAAATTAACCTAATCTAATTTACTAGTGTCCCACCACTCATGTTTTGAGTTGAAATTTTCCTATCACTCTAACGGGAACGGTGTATACTAAGTGAGTATATACACCTTTCCCGTTACTGTCTGAGTAAAATCTTGACCCAAAAACCAATACATAATTTGCACCTTTTTCAGGAGAAGTGGAGAAGGAAGATGTTCTTCCAGGCAGTTCCAAAGTGCGATAATGGCGATAACCTGCGATGCGCGCGCAAGCGCGATCATGTCCATTTCATTGCCAGTCTCGTTTCCATGAGGTCCCTCCAAAAGTTGAAAAGATGGCGACCAGACCAGCAAGAAAATTGGGCAACCTTTGTGGAAGGGTTTTTGGCCAGCAAGGGAGAAGCCAGCAGGTATGAAATGATTTTTAGGTAATTCAACTATCAGCTAACAAATTGAGATGTTTGTTTGGTTGCGTTAACCTCAAATGTAGCAAAACAAGTGAACAGAAGTCGGAAGCATCGCTGTGCAGACTCCTCATCAACGTAACGAACGAGAAGTTTGGCAGCTGCATGTCTTGGAATCAGAGCGCCGTTAAGGGGGACAAGGGGGCGGTTTTCCCCCCAGTGTTCTCCAGTACAAATTTTCTAATTCTCCTAATAATTCCGGCATAACATTTGTTCTTGATGATGTTGCTCGACAGCAAAGATAATATTGGCGTCACTAAAGCAAAGGTTTATTGGGGCCGCACACAAATCGATTCTTTCACGCAAAACGTCCAATGGACGTTTGGGGGAGAGGGGGTAAGAGGACTGGACGTTTTCAAAATTTTTGTTTTATCGACATTTTTCCCGAGAATTTTCTGCAAGGAACTTTATTCTGCACTTTCGTTTGCTGTATGTATTCTTAGTGTGCAAGAATTTCGACAGTAGTGACATATCTTGTCCTCATTGGAGGATGGTCATGGAAAGCACGTCGCTGACGACTTCATTTGAGCACTTAGACCCATTTGATATGCAGCAAAACAACGGTTTGAAATTTTCTCACGATCGGAAGAATTACATTGATTTTCAATTGGACGTTTTGGGGGGAGGGGGGTGGGGGTATTTTGAAAACGTCCAATGGACGTTATGCGTGAAAGAATCGATTTGTGTGCGGCCCCTTATTGTGCCACTACAATTGTCTAAAGACGATAGAATTATTGTTCTTCCATTGTTGTTTTTGATGTTGCTCCATGACCATGCCAAAGATATTTGGCGTAACATACATGTTTTCCAGCATGGTTGCAGGGAGGGGAGAGCCTAATTAATAATGATCTGGCAATTATAATGTCATGCATTTCAATCATTTTGGTACTCTTTCCCAAAGTCATTATTGAAATTGAACTCAATCAAAAATGTTGCCTGATCGGGCAACATTCCCCCCATTTGGGAAACAAGAATAGACCAAAATTATTTCTTACTGCGAGTTGGTGTATTTTTATATGCTGAATCTGAATATCCAAAAAAATAGAAATGTACCGTTTTGTTTCCCATTTGGGAAACCGTTTCCCAATCAGGCAACAGACTGCAACAGAGGTGTAACAGATTGTTTCCCAGATGGGAAACATTGCCCGATCCGGCAACATTTCCCATTTGGGAAAGAGTACCAAACTGTACCAACTGACGGAAGAAGGCCTTTAAGGCCCTAGAGGCATTTCAATCCTAAGAGATCTTGTAACTGTGACTAAGTCCTCATTTTTTTCAAGAGAAAGCCAACAGAAATCTGTAAATGTCCTTTGTTCTGAAAAATTATTTGAATGATTGGATAACCCCTCAAGGAGGCCTAACAAGAAGGAGGGCACTGGAAGTACCTTGCCTAAGTTCTTTCATAGTCCGCTAGTGATCCAGTGAACAGTCTCAAACCAAGCAAGTCGCTGTAGAAGTTGGTTCAGAGTAGAAAATGAATTATGGATTGTCAAAAATCTTAACTACTGTATACAATGCTAAAGAAAGGTATCTTTATGAAAATTATGGAAATGATTTTATCTTAAATCGTAAGCATCATCATAGTTGACCCCTTCCCCCCACCCATTACCATCAGAATGACATAGGCAGGGATATCATAATGAATAACCCCTACCCAACTAGGGATGCGCACAAATTTATTCATTCATGCAAAGCTTCCTTTTGGATCTTATCAAGAAAATAGAGTTGAATGATAAAGGTTAATATTCTGGGCAGTCAAAGAAGCGTGTGTAGATATATTCCCCTTCAACCTCAAAAAAGCATTTCACGTTGCAAATTAATTAATTGGTCATCGTGTCTCAGCAAGGATGTAAAAACTATGTCTGATGCAAAGCTTATCTGATGACATATGATTTTGCTTTCCATTGATTTAGTGCCTTCTGCAACATGGAAAAGTTCTTTTGACTCAAACCCAACAGAGAAACATGAGCAGTAATGTAAGTAGATATTCTTCCCACCCTCAAGTAACATACACAGAAGATTGTGCTCTGCAAGAAGCAATTAAACCAGAGATCAGATAGTTGTACTCTATGGAATCAAATCTTGAGTAATTTCTCTGTTGCTTTTTCTGGTTTTTATTCCTTTACACCAAGAGATGTCATTTTTGTGGTGAAGACCTTTAAGTCTAATTGTATGAAATAATAACCTCCCACTTGTCAATTTTTTCCAGCTCTGCTGCTCAATTTCCAAGCACTCATCTATTTTTTCCATGTTCCACAAATTCTATCACATGTTTAATTGCCTATTCTGATGTCTCAGTTATTCAACGCCCAGTTAATCCAATGCCCTCTTGTCAAACTTCCTACTTTTTCCTAATCTCCATCCTATTTCAACTCCCTTTTTATTATGCACTTAATTTTAGTTTTTGATTTTTGATGTTTTATCTATAATTCAATTTTCATTCTTTATCAATATATTACAATGAAGTATCACATTACAAAAAGTAAATCCATTGAAAGATATGTATTTAAAATAAGTGAAGAGAAAAAGAAGCAGAAAATATCCTATGAAGTCTGAAGCTAAGGAATGGTTCTAGAAGCCTTGATACACAAAAGATTGATTGTACAAGTTTAGAAAGAATTTTTGTCATTATCCATAATTACTTCATGATATTTTTTGTTTTGTTCCGTATTGTGCACTTAACAGAAGTTTTATTTTGTGAAGTTATTTATCTGTCATAACTGGATATGGAAATGATTGAACAATTTAGTGTTTTGAGAAGCATTTTTATGTGGTAAAGTTTTTCATTTTTCCTTCATAGAAGCAGCTGGTAACCCTGATTCCTGGTGATGGAATTGGGCCAGAAATTTCAGAAGCTGTAAAACAAATTTTTGCTGCTGCTGAGGTACAGTATGCCTTGTATCCATGGTAAGCAGGTGACCCAAAAGTATGAACCAAAAATTCACCAAAATAAGTGATCCAAACATTGTTTGCTTGCTAGATAGCTAGGCGATATCATTACTGTTAAATTCACCATTCTTTGAGATTGCAAACTGGCAAAAATAAGAATGTAGTGAATAGAGGCAGCTTTAAAACTCATCAAAATCTATCAAAAACAGGGATTGATTTGATCAGTTGCAACGCAGCAACACATTAAGCATATCATCTTGGGAAAATGCAACACAGATTTCATCCATCCATCAATTTCTTTATGGTATTAGAATTTTTTGTTTCAAGATTGAAAATTTGTTGTTGTTGCTGAGAATTGCTTGCATGTACTAGGAATTTTGATGTGATATGCCAAGAGATGTAGTTACTGTATTCCTTTGAAGGTGCCCATTGATTGGCAAGAGGTTGATGTAACACCAGTAAAAGGATTGGATGGGAAAACTCAGATACCACAATCAGCAATAGATTCAGTGAATACCAATAAAATTGGGTTGAAAGGTAGGAGAAACTGCAAAGTTTTAAACATTTCTTCCTTCTCTGCTGATACTGTATACTGAAGTCACAACTGCCATTCTGTGAGCCAACCGTTTTAGGTATTCCATCTGATTTGAGAGTGGTTTTCCCTCGTTTTGATTTTCTGATTTGAGTTTACTAACCAATGTGTCTTGTCTGAAATAAGCAGTTTTTGTAAAATTAAACTCTTTTGTAGGACCATTGGCAACACCAATTGGAAAAGGACATGTTTCATTGAATCTTACGTTAAGAAGGTAATTTAGCAGCTTGAATTCTTTATTGATTATTAGCATCTTTTGCTGCTGGTAGATTTAAGTTTGTTTGGTTTTTTGCCAAGCTGGTCTTAGTTTGACAAGGTACAGGATGAATAGTTGGTTAGTTCAAAGAACCAAAAAAAGGACGTAATTTCACGTTGCTGTGCAGCATTATTAGTTACAGTTTTCTTTAAATTTTTGACAAAATTTCTTTCATATTTCCAGTTTATTTTGTAATTCACCCTCCACCGTGTCTGTCAAAAAAGATTCCAGTTTGAGAGGCCACTGCTTCCTGGATATCAAGACGATAATCAGCAAATGTACATGGTGTCCCAAGAAAGTTGTGCCCTGTTTGTGTGGTTACTTCGGAGGAGCTGAAGCTTCTTTGAAAACTTGTTTTATTATTTTTTTGACATGCTGGAGAGCAATAGAATGCTGTTTGAAGCAACCACGTATTTTGCCCTTTCTCTACCATGAATCAGCAATCACGTCTCAGATTTACTCATACAAGGTCTCAAACTCTAAGTTGAAGCCTAATCTGTGCCCCTTTGAAAAACCGAGATGATTGGATCTACAGCTCCTCCACAGCAGACACACAAATGGGACACAATTGTTTTTGGACACCCTACATATTCCCTTGAGAAGGCTCATTTAAGAAACCTTCAAAACAGGTCTAAGATCACAACCGAAAAATGTTATTATCTTGATATGAAGGTAACATTGACCTTTCAAACAGGAATTATTTCTTCCTCACCTAGTATAGTTATATAAACACATCAAGTTATGTTCACTTCACATAAAATCTATATACCTTTTAAACCTGCCCTTGCGTCATCTCAATCATAAAGAAGGTTTCAACCTGTTATTACTGCAGTCATTCCATCATTATCTTGTTTTACAATGAAATGGTACGTATTTCTTTCAGGACCTTCAATTTGTATTCAAATGTAAGACCTTGCAGATCAATTCAAGGATTCAAGACTGCATATGATGATGTGGATATTGTGACGATAAGAGAAAACACGGAAGGAGAATACAGTGGTATTGAACACATGGTATGTGAGCTTTTGTGCTTGGCTCATTTGAGTCATAACAGTATTCTAATACTCTGTAAAATTCCATTCTGTTCTGTAATCTGGAAAGATGTTATGAATATGAGAAGAAAAGAATTAATTTCAAGAATATCTATCCACTGAGGGTTCTCAGCTAAATATTAGTTAGGGGTGTGCTGCCCACATTTTAAAAGTGGCACCGTTGGCAAGATCAATTTCTAGATCCAAAATGCCAAGTTTGGGCCATTTTAGACAAAATTCGCTAAAATTTTACCATCTCTGGACAAAAATTGAAAAATTTGTGGCTTCCACACACAAAATTGCCAAAACTGCTCGATTAGACCAAAATTGCTAGAAAAAGTATCCTCTATCCTTGACTAAAATTGCCAAAAAGTGTGCCCTTTGCTGGACTAGAAGTCTGAAAAAGTATACTCTTGAGGGTTGCACATCTGGGTACTAATCTGTCCCATTCTAAAAGACTCTGTAGTGTTTGAATGTATCCTTCCTAGGAAGTTAATGGGCAGAAAAGCTGGAGTGGTTAGTCGACTTTATTGATTCTCTGTATGCAATATCAAATAGATCTGTCGTGTCAGTTTCATGAATGATGCTCGAAAGTGATTCAAGAAATACTTCAAAAGCTAAGACGATCCGCAGAGCGAAAAGTCCTTTGCAGAATAGGTCTGAGTAGCCTATGAATAGCTTATTGTGTTTGAGGAACTTGACATGGGATGGACATAGTGTAGCTAAAGAAATAATGGCACGGGCAGTTTCTTTGTTTTATTTATAGATTACTTGACTTCGCTCTGTTCGTTCATTGTCACAACTCTGGTTATATTCCAGGTTGTGGATGGCGTTGTTCAGAGTATTAAACTAATTACCAGAGAGGCTTCACAAAGAATAGCAGACTTTGCTTTTAATTTTGCAAGAGACAATGGAAGACAAACAGTTACTGCTGTGCACAAAGCCAACATTATGTAAGTCATCCTTATGCTAATTACGCATTATCCTTCATATGGATTTGTCCCTTGCAACAAATGTAAAACAGATAATTTAAGTTCAGCTGCGTAAAACAATTTTGACAGTTATTGAAAAAGTTGTGCATGTTTAGGACACCCAGTAGAAATAATGGAAGATCCCCTTTGACAGCTGCATATCATAGCTTGTTTTCATTGCATTGAGAGTGCCTGTTTATATTCAGTCTAACATTTTTATTTCAAAGTTTTTTTTTCTAGGCGAAGGTCGGATGGTTTGTTTTTACAGTGTTGCAGAGAAGCTGCAGAAAAAAATAAGGATATCAGATATAATGAAATGTATCTCGATACAACGTGTCTAAATGTAAGCTATTCTTTTTAATATGTATAAATTGAAACATTAGTCGGAAAGCGCAGATTTGTTGTGAACTTCAGTATAAGGGCAATGATGAGTATCATTTTGTATGTGCCAAGTGAAAACAAGAGTCCAGTCCGGTGTAACTTGACATTTCTTGTTATAAAAGACCCATATTTGACAAATCCATTGAATTACCATACAATTGCAGGGAAAAGGCCATGATTATTTGAAATACGTTTCGACACGATTTGGTCTCATCTTTGGCTAAATTGCTGAGGGAGATATGTTTAAACGCCGGACCAGATAAAAAGTAGTGATTGAAAATTGCATAGGTGACTATTTGAGCTACAGTTTCAAAATATGCTTCATTGGCTCCAAAAATTGCGCAAAACACCGGAGAAAATTTGCAGAGCCTGTAGGGTGACCACGGACAGTTGATGAAATAGGAAAAAGAGGAATTTGTTTGTTAGACAAGGAACAAAGGCCTCAGAGACAGGAATCAATCCTTCCTATTTCTGTTTGTTTTGCTAAAAGACGACGATTTCAGGTTTTGAGTTTGAGTTCGATTTGGGATGCTCTTCTTTTTGTGTCTCTTTCTGGAACATTATTTGCATATTTGTGAAATAGCGCATTGCATTGTTTTTACCCTAATTTTTTGTTCTTAGATGGTAAAAGATCCAACAGAATTCGACGTTTTGGTCATGCCAAATCTTTACGGAGATATTCTCAGGTAAATACAAGCATCATGATTCCAAACAGATATGTTTGCAACTTCGTTCATTGAAGGCTTCCCTTCACATATTTCCACAAGATTTCTCCTGATTTTCTCTTTACCCCACAATCTATATTTTCTTATACGTTAATACTTTATACATATTGAACCATTTTGTTTGTCCTCTTTTCATTTGGCTAAGAAATAGGAAATGCATGCGTTCCAAATATGCTAGTAATATGACTGTTTGCATATAGATCTCTTCATTCAGATGCTCTGGAACGTGATTTCCACGGCTACATATTGAATTAACTTAGGCCTGTAATACTATTGATTTACATGGAAAAGTAGTAAGTGAAAATTGCAGAGGGCTGTTTTAGCTCTCGAACGAAGCCTTAATAGTCAAAACTTATACCTAATTCTCTGCCATTTTTAGAGACTCTAACGGAATACTTTACTTTCAGATCTAAATTCACTTAAAAACCTCGTCCTGGAAAAACATAGGCAAATATTGTTGTTAGTCAGTCTTTTACCATCCATGCCTCTATGTAATTTGATATAATAGCAATTCTCTTCTCGTTTGTTTTTAGCGACTTATGTGCTGGACTTATTGGTGGACTTGGTTTAACTCCCAGTGGTAATATCGGAAGAGATGGAGTCGCAGTATTTGAAGCTGTAAATACTGAAGTTTTATCTAGTTTCCTTTTTCCGCGAAGGTGCAAATGTTGTTGTCCTCCACAGGGATTAGTAAAAAGTACAAAATTTCCATTTGAAATTGCTTTAAAACTTCTATTACTCAGAATGAGGGTGTTTGGACTGTGATTAAGTCATCTCTTTCGTGCGAGGAGGAATTAGCAATTCGTGCTGAGATAAATTTTTTGTCAGCTCTGTCCGACCAGATGTAACGAGTAAACCAAGAAAGTACTTCATGAGCTAGATCTAACAAGCTCTCTGAAATCAAAAGCTATCTACAAATGCTTTGTATCACTGTTTAACTGAAAGGCTTAGTTATCTTTGAGATGCTGCAAGGTAACTTCAAGCCATAATTAACGTCCGAAAAACCAGATTCAAAAGAAAATTTTTCAATTCTACATCTCTCACGTAGAGTTAAATAATTGCTCTCCGTTGCCAGTCAATAGTTTGTCAAAACTCAATGCAGATATGGATCTTAAGTTGAAGTTGGAATCTGACTCTATCACATCTTCCAAAAACTGAACCAGTAAAGGAAGGGAAAGTCCAAAAAAGTAACGAATTATCACACTTTTGAAACTATTTTCTTCGGATGGTAGGCATAACTTAACCTTACCAAGCAACATCTCAAATGATAGCTGAGCCTTTCAGCTACATGCTGATGCTTTTTTGTATTCAAAACATTTAATTCTAGGATGATATGTTCAATGTAGCTCGTGAAATTTTTCTTGGGTCATCCCGTAGCTTGTAATACAAGCAGCGAATTTGAATTTTGAATTTTGGTAATGTGTTTGAAGATTCTATTGTATTGTTTACCAAGTGTAATTGTTATCATTTTAAAGGTACATGGAACTGCACCAGATATTGCAGGTCAAGACAAAGCCAATCCAACTGCATTATTACTCAGTGGTGTGATGATGTTAAGGCACATGAAACTAAACTCATATGCAGACAAAATTGAGAAGGCATGTTTCAAAACTATCAGTGAAGGAAAGGTAAGGGAATTTTCTTAAATGCAGAATTTCTTTTATTTGAGAATCAAATGAGTCACTGAATGTGAGCTGGTAGCCATGGCGGAAAGGACTTTTTTAGTTCTTAAGACAGAGGTTTAGATCGAGCGTCCAAATCTGATAAATTTGTCAAGGAAAGCAAAAGCATGACCCCCGTTCTCGGTATAGAGACTGCTGGCTGCGGCAAGAAGTTGCTTCGGATTTCAGAACTCTTTTCGGAGAGTTTATTATCGACAAATTTGCGCATAGTGACTTTGCAATGGTTCAGTTTACATAGAGGCAAGTGTTATCCGTCTTTTTGCTTCATTTTTCGTTATTTTTATTCATCGTTAGCTGACTTTTCTTCAATTGAGTATCAACACTTGAAAATAGCAAATTTCGATTCACAACTCGTAAAATGAAACCCTTGCATGCTCGCACTTCGGAGCTGTAACTGTTAGACCACAAAATCGGCTACAAAATGAATGAAAATATGAGAAACAAGGCCAGAAGGCAGATGAAACGTCCCGTGCATGAACTAAGTCATTCCTAACTCGCACTGAGTAAGTTATCGTTGACGAACTCTGTGAAAAGTGTTCTGAAATCCGAAGCAACTTTTTGCCTCAGTTAGCATCGTTATGCCAAGAACGGGGTTCATGCTTTTCTTTTCCCTCGCAAATTTACTCTATTTGGATACTCGATCCAGACCTCTTTTTTAAGAAGTAAAAAGGTCAATTCAAAAATTAATCTCGTTACATTCTTTTATCACAGACAATAACTGGAGATCTTGGCGGCAGCTCAACTTGTTCTGCGTACACGAACACGATAATAAAGAATATGGAGTGAATAAACAAGCAACAAACAAACAATGCAAAAATGAACCCTTTTAAGTATTGAAAATTCCTTCCACATAACTTGTTGAATGTTAATCAAATGCAGAATTGTACATTATTTATAAGTTGGGAAGTAATGATTTGAATTTTACTTTTCGCAACCCCTACCCAGCCAAAACAGAAAGTCTTTTGGGTTACGCATTACTTAAAAGGTAAACATTGAATTTTGTTGTTTTTGAAAGTAAGCGTTTTTTAATCATTGTCAGTATTTATTTTCTTTTTGTTTTGGAACGTTATTTTCAAACTTTTGGATCAAGATGGTTTTAGAGGTGTATGCAGGGGTGAAGGTATGTCAGCTGAATGTGTATCTTAAGGTCAGTTTACACGATCATATTTACGTCAAATCTGCTTCACATTTTTTATGTGATCACAGAATGTGATCGTGTAAACCGGCCTTTAGGCTGCGTTCATATTAAAGGCTTGTTTTTGCGTGCATGCTTTGCTTGCGTAAACACGCTTTTGTTTGCGTTTTCCCCTTCATATTGCTATGTCCCTTGGATCCCATGTAGCAGGTCGCTTTTTACTTCTGAAATGAAAAGGTCAGAATCCATCTCGCTTGTATGCGCGTGTAAGTAATCTGCTTGCTAACCAGCAACAAGCTTTTTCACTAGACAACCTTCTTTCCGCATGCAAATATTTTGCAGTCCGAACACTCTAAGGGATTAGTATGGTGGATTTCTACACGAGCGTTTAAGCGCTTATCAAAGATTGTGCAATGTGAACGCAGCCGTAATGCTCGAACTGTAACTTAATTTCTCCCAACTCCCCAGAACAATTTTGCGTCCCACCCTACGCTGCATATTAGGCTTTGTCTTTACCCCTCTCAGGTCACATGATATTGACATGTATTCACCTCTGAATGTATGGTGTCTTGATTGTTATTATTAGAATGCATCATCAAATGATTTAGTGTTTAGAAAATGAGTTAATTGTTAAGTGAAATACCTGAAGATCGAATCTGTAACTTTTTTTAACCTTACTGTGTTACTACAAATTCCCACTTAGTTCTCAAGTAGATTTGCTGCACCTACTACATGGATTACAATAATTCAAGAGCCAATTCACCTAAGTATGTAAAATTTTAAAGATAATTCAGAAATATAGCGACTTTTTAAACTTCGACTTTCATCTTCTTCAGTAACTGTTCTAACTAGCTCCCACTTCAAGTCCACCCTTCTCTCTGTCTGCTTTTGCTTTATTTCTCCTTGTGCTTCTGGCCCAACCTTTTTCTGTTTCAGGATTTCAGGTGTAACACATTTGTATTAAATAGGTCCCTTCGTTAGGTTGTTTCTGTTGTTACCCTATTGTTTGTAATCTAGGTTTTAGGTAGGTCCCCAAGTCGTGTTGGAACAGTTACTGAAGAAGATGATAGTCGAAACGTTTAAAGAGTCGTGGTACATTTCTGAATTATCTTATACATGGATTATATGATGTAAAACACCTAAAACAGAAAATCAAGCTCCGTCCTTGTATCTTGTGATGATGCGTTTTGCTTATTTGGCTGGAAAGAATTGCTTAATTTTTTCAAGAACGTTTGACTTATGTAAACGTTGGGTAAGCATTGTATAATTGCACAAATATGATATTTAGAGTTTCCGGACAGGCCAATGATATTACCCCCGTCAACAGAATATAGGGTCTAATGGAGATGACAAGGGTAAATATAGGGTAAGTTTGGGGTAAAATGGACCAAGGAAAGAATTTGGACAAATTCGTAAAATCGTGCTTCACAGATTTCGATCTAACTAGCCATCCCCGTTAATGATGTGAATGTTGATTTTTGTAAGCTAAAATCTACCGTTTTCCTCATGTCAGTGCTACCCACGTTACCCCCCATTTTAGCCCTGTAGACCCTTGGTAGAAAATATTTGAAATCAGGAAGAATCGAAATTTTAGGCCATTTCAAGCACGTTTTCACAGTTGCAGAATAAAATTATTTTGTAGATAGTCGCCCGACACGACAAACATCGCGCGAAAACTGCCAAGAAAAGTTTTTGTTGCGAGAGTAGGATTGATTCCAACTACATTTCTAGGCTACAGAAAAAAGTTTGCACAGCGCAAGCGAGAAAACATTTGCTCCTCAGGGAACTCACACTCAACACTCAACAACTAGGGTTGCACCTATCTACAAGGATGGCTCAGAAGATGAAAATTCAAACTATCGCCCGATATCTGTTTTACCGGTCATCTCTCGCCTTTTTGAAAAACTGGTTTATGATCAATTTTACGGCTTTCTAAATGTGAATAAACTTCTATTCTCACAACAATCTAGTTTCAGGTTACTACATTCTGTACTGACCTGTCTCTTAAAATGTACCAATGACTGGTATCTCAATTTAGAGAACAGTGAATATACAGCCGTCACCTTTATTGATTTAAAGAAGGCTTTTGATACTGTGAATCATGACATCCTTATACAGAAACTGGAGCATTATGGGGTTCAAAACAAAGAGATACGCTGGTTCCGCTCGTATCTAACTAATAGAAAGCAGTGCTGTAAGGTAAATGGGCAACTTTCAGATCTTGAATCAATAACGACAGGAGTTCCTCAGGGCTCTTGCCTAGGACCTCTACTTTTCATAATATACGTAAATGATCTTCATTTCTCTCTGAGACACTCAGATGTTAACATGTACGCGGATGATACAAGCCTTTCTTTCTCTTCAAAGTCCATTCAATTGATAAATGAATGCGTCAATGAGGATCTTGGATACCTTAAATCCTGGCTTAATGCAAACAAATTGTCCCTCAATGTGACCAAGACACAAAGTCTCGTGATAGGTGGTAGCAAGCGTTTGAACGACTTAGAAAAGGTAGGGGGTGTAAAGCCTCAATTTAATGTAGGGGAAGAAACAGTTTCTATCATAAGGAAGGCAAAATATCTGGGAGTTATGGTCGATCAACACTTGAACTGGAAAGAACAAATTACTACCATCAAGAAAAAAGTTTCTAGAGGAATAGGGATGTTGAAATACTCCAAAAAGTTTCTCCCTCTTCTCACAATACAAAGCATGTATAAAAGTCTTGTGGAACCATATCTTAGATATTGCTGCCCTGTATGGGGAAGCTGTGGCTCCACAGCAATAAACGAACTACAAAAACTTCAAAATCGGGCTGCAAGAATAGTTACTAATAGTAGATATGATGCTTCTGCAAAGCCTATCATCAAGAAACTTGGATGGCACACTGTTAGTGAAATGATTCAAATGGAGACTTTGAGTATGGTATACAAATCTATCAATGATCTGGCTCCCACTTACCTTACAGAAATGTTCTCCAGACTCTCGGATTCAAGTAAGAGAGAATTACGCAATACTAGATCTGATTTAGAAATTCCCATGCGAAAATCTGCAAATGGCCAAAAATGCTTCTCATATAAAGGTGCGACAATGTGGAATAGGCTAAGCCAAGAATCAAAATTGTCCCCGACATTGAAAACTTTCAAAAAAAGCATAGCAAACCATGCATTTAACTAATTCTCTCTTACATCATATCTACTAGATGCATGATCATACCTAAATTTTTATACACTTTGTTAATAGCTGTATAGATCTTATTTCTTTTTCGATTTACGTGTAAAATTATATATTTTCTTTTGTAAGTTATTTTAACAGGGTACATTGTAAAACAGTGTAACTGAATGTTTTACCCTGTATAAATATTATAAAATCAAAAATCAAATCAAAATCACATTTGTAGCGTCACGCTACATTTATCGCCAGTGCAAAACGACGACGCCTCGATGCGGAGTGGAGGCGAGGAAGAAGTTGCACTTTTGTTACAGATTCAAAAGTGTGTCAGTACAATATAAAGCCTGGTTTCCATATGATCGTGTCGCCGAGACAGGCTCGGGGACACATCGGGGACGTTTGCGTTAAATGGAAACACTTTCTGAAGGACGTCGCCGACGTCGCCGATCAGACGGGGACGGTTCGGGGACGCATCGAAAGAGTTGAAATGAGTTTAAAGTGTGGTTTCCACATGATAATGACAGTGATTGTTTCCATATGTCGCCGACTGATCGGGGACACGTCGCCGAAGTGTCGCCGGCTGTTGCGATCATATGGAAACCAGGCTTAACAGAAGTCAAAATTTTAGAATTAAACGAAAGCTTTTGATGTTTACTGACAGCAATCAGACCAGACAGATTTCATTCATTTCTTCCCATGATATTCGCAGGGGATATCTATTACGTGTCAGACTAAATGATCTCATTTTGCAATTGTTTCATTTACTAAAGCCTGATTCACAATAGGTTCGTTCGGGTCGTTAGGGTCGTGCAAAAAGAATATCCAAAAGACAAGGACTCAGAGTCTAAATCTATTTTGTCTTTTGGGTCTTTATATGCACGACCTTAACGACCCAAACGGCCTCGTGTGAATCAGTGAATTAGGCCTAATTATTGATCAAGGATATTTCATAATCAAAAAGGTCGATTCCTCATTCTGATGATTTTTGATACCCCAGGGAAATTTAGCTTTTGTTGATTCTTTCTTTATTTATTTGTTCATTTTCACCATGAGTCTTTTCAGCAACGTAGCAGAAGAAGTTTATCTCCCGTGGCAATCAAAACAGAACAGGAGTAGATGTATCGATCGCGTGAGACGTTTTGGTTGCTACTCTGCCATGCCATACCAAATGCCATTAAAATCAGCATGGCAGTTGGATGGAAAATGTGTTCTGACTTTCAATGATATAACAGGTGACTATTTAATTTTTACCTTTATTTTAGTCCATGTTTCATTTCTTTTGCCTTGCGATGCAGATCAAGGGGCATTTCACTCATTCGAAAAGTAGAAAGATTTTTACGGATTTTGATGGGTTTTCCTTGCAAACAGAACGATTTTTGGCAAAGGCATACGAGATTTCTTGAGAGTGAAATGCCCTACGATGCAGATATTGCTGAAAAATGATCAATGAATCTGGACAGAATTAGCAACCTGTAGATTCTCCAAATGCAAGCGGCTGGCATGACATGCTGCCAAATCTTCACCATTTTTAGCACAAACATCTCTCCGCATTACACACCGGAGTAATTCAAGTACTAATTTTTTCTTACATCTTCAGACACAGTCTAGAAATTTTGCTAGCGAGGGCTTAGCTTTGCGCGTTTTATCACTCGTCCAGTAAGGGACACTTTGCTAAATATTTGGGGGGGAAGCTATTGTTTTAGCCAAAAAAGCATTGTTTATTTAATTGTTTTCGGGCAAAAGATCTCTTGCGAGGGGCATCTGACTTTCAAAAACACCATTGGCAAAGTCATTTTGTTTGCGGTAAAGAGCTGTTAGAAGTCTTTAAAAATCCAGTCAATCTGAAGAAATCTTGTACATGAAAAAACGTAATTAATTATTTAGTTTCTGATGTATCGAGTGGACATTTCAATCCCTGCGCGTGGCAGATTGCCGTGCCGTGAACCATTACGCCACCACTCGAATGAGTGAGAGGGGATTCCGTTTGAGTGACATAACAGTTCTAGCTCATGTCAACCTCTCGCGCGTGGGGGGGGGGGGGGAATTGCTCCTCCATATATCATGGCTAACAAACGTGAGAGCAATGACTTCTCATCGTGATCATCGCCAATTGTAAGTTACTGCTCCTCTTTGGCGTTACCTAGTAGGATCATCATCTGACAGTGACACTTGAAGTTATGCTTTCCAAGCCCAGGGGGGGGTAATAGGCGTGTGACGGGGGTGTGCCATTTGACGACACCCTGAAATTTATAATCGTTTGCGAACATGATACCGCAAAGTTTACAGGCCATTCAAAATGTATACCCTAAAATTGACAACAATCCAAATTTTTAACCAAGTATGTGAAATCTGATTAAAATCAAAACCCTAAAGAATTATTTTTCTAAACTGACACTCCAATATTTCTGTCTATTTGTGATTTTACAAATAATGAAACCCTAAGATCCATTTTCTGCCCGCAAAAGGGCAACCCAAAAAGATACCGGTATATATGATAGGTAGCTCCTCCCCCGGGTTTCAAAGTCAGAAAAACCTTTAAAATAAAGAAACTGCGACATCTTATTTTGATTCTAATCACATTGTCAAAATTTAAAAACCCTATCTAAAATCACTAAAAAATCCAACGTGCCTTGTACCCATTTACTGTTGCCTGTAAATTCGAATGATTGCAATGAAATATCGTAAAAAATAGTTTAAGATCTTTACAAGTGTTGAAATAATTTATGGAGATAATGGCGGGAAATTTGAATAATAACAATGCAGTGGTGCTTAGTAAAAGTGCTCTTTAGCTTTAAACAAATCAATCTGGAATGAGCTATACACCCTCCAGACTGATGCACAAGACAAAAGTTTTAGCTGACAAAAATTACAGATAAAACCTTTCTTGACAATGGCATTAAGGCAGTTTCCTTGATTCAAGTGAGACAGTTTTTCACAGTTTATAGTCTAAATATTTTCATCAGTAAAGTATGCTTGTTTTTTCACGAATTCTCACTCTCTTGAAGCATTGCCTAACTATTTGCATAGCATTTTCGTCGGATACTGTTCACATCAAATAGTGAGCTGAGCTCTGCAGCAAGAAATGAGGGAATATATGGTGCATGTGATCAGTTTCTGACGAAAATATTACGCAGATAGTTAAATTCTTACACAATGTCGTGAAGTTTGCAACACTAAAAGACATTTCAGCATTTTAGTCCAAAGGAAAGTCATTACTACTCCAAACAATACCTAGGGGGGCAAGCAGTTTATATGAAACGAGTGAATATCTAGCCGACTGTTTCAATGGTATGTGTGCAGTTTAGATAGAACTATTGATATAACGAGAAAATAAATTAATTTGAAAGTGCAAGGCCGGTATGAGATAGGCAATCCAACACCAAATATATTATACTTTTAAAACAAGAGCTATTTTTAACTGCATGCCAGTAAAGTTGAACTGCTAAATGAAGTTTGATTTAACACACAAAATTGTTTTAGAACCTTCGGTACTTGCCTGTCATAAAGTGTAAAACCTGCTAGGCACACTTAACCATTTTGGTAGGAGTCCATTCATTTTCATGAGCCTAAATCATTGAATCAAAAATTTTTTAAATCGATGTTATTATGAATTAAGCAAGGCGAAAGGGAAAAGAGCTATAAATGAAGTGAAACTGAATGATATTTTTACTTTTCAAAGGTGCTTTTGATAGACTTCTTAATCGAGTTACACATCTATATCATGAGAAGTTCATCTTGACTGGCTTGAAGAGAAATATGAAATATGTATAAATTAAACTCTTCAGGGCACAACAAGACTTTATATCTGCAGCAAATTCAAACCTGGATACTCTAGAACTAGCTAGAGTTTCCATGCCTTGCATTTAGGGAGTTTCTTCAACAGAAACAATTTGTTTTCATTTGGGTTAGTAATGTGTCTTGTTTTCCTGCAGAGTTAGACCCAACACCAAATTGAAGAATTTGCAGCTAAAAAAGACAAAATTGAGGCTCTAATCAACTCTATTTGAAGCAGAAAGCCAATGAGATGTTGTTGTCCAATGCCAGAGACACGTCAGATAAAGTCATATTGGACTGAGCTATGCAAAGAAACATTTGGAGCAAATGCATTGGGCCAAGAAAATAGTAAGCAAAGTTTTCACTAGCCTTAATCTTCCATTCAAACTAGATTGGTCTGACGTGATTAGAGCTGCAATGTTGCCAGAAAATGTAGAGAAATACTGGAAGACCCAGAACAAGTTGCCTGTTCCAAAGAAAATCGTCTTTGCCAAAAGTCTAGTTTAGAAAGTTGAAAGAGTTAATATTCAATTTTGTGACTGTGAAGTGGTTGCAAGAAAGTGAATTTAGTCAATCATAAGGCCTTTGAAGAGCTACACGTTTTTTTTTTATAAGAAACTAGGATCAGGCCATGGTACTAAAAGTTTCTTAATTTAACATGAAATTTTGTCCATTTTAGTACTGAAAGTTTCTTAATTGGTTTCTTATTTTTTGAATGCATGAATTGTCAATGTGGTCGCTAACACTGCTGCAGATATGTTTCTTGATATTTAAAACATCATATAGGAATAAACAGTGTTCTGTTATGTTGGAAACACAAATGGTTAGATAATATTGCCCAATGATAAAGGTTCAACGATCTTTTTGCTATAAAATTCATGCTTTAAGTTTGAAAAGTTTCTTAGTACTTCTCAGACATAGTACTAGAGTTTCTTAAAATTTTGGCCATCTTAGTACTACTTTCTCATAAACCAGTTTCTTATAAAAAAAACGTGCAGACAGTTGGTAGATTTTGATAGGAGTTTGATGTTTAATTGACATAAACATCGCCTTGATATTTTTCTTGAAATAGGAAAACAAATACCAAGTTAATTTATTGTGGCTATAATTTCAATCATCAAAAAAATCTTCTTGCTGCGTGTAGTGCCACAATACAAAGACAAACAAGTAAATAACATAAAATATAAGCACTTTGATGCGAATTGAAAGTATCGTGCTTTATAATTTCAATCAGCCTTTTTACATGACGGGATATTCTCTGACTTCAAAAGTGCCAAATACTGCACATCGTTTAACGACAAAGACAAGAATATTTTTTCTGGGTCATTCAGTATTTCTAAAATCGATAGCTAGGATAACATCTGTTACGTTCCATGCTTACTTTTCTTTACAGTTCGAATAAGACTGTTCGATTTTTTATTACCTTCCTGTTCACTTTTCCCATTTTGATGTGGTAACGCACGTTTTCTAAAGTTCCTTCCGAAATAGTCCCAGAAACCACGAGCGTCCATTCGCACTCCTGGAGCTTGAGGCCAGGATTTATAACTTTTATACATGTAACTAGGCCTAGGCTGCGGACCCGACCGTATATGTTGCCCTTGATGTAAATAGTAATTAGTAATACTTTGGGACTGATAGTTCCTTGGGTTGAAATGCTTCATGTAACTTGCAGCATATGGTATGCTACTTCGAGTCTGTACATAAGGAAAAGGGTTGCTGTTGTAGTTGCTTGATGGGAAACTCGATGGCTGTGCTACTCCTAGACTCCCATAGTTCTGTCCTCCTTGCGGAAATCTTTGGTCTTGAAATCGCGACAACTGACTGACAGATGAAGCTAATAAATTGTCAATTATGTGAGGTGGTGTGTTAGAACTTTGTGAGTTCGATTTTGCGAATTCATTATTCAATGGTGCTATCGTAGGTAAATCAGGCAATGCCTGTGGAATACTCTGTGCTGGTATCAGTTGAGAAGGAGGCTGTGTTTGTGAAAGAGGCTGTGAGCCAAACGTATACGTCACTTTAGTAATTGTCACTGAGGGTTGTTGATTTCCTTGGACTGTTTTTGTATCATCAGGCACTGCTTTTCTATGCAGCGGAATGTCAGGATGAGACACTTTCTGAACGCCAGGCTTTTGTTTTGTTCCAAATAACACTAATTGCCAGTCTCTCAGAGTTCCTGTATTTGCCCGCGCGTCACCTGCATCTCTGATCTCAAGAGTCCATTTCCCTCGCGGATCTTCTCCCCATGCATGTGTCGTCATGAACGGCCATCGCTTGAAGCCCTCGTCGGATGAATCTTCTGATCTTGTGGGTAATAAGACGGTTTTAGTTCCCATCGGTGTCGTAAGAATTATAGTAAGGTCTCCTCTCCGACTATATTCAAGTGTTAGAATCATTTGAACATGTTCTAGGTATCGAATCTCATTTTTTGTACCAGCACAAGCGTCAGTTTCTACTTCGACTGTAAGAGGCTGATTCCACCGCAGTGATCTGAAATGAGAAGCAGCAAACTTTAGCAGACGTAAAGCTTTAGCACACTTTAGCATTAAACATCGTTAGCATTAGTTAGGCTTTAGCAAACATCGTTAGCATTAATGTTTCTCACGAATGATACTAGAATTTGCCTACTAAAATTATTTCTTCTATTGATTATAGATAGATTGATCTATGAGCCCTCGAAATTTATTTTGTTTTGCGACGGGTAGAAACGTTTGGAGACGCATCAGACCACCTCACAGTTTGAAAGACATGAAAAGAATTGGGTTATCGAAAATTGCGTAAAGGGTCGCAAATGTTAAAAGGTTTGGTTGGATTTGGGTCACTTCTAGGATGGTTTAACTTCATTATGTCTGAGATGAATGACTCCCAGAAAGATTCCTCGTCCATCTTTCTTCCGATGTAGGGGGTCTTTACTTTATCGACGAAAAAGGGAGGTGATTTGGTGGTCCTCGAGAAGATATGCTATCAGTCTGTCTCAGAGGGTTTGCCGTGGAAGGAAGATTGGCACCAGAGTTAAGCGATATAAGGGTTAATTAGATCTTCCAGCCAGCTATCTTACCATACGACGATATTGCATACAGCCGTTTGTTTATATCAAAAGGCTGATATGCTATCACACTTTTCCATAAAATATTAATGTTATGGGTGGACTTTCATGAGATAGCCTAAAGATAAGCCACAAGTCATGGGTGGCCAAATAGTTTATGATGACCAAAGGAACTGCACTGAAATTAGTCTAGGAACTCTAAAAGCATATTTCTAGTATTAATAGTTGGTACTATATTTCTCGGTAGTACTTGACTTGAGTCTAGCCATGAGCGATTGGACACCCAGTGTGTAGCAGTTTAAATTTATATCAGTAGCGAGCCACCTTAACTGATTGTTTTGAACTTGTTTTTACTTCGTACACAACCACTTTTCAATGTTTCGTAATTTTGAAAATTTCAGTAGTGAGCCACCTTAAGTGAAGATCCACCTTAACTCAGAGCTTTACGAGTGAAGGTAGATCTTCACTTAATGTGGCTCGCTACTGAAAATTTCAAAATTACGAAACATTGAAAGGTGGTTGTGTACGAAGTAAAAACAAGTTCAAGACACAAAAAAAGATAAGTTAAGGTGGCTCGCTACTGATATAGATTTACACACTGGGTGTCCTATCGCTCATGGTCTAGCTGGAGGAATGGTGTAAGGGGCGACAAACATATCGATTTTCTCCCCAACAACGTCGTTTGGACGTTTTCGTTTAGACCCCCCCTACCCCCCCCCCACAAAACGTCCATGACCTAAATATCGATATAAGCGAAATTTGTGCATGTTATAGGCCTGGAGTTTGCAGTGCTCAGTGGGGAGCCTGACCCTGCGCTCATATCAAATTTCATTGCTAAGAACAATTCTCACAACAGCAAAATAAACTGCAAAAAGTGAGAAATACACTTACTAGCAACCATTCTGTACTTTAAATTTCTGCATATCAAAGAATAACAGCATCCTAAACAATTTTCATCCAAGTGATGAAGAGATGAAGGCTTGAACCAACGAATCCTCTAACGAACATACTGAATTCCTATAGAACCTAATTTGAGGGATGTTCCCTGCATAATATTGACGGGAAGTCCTTTTTACATAATTGTGAAAGTCATAAAGGTCGACGTTGCCGTACCTTCGCCACCAGGATAAGGATTCAGCTGATATCGTACTATTGCTGAGTTCAATTACAAGTTGATCTCGTATCATTGTTGAGTGGAATTTAAAAAGATCTTTATGTTATGGTCTGAGTGTCTTTTTTGTAGGCCAACTTTTAAAATGAAAGAGTTCAAGATCCGAGCATATTAGAAGGCTTATTTTGACAATGAGAGACAGTCAACAAAGACAACGTTCAGATTTTACAGGTTGTGATTTTTTTTATCAGACTTTTTTTTCGATATAATGTCTCAATTTGAAAACGTCTTGAGCGAAACCCCTCCCCCCCCCCAAAACGTCCAAACGACGTTGTTGGGGAAAAATCGATATGTTTGCGGCCCCTAAGAAGTTTCTGCCAAATGTTGACGAATGCAGTGGAGATCTTACGCCGTCGTTAACGGCCATCTTGCGAGGAAACTTCCAAGGAACCTTGACAAGCTTTCTGTGCTACAACTCACAAATGAGAAATCAAAGGAACTTTCAGCATGGAGTCAAATTGTTAGTTTCAAATAAAGATATGTGTAGGTAATAAATTTTACACACTTTGCATCAGAAAAGATTTTTCCTTTGCATTCCCTGCTTTCTGGAACCAATTTCCATGTTTTAGGGTCAGCGGTGTTCACAATTCTTTCAGCATCCAAAAGACCAAATCCAAATTTCTCATTTACATGAAGACCGATTCCGTTCATTCTCCAATCCGTGTCATGTTTCAGGGGTTGCCAGTTTGCACTGTTTACCACTATGTGTTGTACGTCACGCCATGTTAATTTTGGGCTGTTATATAGAAGATAATTTATTACAATTATTTTTACAATCACGCAGATATTGCATTTTATTTACTGAGAATAGTTTATGTTGCTTAATTTGAAGACATCGTCGAATGGCAGCAGCATTTGCGTTGAGATTTGCCTAATATTTCCGCTTAATATTTGTCAACGCGAATCGTTTACAAGCGTCTATAAGCCGGATCTCCACAAAGGCGGAAAAATGCAAAGCCGCGAAAAGTAGGAATACGCTCTACTTTTCGCGGCTCGAAATTTCCGCCTAGTGGCGATCCGCCTTTACAGTGGTTACAGGAATGGTTAAAGTGCATTTTTTAGCTATTTCGATGTGTGATCAATATCTGACGAATTGTCTAAAATCTTGATAAGTAATGCTACGGTTATTTCATGTTTCATTTTGAGAAATAAAAGTTTGTATTACTTCTGACCTGTTTGCTATTCTGAAAAGTTTGTTTGTTTGTAAGCGAGTTTGTAAAATCCTCGAATGTGCACAATAGTGATAGAAGCTCTAACGTCACTCAGTCAAACATCGCGTATAAAAACATCTAGAAATAACGCTCGATTCAGGATCCTTTGTAGAGTAGCTAAGCAAGGTCAAGCTTACTTTGTCAACTCCAATAACTTAGTACTGCTCTACTGAAGCCTTTTCGCATTCTGCATTATCAATCAACAAGCACAAAATGACTGCACATAGGTTCACTGAAATTTCTTTCTGCGACATACTATGGCCATGCAGCTGTTATCATTCTGTAAATTTATTTCGAAAATGCATATTACTTACTTCTTTTGAAGGGCTAACGCAATGATCCCAGCAGCTAAGGGAGCTGATGCCGATGTCCCGGTATGCCGTTCTGTACATAGGTTATGCAAGTCAGTTGTCACCTGTAAAACATATTGATATCGTGACTCAATAGAGGATGAACCTTTTTCTTGAATAAAATCGTTCCACTGTACCTTCATTTACTCTCAAGCAGAAAGGTTTCTCTTGCAACTAACAGAAAGAACGCGTGAAACATGTGACTGTATTGTTTTAAAATACACAACAGAATCTACAGAGGTATGGAAGTGTTTGAATAGATTAGCTTTTTGAAATAATAAATCAATAGTTAGAGGCCCTAGGAACTAATTTCGAGATCTGTTGCAGGGAGATAGGGGTGAGACTCAAAGTTACGAGTTTTCACGCATGCGCGCGCAGTTCCTGTTGATGGGACACCCCCATTAACGACCCACCGAACACAAAAAATATAGTGGGGAACATAATAAAATCATACATTTTCAACGGGGATTAAATCATGACGGGGAAATGAAAAATTTCATCTGTAATCTATGGTGGAAATTGTAGAATGTTTGACGGGGAAACAAGCCCTCTTGGCGGGTGATCCTTTTACTTAGGTGGGGAACCGCTTCAGCCAGGGGTTGTTACTGGGGGCGGGTGTATTTGGTACTGCGCATAATCACATTGTAAAAAAAGTCCCATTATTCGAAAATACCACTTGCTCAAATTCTTATCTATAAGTCACAAAGATTCGAAAGGCTGCTCTAAATTAGGCGGCCTCTGCGTATATCGTGCTGACATAATGCCGAGTTGATAGACACTGTAACTCACAATTCTCTTTTCTCCATGTGCTCCACTACTCAGCGTTGTTGCCAATGTTGAGGCGCATGCTTCACTATACCAAGGGCTTTCGCCATGATCTGAACTGGAACTGATTGACAATGTGTATATGCTGGCAGTGTATCCATCGCAGTTACAGCTGTCGTCATGACGACCACCGTTGCCTGATGCCCAGACATAGATGGAGCCAAGGCCTCCACGTCCCTAAAATGCGAGGGAGCACATTAGTTTGAATGATTTTGAGATAGAAGTTTCATCACTTTATTTGTCAATAGTAAGGATCAACTAACATATTTAAAATTGAACTACGAATTCTTTAGCATTCAGAAATATCAAATTTCGTGCGTTCTCTTTCAGGAATGCCGTTGAGATTAGCAGCAAAGAAAGCGAACCCTTATGGCATCCACCTGTGATTTTGGAGTGTCTCAATGAAAACGATCGTCAATTCCCCTTGAAATCGATCAGGTATGCACAAATAAACATTTTTTTTTATTTTGCATTCATATATGAACTACAAGGGTACAGTCATTTCTATGGGAACAGTTTAACCTCCATATAACGGACAACATTTTTAGGGGACGAAAATATTTATCCATTGTTCAATGGTGTCTGTTATATAAAGGTGTCCGTTATATAAAGGTGTCCGTTGATGGAAGTTCCACTGTATGTTAATTAGGCAGTCGTTTATGGGGAGTAAGCGGCGAGAGTAAAATATTGCGATATTGATCCCGAAACATTCTCATATGGTACCTTGAGCTGAAGATCGCATCTCCAAAACAATAGATGCTTCAGATTTGTAACACTGCTCTGCGGTAGGTACAAAGAGGACTTGTATGGACTACATTGGACCAGCGTGAAGCTAGCAATGAACTGGCAGCATTTGTATTTGATTTTTGCATGCGCGACAGGACACCCAGCGCGTAGCACTTTAAAATTTATATCAGAAGAGAAACCATCTCAACTTAGTTTTTTTTTGTGTTTTAAACTTATTTTTACTTGGTATACAACCACCTTTCCTGTTTCGTAAGTTTGAAGTTTTCAGTAGACTGGGGTATTAAATCGTTGTTATCATCCGTATGTGTTGATTTTAGTTGTGTAGTTTAAGTTTAAGTAGTTTTCATTCTTTTATCCATGTTAATTCCCTTGAGGTAGACACAGCCTTTTGCTCCCCGGCGGTATTTGTCCCAGTTGTATTGTAAAGTAATTCTTGTAAGTAATGTAGACCGTAACCCTAGTATGTTATTGTAACATTTTCTTGGTTTATATGGAAACAATTATATAAAAGTCATACCTTTGTAATCCCATTGGCAAAAGCTGCAGATGCCAAAGTTCCAGGTCCTTCCACAGTCGTCCCATCATCGCTTGGTCCCCAGCTTGCACTGTATATGTCAATATATTGTGGGTTCAAACTAAGAGATTCTGCTTCAACACGATCTGTCACTCTCCCATCAAGCATGCGCACTCCACCAATTCTAGCATCATATGCTACACCAACTCCACATTTACTGTTGTTAGCCTCCGCAGCTACTTCGCCCGCACAGCGGGTTCCGTGCCTGCAAAACAGATTTTATTCGTAAGATTGTGGCATTAGGAGGTAAGAAAACATAGAGAGTTTTAAATATGTTTATCGATTGGGAAGTGTAGAATGAAGACTTGGCCTAATGCTTTTTCATCTAATCATTCCAATGGTTTTTTCTTTGAGCACATTATGAATATTACTTATCACTTAGTCTCTTCTATTTGTCACACTTTCCCATATCTTTCACCGTGCCTTTTGAAGCCTTTGCATGTTTTTGAAAATTAGTATGAAATCGTTATGACAGAGGCACAATTGCAGCTTCTCTCATAGCATTGACAGCTTTCCTTGATAGACAGCTTCTCTGTATTCACAACGAGTGGGTTTCTGTCTAAACCTACCATGGCTAGAATTTAATAATCTTTGTTCCCTAGTTTATGTTTGTGATTTATTGGTTCCTTGCTCGCTAGTAAGACTCGAGATGCACAACCTATGCCATGCAGCTGAAGCACTGACTAAGCATGACGATAGTTGGCAACTTGAAACAAAGTTGAACTTCTTTAAATATGACTATTAACAGAAAAGAAGTAATCATTCTTCAGACATTAGCACACTTACTTATTTTCATTAGTTGGGTCATATCTTGGAAATGGGTCAGGATCATTATCATTAACATCCCAGCTTGCAGCTGGATCCTAAAAAGTAGAAAAAAGGATTTTTAGTTGGATCTTTTAAAAGGAACATAAATCTACTGAAGTGATAGATTTCAATTCCTATACTGTGAAAATTTATCGGTTTTTCTTATATTCACGAGGCTTTCCTCGTTTTTTATATCCCCCTCCCCTTTCAACCACCATCTCTGATGTTTGTCCTCTTCTTTGATACACGTGAGGGTCCTATGGACCTGCTTATCGCATTCTATCAACCTGCTTCTGTGGATTTTGCAACCCGCCGGCTCAGTTTTAAATAAATGACGGGAAAGGTGAAATGACGGTATCTCAGTCCGACTGCAGTCACACCAAGGGTGTTAGGACACGGTTTTTTTAAATTGATTATTTATTTACTTTGTTTTGGTCCCTGTGTCTTGTTTTGTTGTCTTGTTTTCTTTTCTGTTTCGTCTTCAACTGAGCGTGCCTAGGCCCAACTGCTCTCAAGTTGTTCAAATACAGCTCCCTTGTGTATTTCTGTGTCTTAGTGCGCCTTCGCACAAGATAGGTTTGCTTTTCGGTTTTAAAACCTATCTTGTGCGAAAGCGCACTAAGACACAGAAATACAAGGGAGCTGTATTCGAGCAACTTGAGAGCAGTTGGGCCTAGCACGCTCAGTTGAAGACGAAACAAAACAGAAGACAAGACAACAAAACAAGACACAGGGATCAAAACAAGGTAAACAAATAATTAATCAAAACATCCGTGTCCTAACACCCATGGTCACACTTCAATTTATTGTCAATTTCAGACGATTCAACTCCATCAGTTAGAGGATCTGTTTTGACCAACATTTCTTGCACGTGGCATCTATTGGCCAGCCTTTGTTGAAAATGGTGATAAATGCGGCCAGCCAAGAGCTGCAAATGCAAGCCATGCTCGCTATGCAAAACCTTTAAAGGGCATCGACATAGGAATATCGATAGGCCCCAGAAATGGACTAAGGAAGAAGAAATGGAATATGTCAGCTTTATCCAATGACACTGATTTGGCCGGACAAGCTTCTACCTTTGTTGATTCCCTTCAAAACGTTGTTTACAAATCAACCTATGTAATTTCTTTCGCTCTGGCTTTATTTTTCAACATTTTTGTCTTCCTCAACTAATACTAAAGTTCATTTTCTTGCAATAATTTTGCCTCTCTTTTCTGATATAAATGTAATTGTTTAATGTAGTAGACTAAAAGCAAGCCGCTAACTCCAGGAATTAATCGACTCAGTGTTAAATTGACAGTAATTCATTACAACCTTATGATAAATTCCACATCACAGAAGTTAACAGTCCTTAGGAACCATAATCTTGTAAATGTGTTCAAACTTAAAAGTAATCTCTATGGCCTCGCCAGAAACGTATTTTGTCGAATCATTTTGGAATATTTGATACCAAATACATGAGATATATTGTGTTCCGTGAACTAGAGTTTCATGGAGTTATCGAGCAACGGGTGCAAAAGTGGTTATATCTAACTTTTATTGGAGCAATTTTCTTGAGCTTATTCCCGAAAGCTGATCGTAAAGGTTCAACGCCTAGCAATGTAATCACAAGAAGTTCTAGAGTAATTTTGATCATAAGCGTAGGGGGAAATAAAATTTAGGGGGCTGCCCGATAAAAGATCCATTGTTTACGAAAATTTTGCCCGACTTTAGGCCTGAATCTTCTGCCCGATTATTGCTGATTTTTGCAAAATTCTCCAAAGATGGGAGGGCTGCAGCCCCCCAGGCTCCCTGTCTCCTACTCCTATGATTTTGATTTTGTAGATTTTTTCCATGAACAGTACATAAGAAATGCCAGCTATATGCAACGTACCCAAAAGAAAACTTTTCCAACTTTAAATGATAATAAGTAGAGTAATAGAAAAAGTTCACTCACGTAATTTTTTACTATATCTGTGTGATTATGTTCTATACCTAGAAGAAATCAAAATATAACTTTTACATACTTTATTCAACTGGCTATAAATTGTATTTAATGACAAACCATTTAGTTCTTTCAAGTCGACAATATGTGTGCTCGTTCTTGTTGTGATGCCCCAGTGCAATTTTGCTTCAATCTGCCTCACCTTTTGTATTGAATGGCTTGTTATAGAACTCTAATATAAAGTTCAAACTTTTCAAAATCTGTTGAGCTTTGTTACTTGCTTTGAGAAAGTACTTGATATCTTGTTATAATACAATATTGTTTTGAGCTGCTTGAAGTAAGAATTATATGGACGTTGCATTCATATTTGCCACTGACTCGGTCTTTTATATCCATGGTAAAGCAAGTTTAATGATACTTCAGTAGTGATTGGTGGGGAAGATTGATGTCATGGACCATGTGTGTGTACTTACCATCATCTAAAATTGTTACAACTACACCTTTTCCAGTAATCCCTTGATTCCAGATAGGTATGACATTGATATCCAGATCTAGAGCATTTCTCTTGTCATCCTACGAGCAAAAAATAAGAATAATTTGGGATAAGCTGGGATAATTTTAGATTATAAACATATATGTTTGATTAAATCCGATAACGAAAGCTCCTCGACGGATGAAGAAATGCTAACGTCATTTTAATTTTGACTTGAATTAGGTTGCTATTCATAGTTGTAGTGACATGATGGTAATGTTGTTGTTGTTGTTGATGATAATGGTCATGGTAATGGGGATGATGATGATGATGATGATGATGATGATGATGGTGATGATGATGATGATGATGATGATGATGATGATGATGATTATGATGAATATCACAAACTTCAGAAAATAGACAAACTACCATTTATGACAGCTGTTATGGTATGTTCATTTCCAAAATGTTTCTTCTACATTCTTTTAAAATATAATGAATAATGGAAGATTGAACAAAATATCTTCAGCTTCTCACCAAATACCACTGTTCATCCCACAATGGATCAGCGAATCTTGGAGTAATGCCTCTTGCTACCACTTTTTGATGATGATGTCCTCTCTTTTTTCGAATCTTTTCATGCTGTTGTTCAACCCATAAGATCTAGAAGAAACGTATGTTGATAGCGTCATTAAGCATCAAGGATGGGAAAAATCCCAGATTTTAGATCCAGAAAAGATTAAATACTTAGCAAATCCAAAGAGATGTGAGAACAGCTTTCTGTAAGCTGCAATATTTAGTGATATCGCTATTGACTTCCATCTAAAGTTAACTTTCCTGCAGCCTGAGGACAATAATTTTCTCCAAAAAAGTACGGTTTAAATCACATCGAGCCATTGCCAAGATGAAATGTAAAACAACAATGTTATTTTCTGGAGAAGTTTTCGATGTTGTCACCAAGGCTAGGCATACTGATGATTTGAAGACGTATTTAGGAGGAACACCCGAGTCAAGGAGAGGAACCCCTTAAGTTCATATTGTTAAAAACAAGGCTAAATTTACCTCATTTTCATTGCCAAGAAGTTCTGTTTTATCTTCAGCACTTCTTCTCGATCTTCGTGGATGTTTCGGGTGTTCCAGATGATAATAACCATCTAATGCGCCAATCTATCATGGAAAGGCCAATGAAGATGTCAGAAACAATCATTTAATTTTTTAAAATAACCAGTGTGTGGCTTGCTTAGGTGAATTTTGTAAGACAAATTTTGGTGTTCTAGAGTGGTTCTAGAGGACCAAGCGATTTGCCTTTCAGATGAACAAATTTCACTCCTTTGAATATACTAAATCAAATCAAAATAAAGAGAGAAGGGAAGCAGTATTTTTGGGTACACAGAGGGAGTGGAATCTGTTCTTGAGACTGCCAAATTACTTTGTCTTAATCAGACCTGTACCCTGTCTTTTACAAAATTCATCCATTCGAGTGTGTCAGATACATAAACCTAGCTATGGTGCTTGAAATACACACTATAATACGTGAAAATTTAATGCGTTCTGTTCAGCTTTTGACTTGAATTAGTAAAATTCTGGAGGCAGCTCTTAGATTTATTTATCCTTTGCAATTTTAATTCATAGTCACGTCTTCTCACAGTAGCCTCGTCACACATGCACAACGAGTCAGTCAGCCATCCAGGTTTTGGAAAGTTTTTTGGGGCTTCAATGGCCGGACTTAAAGGTATCTTTTTACGAACACCTTATATTTTTCTACAATAGATTAATGTCAAAAAAATTTTCGTTAATTCAAAATTCCTTATGTGGAGTAAATTTCTTGAAGTTTGATCTTAGAACTTATAGACCATTTTTTAATATACGAGCGTTAAATGGGAGATTGAGTATTAAGCGTGAGCCAACAGTTAAAGGAAGAAATTTTGACACTTAACGAATTCTTCTGAAAATCAAGGATCTGCGTCAAGAAACATAAATTATCATCAAAGCTGTTTTACTGATCAGATACAAAAATGTTTTCAATGAATTTTTAAATTTCGTTCAGACAATATCAAGAGAGTGTTAACGCAGTTTAACACAAATATTTATTCTTTAGATCTATTTACATCGTTGTCCAATAAGGTAGACAAATAATCCTAGCATGCACTGTGATATTCTAAGCAAACAATTATAAGTATGAACAATCATATCAAATCTATCGGTAAATTTAGCAAAATATTTTACATGAATTTTACGCTGCTATGACAACTATCGCATATCAAAATGTCATGGTAAGTTGGTGTTCCAAATGCTTTTCATATTAGTTTTATTATTTTTGACGCAAATAAAAGTATTTCTTTGTCTCTAATGCATTTATTTCAACGTATCGATGAAGTTTTGATGAAATTCTGATGACCTGACAATGACATATTTCCCTTTTTAATTTCAAAAGATTGATATTGAAATATTGATTTAGTTTCAACGACTTTCCGCTTGTAAAATTCTTAATAGCTAACTAAACTTTTGGGTATGATATATTACCTGGTAAGCTGGAGAATTCGTACCACCAACAGTATTTCACAGATTTGAATGATTCAACTTTTCATTAGAAGCTGAAAGATTGAAGTACTTTTGTGATTTTTCTTGCTGTTTTTCTAGCACTAGAAGTATCGGTAAATTCAACTTTATAAATATTTCATGGTTGCAAAATGACGAAAAAGGGCCTAAAATATTGATCAAATTGTATAGACGCTCCTTACACAGAGCAATACGCATTGGATATTTCATCTCTCTCAAGAGGTATGTAAGACATCAATTTTCAAACAAATGCTAAAGCTTTTTAGTAGTCCCTTGGAAAAAGATTTGCAGAAGATCTCTCCCACCCATGAGAAATTGCTTTTTCCTTATTGTTCTGTGCGAGGAGTTCGTTATGATTTGATCTTTTGATCAGTGTTTTCGGCCCTTCTTCAGTCATTCTGCAACCATAAAAGTTTTGCAAAGTTGAATTTACTTATATACCTAGTGTTTGTCAGACAGCGAGAAAAATCACAAAATTGATTCGATCTTACGGCTTTTAACTTGAATTTGAATCATTCAAATCCTTAAAGTACTCTTGATCATAAGCGTACGAGGCGGGGGGGTCGGAGGGGGGGCGGTAGCCCCCCCCCAACATTGGAGAAATTTTCAAAAATCAGCCCCATTCGGGCAAATTTTTGTCATTAGTCGGGCAAAAATGTTGGCAAACAATGGGCTTTGTGTCGGACAGCCCCCCCCCCCAGGTTTTTTCTTCCCGTACGCTTATGCTCTTGAGGCTATGAATTTTCAAAAGTGGGAACTTTTTCCTATCTCACCCGGTACGGGTTTAGAGAATTCAAAGAGGAAACATGAGATTTAAAGTTTGGATTGGTCATAAGATAAATCAAAGCGATATATTATTTCAGTTTCACTTCAAAACTTTTTAAACTGCATGCAGTAAAAGTGAATTAACCACTCTGGTTTTGCAGTTTCCTATGTGGGTACGGTTTATTTCGATTTGCAGCTTGGTTAACCTGTAATGCGCCAACTTTAGAAAGTTTTATGCAGCCTCTGAAGACGTTTGAAATGTCTTTGAAAATTTCTGTCAGTCAACAGTTGGAAAATTTGTTGGTCAGAAATGATTGAAAACAAATGCTAACCTATAATGGAACTAATATGGGCCCCGCTCCCAGAAAGACAGTTTCCTGTCAGTAGAATTTTCCGAGCAGGCAAAACTTCCATTGTTTGCGAAAGAAAATATTGTTTTGTAACTGAATAGAAGATTAAGCTTTAATGACTTTTGTGTAAAATTTCTCCTGCTCAGAAACCTGTAAGTTAGTCTGCGCACAGTCTTTACTCCTCCGCAACCACAGGAAAGTCTGTGCGCAGGCCGTATGGATCGCAAGTATGTTTCACGAAAATTAACAGGCGTGAAGCAGGTTTTCCGGGCCAATTGTTCTTGCCAGGTCTCCTGCTGCGGAAGTTCAAACTTCAACATTGTAGCAACTAACAGCATCAGCTACTAAACAATAGGAACAATTGTTTTCCAAACAATAGGACATTGTTTATGACATTTTTTTATTGTTTGGAATTGCTGTCGTTATGAACACACCATTCAGGTAAATTGAAACAATAAACTTTGATTGTTTTGATTGTTCTTGATCAATTAGATACAAAATCAAACGCAGTGGTTTTTTGTTGAAGATCGATTTATTCTCAATAAACAATAGTGCGTGCAACTTTTGTTCTGTTTCATCATAGTCTTTTGAGGTGTTGATTTTATAATTCACTGACACCCTATGATGTCTAGATGGGTGTTTTTTTATTTAAATTAGCTATGGTGATTTTTGTTTTGCTAAAATGTATGATTTTAGACATCTGAAGCCCCGAAACGTTCTAAAGTGAAGGACTTCAAGAAAAATCAAATCATTAAAGAAAAAAATTGCCAAAATCGCAAATTTTATGTAGCTCTCCTTTCTTCTGAAATTTTCAGTCAAAGCCAACACCACATATTTTCTTTCTTGATGTAAGCACTCTTGATTTATCATCTCGAAAAAAATTTACACAATTTATGCTGATTATGACTGAACTCCTTGGGATTTTCAATTTGTTGTTCCTCTTCGAATTGTTAACTTTGTTAGCTTCTAAACGATAGACGCAAAGTGATCTCTCACGAATTTGTTGGAAGAAGCTCTATGAAGAATAAGCCTGTTAAAACTCTTCCTATTGCGATTGATGTAACATAAAAAGTAGTAGTGATTGGCGATTGCAAGCAAAATGATTTTTACAGTCGATTACTCCAACTGTAAATGTAAATAAACCGCATTGGATCTAGTAAAATATGGATGACCATCTCAGTATTAGAGCTGCCTGCGAAAAGAGATTGCTGATCGAATCTGAAGTCTGTTTTAAAATATTTTTCGCGTGAGATTTACGGTAAGCAAAATTTCTCGTGCAAAGGAAGTGAATAGTTTATGTTTGCCGTTTTCACATGACATCTTTTTGAGACAGACTGTAAATCTATAAAAATAAACATCCGATAATAGAGTGTAATTTTATATTTCAGAAACTAAATATTACTTGCGTGAATGAAATGCATTATTGATAAAAATTACATTGCCTAAAGCATGAAACATAGAATTACAAGGTTTGTTGAGAGAATCTTTCATAATTTCAAGACGGAATAAGCAATTTCAGTGAGGTAAATTCTAAAATTTTTTTAAACATATTCCTGACCCGTTAGATCCAATGAAAAACTGTGATAATCAAGGCCGGCGAAGATCAAAGGAAATTCTTTTGTTACGGTTTATGCGCCGATGCGCCTAAACAATACGAGCACTCTGCAACAAATGGTCTTGCAACAAATTACAATTCTGTTGCTTGAAAAATTTTCCATTGTGTTTATTCAGTGTCTTCCGATTTGATTGAAAACTTTTTATGATCTAGTGCAATCGAAGGAATTTTTCCATTGTTTTTGCTTATTGTTTAAATGTGACAAGACACAAATAAAGTATTGTATCTATTGTTTGTGACCTGTCTCCTGCACATCATAGTTTCAGTAACATTAAAACAATAGCTATTTATGGCAAGTCCTTGGTATTTTCAATATTATTGCAAACAGTATTGTTTCATTAAACAATGAATTCAATTATCCATTGTTTCACTTACTGTTAGCACGTCACACAATACAATGCGAGCATAGAGTCTATTGTAGTCGACCTGCCCATGAAGATCATATCGTCTGCTATTCAGTTCAGTGACATTTGAGAACAATAGCTGTCTAAAATAAAGCCATGTTCAATTGTTCTCCGATGTTATTGAAACCATTATATGTCACTAACTCACGATTAAACAAAGGCTATTCGTTCTTTCTATTGTGTGTCTGAGCAATGGTTTTGACAGCTTTGATTGTAAGCACGTCTATAAACAAAGGCTAGTTTATGGTATGCAGGTTATTATGCCTGCACAATGCTGGTTGCCTCATCTTTTAGGCTGAAGGTAGTTGTATGCAACTTCTAAGAAAATCTGCATGTTTTGATAGCAACTTGGGTCTGTTATGCAGCATGCTGTGAAAATGTACCTGAGCGGTTTGGAATGCTATTAGACTCGTTGGCTCAGGTGGTTCAACTAAGTGCGTTTACACTGCAACGGAATAAAATTTTCTACAGGAAAAAGGAGCATAAGTGTTACTGATTAGCAGGGAAAATAGGGGGTTTATGGAACAACGACGGCAACTGCAACTGCAATCCAATGTTGCTTTTGTTTCAGTACATTAGATTCAATTCCTAGACTTGCTCCTAGTTTATCCCGTGGTATAGCAGCACTCATGAAAATAATTGCCTCTGCGGGGGCGTAAACTACGACGAAGACGCTGCGAAGGCTTCTCCTTTGATTCTCCTTCACAGCGTCCTCATCACAGTTTACGCCCCCGCAGAGGTAAATATTTTCCTGAGTGCTGATATACCCACGGAATAGACTTGGGGCAAGTCTAAACGATAACGATTCCTTGCTTTTCGCTTGAACTTCCGAGCGAAGCAAGCAGAAGGGTTTTCAATCACTCCTTTTAGAAATGTATTTCAGAACATTTCCTGCTGTAAACACTTAAAGGGTTTGTGCAAGGCTATAAGCCTGCATTTGCACAGAGCAGAAAAATCTAAGAATAGCCCATTGAAATTGATGGCCCACACGTGTAGTTAATAATCGATAGCTAACGAAACAATGTCGTGTTTGCACATTTTCTTTGTTCTATTTATAGAGAAGCCTATTTACCATTGCACACTCCCTTTAAACGACTTTAGAATGAAGATGGAACCTGAAGTCTAGCTATATCTATTCAACCCAAATTCTGCCTTGCTACAACTGTACTCTTATTCCTTTGAGACAAAAAAGCATGATATATGAATCTATTTTCAACCATGTTTTCGAATGAATGTGTCAATATTTCGTCAATCTTATGACTAAAACCTTTCTTTGGGTTTTCCTCTCTCAAAATAATCTGCCCTTTGCGGCAATTTCTTTAAACGGTTTTGATAACGTTCTTCACCAATTGTTCAGATTGTGGGAAAAGTAATCAAAGGGTCGGAGATGCAATTCGATGCAACGGATCTCTTCTGTTGCCCACAGTAATAAGATTAAGGCCACATCTAACAGAATGTAACGGTATTTAGTAAAATGTTTGAAAAATCATGTGACTTGATGTCCCACAAAGTGTCCTGTGCGATTTTGAATGAAAGGTGACCTTGTGGTGATTCACGATATGAAATTTTGCAAAAGATATCATAAAATCTACGTTTTTCCTTTCCTTAAAACCATAGCGCTATTGCAGCAAAAGAAACCACGAAATAAAGTCCACATATATGTTTGATTTCAGCTAGACATGTTTGATGTCTATGTGAAATGTTCTCGTACTCCGAAGAGCTTATTTTTGATCCCACCTAATTTACGAAGTGTTTACTTGGTTGAACCAGTCAAAGGAAGCTGTTTAGTGTTGCTTTTGTTTGGTTTCTTTCTTCCAGTCCTTTGTTTAGTGATGCTTTTTGCCTCCATTTCTATAGCATTTTGTCAATGACCCTTTCAACTGTCACCAATAATTCCGACGTTAGCTTTTCATGGCATGAATATTTCTGGTTTTGCTTGGCTGGAATTCGCATTCTTAAACCAGTACTATTCTTGTTAAGTTGTGACAAAATTTGATGTCAACTTAACATGGCATAAATTTTCCTGGTTTTGCATGACTAGAATTGGCCTCTTCAACCAGTACTATTTTTGCTAAGTTGTGACACTTCATGTCGTTCCTGATGGCTTTCTTAAATGCACAACTTTCTTACATTCATCGTTTTATCTTCAGACGTTTGAAATTTTAGAGCATGTCGTCTGGCAAAAAAAGTGACGGTTATATCCAACTAAGATTCTAGCCTTGAAATCATTTCATTGTCTGTCTAACAGAGGTCTTAGTATGATGCATAGCGAAGACGACATTGTCAGACTAAAATCTTCTAATACTTTCACAAGATGTTATTAAGCTGTAGATTATTTTCATGAAACTGAACTAGCTTTTCCCATGACCTATGTTTTAAAAGCTCTTAAGCAGGCCAGTCTCATCAATGATTTTCAAGACAAGATTTCAGCTGTACACCGTCAGGCAAATAATTGGAATTAAAAGCCATTTACTTTCGGAGGTCATTTTTGACGATCTTAAATCTGCAGACGAAGGGTTTAGGCACCCCTGGCAGCCGTCTTATCGACGGCCTACTTCTGTCGATTGCGTTTAATCTCGTAAGGGCACTCCTGATGACCTGGCTTTGCCTTTGCGAGCTTCTTTAGAGAACGAGGATTCAGATATTTAGCAGTGGTAATATCTTCAGATGAGACTTTACTCCTATCTGGGCCTATCTGCTGTCTTACCGACCTGGTTACCATGGAAAATCTTCAAGACTGCGTTCGCACGATACCGGCACATTTTGACCCGTTACTAATCCGTTACTACGTCAGGAAGGATAAGGCGTATTTCTGAATTTTTTTTCGAGGAAGCGAAAATCTAGGATAGACTTATTATTTCCTCGTAGTTTCGTTGTCCCAAACTAATATCGTTGCTGCCCATTATTAAAGCTACAACAACAACAACTTGAATTAAGTTCAATGAGCGAAAGCGAAGCCTTAGATTTTGAATTGGATTGAATTGAATTGAATCGTGACTTGAATTGTGAACACAATTGTGAATTGTGTTCACAGCAGCCTAAAGTGTTCTAAAGCTGACTCTTGAGATGGGAAGGCATCCAAGGGTCTCGGTTCGACCACTAAAGTTTAGTACATCTTCTCTTACTCTTTGTCGGTTGGTGAAAGCATGCCTCATTTGCCTCGCCTTTGGAGACTCAAAGCTATTCCGCCATTCCGTCCTATAACCTTAGAATTCTCATAACTACACAGAAATCAATTTCATCGTGAATACCTCTCTTGTGCTCGACGCTAGAACAGTAACTACATTTTGTAACTTAGAGCCTTAAGAAAAGAGTGACCATTTATTCATTATCCGTTTAGTGACTTAATGAGATTCTTTGCTCATAATAAGCATATGAACAAATCAAAGATTTATGCCTGAAGGCTTGGAAAGAATGGAGCGGATTTACTGTGGCTTTTAGTGTCCATTTTCCTGGTGTTTAATTGTACGGAAATTTGATTTGTTGAGTCAGGATTATAATTTCTGAAATAAGTGTCACTGTTACAAAGCTTGTGATGTGGTAAAGAGTGGTGATGTTTCATATGGTAAGAATTAACATTAACGCTCTGTCATGTGAGAATATAGAAATGGTATAGTGTCGTTGATTGAAAGAAAAAGAAGCAAAAGGACTATTTTTTTCCTGCTGAAGGAAGGAATATTACGTACACCAGAGCAGCTCTTGGAAACCATTCCATCTGAATGTTAACCCTCTTCCCCACGTCACTATATACCAAAATACTGTAAGTTTAGATACTTTTGCATAATTTCACCTCAAATAACTTACAAAGTTTAACATGGAACTTTTCATTCCTAAAAGTTTTACATAGGAAGGGAAATATCTCTATTTTTACGGTCTGTGACAAAAATTCTGATTAAATAGTTTGATAATTAAATAATCTCCTCTGTCTTTCGTTCCTTTTCTTCCCATCCCCTTTCCCTTGCCGTATAGATATGGAAAGCGAAAAGAGCATGGAATGAGAAAAGGGATTGCCTATGGCGGGAAAATTTCCTCGCCCCAAGCCCCATAAGTGATCTCACCGTCTGTGCAATGGTCTGTGTATTTTAACCATTGCTAGTTGGCTTTTTGGATTCCTCTCATGATCGATCACAAAGCCGACAGCTTTCTTACTTTAGTGCAAAAGTCTTCTTCAGTCCTCTGAACAAAACCCCCATCAGCGACACCTCATCATGTGAACCAACTTTGCGTGAATTCAACCAAAATAGGAAATGACATAAAGTCCAAAATATCATGGTAAATTTTCTGCTTCACCCAGTCTTATGTGACGTACATAAAGGCCGAGTCTTTTGGATCAATAAACGAGAGAGACCGCAGTTGTTTCAAAGGTCAATGAATTTACGGATACTGCAGATGATGTAAGAAGGCTCTGATGTGTTTGTTTCGTGAAAACATTGATGCTGTCGTCATAGGAGGGTCTTCATAGAAGGAAATATAAGAGTAATGTCAAAGTGCGAGGACCAAAGGTATGACAAAATGAAATGTGTTGTTCCCTCTACATGCGGATACCTCGAGTCCACCCTGAGATCCTTTGCTATACAATGATAATTATATACCCTTCAGAAGCAGTTCGTTGAGCGTTGTATTGCAACGCATTACAACGCAAAAATTGCTTCGAATGGAACAAATTTCGTCACTGTCAAAAACTTCGCTTACTGTTGCAGTCCAGCCTCTCTTTAATGACCAGGTCTGTTTTTTTACGAAATCGAACATTGCACAACGTGAAAGGAAATCGGGTCTACACTCACTTGAATTTGACAAATAAAATTTCAGAATTTATCTATTGGCCTAAATCCGATGTCTTTCATTGTATGTGTATGGATTAATAAAATTGATACATAACTTCAACTGTAACAATGTCAGTTTTCGAACAGAACAAAAGAACACTGGATTAAAATCCTCCCTAACATTCTTCTTTTCTACTGTTCATCGTATGACTAATTCCTTCACATCTTTAGTTATGTTAAGCTCCGTTTTTCACGGACAAGAAGTTATTGACAAGTTTTTAACATGACTCTTATGGTCGGAAAGACCATTGTGTCAGCAAAATCATATGATTTCGACGGATATGAGCATGTTATTCGAAAGAAATGTGTCTTTTTTGATGTGGGTTGCCTGTTTGAAGCCATGTTTATGGTGAAGGCCTCCCAGTGGTGTTGGAGAATAGGGGGCAGTCGGAATTTTTACGCAGGAAAAAGAGAACATTTGTTGAAAATAGTCTAGGAACAAGGGAACAAATTTGCAGAAAATCGTAGTTTTGGTGGAACAAAGTACTGAATTTTCAGATTCGCTTTAAGGCAACAAGGGACCAACTGAGAAAACCAAGGAGGAACAACGAAGCTTTGTCTCCCGCCAGGGAAGTCTTCTGTGCTAGATGATATAACTAAATTTTGATGCAAAACATGCCAGTTTAAACTGACTTGCTCATCTTCACTGTATTATCAACCTTTGATGTATAACTGCTCCAGGAAGATGTCTTTTAGCAAGGATTCCATAGCGTTTCAGAAAATCAGAGTGGATTTCCTGAATGTTAGGATACACCACACCCCATTGATTGAAAAGGTTTCTTTACGTCAGATTTCTCTACTTCGATCCAAGTTCATATGAGTTTTCTCTTCATCTTGTGATGAACATAGCAGTGAAGGTTTCACTTTTGATTTCGAATGATAAAATTGCGATTTGTCGTGTACGTTGGGAGATGGAAGCTTTCGAAGCTCGATCGAAACAAGCCACATTCGATATCTGCTCCTTGAATAACGAACCTAGAGTTATATCCACTTAATGTGGAATAACATCTGCATGATAACCGTTCCTGAAATTATGGCGATTTGAAAATATTTTTGCAGCCATCCAACAGTGCTCACCATCTTAAGTTTGTTCATGAAGCGGACACTTTATAATCACCGGACAGTTTGATCACATTGCACTAGGATATCAGTGCAGAGAAATTTTACGCACGGAGCCAAAGTCAGCAGATTCTGTATTTTCATTCACAAACCAGTTGTTATTATTGTTTCTTTGAACAAAAATATTTGGTCTGTTGTAGTTAAGAAATGGACACCATCTCTTTCGTTTCGAATGCAAAGGTCATGCTATCAACGAAAAGCAATGTGAATGTGGGCTTTTTGTTCCAAAATAAAGAAATCATGTGGTCAACAGCTCACTGAGCATAAGGCCAATGAAAAGGGTCAATACTGTTTTAGCAATGATATTAAAAACATCACCGCAGAACAACCTTGGTATGCCTACGAAACCAAAACATTTCAACAACAGTAATCTTTCATCAAATTCAGAAAGTCTCTCGATCTATCCTCAAAGTCTTCTTTAAATTTATAGTTGGAACAACCAAGGATTTCGCGGAATTTAATGAAAAAAGTTATGATATCTATCTTATTCATTGGCTTTGCTCTTTTGACTCCAAGCATAAAACAGGCACGCGCTGCGCTGCTCGAGTTCTGCTTATGTATAAACAAAACGTAATGATCTCTCTTACCTTGGTAACTTTCTCAAATCCATGTCTTTTAGCTATCTCCTGTGCTTTCTCCTGCCCTCCTGGCTCTGTTAATTTTATGGCCCAGCCATTTGTGTAATATTTATCTTCAGTTAACTCTTCTGCACAGTAACCTTTAACGATCAAGCATGTTAATAATGTAAAGATCCGTATTTTTGTTGTAAAGTTTCTTGAGTGGGCAAAGGCTGCCCCTCTCTCAACCATCGCATCTCTACGACGGTTGCCCGAACTGGAACATTTAAGATAATTAATATCTATGATTAATATCTTAAGTTAGTACGTTGCCTCGGATTGGCATAAAGTCTTGTGTTTCCGCTGGTGTATTTATTGTGTTCGGTCAAATCAATCGCCTGAGAAAATAGGCAGAACGCCTCGGAGACAGTATTCATCGCTGATTGGTCAGAAAGACAATAGGTTTGCGACGCTCAATAGAGTGAATGCGAAGTACCCGCAAAGACTTAGGTCATTGGAGAATAAGCAAAGCGGCTGGATAAACAAAGACAAATTCCGGTCTCAAAGTTTGATGTAGGAGGTTTTAACTGTTGGTTTCCGAGCCGCAGTTGTGTAAAGAGCTGGGTTTTCACAACTATTCAAATCTTACTGGATTTATATGCGGGTGTTTCCAATGATGTTTGCCAACTTTGAAGTTTGAATGAGGTTTTGGAGGTTATTCTCATAGCTGAATAAACTGCATCGGAGAAAGTTAATTTTCTTAGGCCCAC
This sequence comes from Aurelia sp. 3 sensu Dawson et al. (2005), assembly GCA_964020215.1. NCBI lineage: Eukaryota > Metazoa > Cnidaria > Scyphozoa > Semaeostomeae > Ulmaridae > Aurelia > Aurelia sp. 3 sensu Dawson et al. (2005). Next base: position 19,915,533 of record OZ026580.1, read on the forward strand.
GGAAAGGAAAAGTTTTAATTAGAAGAGAATATTTCAGATGTCTTGCACTGTACTAAGCAGAGTTATATGTGAAGAATTTACTTTTTGCTGGCTATTGTTGAAAGCAAAGTCAAAGTGCGAGTTTGTGCTGTTTATTTGAAATTTTTTTCTATTTCTTGTGTGTGATTATTTTTTCTAGGCCTGTAGAGAAAAGAAACTGTTTAGATGGCAACAGTATGAGGCCTTCAAAATACAACAAACCATCGATTGGATTAGATTCTTTGCCTGCCTTGAAATGTCATAAATTTCTCTTCCTTGACATTGGCGGCCTTTCTCAGTCATAATTTCTGGCCATGAACTGCAGAGCTCCGTCACATGTGTCCTTTGGGCCTAAGTCGCGCCAATTGGTATCTCCTGCACAGTTTTGTCCTACGCAGGGGTCTCAAAATCGAACTTCTCGCAGGGGAAGTAAGATTAAATCGGAATTTCTGACCAAGCACGTGATAAAATTTTATGTTAGTATATACCACTTCGATTAACAGCCTCGTATGGAAATTATTCAAAGTTCGTTCATATGAAATTTTGGAGGCCAAATTCGGGTTTAGCACCCAAACTTTAGTCTAACCACAGGTTTTCATGTTGCTAGCAGTCGTGGTGTTCACTTTATGGCGACGTAAAATTTGGAAATCTGCAAGGGATTTGACCGTGAAAATGACTCGGGGGTGTAAAGTTTCACCCCGAACGACTTTTGACGGTCAAATTCCTTATAAATCTTTTAATTTTACATTAACATAAAATCAACATCACGAATGCCAGCAGGTTAAAAACATGTAACTAGACTAAAGTTTTGGTTCTAAATCCGAATCTGGGCTTGAGATTTTCATAAGAACAATAGGAAGGAATTTTGACAAATTTCCAAAACGAGGCTGCTTAATCGAAGTGGTGTATTGCGCTCTTCAAAATGAAACATTTCAAGAAATATTTAATCAACAATGAAATGGATGTTCGTAACAATACTCTTTGTTACCAAATATCCTTCCTCGTGTAGTGCTCCCATGTGTGAAACCACTCTATATAAATCATGGCGAAGTGGGCTGTATCTACCAATCTTCACACCCTTCGTCACGAGCTGTGAAAAGCCCCATATGACAAAGTATAGTTTTCTTCTTCTGTTTTTTCAAGTGCAAAGAATATAGATACTCCCAGTGGAGATTGATTTTTTAATGTGAAAACTCATCTAGATTAGCTCAAGAACATTATGCCCTCTTGAGATTTTCGGGGTTGCCATTAAGAGCTTTTTGTCTGCAAAGGATGTATCTTCAAACAAAGGCAGATTTTGTACCGTATCGAGTGTCACAAAAAGTATATACCGGGTGAGCCAGAAAAAAGTTCCCACTTTTGAAAATTCATAGCAACAAGACTACTTCACAGATTTGAATCATTCAAATTGTAGTTAAAGCCGACAGATCAAAGTATTTTTGTGATTTTTCTCGTTGTTGTACCAGCACTAGAAGTATTGATAAATTCAACTTTAGAAAAATTTCATGGTTGCAAAATGACGGGGAAAGGGACTAAGGCCTCGTCCACACGTATCCGGATATTTTTGAAAACGCATCTTTTTTTATCCGTTTTCGAAAAGATTCGTTTTTGGTGACCGAAAACGCCGTCTCCGTGTGGACGCTAACCCAAAACGGATAAAAAAAGATGCGTTTTCAAAAATATCCGGATACGTGTGGACGGGGCCTAAAACATTGAACAAATCGTAAGGACTCTATTCACACCGAACAATAAGCAATGGGCGTTTCACCTCCCTCAAGGGTTAAAAGACATCGATTTTCAAATACATAAGATTTTCAATCATATGGAAATTAAAGTCGAATGGCCCAGGCTAAAGTTGAAGATTCAGGAAATACGATAAGACGTTATCCAAATTATAGCAATCGTTGACTTTTTTGCTGTGCCTCAAGAATTCATTTTACCGAAAATGCTGAAGCTCTGGTTTGCAGGTGGGCAAAAATGCGAGTTTTCAAAATTGATAGTTCTGCTCTAGCCTTACTCTATAAGGGCCCTCAACTTACGCTCATCTTATTGAATTGAATCAATGTTGTTGTTGTCGCTTCAGTTTCGCTTCCGAGCAGTTTCAGCGTCCATCAGTCAATCAACAGCGATAACTATGAATATGCAATTAGTCTAGTTCTGCTCTGCTATGTTCAAAAACATTCTTGAAGGAGCTAAATTCAATTAGCTGGAGTCAGCTAAATCTACCGGCTGACCCAGAAGAGAATTCCCACGTTTGAATATTCATACCAGCTAGAGTATTTCACAGATTTGAATGATTCCACCTCTAGTTGAAAGCCAAAAGGTTGAAGTATTTTAGTGATTTTTCTCGTTGTCTCACGAGCACTACAAATATAGGTAAATTCTACAAAACTTTCATGATTGCTAAGTGACCGAAAAATGGCCTAAAACATCGATCAAAGTATAAATGACTCCTAGCACAGAATAATGAAGGAAATGCAACTTCTCATTGGTGAGAGATATCCTCCGCACATTAAGAAAATAACCCTTCTAAGATGAAACTCTAAGCTTGTAAAATTCGACAATTTCTGATCCTTGCTAATGCTAAGGTCAGAACAGAGCTTTTCTTAAAAGCATGCATATTTGCTTCAATTGGAAGCCATGACACTTCAGAAAAATTGACCTAACTTTTCAGATAGTTCATAAAATTCTTGCAACAGGACTTGAAATAGTAGTTGTTAAGCACGCCTGCCTGACTTTTTTGGTTTGCGATTAGACAAGTAGGCAAATCTTTGATTAGGTGTGCTTATGGAATCAATCTCAAGAATCTTCTAAAGTTTCAAATATTATCTGAAAGAACTTTATCATCTTTGTTACAACTATCTTATCATGGGAATGTTCTGGGCTTTGATTTCAATTGGATTTCGAGCTTTCTACCCTGGGTACCAGGTCAAGAGAACGCATTTTTGGGTGGGCCAGAGCTGTCATAGTTGTTTTTCGTCCAAAATTTTGCTAGAAGGCAAGATATTCTTGGTTCCTAGGAATGGGACTCACCCTTTGGTTCTCAAGATGGGCCCAGCTTTCGAGGTGTGGACGAATCAATGATAACAATAAAACAGAAGCGGCGTGAGTGTTGAAATTCATTGGAGAGTCCAATTTGTTTTAAATCCGTATTTCATAATCAAGATCTATCCTTCAAGACTTAGCTATGCCTTTTCGTCCTTTGTTACCCTGCGTTCTCTGATTTGCTGATATCCCTTGGTCGAAAGGGACTGGTGATATTACTTAAACGGGGGCTCAATTTAGGCCCACGTAGGGTGATTCCGTATTTACCTAACCTCTGCGTAGGAGAGTAGTATTTACCAACCAGATTACTAGACTTTAGCTTTCAACCAATCAAGAGGCACTATTCAGACGCTTGTTGTTGCTGCACACAAAAAGCCGTTGACGAGGTCCAGAGTTCTCGCAGCTTCGATGCATTTATTTTTTGTTTTTCTACATAGGAAGATTACTGCTGAAAGGTATGCATTTTGCGATTTGTAGGTGAAGAAAACATGATTCTTTGTACTAAAAGTTTCCTTTTCAATGTTCAAGCTCCTTAGACAAGACTTTAAGCGACTTTGTTAAGCCTACTAGAATTCTCGCTAGTTTAGGCCATTTTGAAAAAGTAGGCCCAAATTTTAATAGTAATATCATGAGTCCCTTTTGACTAAGTGATATCAGGAAATCAAAGAACGCAGGTAAGTCTGCTATCCTTTCAAATGTCCTCGACCGGAAGCCTGAACTCTGTGAAATTTCAATGAAAAATTCGATAGAATGATACACTTCTCAGAACTAAGAATCTAGTTTGACTAGCCTGTGTTCCAGACCACTTGAAACTTACTTTTCAAGTGGTCTGGAACACAGGCTAGGTTTGACCAGATGCCCAAGGGGGGGAGGGGTACTCATATGTTTTTCTGTAAGGGGACGTACCGCTGGACAGGGTATCATTTTCAGGATTCCGACTTCGGGACAGGGTATCATTTTTGTAAAAATCGGCTCCATGACAGGGTCCATCTTTGTCTTTTTTGACTCTGAAAGGTCGTTTAAGGCCATTTGCACTCTGCGAATGTGATTCAAATCGCTTAAAAGGCAATTTTCCCACATTTTGCGATAGATTTCGTACAGATTTCATTGCAGGGCACAATTTTGTTTGAAGAAACTAAAGGACAGGGTATTGTTAAAGAAAATTTTACTCAGGGACAGGGTATCACTTTCATGAATTTGACTCCGGGACAGGGTAGCTTTTCAGATTTTCCAACGGCACCTCCCCGTATGTTCGTAGACCAAGTACCCCCCCCCCCCGGGACCAGATGTCAATTTGATAATGATCTAAAATCTCTCTAAACATCATTTGGTACTTCTGAAGTCTTTGAATTTGTTTACTTCTTCAGAAAGACCATAGTAGCCGTAAAATCATCAAACTGGTGACCAATTCGAAGCAGGAGTACGTTACAGGCTAATCCCAGCTGTTTTTGTAACAATAAAATTAGGAAAAAGTCATATCTATATCATATCTAGAGTCATATCACAGAATAAAAATAAAGGCAGAAGGGAAACTCTATTGTTCCGACAACGCGACACTCTTAGAACAAAGGAGATCACGGAAACGAGGTTAAGTAAGTTAAATTCGCTTCCACAGTACGGACGGCTATTGAGGTATCTCCTTCTAACTGGAATTTCAGAGAAAATACTGAGAAAATCAAAAAGAAAATCGCATTTTCACATGTACAGACATACATTCCACAGTCAATAAGTAAAAAATGCTGGTTTCTACATCTTTCTTAGTCGTTTTCGCACCGATCACTACTGGCTGGTAAAAGCCAAGGTCGGCCCGTTCTCTGCCATTTCATGGGTTCATGGCATGCAGGTATCTTTATATATTTTTCTTTTAAGCTATCGGCCTTCATAAAAGTTGCAAAATGTATATATATATATGTACTAAATTAATATTTTCTGCTACTGGTGGATTTTTATACCAGATTTCGATACGGCATTTTAGCAAGGCCCATCTCCGGGGGCTGGCTACCCTTGGTTAAACTGAGAGATTTCGCGCAAACGTAGTAGAGTACCACAGCTTTCACTGAAATCTTGAATACTTATTAAAAATATCAAAATGCATTCAAAATACCTTGAACTCGTTGTAACTGTTACAGAATCTTGAAATTAACAGAAATATACTAATGTTTCAATGGTTGTCTTTCTGTCCTTCTTGCGCCGCTAGATCGGCCAAGAACCAGGCCTGCCTGCATGCATCGCTGTTCTTGCTACAGCGACCAGCCAAATAATCTCTGAAATGAGTTAGAAGAAATAATCGAGTATATACGTTGTGATGAATGTGATAAATATTCGTAACGACAAGCATAAAATTTCTCCTGGTTATGGTAGGAAAAGTCGTTACTTTAAAAATGTCACAGAGCAGGTGATGCTCGAGAGAGAACCAAGTCGCGTTGCATCTTCCTCAACATTGAAAACCAACTTTTGCTAAGCTAGTTAGGCTGCATGGGTATATCACAATCTCTGGGAGGAGATCAACAGAATAATGACTTTTGAAAAAAACGGCTTAGTAAGAAGAAATAATAACAAAAATGCAGCTTACCAACATGAATTTCCAGACGAAACGTCCCACAACTTCTGTTTCTGCCTCCTCGATGTTATCAACTTATGATATCGGCTTTAGTTCCGTGTGATTGTTTCCTGCTAAACCTCGTTGTAAAAACGAGTTTAAGTAAGCAACCATTGTTCTCATAGGCTAGCCTCGTTTGAAAACGTGTCGCAAAAAGATCAAAGGATCCGACAGGAGTTGCCCTTCTGCCTTTATTTTTATTCTGTGGTCATATCTAGATATTTTTGATTTTACGTCAAAATTTCTTCGCGCTGTAATAACGAAGCAAGGAATTACAAGAACTCAACTGACTTCAAATTAGCACAAAACTCTGCTATTTCTCTCGTTTCCTTCTTACTTCAATAGAATCATTAGTTGTTGAAGACAGCGACAACACTACAAGCAGACACTCCCGCAAGGATTCTGGTTTGGGACATTGTTTATCAATTGTTACTTGCTTCATGTCACCATCGTTTATTCGCGATGTTGTAACAGTGCGTGATCAATGTGCAAGCATCTGTCTCTGCCTCCACATCAATGTAGATACAAAACAACTACGATCCCATCTTAACCATTTTAGGACAACTCTAACGGAGAAGTGATAAACAGATCTATCTTGTGATTTTATCACGAGGCATTCCGTCCAAGTTATGTGCTGTCTGGAATCCTGTTGCATGACTGTTCCAATGAATCATAAAGTACAAAGAATTGTATGTTCAAAGACACAGTACTAAGACACAATCTTCTCCAGCAGCGACGAAACAGCACGGATGAAGTAACAAAACATATCGCCTCCGTTGCGTCATAACTATCGCATAATAGCACTGAATAAGTCTTGCAGGGCTGGGCGAAATATGGCAATTTATGGAGTCATTAACAGTTGTAACATTACTAAGTTGTTTTATCGCGTTGCGGTGTTCCAAATGCTAACTGCAATTAAAGGCTCCCATTAGCCATGTTTGAAGAATGAGATCATGCATGTAGCTTACTTCATGTAGTAAAGAATATTTATCTGCAATTGCAACTGTTTAATGTAGGATTTGATAAGCGTCAGAATTATTACATCGGATGTATCGAAAAGCACATGATACTGACAAATTCTTTACTTTAGCCAGACAAGATTTGCCACTGCAATAGTGCCACACCTGTTTCTTGATAGTATTATATGGGTTGGTTGGTTTCCTTGACAACAGTCGTCCATATGAAGATTTCAAGCAGTAAGGGAACATTGCCAGGTCAAACTTTGCAAATAGCATTTTAATGACTTTGCACCTCTGTTGATGATTTCACTAACAGCGAGAGTTTGTTAGGAACACGTAGTAATTAGCCTTAATCAGGAGAAATCGATTGGCAACTCATCAAAATTTGATGGAGATTTTATTTCGCTCGATTGCTTTGATTGCATACAAGTATATTCTTTCTGGTTTGCCTAAAACCCCTTCCAGAATGTTTTCATTCTTAAAACATGAAACATAGCTCAAGAAACTACTTATTTTGACAAAGAAAATCCTTAACCTACACTTAATTTATTTTCACTTGCGTCCAGTATCACTTTGCTCAGAAATTACTAGAGTAATGTCTAAACACTGGAAAGGCTTCAAAAAGTCTTGTTTTGAAATCATCCCGAGGGCACAGATAGTAATCAACATGAAGATTGTTATGGAACATTTAAGAAACTCGTAAGAAACTCTGTGATCTCAAAATTCGATAATTTTAAGGAGTTAAGGAGCCCAAATCCTTAGTTCCTTATAAAAAATACGTGCATATCTAGGGGGAAAATGGTGGAGGACACTACTGACGTATTTTTACTTTGGCCAGACACCAGCTGCTACCTAGTCACCGCAACACTTGTCCCTTGATAGGTCAGTATGAGTTGCTTGCCCCTTGACAACAGTCGTCCATGTTGAAGATTTCAAACAGTAAGGGAACTTTGCCAGGTCACAGAGGTCAGATTTTGGAAAATTACCTTTTAATGAGTTGGCAGCTCAACTGATGACTTCATTAGCAGCCTGAGTTTGGCAGCTCACCTAAATTTGATTGTTGGGCCAAATATCTCTGAATTGTTTTGATTGTATATATTAACAATCCCCATAAATATCTCAAATTCTACGTTGATTGTTTCGATTGTGTACATAAACAATGCCTATTGTTACAACATTCCTGATTCCTTCCACTATAGGTAGGTAGGTAGGTAGGTAGGTAGGTATATAGGTGTATTCCTTCCGGTTGGAGCAAAAGCCCCTCCATAATGTTTTCATTCTTCAAACATAATTAAAGGCTCCCATTAGCCATGTTGAAGAATGAGATCATGCACGTAGCTTGCTTCATGAAGTAATAAATATTTATCTGCAGTTGCACCTGTTTAATGTAGGATTTAGTTTATATCGGGATGGCAATAGCCTAGCCAGCCCACTTCAAGGAGACCAGATTTCTTGATAAGCGTCAGAATTATTACATCGGATGTACCGAAAATAAGGATGGCACATGATATTGCCAAATTCTTTACTTTAGCCAGACAAGATTTGTCACTGTAATAGTGCCACACCTGTTTCTTGATAGTATTATATGGGTTGGCTGGTTTCCTTGACAACAGTCGTCCATATGAAGATTTCAAGCAGTAAGGGAACTTTGCCAGATCAAACTTTGTAAATAGCATTTTAATGACTTTGCAACTCTGTTGATGATTTCATTAACAGCGAGAGTTTGTTAGGAACACCTAGTAATTAGCCTTAATCAGGAGAAATCGATTGGCAACTCATCAAAATTTGATAGAGATTTTATTTTGCTCGATTGTTTTGATTTTATACAAGTATATTCTTTCTGGTTTGCCTGAAACCTCTTCCAGAATGTTTTCAGTCTTCAAACATGAAACATAGCTTGAGAAACTACTTATTTTGACAAAGAAAATCCTTAACCTACACTTATTTTATTTTCACTAGCGTCCTGTATCACTTTGCTCAGAAATTACCAGAGGATGTCTGAACATTGGAAAGGCTTCAAAAAGTCTTTTTTGAAATTATCCCGAGGGCACAGATAGTAATCAACATGAAGATTGTCATGGAACATTTAAGAAACTCGTAAGAAACTCTGTGTACTCAAAATCATACATGTTGATGTAGGGAAAAAATGGCGGAGGACACTACTGACGTACTTTTACTTTAGCCAGAAACCAGCTGCTACCTAAACAGTGCAACACTTGTTCCTTGATAGCTTATAGTATGAGTTGCTTGCCCCTTGAAAACAGTCGTCCATGTTGAAGATTTCAAACAGTAAGGGAACTTTGCCAGGTCACAGAGGTCAGATTTTGGAAAATTACCTTTTAATGAGTTGGCAGCTCAACTGATGAATTCATTAACAGCCAGAGTTTGGCAGCTCACCTAAATCTGATTGTTGACCCAGATGTCTCTGAATTGTTTTGATTGTGTAAATTAACAATGTCTATAAATACTTCAAATGCTTCATCGATTGTTTCGATTGTGTGCAGGAATAATGCCTATTGTTACAACATTCCTGATTCCTTCCTCTATAGGTAGGTATATAGGTATATAGGTAGGTGTATTCCTTCCGGTTGGAGAAAAGCCCCTCCATAATGTTTTCATTCTTCAAACATAAAAATGCAAGTCTCTCTTGTAAAATTAATATATGAGTGCGCGATTCTTTCTCGCAAGATATCGAATTTGGGTATGTTACATGTCCTTTTTGACAATACGAGAAACCTTCTACAAAGAATACAATATCACTGGTACTAAACAATACCAGAAAATAATTTATGAAATCGGAAGAACCCATGTTCTGAAACTTAACGGAAATTTTAAGGCTACGCAAGAAAAACAACAATTCATGCTTAAAAGTAAATATCAATAAAGTTCATAGTGTGCTTTCTTACACTTTGCACATTGTGCTTACTTTTTACATACAAAATAATCGTATGTCACGTTTAATTTAACCGAAGTTGTTTTCTACATGGTTTGCCAGGAGGGGCTCACCACATGTTTTGTTGTTAGGTATTCTTTCTGGAAACTCACAAAGCACTTTGGACCGAGCAGAGATTGTGTCAGGATGAAGGATTTTTAACTCTCGGAGATACATGGACAGCAGCAATGCTATTTCTGCAAGCTAAGACGCCATGACAGTCAGGCGAAGCTAGCTGAGTTTTCGGGATAAACCAAGTCACCAAGACATACTGAAGAACAGTTTCATCTCTCTGGAGAACTTAAACTCGTTAACATTTTCAAGCTGGGAGGCAACAAATCTCTCTATTTGAAGTTTACAAACGAGAATCAAAATACTAAGAATTTCAACGAGGTTAGTTTGGTGGGTGCAACATTCTACTTGAGAAAAATGACAACCCCAAACAAAATTTCGTTTTCGTTCATCATTTCCCACGCTTTGTTACTGCAGCTGTGTTTTCTTGCCATTTCTTCCGAAAAAAACGGGTTCATGACATCAAAATGCAAACAGCAATAAATCGGAATTAATAACTAGATGCGAATTTTAAACGCCTCTCGTGAGAAAATCACTTCGGTTTTTCTGCACTTTGTCGCTTTCAGTACGAATTCAATTTTCGCTGCTGACGTTACCGTATGTAACTTCTGCTCTGTCGGCTCCATCGCCTTTCGAAGTGGAACTTGTTCCAGAAGAACGCCTTGCTGTGTGCATTATTTATCTCCTCCGTGGCACATAAGCAAATACTTGTTGAATATAAAAACGAACTGTGCGTGAACTTGTCAAAAAACTAAAACTAATGAAAATCTTACCCTGGAATCCTAAAGCCTTATGTCCACACAACGGCATTTTGCGAACGAGCACAATTTTACAAATATTAAAGGTAGCTCAGCCGTAATTTTCTTTTCAATTTTCAAACAATATGCTCGCGAGCACTTTTGCTGCTCCAGCGGAAAATACAGCTCCATGGAAATAAGGCTTGACAGTGACAATGACAGTGCTGGGTAGACTTACCACACAAGGTCTCTCTCTTCCGCTACCAGTCCCCCCCCCCCACATCACCCACAATACCAACATGCAGTTGAATGTGGCATGAGACCAGGACTACTGTCATCAATTCTTACTTCCAAACAATTCTCCAATCTTACAAATCGTTAACACAAGTCAACAAGACAATTACGAACACATTTTTGACACAGTGGTATAGCAACCAACGTTTGCAACTGTCTTTCAGATCAAATCTTGAAAAAGTCTCTGGTTAAATTTGCGATACAATGAAATTGCTCATTAAATACTTGTTGACGGAGATAATTTGCGGACATTCGCGCTAGTTACTCTATTTAGTTTGTTCTATTGAACAGCAAACACTAGCAGAGAGTTCAATTTTAGAGACGTACTCTGACCACATTACGTCCTAGCGTGTGCGAAAATGCCTTTTTGCCAACAAAATGCAAGATTCAATGTTTACAAAATTGAATCTATTTTGGTCCCGCATCCGTGCTGAATTCAAAAACACTTCTAGCTTCTACGAGTAACTTCTGTCACACCTTGGTGAATATCTTGAGTCGCGAAAACTATACGATCTTTAGGAAAAGTTCAAGTTTGCTGTGCAACAAATAGTTGGAAGTTTGTTGTGATTATATTGTTTCAAGATTAAACCTAGGAACAGTTACATTTGGTCTTCACAAGATACAGCTGTGAAAAGTATGAACAACTGTTTCCTGATGCAGCGGAAACTGTTTCCTGATGCAGCGGCATACATAGAAGTACAAAATTTGCAAATGATGTTAAAGGTGTCTGCATGAAATTAGGACGATAAACAAGAGCCCATGGAAAGTCATGTTTGGTTTACCCTCAGCAGTGCGATGATAGATAACAACGTTAAGGATGGTGGTGAGTATTCTTTACACGACACACTCTTTTAGAATCATGAAAGATTGTTCATTGGAATCCAATGCGTCTTCATAAAAATTTCCTCACTACCATCATTACCATTATTATCATACATTCTATGACAATGTCAGTGGCATTTACCCTATCCCTATCCCCCCCTCCCAATCAACTGCACACTACACTACGATATAAAATCTGACAATATTCATAATAGTTCACAGTGTAAAACATCAATAGTAACTAAGCCTGTGATCAAGTTGAAAAATGTGAAGCTGCAAAATGTGAAATGCAGTTTGACAAACTAGAAGAGGATGGAAAATACTCTTGTTTTATCTTATGGTACTGTGCAGACAGAGCAGAAACTGCACAAAATGATGTTTCAATTCAAAGCAATGGCACAAACACACTTTTTGAATAGATATATCAAGAAAAGCTCATGTTTTGCCTTTGGGAAATGTTGCAAGAAGCCAGGAGGCTCAAAGTTGTGAATTTTTCTACATGATGTATGCAGTTTCCACTCTGTCTATTGTGAGTGCTTTTTTGAATTTGATTGCAGTCATAAAATGGCCTTACACAGGGCATGGTATTCATCAGATCAAAGGTTTCAGTATCCATGTCTGATACCTTGAAATTTGATGCACAAAGCCAACTAAAGATGATACAAAATTCATTCAAATCATTCTTGTGACCCCCTTTTACAATATATCTTTTTCTCTCAACTTTGGTACATTTATTTATACTTTCTGTGACAACTAGATCATTTTCAAGTTCTTGCATACAGAAGCGTAGCAAGTGCACCAAGTCCGACAGTAGCTACCATGAAACCTCTCCATAATTTCTCTGATGGGTCTGTGAAGTAATTCAGGAATCCATTCTGAAACCAAAGAAGATAAAAAAGTTAGTTTATGATGGTTGTGATATAAATAAGAAAAACTTTTTGGTGCATCTTCAGATCATTCTGTTGTTATATTACAATTCAGTGGTGCATTAACTTAAATCTCAAATTAGGAGTCACCTGATATTTGCAGTAATGAATAAGTCCTTTGCAAAAGACTTCTATTGTTGATACTGGTTGGCATTTGCAGGTGACAGACTATAGGGTTCTGATAAAAATGGAAAATTTTCGGAGACCACAAGATGTTTAAGATGGCAAAAGGTAAAACAAAGCATGAAAGTAACACAAAATATCATGGACTGTGGATTGCAAAACGAAAAGGCTGTTATGAGGCTGTGGATCAAAGAATCGCATGACATGCATCTCAACCTCCAATCAACAAATACAGAGCAGCAAAGATGACACTGGGGAATTGTCTGCAATGATCATTTGCATCTCCAAAACATTTGATCAACTTGGCTGATTGATCTATCATGAAACCCAAAGGATCATGCTCAAAAATTTCCTTGAAGCCATCATTGGAGCATTAATCTATTCTTCAGATGCTACCTTCAAGGAGAAATTTCACGAAACACATCTACAACAGCGTTTTGGGGAACAGGGCTGATAAATTCCACACAAGACAGCTTTCATTTCCAGTGTGGCTAGTGATAAGCTTTGCAGGCATAGATTGTTATCAGAAGTCTGGTCTGGTGTGCCATCTGGTATAACATCAGTCTGTAGCAGACCACCCAGATCTAAACAATATAGAAAACACAATAGAACAATAGAATTTGGGTCATTCTTTGGCCTGCTTCAGAGATTCATAATTCCACCTATTTCCAAAGTCTGGAATGTTTCACTACTAAATTGCTGAACTTTGATATGGGTCTATTATTCATATACATATATTCCCGTTCCTGTTCTATCTGTATTAGTTGACTATAGTTTAGTTATCTCTAAAGTTTAGACATAATTTTACGTAGTGCTCTATAGCAGTGATAATGATGATGATGATGATGATATAGATTCTGTGAACTTGGAGACTTGGCCTACACCTGAGGCAATTAGTGGATACTTTTCACATTTTACAATGGTTACAGATTACTGTTTTTTTGGCTATTTTTACTATTTTAGTTACTGTGGTTCTGCAAAAGATGGCATTGGGGGCCATTTCACCAAAATGCACTGCACCCTAAAATTGAATCAGCAATTACTCAATAGAAATTTGATCATTGCATACAATGCATCTTGGTCATACATATGCCCCCTTGCTGCCATCTTTTCTGGAATGTCCATTGCTGCGGTTACAGGAATGGCTGAAAAGCTGCACTGTAAACATGTAAAGGCATATTAGTTATATGGTCATGTTGTAGACATCAGCCAACCTATAACTGACCAACTCTGACAGCTACTTCACAACTGAACTCTGATTGAATTCTGATTCAGGGGTGCTCCTTCCACTCTCTTTCCTATTAGATGGCACACCTCTTCCAGGTGAATATTCATGTGTAAGATAACCCTTTCCCTTCATCTTCAACACAAAGCATGTTTCTTCCTGCTGCCCTTACATAACCCTGTGGTTAGCAAAAAATTTTCCTGCTTCGAGAGAGCTGTCCTCTGGTACGCGAACTGTGTGTTGTTGATAGATAGATTGAACAAAGTTTGATTCATTCTTCTTACCCATCCTCCATTTGTGTTCACCCAGTCTTTATGTTCTGCCACGATATTGGCTGTGATCTTTCGAAGCTCTTCTACTTTATTCTCCATACCATTTTGTATACAGTACTCTAGGACTGTAACGAAGAAGGCATAAACGGCTACAATCCTACCAAAGTTACAGCCTTCCAGAAATGTTTGCCTGGCAACTGATTCGAAACTGCCGCAGATGCTAGAAGGAGTCAAATTCAATCTCTCTCCCATAGTCCTAAAAGCGATTTCATGCTTCACCAACATGTTCTTCGTGAGCTGTTCCATCTTTTCTCCATAATCATTCCATGAAGTGGCTTGTCCGTATTTTCTTCGCGTCAAATAAACAGCAATGTTGAAGCACATCTTGAAGAAAGGATCCGAAAATGGTGTTGTATCGGCGGGCCTAGTTCCGTCATGAACGTCACTGTTGTCTGTTGTCTCTTCTTCATTCCGCATGTTTGCTCCTGCTCTGTTGATTTTGTCTTGACGTACAACGAGTGGACTTGAGTTTGGTGGCATTTTGGTTGTCTTGTGAGAGTTCTTGGTGTTGAAAAGACAAACTAAAGTCCACTCACTTCTTTCCGAAACCACGTTCGACGATCGACGTTCTCAAAGCAAAGAGAATGCATAAAAGCATGATCGATTGATGCATAATTGATTTGCATAAATTAAATAAATTACTAAGAACAATCAGAAACTTCGAATAACAATCAAATCTCTCCTGGCTACGAATGAAAGAACAATGAGCTTTTATCTCTGGCTGAGAAAGGGAAATCCGCCATGCTGACGTAAATCCGCTTTCTTTTTCGAGACATGTCGTCATCGACAATTCTGGGGAGTCAATAAAGCTGTCCGAGCAATGTCCCAAAATGTGACTGCTGTGGTCTTATGACAGAGTTGACGTTCAACATTGCGCAATCGAAGATGGAGATTTCATCAAGTCACTTGAAATCATGATCAAGTTGACGGCGATGGACAGCGATTCAGCAGAATCAATTTTACGCTCTTATACCACAAAGCTGCCCTCAAGGCATCATCAAATTCTGGAAGCAGAGTCAAGTTTTATTGACTCTGAAGTAAGCCTTTTTTTGCTTAAAATATCTGGGAGTACCGTTTTAAGTCCTTTCTTCCAAAGATAGCTTTTCGTGTGAATGGTGCTAAAGTTAACCGTCCACCAAATGCATCCTTTTCCTGTATCACTGAGTATTTCACTGCCTTCTCCCCTTTTCATATTCAGCCTTTGCTCCATTCCTTCCTCTTCGAATTAGCGTCCCCTTTTATGGAAAGCCCACCAAACTCCATATCACACCATAGCCCGAGCCATATTGTAACAATTATCAAAAATTTACGGCATTATTTCACATGCTGAGTTTTGCTTTGTTCCAAGATTTCATCGCTTACACCCACACTCAAGATAGGCCCTAACAGGAAACGACAACCTTCTGCCGAGTAAATCAAAACCTAACACATCTTTTAACTCCTGTTGACATCAAATTGTGCCATGGGTTGGACTTGCTACAAGCCTCTCTCTCTTTCAGTCCGAAATAGTCCGGAAAATGCGAAAACTGAAGAAATAAAGAAACAAAGACAAAGGAGAGAATTCTCCTTCTCCCCCTTTCCTCTTTCTTTTTTCTTTACTTTTCAGTTTTCACATTTTCCGGCCTATTTCGGACTAAAAAGAGAGAGAGGCTTGTAGCAACAAAGATAGTAGCAAGTCCAGCCATGGGTGCAAAAGGTGGTGCAAAGAGTCGCCTATGCTAAAAATTCCCACTAATTATGGTCTCAAATGATTTGAAATGAGTAAAACAAGCCTTAGCCGATTAGGTTTATCTTTGCAGCATCCCAATCAAACATATTTTTAGGGACATCTGGTGTGGTTTGCAACGTTAATTTATAGCAAATACTGATACTCTTTACTTACCTATTAAGCGTCATGAAACCTTAAAATTATGTTTCTTATAATTATTACGATCCCTATGACTCAAATGAAACCAGCCTTTACATGTTCCAATATCCAGGACCAGATTGACCCCACACGTTACCAATTCTGTCCAAACTATCTCTGGTACAATCATCGAATCATGTCTTCTTTGATCCACAACCAAAGGATAATTATGATTTGATTCTGTCTCCTCTTTGCGTGAAGGGAAAACTAGGGTTTCTGGGTGGCATGAAACGCACTTAAAAAGGCTATGTTGATGAATAAGGCTGTGCCAGCAACAATGCGTATCAAAAGTCCCAAAGTTAAAGGAACACCTTAACTAATTTTGCCTTGTGTTGCGATCCCCCCCCCCCTTGAACAAAATGTTGTCTAATATGATAATGCTGGGATAATTACCTTGCAAAGCAAATCAACATTGCTTGGAGTGTGGAGTGCTTTCAATTGATGGATTCAAAATGTCAATAGTGTGACTTTACCATTGATCTAGTGGTCTACTAAGAAATGGCCAAAGTGTTACAAGGACTTTTGGCAGGAAGGGGCAGGCATTGCCTTTGCATGTCGTCCATCACATCACAACTTATCTTTGCTGCATTGGTGTGGTAGCTTCAGTTGTTTTTCAGAATAAGAGATTTTATGAATTGACAATGGACAATGAAAGAAGTGAGAAGGTCACGAGACTAAATATGCCGCAATGTGAAACTGTTTCTAGCAGAAAACCATACAACGGACATCACGTATCGTTGTAACACAAAGGAAACAGAGATACTGTAATAAACTGTAAGCAAAGGAAGTGACGAAAAGAGAAGCAGATTTTGCCGAGAATGAGAAAGCAATTTTTCAGAGATTTCGGGCAGATGAAAAGTTGCTTTACATCTTTCCAACTTCTAAGCTTTCCAACTTTTCCTCTCTGTTAGGTTGCTCTTGATGCCCAAAGGCAAGGAAGAAAAAACTCAACTGTCGTCGAAACTTCTTGAATTGTAGAAGTGCTGTGCTGGCATCGATGTTATCCTGAACGGGGGTTGCTTAGGGTTGTTAATT
Organism: Aurelia sp. 3 sensu Dawson et al. (2005); assembly: GCA_964020215.1. Classification (NCBI taxonomy): domain Eukaryota; kingdom Metazoa; phylum Cnidaria; class Scyphozoa; order Semaeostomeae; family Ulmaridae; genus Aurelia; species Aurelia sp. 3 sensu Dawson et al. (2005). The sequence goes on from OZ026580.1 coordinate 19,932,558, forward strand.
TTCACCAATTCTCTTGGGCCCATTATCACTTAAATTGAGAATTCTGCGGCCGAGTTAGGGTAAGACGGGGTAAAGTGAACTATTTCGTAGGTTTTCGTAGAACTGACTTTTTATTTCGATGAAAGTATCAAATCTTCTTGCGTTAAAGTGACATTGTAGCCTTTGCTGAAATATTGATGTATGTTTTGATTTTTTGATGATTGGTGTTTCCACGCATCAGAGTGTTTTTGGCAAGCAGTTGGGTAGTTCACTTTACCCCGCAAAACGGGGTAAAGTAAACTAGTAGAGGGATGGTTAAAACTCGGTTGTTTTGTCGACTTTGAACTGCTTTGGAGATCAATCTATGTATTTCTAAGTGGAAAATAGTTCAGACAGGGCCGAGCAAAGACTTTTGACGCCCCAGGAGAACCTTAGGAATTAGCAAGTCAAAATATTCATGTATGAAGCAAAAGTGAAGGAGACATTCCGATCTTTCTTGATGTTTTATCGTGTGCTCTAACCTTGACTACAACACCTTTGCCAGAGTTGTGCTTTTTCATGTTTTTCACGCAGAATTTTCCAATGAATGATCAGCCTGGTAAAAAAACCAGCAGAGAACGTCATGTATGTTTATACTTATAGAAATTCAGCTCATAGATCGTCAAAAAAATTAAGAAGCTCCAGTACTGGGAAAACATAAAAGAAACGATTAAGTTTTAAAAAAGAAATTCTAAACATATTTCACTTTCTTTCACCAGTTTCCTTCATCATATTTCTCGGCAGAGATGGCGCCAGAGATGAAATTCTGGGGGGGGGGGGGCAAATACTGTCAGAGTGCTGACAGCGATTGAAGCAAAAAATTTTTAAGGACCTTTCAAATGCAACCAAATTCTCTGAAAACATGACATAGAAGTTTTGGAGGTGCCGACAGTGGATAGAAATTTTCTGAAATCTCAGTGCCAGTGGGGCTCAATGAAATTGCCGGGGGCTCTTGATCCCAAGCACCCCCGCTGGTAATATCATCTCGGTCTCTTGGCATGTACTTGAGTGATGTCTAAACATCGGAAAGGCTTCAAATAACGTCGTTTTGAAAAATTCACTAGGATGCAATTAGAGAACATGAAGATTGTCATCAACCCTTACAGAAACTCCAATCAGGGACATAGATTATGAGACAAAGTCATTTTTTCAGATATTTTTACCTTTTGAGCATCATTGCCCCCCCTCGTTCCCCCTCAATAAATGTTGAAAACTCAGAGACCCTCCTTGACACATCACCAACATTGAATAAAGGGAGGAGGGGCATCTTCATCGTCTGATCTTAAATTCTGAATTTGTCCAAGTTATTTTGTCTATGATTGTCGTAAGAGACTCTACCCCAAGATACCCTTTTGCGGAGATTAGGATTCTTTTCAATTTCATAACAAAAAAATGAAACTTAATCAATTTTATGAATATAAAATTTTACACAGAGAAGGGACTCTTTAAGTAAAGAATTTCCCATTAGATCATCAGTTGCTATTGCTTCTGAAGTGTTAACATTTAGTGCTGAAATATGATTCTTTGCAAGCTTGACAAAGAAGCCCTACATTATTCATATTAAGTTGAAATACGCAGAAATTGGTTTAATTTGAGAAAATCTGGGAAAGGCTACGCTTTCTCACATGAAGGAAGCTTGGAATGCATCAAAACTCCAGTTTCATGCATGCAAAGCAGGTAGTTCACTTTACCCCGGTCAAGGCAAAATCTCTACTGAACGGTGGGTCTTTCAAAATGCCATGCTAGCGAACTAGAAAGTCTTTCTTGGTTATCTTTTTTTCTGGAAAAAGGAACCACATGGTGTGAGCTTTTAATCAACAAAAAAATCTCCGAAAATAATTTCGTTTTGGAGTCAAAAATTAAGACTGAAAAAGAGGGGCTAAACCTAAAACTGCAATTTTCCAAAGTTGTTTTCACTGCATCGGATTAGGGGATTTTTCGCAACAACAGAAATAACCCTTCAGCAAAAATATTTTGATTTTCTGTCAACACATATAATCAAGCATCTGTCATAAATTATGTTTTATCATAGCGTTTCTACGTTCGGAGCAAAGAGTGCATGTTCTGAGTAGTTCACTTTACCCCGTCTTATCCTACTACACACTTCTTAGTGGGCACATCCCTGCACGAATAAAGAGGAGAGGCAGAGGGAAAAACCAAAACGCCAAAAAGCCTCCACAAAAGCCAAATTTCTTGCTAGGCCTCGTTTCCATCTCAGTCGCTGACGCATGTACAAAAATAGAACAATTTAAATGACGTCAGCAGCGGTTGCTCAGTAAACAAAGTGAAACAGGAACGAAGAGAGGACGACCACGATCGGATATCACAACTGTCGAAACTACGATTTATTTTATTTTTAAGTGTATTTCATTTTAAGTTGCACGCCTTGGTTGCGTAGGCTTAGTTCTAGGGAACTACTAAATATTTAATAACTCGAAGAAAATCAGAGCGGAAAGGTTTGCTAACACAGCGGACAGCACCGTCTGATCCACAACACGAAACGACACAAGCAAGCAGCAGTGAGGGGAAACATTTATCAAGATCGAATCAAGCAAAATGAAATTTTCCAAAGTATGTATGACTATATTCATTTTGTTCATTAAATTTCGATAATCTTCTGTAATTCAATTTTGTTTCAGATGTGGTTTTCCACGCGGGAGAATTCTGTAACAAATCGCAGACAGGCCAGAAACAGAACTCTGATTTCTCAACTTTTGTCTGAGTCTTGTCTGTCTGTTCGTTAAACAGCCGGCTTGGCTTTTGCTTTCACAAGTCGACGATTTAGACTGCTTCGATTTCACACGTTTTCTATTAAGTTGTTCTTTTGTGCTTTCCTTTTCAGATGTTTTGTTGTAATTGTAGGCCAAGGAGGCCCAACTTTTTTTAAAATGATTTCGCAAGATTTAGATGAATACGCCCTCTCAACTCTATGTTTATCCATGCGTCTGGGCACAGGCTTTCCTTTATGGTTATGATACGTTCCTCTGTATTTCGTAAGAGACAGATATTGCCTGGAAAAAAATTCTTGTTGTGTTATTAACGCCCTCTAGGGGATGGTTTTGATGGTTTTATGAGATTGGTAAAAGTTTTAGAATGGAGGATATGGAAGAGCCATTTACCCTTTCATTAGCGACAAAATTATCCCATAAGAAAAGCACAGTACATCCCGTTTTAGTTAGATGTACTGGTAAATTTCCCAAACCCTTGGATATAGAGTTACATCAGGGGTAATCGTTCTAAGAAATGAAGGAACTGTTATTTAGTTATTACACTGTATGACTCATACTTCCTGTTTGAGAAATATTTCTTCTTTACAAGTTGTTGCCATTACAAAAGGCATAGCACTAAGGCCCACTAACAGTATTTAAAAAAAAGCAAAAATCCATAGAAATTTTTAAAGCAATATGGAACTTTTTCCTTTGTTGTCTTGAAAAACAAACGATTTTTACAAAAGGGATACTAAGATTCCTGATACAGGTGGAGAAATGAGTCAGTTGAAATGTTTGAAAAAGATTGTCAGTAATCCTTAGCATTTTCTCACATATTAGGAAACACTTCTCATTTGTATGCATTCCATTGTGAAATGAGAAGTTAAGAATAGAATTTTGAGCTAAAAATAGAATGGTATGTGGGTGACAGCCGCTCCTTTTCCTAAATCAAATGAATGGAAATGGAAACAATGAAAATATTTCCAGCAACAAAATCTATGCCAACTGAATCCCAGGATACTTGAAAAGCTTTGATGACTGTCTTCAGTTTACTTTTAGGCCTAGCTCAGTGGCAGAGCCAGGATGAGGTATAAGAGGGTAAATACACCTGGGCACTTTAAAAATTTTACTAAAATTGCAATCGAAAAATGCAATAAAAATATCTGGTTGTACCCTTTTACCCTCCAGTGGGAAATTTTTGGACTTTTACCCCCTCACTATCTTTTGTCTGGCTTTGCCACTGGCCTAGCTTATTTTCTTGACTAAGAAATCCCCAAATGCTGCTATCATTTTGGGTCTTGAACTCTTGCATTTCCTTGGGGAATTGAATTTTTGTGTCCACAGAGGACCATTGGTAACTGGTTGGAATGCACCTTGACAAAATGATTATAATTGTTGTTCCTTATTCTTTCAACTAAATAGATTGAAGGGAACTTGCGCACGCTTGCCATGATTCCAGAAAGAGCATTTTTGATATCATCATTATTTTCAGAGTTACATAACTTTTAACATTTCTGCTGGTTTTGAAGTTGTGACTTCAAAATCGTAAACCATAATGCCAAGTCATCAAAATGCCAAATCATAAACCATAAAAGCAACAGACTTTTGCTTGCTACCATCTTGTAGATCGTCAAAATTGAGCATTACTTGTATTGGTCATTTTGACTGTCCTCAATCAGTTGACAATTTATGGTACTTTTGATAATTTTCAAAGCTTCTGATAGGTCCTCTCGTACATCCTTTCATAAATCTTAAAACACTGTAATGCCAAGAATAATGATGATATCGCAAATGCTCTTTCTGGAATTATGGCAAACCACCTGAAGTATCAGTGAATCTATTCAGTTGAAAGAATTAGGCAACAACATTTTACACACTCAATCTTAAAATTTAGCAAAGATTCGAGGCCTATGTTGTCAACCATTCTAATTATCTAATCAAATGATCAAATATTTGTACAAAATATCTGCTGTAAATTTAGCTTAAAGGGTGTTCCCTGCAATTTCTGAAAGTTTGAAGTGTGTGATAGAAACTCAAAGTGGTCAAATCTGATAATTTCCAGAAACTTTCAGTACTGACCCAAGTTGAAAGAATACGTGTATTCACGAAACCTTTTTCTTTCAAATAGATGTTATTCTGGAGGCGTCACAAGAGGGCACCAAAATCCACAGCTGGTGAAGACACAATCGATGCAGCAGCAGAAAATAAACCTGAAGGAAAAAAACCCCGCCCACGCTCAGCCTCCTTCGATGGAGCTAGCGACCATGGAAGTAAAGAAAAAGTTGATGAAAAAACAGAGAAAGTAAAAAGATCCCATTCAATGGGGCACAAGGCGGCAAGAAGGAACTCTTTTGTACGATGGTTCAAAAATGTTCGAGCTGTTGGAAAAACATTGAGACAAATCGGAGATGACTTGGAATCGCAACATTCTGGCAGTTCGATGTCACTTAGTTCTCAGAGAAGATAGAAGAAAGACAGATGATGTTTTGGGAATCAAAACAAGACGTACCCATACCAAACTAACGATGGAAACTGGCAAATGGAATAACGAGCTGGGAACGAGCTCCGTGACGAGCTCAAATCAAGAAACATGAAGCACTGTGTCATGATTCTAAAGATGATTGACTTTTAATTGTGGTACTTCTCTATTTAGCGTGATTAGCTATCACGTATCGACTCGTTCTTGGCGCGGACGATCACCAAATTAGGTTTTATGGAGAAATTGCGTGTCAGGGATACTTTTTGATGCCATTTTTGACAGCGTTGACGAAAAAGACTTACAACAGTTCTACGCAGGAGTTCTTTATTATGAGTTGATGTTACTTATTATTTATGATTTAATCTTATTCTAATTCACTGTCATATCAAACAGGTATTATACACGTTATGTTTTCGTTTGCAGCTAATTTTATCACGCGTCTTACTTCACAGTGAAACCGTCATATTTCAGGCACCTTTAGAACGGGAAACTGGGGAAACTCTATCCGTTATTGCTTGGCAGTGTCCAGTTATTGTCTTTTCTCGAAACACCCATGATCCTTAGCGGCCCAAAAGCTGACTTTCGTATGATTTGAAAGTCTTTTCTGGCCTTTTGCTTTTTTCATTCGGTGCGCAAAGGATCACGGCTAGCAAAGAGTCATTAACGGGGTATCCTTCCATCTCCTTGTAGAGAGAAGCTACATTGAAATCAGTCAAATGGCGGAACGACAACCTAATGTTATTTTCCCTTCGGTCCACCTAAGCGCTGAAATCTAAACAGAAGTTGTTAAGCATGCGAGGGGCATTTCACTCCCGAAAAATCTCGTACACCTTTGGCAAAGATCCTTTTGTTTTTAAGAAAAATCCATCAAAAATCCGTGTAAATCCTATTGTTCTCAAAAATCTCGTACGCTATTTCCAATGAGTGAAGTGCCCCTCGAAGCATGTGTCCCTTTGAACACAAGTTCCCCGGTATATTCTACCCCAATGATTTCCCCGGTGAAAAAATGAAGCGAAATCAGGCCCCGGACAAGCTGTGAATCTCCCCGGTACAAAATGCCTCACAAGCGCAACTCCGGCTTCAAACTGACAAACCCCGGGGAGAAATTTATGAAGTTATTCCAACGTGTCAATACAGTTCCCCGCCAATAATTATGCTGTCCTCGGTACAAAATTGGAGCTAACCGGTGACACTTTGACCATATTTTGCAACCAGAAGCACCCCGGTGAACATCTAACCTCTCAACGGGGCACTTAGACGTGGGTGTCTTTGAGAGAGGTATCATTTTATGTAGGTGTCCGTTATCTGAGGTTCACTGTATGCTTTATTTATTTCGTAAGTCATACATTGTGAAAATAATATATTTGTCGATGAATATTAGATTGTAATTAGAATTAAGTTTATGTTTGAAATTTGATGAGTTATGATGCTCGTTTTAATTTACTTTATGGACTTATGATCATTTGGAGTTATTGTAAAAAGTTTATGATGCAACAAGAAGTTATCGTTAATGAATAAAAAAGCTGTGTGTTTGAACACTTGATGTGGTTGTTTCTAGTCTTTTCTGCCTTCCAAGACTGGCTGAACTAGGCCTGAACTATTGACTTAATGCACTCATTAAAAAACGACTCTACCTAACATCCGACAGTACCTTATCCATCAAACAGTCATGGAAACTGTTCAGCAAGAAGCAAGAAACTCGTAAGAAACGCCCAGAACTCAAAATCTGATAATAATAAGAAATTTTTAGTTCTGGCCCAAATTCTTAGTTTCGTTCCAAAATACATGTGCGTCATTCACATGTTGTTTTTGGGAACCTGATGAAAGATAATCTTTCACTGCGTACAAGAATTCTTAAGAAAATGGATACCGTAGGAAATACCAAACGAAGCCGTGTAACATAGATTAGAATAAAACGTAAAAACAAATATGACGCATTTCCCAAAACTGTGAACACTGAAACCACAAAATGAGTCAGCGGCAATGCCTTAAAAACGGGCATACTGTTGGACTAAGATAGACTTGTAGCAAGTCCAGCATACTGTTTAACTATTCATAACAACCTGTCCTGAGTGCAACCAAAAAAATACATCTGTCACTCATACTGATAGCAGAATAAGCTTCACAATCTTTCTTTAAAAAGTTGGGTGTGTGAAATTCTATGGCCTATTTCTTTGAACTGAACGGCTTCAAAGAAATTTGAACATCTTATAGTAAATCTGCCGTTGGACTTTTCTGAAATCTTCAATATTCTAAGAATTACAGTATTTTCTTCTTTTTTAAGAATTCAAGAGAATGTTCGGGGGAAAAAACTTAAAACTATTGTAATTTCTAAACCTGTTGACGCAATATCAAATCATTTTCAAGGAAACCATAGTCTATGGATACCTGCAATATGGTATCAAGCAAAACTCTTTCATTCTTCTGGTTTGTGATTTAAATTTCATGACGTCACATCATAAAATGAGCAATATGTAAAAATAGGCTGTAATGTGATTTTGCAGGACTGCCGAGAAATATTCACTGAAAATCCTGATATTCGCGAACAATTATCATGTTCTAACATGAAAGCCTTCAGAGGTTTCAAATGGTAAAACAGAAAGGCAGCCAGAATAAAAACAACACTGACAGTGCGATAGCTTCATTATAACTAATCAACTGCGGTTATTTCAGTCAAATTTTGTTGGCTTACAGACCAAAGGTCTAAGGGGCCTGTTTACAAGAAGTTCGGGTACTTTACGTGAGAAAAAAAATCCAATATCGAGTGAGTATAGGAAACAACCTTCGTTTAGCATAGGTTTCAAATCATTAAAAAGCTGGGTGTAAACTCCTATGACTTATTCTCTGAACTGAACGGCTTCAAAGAAATGTTAACTATTTTTCAGTAAATCTGCCGTTGGACTTTTCTGAAATCTTCAATATTTTCAGAATTACATTGTTTTCTTCTTTTTTACGAATTCAAGAAAATTTTCGAAAAAAACTCAAAACTATGGCAATTTCTAATCCTGTTGACGACAAATCAAATAATTTTCAAGAAAACCATACTTTATGGATGTTTACAATATGGTATCAAGCAAAATTCTTTCACTCTTCTGGTTTGTGATGTAGAAATTTGATAACGTCACATCATACAATGAGGGGAAATATAAAATATGCTGTAATTTCGACTTTAAAACCAAGTGGCACAAAAATGAACTTCAGAACCACAATCAATAAAAATCAACTTTGCTACCCCTGAAATAAGAGACTATGCCTCATCAAACTGAAACAGGTTCTTGATTACAACGTGCATAATTTAGGAAAACAGTCTCTAGGTTCTTATTTTGGTAGGTTCTTATACGCGAGGATTTACTATACGCTATGCTGCGACACAGTTTCAGTCTAGCTACCCATAAACAAGCCCATAATAAATAAATCTGTTCCCAAGGTTAGGATCACATACAATGATAGAAATGAAAACACAACTACATGTCTCGACAAGCATGATAATTAGAAACGAATTTTACCAATAAAATGTTCAACAAAGGTAATATTCACAAATTTAAATCCAATTGCATCAAATCTGTTATTGTTTTATTTACCGATAGTCACTAAGGTTCAATGAAACCTAAGGTTCCAGAAATAAGGAAAATGCTGGTAAGGAAGGGGTTTATATGGGTATAGTAAAACCCCGCAAACAAGAACATACTTTTCTAAAAAACCGACTGACTAGGTTCTTATAAATGAGGTACTTATGACATTTTCAGGGTGTGGTTCTTATCGCAAGGACTCTTATGCCTATGATGAATATATAGCTATACAGTATGTGTTAGATAAACTTGAGAGTAGAATGACTGCACTTAAATATCATAGGGTATGGTATTTTGTTGTTGGCAAAGCAATTCATATCATATAGCTTGATAAAACAATTTTCATATCCTTGAAAATTGCTAGAGGTGTTCATTTTTCAATAGTTGGGAGTCTGTTTTCACTGATATAAGGAAACTTCTTAATAAAGTGTACCATCTCAGAAGAACATTGAAAGAACTCAGTGTGTTTTTGATTCTTGTCTTTTTTTTTTTTTTTTTTATATATATTCATCTAAAATTTACAATATACTAACGAACAATTTACATTACAAGACGATAGTGCAAGGAGCATGAAAAAACATTGCAACCCTGCACTATTACACTTAACATCACACTACGTTGTTGCTCTACTCACTAATTGAATATTTACACTTAACATAAATACTACTTAACATGGATACTAATACCAATACGAATGCTAAAGATACTAAGACAAATACAGGAAAATAATTTAAGAGGAACTACACGAAGGAAAAAAAAAGGAACCGCTACAGTGACCACTCCACACAACGAAACCGTCAGAGAACCCGTGATGAATTCTTGTCTTTGGGTGTCTTTTTCCAAAAAATCAGTCTGCAGGTTCTTACTTTGCTATGTTCTTGTGTGAGGGGTTTTACTGTATGAGAATTCAACCATGAGCACCGGCATAAACATAGAGCAATTTGAATATAGCCTAGCCACGAATGGCCTAAGCTCAGCAGCTCTCGTAGCGATTTGAATGCGTAGTTATCTCACTCTGCTTTTAAGATATAATGACAACTTTCTCGTGTTTTCCTTTGTCGTTCACTTATCTCGCAATATCTGTCTGAATCGCAAGTTTCAAGCCAACACGATCAGCATCACAGGAAAAGATGTGCTTTGGACAGCCATTTTGCAATTGCGGAGGAGCGAAGCTGCATTCAGAAAACCGTTGCGGCAAAATGGCTGTCCAAAGCACATCTATTGCTGTGGAGCTGATTCTGTTGTCTTCAAAACGATTCAGACAGTAAAGCGATTCAGACAGTAATCGTGAGATAAGGAAACTACAAAGAAGAACACCAGTTGTTATTATATCTAAACAGCAGAGTGAGTTAACTACGTAGTCAAGTCGCCATGAGAGCAGCTTACGCCGTCCGTGGCTAGGCCATCTTCAAATCACTCAATGTGTATCCCTGTGCTCATGATTCAACGTTTGCTTCTGGTTAAATATCCACTTGCAAATTGAAATTGAATTTCGATACAATTGTCTGCCGTCAGAAGTTGAATCTAAATGTCAATGGTAAGTATATCGCGGACCAGAACTGAACGTGGAACTTTCGTTCCCATAAAACCTCTTTATCACTATTTCCCTGATTTCTGGGTGTAGAAGGTGAGTGCTTTAACCAAAAAAATTCCCATATCTAATTTGGCCTTTCACTGATAAATTAACATTTCAGTTTTGAAGGCCAGCCACGTACTTTCTATTTCACAGCCCGCAAAATATGTAGACGTGTTTACTCACCCGATATACTCTTGGGTGCAGAATACATTGGTTCTGGGAAACCGTTCGAGGAACTGTCTTTTGTTTCAAAATAACAAGAAACAATGGCAGGCTACATTTGAAGAAACTATCTATATTTCAACTTCGGAATATCATAATTCAGTCAATTTTCACCTGTCTCCTTCTTCCTCCTCGTCAAGAACACCTCCTCGTCAACATGGGTTGTCTTACTTGAAAGTAAACAAAAGGAGCTGTCTTCTATTTTCTCGAAAAATGTGATTCAGGTGCCCCTGAGGGAGGGGCTTATTCAATTTCAAAGACTCCAGAGAGGGCTCAGAAGAGAGGAGGGCTTATTCAAAATGTCAAATGACAAGGACATGAACTAAAGCTCTTTAGTACTTTTACCCCACATTTTGTGGAGTCAATACAGAATTTTACGAGTCAAATACACAAATTCGACACGGTTTTTATCCAAAACTATATCAAAAGTAACATGCAAATCTGCTTAAGTAAATAAAAAATACTTGGCAACCTCTTCGATTTGATATAAGTTGGGTGACTTACAAGGGAGGGCCTTATTAGAGGGGGACGTAATAGAGATGGGGGCTGAATAGAATTTTTACGGTACCTTGCACTTCAAATACGGTACAATTTACTGAGCATATATCAGAAACTATTGGACAATTAAATTTCTAATAAACACTAACTTGTTAGGTATTCGAACATACCTTCGTTCTCTCTGTCAGTATTCTTTAGTGCATCATGGATCTTCTGTATTGGGAATCCAAGCTCTTTCCATTTGTTTACCAGCATGAGATAAGACATTACCTAAACAAAGAACAGATATCATTTTGGAAAAGGATCAGTCATTCCAATCACTTCATATCTGACAGAAAGCACCTGCTCATGCAAAAAATGACTACAGGGTATCTTAAAAAGAATTTCGTGTCATTTGTGTCGATTTGTGTAACCACTGTGGAAGAGCTTCGCGTTCTATTGTCCAGCTCTAGATACAGTTGCGGGAAAAGTGGTTGCTGATTTATGGCACAATGTATTTCTTCTTTTAGCAGACCCTGCTCAAGCTTTAATTTGATCCCGAGTGTTGAATCCAAGACTGTACTTATGTTCGTGTTTGTTTGCCGTATATTTTAAAACACTCGGCACTTACATTGTTTTAATTGTCGAAGCTTTAGCCTCACTTCTGAGGCCTCATCAGCAACTCAGAAGTAAGGAGAAAGCTTCGACAATTAAAACAATGTAAGTGCGAGTGCTTTAAAATATGTGGCAAACAAACAAAAACATAAGTAAAGTGAAAATGATTAATTACGAAACAGCACTTCAATGAACCTTTTCATGCACTCACTAATCCTAACTTAATCCAGTGACCTTCTTCTGAAACAAACTCAAGTCCTCATCCCATTACCCTTTTGTACATTCTTTTACAATATTAGTTAGATTCTACTATACTTTCTAATTATAACTATACGACACTACGACGCTAATGACAAGAGGAGCGAAAAGATACCACTTCCCCATGGCTACATGAAACAAAACGAGGACGATGCAAGAAACTTTACGCAACGAAACAACGAGGGAGCGAAAACACAGACGAACGATAACCATTACCCTTCCCACTAACATACAACAACATAAGTGTTAATAGTCTTGCCTTTCCTTCTTCCACATTTTGTGAGAAGTCATCACACCCAGGGACCGCGGAGCCGGGGGGGGGGGCTGGGGGGGCTTTAGCCCCCCCCCCAATAATTTTCAAGAGATAGTTTTTAGCTTTTTCTCAAATTTTGTTTTTATGATTAAATATCGCCATTTGCTTTATCAAATTGTTAACACCCTTATTTGCGAGTGTCTGTATACCCCACAGTACCGTTTCTCGTGCATTTATCAGAAATCCAGCTGAGCAGGATGTTTTAAAAGGTTTTTGTCTCAAATGAAATGTGTCCAATAGCATTATGCCAAGATATAACAGTTTCATCATGGTAAGCACAGCTTCAAAACCCAAAGTTTTAGCAAGCGATAAGTGAAATGCTTTCATGATGTGCGGCTATTTTTGAAGCGAATTTCAGTTCCTGAAAGATTGCTGATGAGGGCAGTTCTCCAAACATGTAAATCGCAGAATGTTAACCAGGCAACGAGCAGCGAGCTTGAGAGACGATAATTTTTTTGGCAAGACGTCTACCAACTAAGCTTCGCTCTCTGTAATGTCCAAACACGTATAATTTAGCAATTCTTAATACTCATATGAAGAGCACAGAAAATATAAACTCTATCGACGTTCCAACTAATTTTTTATCCAGAGACCCAACAACGGAAAACAAAACTTTCGAAAATTTGAAAAAAATCATTGGATTTTTTAATGCTACAAAATTAAAACAGTGTTGCTTTACTAGGTTCTCTATGTTTAAAATGTTTGCTTCTGAAAGTAGAGACACAGACACTGTGTTTCCATATCATTATTTTTCGGAGATAATAATTCCACGAGATTGTGAAAGCTTTTTTAACTTTAGTCCTTTCATTCTAGGCTGAGCCTTTTCGCTATGAAATATAAACAAAGTAATACAATACACCTCTATAAATGATGCTTTTTAATGTGATTTAGTGATTGGATATGCTGATGATAACTGTCATTTCTAAGGCGAGTTTGCCTATGGAAAGGGGCGTTGGTCGCATTTATAGCCAAAGTAGATGGCGTGGTCATAGAAACTTTTTCTGGGGGCTTCGCCCCCAGACCCCCTCAGCTTCCCCATTACTTTATAGCCCCCCCAATCCAAAATGTGCTCCGCGGTCCTTGACACACCGACTTGTGAAAAAGATACAGATAAATATCAAATGTCTAACTTACCGATTCAGAATCATCTTTATTATTAATCAATGCCATTTCAACATCATCAGCATCATAACCCATGTCTGTTATTTGCTGCACTCGTACCAAGAAATCGAGTATCTGTATATGAAAATTAGAATAGTTTAAAAGTTAAAACTTGAGGAATGGAAAACTGGAACAAAGTATTCAAGTATTCTGGTTGAAATATAAGAAAATCTTAATGACCAAATCGTTAGGATTTCAATGAAATAATATTTCGAAATTCAGTGCCCTTAAACTCCTCTTTGTTTGATGCAAATGCATCTCCTTTAAAACTGATGTATCTATATCCTTACTGGAAGGCAGCGCTTTTAAAAGCTCTTTCCTCACAACTTGAAGGAAAGGTTTTCGCATTCCTTGGTTTATCTATCAAGGAAGACAGTTATCGACTAACCTCTTTTTGGTCATCTTTCAGTCTCTCTACAGCCCTGGCAGTCCTTGCTTTTGGAAATCCCATTCCAGATATCATTAAAATGAAGTTTTTCTCTTTTGTTGATAAGTTCGTCGTTGGATCAGGCAGCCAGCTTGTTTTTGTGTTCATCGGTTTGATACTGTTTACGATTTTCGAAGTGACACTTAAAGTGGATTTCGGTGATTTGGGTGGACTTGGTGATCGAATTGGTGGCAAAACTTCTGATGAACTAAGTTTATGTCTTTTCTTCGTCTCCTGCATTAGATAAGATTTATAAAAAGATTGTATGAAAATGTTTACTTTAAATGTACAAGGGATCATCTTGATGGGATAAACAACAACAGTAACCACAATGCTCAATTATAAGCCCTTTTATTGGATCCTCCTGCTTTGGAAGAAACGCGTTCTGCGATGTCAAGAACACCTAAGAGAAGAGACTCTGAGAAGTTCTGCTTTAAGGCATAACGGAACTTATGAAACTTAGATATAATTACGTTATTCCTGTCAATAAACTTCTTTTGCTGAGAAATATGCTCTACACGCGTGAGTTTCCATCCTGAAATGGATTTTTCACCAACACGCGTCTAAAATCTATCCTTAACATTGGTCGAAATTCCCGGGGGGGGGGGGTACATGACTTGCCGAAAGACGGGGGTCTGCCGCCCGGTTTTCAGAAAGTTGCCCTCTTCTTATTACCGACAGTTGCCGTCACACCCACTTTTATGATGAATTTTGGCGGAAAACTACCCATTTTTGACAATTTTTGCCAACTTCTGGGAAACCCACCCATGTTTATGGAAAATCTGCCGAAAAAGGGACCCTTGTTTAGAGAGTTGTGGGCCCAAAAACCCACCCATATGGCGGCATATACCCGTACCCTCAACATGTTATGTTAGCCCCCCGGGTCGAAATTACCCGCAAACTTTGCTCCCCAAAATTAAGACTACGTTCATACGATGCCGGCACATTTTGAAAAGGGTGAAAAATGTGACGGACTGGCCTCCCGTTCACACGAAAACGACACATTTCTTGCTAGCAGATTTTGAAAACGGTAGATTTTGAAAACAGATTTCTAACCGGCACATTTTGAAAACGGCATCGTGTACCGTCAAATTTCCTACCGTTTTCACATCGCGTGGACGCTAGCTACTGTATGCGCTTCAAGAATTGATAAAGGCAAAAAGCCGAAACTCTTCTTTGCCGATAGTCACAAATTTTAGCTTTGAAGGAAAACTATTATGCTCTCAAAGCACAAATGACAACAAATGAGGAACCTATGTTTAAGCTTACTATCGAGGAATATTTTTAGAATAATAAGCTATTGATTAATGCTAAAATTCACATAGCTGGACCCAGCCAAATCTGTACTTCTCTTGTGACACCCGGTATCGTGGTAACATTTGTCACTAGAACATACAACATTTCAGAGGTGATCCAAGCTTTTCCCTTACATAAAAACGTAGACCACGCCATCCTCGATTTCAATTCAGAAAATATCAAACATACCTCTGTTCGACCGAAACTTGACCCATTTTCTCCGTCACTTAAACTTCTTTCATCGTGATCATTGCTGGGGAATGGCGAATTCTGCGTCAGAAACGGTGAGTTATGACTCGGGAACGGCGATTTCTGAGTTGGTAGAGCAGTATTTGAGGTAAGCGATGTTGAAGATGGTAATGGCGGAAGAGCTCCGTGTCTCGATAGTGGACGTGCTTCTGGAATAACACTATCCAACACATTTGACGCTTGGGATATACTTTGAGGTTCATTTTGCGCTGCGTTGCCATCAAATTCTCGCATTCTATTGAACTGAAATTGCTTCATAATATTATCAATCCTTGATCTTGAAACTACAGGCTCTGGTGTTCCAAAAGGCGGACTTGATGTACTTTGAACGGCTGTTGGCAAAGCACTCTCAGCAAGATTAGGTAACGATTTTGAATTCGATTTATTCAAATTTGTGCTTGATCTGAAATTATTCAGACCTTCAACGTCATACACAGGAGAAAAGCCTTGAGCTTCAGGCACTGAGCGGCCATAATTGTTAAAATTACCATGAGGCCTTGAATCAAATCCATGGCTATCCATGCCAGGTGTATTTGTCCGACCATTCACATTCCGGGACGAATCTATGACTGGTGTACTTGACGGACTATTAATATTCCTTACACCCGTTATTGATGTACTCTGCGGACCAAATTGCGCTGAGGCGTACGCTGTCATATTTCCAGTGCTAAATGCAGCAGGGCCGTATCGCCCTGACGAATTAGGTGACGTGTGAGCAACGCTATATGATGATGGCATGAAGCTTCTGGGTGAATTCTGCGCAGTGCTTGCTTTACTAGTTAGAAGATTGAATCTGCTTTCAAGAGGCATTTCCGATGACATCACAGATGTTGGTAAATCAGAACTGAATCTGGAGCTCACAGCGGAGGAGTAAGAAGTTGCTGTGGAGGAGTAACAAGTTGCTGTGAAGGGGTAAGGAGCCGCAATAGCATCTGGTTCTATGCCATGCAATAGCGAGGCAGTAGCGACTTGGCGATTTTTTGTTGAAGAATTTTCTTTGCTGGTAACAACAGGTGTATCAAATATCGAAAAATCGATGTCTGCATCTGGCTTTCGGCCCTCAACTGACGTTTTCTTTTTGTTGGGTCCATTTTTAAGCGACTCGGGCTGCAGGACACTTTTGAGTTCGTCAATATCATCAAGCGTTTGTAACTCAACAAGCTCAAACGGTGTAGCTGAATTATCCTCAAATTCGGAGAAATTAAAATCTTTAAAAACATTTGCTTTTGCTTTGGTTTCTTGTGCTAATGGGTCGCTGTTAATACGCACAGGCTCCAATATTGGTGCTTCTGATAAATTACTGTGCACTTCATCGTTTGCTACCCTCGAACCCCCATCCTCATTAACTAATTCTCCAATTTCATGTTCATTTTGGGTCTCAAAATTTTCTGAAGTATCATTTATAAGACTTGCAAGAACTGCTTGTTCTTTCTCTTTTTCTTCATTTTCGTGGTCCTCTTGTAATTTTTGTTGTTCAAGTTCCTGGAGTGCTGCTTTCCTTATTTCTTCTTCAAAAGTGAAGTCAAACTGAAAAATTGAACAAACACTTTCAGAGACACTTTAATGGACTTTTTCAAAACCTCACCACATGACAATACCAAGCTCTGATTATACAGAAAAAAGTTTGTTGCTGCCGGGGTTACTGCATGATTTTCAGACTATCTTTTACATTGATTTGCATTAAATTCTGCCTGCATATACTGGCAGGCATTGTTCTAGGCTATGCCTAAAACTTTTCATCAAATTTTGCAAATAACTTTATGGAAACAGGTACCTTAAATCAGATACTGTATCTGATGAATGTCAAAGATACTAACACAAAGCAAGATTTCTGCCTCAACTGCTTCATCTTCTCAGAGAGCTATTTGAGGCCCAGGGACGAGACTGTGAGATGAGGCCCCTTATGAGCAAAGTGAGCAGAACATTTTTTCAATCACACCCTTTAGACTGGCTTAAAATGCATTTCAGAGCATCAGTCAAAATATCAAAAACCTTCAATGTCAGAAACCTTGAAACTTTGAAACTTTCAAAACCTCCCTGCGGCCCTGAGGCAAATTGCTCCTCCTGCCCCCCTCTCAGCGGCCCTGCATCTTCTTGTGGTAAACCTTACAAAACTGCAAAGCTGCTCTTGAATAATTTCAATAGCATGTACTTTGGCTTGGTTTGACACCACTTTTGAGTCACTTGGTATCACAACTGAATTTACATTCCTCAAAGTTGATTAGTCCACTTTCACAATAACATCAATTCTTTTGAAATACTTCTATGAACATCACTCGCCTTGATATCATGTTGATCTAAATCTCAAAAGCATGCATTGCTCTTAGCAATAAATGAAATAGTTTTATATGCCTCTTTGCAACATAATGATATGATGCAGATTTCTTGCAGGGGATCACATCTCTTACCTTAAATTGAATTTAATTGTGAAACCTATTGGTACTCAAAAAATCCTATTAACAAAATTGTTTGGAAATGGCACTAAATCTGATCAGGTTTAAGCCACAATACCATATCAAATATCCTGATGCCAACCTCAATTCAGTATTAAAATGCTGACTCTATTGATGAGACAGATGGTGTCAAAGATCAAGATGGAACAGACACAATACCACTTAACTGACATAATGCCATAACTATGTTGACATACCCTTACGTTTATGCACAAATGATTCAAAAACTTTGTAGGACTGGTAAACAGCTTACCTTCCCTATTTCACTTTCTTCAAATTGCTTCCATCCAACTGGCAAGTTAATCTGAAACAAGATGTTCTCAAGCTTATATTTGTAATGCATAATTTAGTGAAAGTGTCTGTTGATATGCCAGATGCATTGTGAGAGGAAATATGCTTGTTTAAAGGCAATGAAAAATCATACAATTGGCTAACTAATATCTAAGCTGAAAACCTTTATTTGCATTTGTATTTGCAAATTTTGAAGACAGCTTTCAAAAGTGAACCCTTGTTAAATACAAGGTGAGTCAATAAAAAGGCCTGAGGCTTGAAAAAACAGTGCTCCCTTTACATCAAAGCAATGATAATGAAAACTGTGTTGTTTTATTCCTGATATGTCCAATCAGGTTGCGTAATTTGCCTGGCTTTAATCAGCCCTTCCTTCTGGACAAATTGTGAGATCTTCTGCAGAAAGCCCCCCTTCGAAAACTTGCAAAACAAAATGAAAACAACGGGCAAGAGTTCCCTTTGTTCTTCTTAGAAATAATTATACTTGGATGTGTTGAAGCATTTTGTCCTCTTGGGAGAAGGGAATTCCCCTGAACACGTAATCCATACCAGGGAGAAGACTTTTTCAAACACCAAAAAGAATACTAAGGTATCCTAAGTCATCCTTTAGCACATGCTGAAGGCATCTCAAGTCATCGTTGTGAGGGAAACATATTAGGGTAGCTTCCTCACAATTTCAACACATTTTTAAAGTTTCTTGAAGAAAACTTTTCTATAACATCCCTTGCAGAATTTCAGCAGAGTGACCAATTTCAGCTGGGAAAAATTCTTAAAATTATTGAACATGCCAGCTATTCAATCAGATATTGCAATTGCTTATACACTCAGGGAGCAGTGGCATTTCAAACGCTGGTCTTTTGGCTCATCCAGTATACATACTAAAAGCTTTGATGCTCAGCTCATCCAGAAAAAGAACCAGGGAAAACACTTTTTTCAATGTGGTATCATCCTTCTAATATGACAGGTACAGTAGTTTTACTAGAAATAGGCTTTGTAAAGATTCATTGGAATGCATATACGGAAAGATAAATGCTTTTTATCAAGAATGAAATGTTATCAAGGCATTTTCAACATAGAAGCAGATCATATGACAAAATAAAAAATCATCACCTTCTTTGGTGGCCTAAACCTATCACCAATCTTTACTTGTACTCCCTCAAGAACTGAAAAACTCCAAGTCACTGAAAGTAAATTGGAAATATATATATCAGTATGTAAAATGAAAGAATTTCCATATAAAAAGGATGCAAAACTGGCTCATGATATAATTCCTACTTTACACTGCTTTTCATCATTAAACAGTTCTTTTATGAGCCTATAATTCGTTATCAATGCCCGTCAAGTCCTAATGTTCTCTGCTTTTCAGTCTACAATTTGGCTACAAGCCAAAGATCACAGAAAACTCAGGAAACATCAGTCTTGGTATAAAATTACTTCCCATATGAAACAACCAATTCACTTGAACTGTTGAACCTTAATCTTTTGACCACAGTTTGCCCCTTGATGTCAAAAGTTAACAGAGATCCATTGCAAAAAAGCTAGCTTTAACTTTTTCTCAGACTTGGCAAAAGTTGAAGATCAACAACCTAAGCCAAAGATGAAGCAAAAGAAACAACAAATTTTCAAGGAATTGATATAAGTCAAGTTCCTGAAAGCAACAGATACTAGAAGGTTTTGACAAAATATTTGTGAAGCCAGTCAATTGTATTGCGAAGAGTTATGCAGCACTATAAAGTATCCCAAAGAAAAAATCTACCCTTTATCGCTGCAGGAAGCACAGCATTAACATTCTTGCACAATGTCACCACCTTGATAGAGTGGATGGATGGTTGGGTCAATGGGCAACAGATTTCAGTTCTGTTCTTAATTCCATATGGTGACTGCCATCATGATACTAATTGCGGTCTGGGGTTGCCAAAGACAGTTGCACATGCAAAGCATCGAATGTATGATTATAATATCCTATTTTTTCCAAATCAAAACTGCATAATTTGCATGGTCAATTTACTTAGCAAAAGGGTAATATAACAACTTTTCACGCAACTGTTACTAATTTTTAGTTCATGGTTGCAGGACTTCAGATGATACTTACTTGAAGGCCTTCGACAATCCTAAGCGTTTTGATAACAAATTCTCTGAGTTACAACCTATGTCATACTTGTTTTGGGCCTAGAATTACCAACACTAACTAGCTATCGATAGCTATGGATTATGTCAATGGTCAAAATTATGATATGAATGTTCCAGCCTGTCAATGAATTCATTGGATTTGCGAGGCAAAAATGGGGAAAATTATGAAATTAATAACTAATTAATATCTACCTTATTATCTTGCTAATTTCACAATTTACCCCCTTTGCCTCGCTAATCCAATGAATTCACAGGCAGGAACATTCATTTCATCCAAATGCCACGACGCTGAATGCGTTGAGTTCACTTCCGCTTGAGTTGGCAAAACAACCTAAAATTCTTCTTTTGGGCCTAAAATACTCACAACTCTGGCTTCTGTCAAACTCCGAGCCTCCACCAGCCATCTCCTTGGCTGCAAATCAAGAAGAATAGTTGCCAGATTGCTTTCACTCCATATTCTTCATGTTATGGGAGGATTTTGCAGCATCATTCAAATTACATGACGTCGCCGCCAACTTCGGCAGCTGCAGTTGACCTCTTCTTATCCGCCATTACTAAATTCAATGCAATATTATTTTGATGAGCTAAGTCCCAATCCTCTTCATAGTGACGGGACGCGAGGGAGGGAAAATCCGGGTGGGGTACTGAAAACATTTTGCTGACCGGATATATGTGCACTCCTTCCTAGGTATCGTTTTCTCCTCTTATTTCTTGCACTGGGTACCAGAAGAGGGCAATTTTCTAAAGCCGGTTGTCAAAAGTGTTAATTCATTGCCTTCCTGTGAATGTACATCCCGTAAATTTGAAATTCAAGTAGCCCCCCTCCCCGAGGGAAATCAAGGTGAATCTACAATTGACTCGCGGAGAAAGGCAAACGATAAACTTTCATAAAAGCTGGTTGAGTTGCCCAACGTGATCCTGAAGATACCGTAAAAGCTGCCCCCGGGGGCTTATTTAATTTCGGACCTTCCAGAGGTGGGCTTATTAGAGAGGGGGGACTTATTCACAAAATTAAGTGAGAAGAAAAAAAATTGGCTGCTTTTCAGTTCTTTTATCCCATATGTTTTGCGGAATCAACATACAATTTTATTTCAAATAACATAATTTCGACACAGTTTTTATCCAAAATACTAAAATTAACATGAAAGGTTGTGTAGCTAAAAGTAAATAGAAAGTTAGAAACTATTTGGTAAGTTCTAGAAATTTGTATAAGTGGGTGCTCACGCGAGGGTACCAGAGTACCACTACCTGGGTACCAGAGCCAAAAAATAATAAAAAGAAAAAAATAAGGAAGGAAGAAAGTTTCCTCCTTTCTTCCTTCTCTCTTTTCCACTTCCCAATTTTCCTTTCATTTAAATTTTGAGGCTCTGGTACCCAGGGTAGTGCTTAATAGAGAGGGGGGTTATTTAAAAGTTTTGACTCAGAGGGGAGAGCTTATTAGAGAGGTGGGCATAATAGAGCTTCTACGGTAGTTAGAAGACTAATTGTTGAATTTCCTCTGACACTGGTCAAAAGCAAATCCTCAAATATGATTCAAAAGCTTGAAGAAAATAATCAGAGTGGGGGTATTCAGATTCGTGTCCCCTTACTCAACACAAATTGAAAACACTGAAGCCTACTGCCTTACTCTTTGGTAGCAAATTATCACATGGTAAATAATTAATTTTCGTTAAAAGGGTCATGCTATAATATTGATATTTTATGAAAAATTATGATTTTGAAAATCAGACCAAACATTTCTTTTCATCAGACTCTGTTTTCATAAACCAACATACTTCAGCAGTTGATCTTGCAACGATTCAAGTGCAAGATACAGCTGCAATTCAAGATCATATAGGCTATGGAAGCTTTTGAGAAAGACATTTTTTTATTTTACTTAGTTTTCTAGTCAGCAGCTGAGATGCAGCCTTTTTTACACCCCCCAGTAACGACCCCGCCGGACCTTGTAAATGCAGCGGGGAAACTATGAAAACATACTTTTTCAGCGGGGATTAGAATTATATGACGGGGAAATGAAATTTTTGGCTATCATCTATGATAACTTGCATAATTTTGACGGGGAAGCAAAATATTTCAGCGGGGAAACGACAAAACCAAGGCGGGGAGACTCTTTACGCTCAAAACGTAGCGGGGAAACGAGTTTTCTTGGCGGGTCATCCTTCAACCTTGGCGGGGCAATGTTTCAGCGGGGTCGTTACTGGGGGGTGTTTTTTTCATCAGGTTACTTGGCATTGTCCCACCAGGGAAAGGCAAAAAGGCAGTAATTACTACATTTTGATAACATTTGAAATGTCGCCAACATAGTGAAAAATCAGAGTTAACTCTGGACAAATCAAATGATACCAAACGAGACGGGATCAGTGCCATACGAAGATATTTTTACAATATCGTCCAGTTGCTCAAGATTATTTTGAAAGCATACACGATTTCATTTCATTTCATTTCATTTCATTTCATTTCATTTCATTTCATTTGATTTATTTTAGGAGGGTTGCCCTTCGGTAAAAACCGTTTTTCAAGGGGCCCTCCGATAAAAACTATTACTATACAAAAATACCAAATAAATTACCTTAACCCTAATTACAATAAAACCATAATATTAAAAACCTATATACAAGAGTTGATTATCAATATACATATTACAAATAAAAACAAGAAAGAAAAACAAACCCTAAGTCTCTGACAGGGGCAGAACCCGCAGCGCCAGCACCGGCAGCCCCCCAGCGACACGACAACCCGGAGCGAACAGCAATCGAAACCATGACCGCCATTCGCCCCAAGCCGGTCCGCCACCCAAGGACAACCAGCGCCACCGCCGCAGACCCCACCCCTGTAGTTATCTAAATAGATGTTTTGAAGCTATTCAGAGAGGATGCCTTCTTTGACTCAGCTGAAAGGCTATTCCACAATTTTGCACCCCTAAAAGAGAAACATTTCTGCCCATTTGCAGATGTTTTCTTTGGTACCCTCAGGTCAGTCTCGGTATTTCGAAGGCAACGGGTGGAGCATTGTGAATTTCTTTTGAAAAGGCTACTCAAGTATTGCGGAGCCAGGCCATTGAGTGACTTGAAGACCATTGTTTTTGACTCATTACTGATGAGTTGTTCAATGGCCTTCCAGCCCAGCCTTTCGATAAGTGGCCTGCTAGGGGAGTCAAAGCTGCTATTCGTAACAATCCTGGCAGCTCGGTTTTGAAGCTTCTGTAGCTGCTTGATTTCACTAGAACCACAACAACCCCAAACAGAACAACAGTATCGAAAGTGTGGCTCAACAATACCTGTGTAAAGATTCTCAAGAGTTACCCTTGGTAGGAACTTCTTGGCGTGCTTTAAAAAGCCGATGGCCCTTGAGACCTTGGCAGAGACAGCCTTTATTTGCTCTTTCCAATCTAAAGAGAAATCAATTTGGACACCAAGGTATTTTGTTTTTTGAACAACGTCAAGCTCATTGTCACGTATGTTCAATTCCAGATTCTGATCTGTACTTTTGAGAATGTTACGTTTTTGCTTGGTAGTAATAAGCATGGAGTGTGTTTTTGTAACATTCAAAGAACGATAGCCACAGCCCTTCAAACGCCTAAACTTTTTTGACTCACACGGTGGATGCTTATTGGTTTTAGAAATTTCATCAACTTAATGTGAATCGACGAGATTTGAAAAATAAGTTGTTCTAGTTAAGAAAAGAAATAGTACATTTTCAATATCGCCTGATATGTCAGGATTTTAATGACAACGAAGGTGTTAATGAACTTGGTCCACTGAAATCAAGTCAGAACATGTTAGATGCTTCCTACTATCTAAAATTCCATCAATTTAATGTCATTTGACAAGATTTGAAACATGAATGGCTCTAGTTAAGAAAAGAAATGGTATATTTTCAATATCACCCGAAATGTCAGGATTTTAACGACAGTGAAGGTGATAATGAACTTGGTTCACTGCAATCAAATCAGAACATGTTACATGCTTGCTACTATTTAAGATTCCATCAATTTAATGTAATTGACGAGATTTGAAACATAGATGGCTCTAGTTAAGAAAAGAAATGGTATATTTTCAATATCACCCGAAATGTCAGGATTTTTACGACAATAAAGGTGAAAATGAA
Source organism: Aurelia sp. 3 sensu Dawson et al. (2005) (assembly GCA_964020215.1). NCBI lineage: Eukaryota > Metazoa > Cnidaria > Scyphozoa > Semaeostomeae > Ulmaridae > Aurelia > Aurelia sp. 3 sensu Dawson et al. (2005). The sequence goes on from OZ026580.1 coordinate 19,956,904, forward strand.
CTTGGTTCACTGCAATCAAATCAGAACATGTTAGATGCTTCCTACTATTTAAAATTCCATCAATTTAATGTCATTTGACAAGATTTGAAACATGAATGGCTCTAGTTAAGATAAGAAATGGTATTGACATCTCCCATGATTGGAAGATGTCATTTAATCCCGATCCACAAAAGCAAGCTGTTGAATTACTTCTTTCGAAGAAAAGAACTGGCATAGATCATCCAGTGGTCCTTTTTAATGACATACCCGTGAAAAAGGTAGAAGAACACAAACATCTAGGTCTCATTTTGGATACGAAGCTTTCCTTCTCAGCTCATATTAAAGCAGCTATCTCAAAAACGAGAAAAGGTATTGGTTCGCTAAAGTATCTCTCCAAATATCTACCCAGGCATACCCTGAATGAACTTTATAAGCTTTATGTGCGACCCCACCTTGACTATGGAGGTGTCATCTACCATATCCCATCGAAAGTATGCGAATTCAGTCAAAACATATTTCTGCCAAGTTTAATGGAAAAATTAGAGTCTGTACAGTATTCTGCTGCGGTTGCTGTAACTGGAACTTGGAGGGGAACGTCGCGGGAAAAGCTGTATGCTGAGCTCGGCTGGGAGTCACTGAGTTCCCGAAGGTGGAGTAGGCGCCTTACCTTGTTCTATAAGATTATAAACAACCTCACCCCCTTGTATACAAGGGATCCCATTCCAGCACTTCATCAGTCACAATACTCTCTTCGTAAGCAGGATGTGGTTGGGCGAATCGGGGCAAGAACAGAAAAATTCCAGTCCTTTTTTATCCTAATTGTATCTGTGAGTGGAACAAACTTGATCCTGAGATCAGGCTAGCGCCATCTGTTGCAGTCTTTAAGGCAAAGCTTCTATCAATAATTCGTCCTCCTAAAAAATCTGTCTTTGGGATTTATGACCCAATCGGCTTATCGTATCTCTCGCAGATAAGAGTCGGCCTTAGTAAATTGAATTTTCACAAATTCAAGCACAATTTTAGGGATACTGTAAACCCGATGTGTCCAACTAATGATGGCATTGAGGATACGGAACACTTTTCTCTGTCCTTCCTTTGATGTCCAACGACGAGATCTTCTCGCTGAAGTTTCGCAATTAGTAAGACCGTTTGTTCAAATCAACAGTCTTTCAAATGTTGTTCTGATAAACCTTTTATTGTACGGTGACAAAGACCTTTCGGATAACATGAATAAAAATATACTCGAACTGACCCTAAATTTCATCCACAAAACTGGTCGATTCGACTAATTAAAGTAGGTCACTGGTCGAAAATCTCATGAATCAATTTTCTGTTGAGATTACCTTTGAACGTTCGTTTAAGGAACATATCTTTAAAGGATAAGCTTCAAGAATTTCGACCAGTGGCCTGCCTTACGCAATTTTCAGAAATTTTCCTTCGTAAAAGTCACAAAGTCCTCCTTGTTCCTTTTAGAATGTTTTACGTCTGCTTCGCAGTTGATTTCAGGCGTCACAGCTGACCTCCAATATCCAAACTTTACTAGCACTGGCTCAGTGTCTTGGTTTTCTAAAATTTTCGAATTTCATAACTCGACATCAACTGCTAAACAGGTTTCTTTCAATTATGTAACGGTAAATTGGTTGTATGTAGCTTTTTGTAATCGTATATTTAATTTTAGTTTAGTTCTATGTCTTTTATGGAATGGCGTCGGGGTAGTCAGGGTATTATGCTCCCCGGGGTATCGTCTTTGTAGTGTAGTAAAGTGTGTTGTAAGTACTGTCTTAGGGAATTCGTCTTTGTAAAATTTTTAAATTGAGTATAAAAAAAATGGTATGTTTTCAATATCACCCGAAATGTCGGGATTTTAACGACAATGAAGGTGATAATGAAATTGGTTCACTGCAATCAAATAGGAACATGTTAAATGCCTGGTACTATTTAAGATTCCATCAAATTAACGTCAATTGACGAGATTTGAAACATACATGGCTCTAGTTAAGACAAGAAATGGTATATTTTCAATATCACCCGAAATGTCAGGATTTTAACGACAATAAAGGTGATAATGAACTTGGTTCACTGCAATCAAATCAGAAAATGGTAGATGCTTGTTACTAATTAAAATTCCATCAATTTAATGTTAATTGACGAGATTTGAAATATAGATGGCTCTAGTTAAGAAAAGAAATGGTATATTTTCAATATCACCCGAAATGTCAGGATTTTAACGACAATAAAGGTGATAATGAACTTGATTCACTGCAATCAAATCAGAACATGTTAGATGCTTGCTACTATATAAAATTCCATCAATTTAATGTCAATTGACGGGATTTGAAACATAGATGGCTCTAGTTAAGATAAGAAATGGTATATTTTAAATATCACCCGAAATGTCAGGATTTTTACGACAATAAAGGTGGTAATGAACTTGGTTCACTGCAATCAAATCAGAACATGTTAGATGCTTGTTACTATTTAAAATTCCATCAATTTAATGTCAATTGACGAGATTTGAAACATAGATGGCTCTAGTTAAGATAAGAAATGGTATATTTTAAATATCACCCGAAATGTCAGGATTTTAACGACAATAAAGGTGATAATGAACTTGGTTCACTGTAATAAAATCAGAACATTTTAGATGGTTCATAATATTCAAAATTACATCAATTTAATGTCATTTCACAAGATTTGAAACAGGAATGGCTTTAGTTAAGAAAAGAAGTGGTATATTTTCAATATCACCCTAATTGTCAGGATATTATCGACAATGAAGGTGATAATGAACTTGGTTCACTACACTCAAATCAGAACATGTTAGATTCCAGCTACTATTTAAAATTGCATCATTTTAATGTCAGTTGACGAAATTTGAAACATAGATGGCTCTAGTTACGATAAGAAATGGTATTTTTTCAATATCACCCGAAATGTCAGGATTTTTACGACAATAAAGGTGATAATGAACTTGGTTCACTGAAATCAAGTCAGAACATGTTAGATGCTTCCTACCATTTAAAATTCCATCAATTTAATGTCATTCGATAAGATTTGACAAATTAGTGGCTCTTCTTATGATAAGAAACGGTATATTTTCAATATCACCAGAAATGTCAGGATTTTAACGACAATAAAGGTGATAATGAACTTGGTTCACTACAATAAAATCAGAACATGTTAGATGGTTCCTACTATTTAAAATTACATCAATTTAATGTCATTTGACAAGATTTGAAACAGGAATGGCTTTAGTTAAGATTAGAAATGGTATATATTCAATATCACCCGAAATGTCAGGATTTTTACGAGAACAAAGGTGATAATGACCTTGGTTCACTGCAATCAAATCAGAACATGGTAGATGCTTTTTACTATTTAAAATTCCATCAATTTAATGTCAATTGACGAGATTTGAAACATAGATGGCTCTAGTTAAGAAAGGAAATGGTATATTTTCAATATCACCGGAAATGTCAGGATTTTAACGACAATAAAGGTGATAATGAACTTGGTTCACTGCAATCAAATCAGAACAAGGTATATGCTTGTTACTATTTAAAATTGTATCAATTCAATGTCAATTGACGAGATTTGAGACATAGATGGCTCTAGTTAAGAAAGGAAATGGTATATTTTCAATATCACCCGAAATTTCAGGATTTTAACGACAATGAAGGTGATAATGAACTTGGTTCACTGCAATCAAATCGAACAAGGTAGATGCTTGTTACTATTTGAAATTCCATCAATTCAATGTCAATTGACGAGATTTGAAACATAGATGGCTCTAGTTAAGAAAAGAAATGGTATCTTTTCAATATCACCAGAAATGTCAGGATTTTAACGACAATAAAGGTGATAATGAACTTGGTTCACTGTAATAAAATCAAAACATTTTAGATGGTTCATAATATTCAAAATTACATCAATTTAATGTCATTTCACAAGATTTGAAACAGGAATGGCTTTAGTTAAGAAAAGAAGTGGTATATTTTCAATATCACCCTAATTGTCAGGATATTATCGACAATGAAGGTGATAATGAACTTGGTTCACTACACTCAAATCAGAACATGTTAGATTCCAGCTACTATTTAAAATTGCATCATTTTAATGTCAGTTGACGAAATTTGAAACATAGATGGCTCTAGTTACGATAAGAAATGGTATTTTTTCAATATCACCCGAAATGTCAGGATTTTTACGACAATAAAGGTGATAATGAACTTGGTTCACTGAAATCAAGTCAGAACATGTTAGATGCTTCCTACCATTTAAAATTCCATCAATTTAATGTCATTCGATAAGATTTGACAAATTAGTGGCTCTTCTTATGATAAGAAATGGTATATTTTCAATATCACCAGAAATGTCAGGATTTTAACGACAATAAAGGTGATAATGAACTTGGTTCACTACAATAAAATCAGAACATGTTAGATGGTTCCTACTATTTAAAATTACATCAATTTAATGTCATTTGACAAGATTTGAAACAGGAATGGCTTTAGTTAAGATTAGAAATGGTATATATTCAATATCACCCGAAATGTCAGGATTTTTACGAGAACAAAGGTGATAATGACCTTGGTTCACTGCAATCAAATCAGAACATGGTAGATGCTTTTTACTATTTAAAATTCCATCAATTTAATGTCAATTGACGAGATTTGAAACATAGATGGCTCTAGTTAAGAAAAGAAATGCAATATTTTCAATATCACCCGAAATGTCAGGATTTTCACGACAATAAAGGTGATAATGAACTTGGTTCATTGCAATCAAATCAGAACATGTTAATTGCCTGCTACTATTTAACATTCGATCAATTTAATGTCATTTGACGAGATTTGAAACATAGATGACTCTAGTTAAGAAAAGAAGTGGTATATTTTCAATATCACCCTAATTGTCAGGATATTATCGACAATGAAGGTGATAATGAACTTGGTTCACTACACTCAAATCAGAACATGTTAGATTCCAGCTACTATTTAAAATTGCATCATTTTAATGTCAGTTGACGAAATTTGAAACATAGATGGCTCTAGTTACGATAAGAAATGGTATTTTTTCAATATCACCCGAAATGTCAGGATTTTTACGACAATAAAGGTGATAATGAACTTGGTTCACTGAAATCAAGTCAGAACATGTTAGATGCTTCCTACCATTTAAAATTCCATCAATTTAATGTCATTCGATAAGATTTGACAAATTAGTGGCTCTTCTTATGATAAGAAATGGTATATTTTCAATATCACCAGAAATGTCAGGATTTTAACGACAATAAAGGTGATAATGAACTTGGTTCACTACAATAAAATCAGAACATGTTAGATGGTTCCTACTATTTAAAATTACATCAACTTAATGTCATTTGACAAGATTTGAAACAGGAATGGCTTTAGTTAAGATTAGAAATGGTATATATTCAATATCACCCGAAATGTCAGGATTTTTACGAGAACAAAGGTGATAATGAACTTGGTTCACTGCAATAAAATCAGAACATGTTAGATGGTTCCTACTATTTAAAATTGCATCATTTTAATGTCAGTTGACGAAATTTGAAACATAGATGGCTCTAGTTAAGATAAGAAATGATATATTTTCAATATCACCCGAAATGTCAGGATTTTTACAACAATAAAGGTGATAATGAACTTGGTTCATTGCAATCAAATCAGAAAATGTTAATTGCCTGCTACTATTTAACATTCGATCAATTTAATGTCATTTGACGAGATTTGAAACATAGATGACTCTAGTTAAGAAAAGAAGTGGTATATTTTCAATATCACCCTAATTGTCAGGATTTTATCGACAATGAAGGTGATAATGAACTTGGTTTACTGCACTCAAAGCAGAACATGTTAGATGCCAGCTACTATTTAAAATTGCATCATTTTAATGTCAGTTGACGAAATTTGAAACAAAGATGGCTCTAGTTAAGATAAGAAATGATATATTTTCAATATCACCCGAAATGTCAGGATTTTTACAACAATAAAGGTGATAATGAACTTGGTTCACTGAAATCAAGTCAGAACATGTTAGATGCTTCCTACCATTTAAAATTCCATCAATTTAATGTCATTTGACAAGATTTGAAAAATTAATGGCCCTTCTTAGCATAAGAAATGGTATATTTTCAATATCACCCGAAATGTCAGGATTTTAACGACAATAAAGGTGATAATGAACTTGGTTCACTGCAATCAAATCAGAACATGTTAGATGCTTCCTACCATTTAAAATTACATCAATTTAATGTCATTTGACAAGATTTGAAACAAGAATGGCTTTAGTTAAGATAAGAAATGGTATATTTTCAATATCACCCGAAATGTCAGGATTTTAACGACAATAAAGGTGATAATGAACTTGGTTCACTGGAATCAAGTCAGAACATGTTAGATGCTTCCTACCATTTAAAATTCCATCAATTTAATGTCATTTGACAAGATTTGAAAATTAATGGCTCCTCTTAAGATAAGAAATGGTATATTTTCAATATCACCGGAAATGTCAGGATTTTAACGACAATAAAGGTGATAATGAACTTGGTTAACTGCAATCAAATCGAACAAGGTAGATGATTGTTGCTTTTTAAAATTCCATCAATTGAATGTCAATTGACGAGATTTGAAACATAGATGGCTCTAGTTAGGAAAAGAAATGGTATATTTTCATTATCACTCGAAATGTCAGGATTTTAACGACAATAAAGGTGATAATGAACTTGGTTCACTGCAATCAAATCGAACAAGGTAGATGCTTGTTACTATTTGAAATTCCACCAATTTAATGTCAATTGACGAGATTTGAAACATTGGTGGCTCTAGTTAAGAAAAGGAATGGTATATTGTCAATATCACCCGACATGTCAGGATTTTAACGACAATAAAGATGATAATGAACTTGGTTAACTGCAATCAAATCAGAACATGTTAGATGGTTGTTACTATTTAAAATTCCATCAATTTAATGTCAATTGACGAGATTTGAAACATAGATGGCTCTAGTTAAGAAAAGAAATGGTATATTTTCAATATCACCCGAAATGTCAGGATTTTAACGACAATAAAGGTGATAATGAACTTGGTTCTCTGCAATCAAATCAGAACAAGGTAGATCCTTGTTACTATTTAAAATTCTATCAATTTAATGTCAATTGACGAGATTTTAAACATGGATGGCTCTATTTAAGAAAAGAAATGGTTTATTTTCAATATCATCCGAAATTTCAGGACTTTAACGACAATAAAGGTGATAATGAACTTGGTTCAATGCAATCAAATCGGAACATGTTAGATGGTTCCTACTATTTAAAATTACATCAATTTAATGTCAGTTGACAATATTTGAAACAGGAATGGCTTTAGTTAAGATTAGAAATGGTATAATTTCAATATTACCCGAAATGTCAGGATTTTTACGACAATAAAGGTGATAATGACCTTGGTTCACTGCAAACAAATCAGAACATGGTAGATGCTTTTTACTATTTAAAATTTCATCAATTTAATGTCAATTGACGAGATTTGAAACATAGATGGCTCTACTTAAGAAAGGAAATGCAATATTTTCAATATCACCCGAAATGTCAGGATTTTTACGACGATAAAGGTGATAATGAACTTGGTTCATTGCAATCAAATCAGAACATGTTAATTGCCTGCTACTATTTAAAATTGCATCATTCTAATGTCAGATGACGAAATTTGAAACATAGATGGCTCTAGTTAAGATAAGAAATGGTATATTTTCAATATCACCCGAAATGTCAGGATTTTAACAACAATAAAGGTGATAATGAACTTGGTTCACTGCAATCAAATCAGAACATGTTAGATGGTTCCTACTATTAAAAATTACATCAATTTAATGTCATTTGACAAGATTTGAAACATAGATGGCTCTAGTTAAGAAAAGAAATGGTATATTTTCAATATCACCAGAAATGTCAGGATTTTAACGACAATAAAGGTGTTAATGAACTTGGTTCACTGCAATCAAATCAGAACATGTTAGATGCTTCCTATTATTCAAAATTACATCAATTTAATGTCATTTGACAAGATTTGAAACAGGAATGGCTTTAGTTAAGATTAGAAATGGTATATTTTCAATATCACCCAAAATGTCAGGATTTTAACGACAATAAAGGTGATAATGACCTTGGTTTACTGCAATTAAATCAGAACATGGTAGATGCTTTTTACTACTTAAAATTCCATCAATTTAATGTCAATTGTCGAGATTTGAAACATAGATGGTTCTAGTTATGAAAAGAAATGAAAATTTTCAATATCACCCGAAATGTCAGGATTTTAATGACAATAAAGGTGATAATGAACTTGGTTCACTGCAAACAAATCAGAACATGGTAGATGCTTTTTACTATTTAAAATTCCATCAATTTAATGTCAATTGACGAGATTTGAAACATAGATGGCTCTAGTTAAGAAAAGAAATGGTATATTTTCAATATCACCCGAAATGTCAGGATTTTTACGACAATAAAGGTGATAATGAACTTGGTTCACTGCAATCAAATCAGAACATGTTAGATGCTTCCTACTATTTAAAATTCTATCAATTTAATATCAATTGACGAGATTTGAAACATAGATGGCTCTAGTTAAGAAAAGAAATGGTATATTTTCAATATCACCCGAAATGTCAGGATTTTAACGACAATAAAGGTGATAATGAACTTGGTTCACTGCAATCAAATCAGAACAAGGTATATGCTTGTTACTATTTAAAATTCTATCAATTTAATGTCAATTGACGAGATTTGAAACATAGATGGCTCTAGTTAAGAAAAGAAGTGGTATATTTTCAATATCACCCTAATTGTCAGGATATTATCGACAATGAAGGTGATAATGAACTTGGTTCACTACACTCAAATCAGAACATGTTAGATGCCAGCTACTATTTAAAATTGCATCAATTTAATGTCAATTGACGAGATTTGAAACATAGATGGCTCTAGTTAAGATTAAAGGCTCCCATTAGCCATGTTTGAAGAATGAGATCATGCACGTAGCTTACTTCATGAAGTGATAAATATTTATCTGCAATTGCAACTGTTTAATCTGGGAATTGATAAGCGTCAGAATTATTACATCGGGTGTATCGAAAAATAAGGATGGCACACGATACTGACAAATTCTTTACTTTAGCCAGACAAGACTTGCCACTGCAATAGTTCCACACCTGTTTCTTGATAGTATTATATGGATTGTTTGGTTTCCTTGACAACAGTCGTCCATATGAAGATTTCAAGCAGTAAGGGAACTTTGCCAGGTCAAACGTCGCAAATAGCATTTAATGAGTTTGCAACTCTGTTAATGATTTCGTTAACAGCGAGAGTTTGTTAGGAACACGTAGTAATTAGCCTTAATCAGGAGAAATTGATTGGCAACTCATCAAAATTTGATAGAGATTTTATTTCGCTCGATTTCTATGATTGTATAGAAAAAATTTTCCTTCTGGTTTCCCTAAAACTCCTTCCAGAACGTTTTCATTCTTCAAACATGAAACATAGCTTGAGAAACTACTTATTTTGACAAATAAAATCTTTACAGTACACTTCTTTATTTTCACTTTTGAGTCCTTTATCACTTTGCTCAGAAATTACTAGAGTAATGTCTAAACACTGGAAAGGCTTCAAAAAACGTTGTTTTGAAATGATGTGTAGATGTAGCAAAAATTGATGGAGGACATTACAGACGAATTTTTACTTTAGCCAGACACTAGCTGATACCAACAAGGGCAGATTTTGTAATACAACAGCATCAGTCGCTTTGGTTCACACCTCAATTCAAAGCGATTAGCGAATGTAGACAAAAGAAATTCTTTCAAGCAGAAATTCAAAACAAACGAAGACGCAAAATTGCCCTGAAACCAGTACGGCAAACTCTCGTTTGATGCGGGCGAAGGGAGGTTTTTAAGAGATGTAATGTGCTCATAATGAAAGAAGAAGGGTAAATCTAAAGTTCTGTCTTGGGCATTTTGTCTACTTGATTCAGGAGCTGAGCAGTGACTGTGTATATCTGAGCAATAAATGTGCTAAAATTGTAATGCCCTCTCCTCGGTTTTTGAGTGAAATAAACAAAATGCCCCAGACAGAACTTTAGATTTACCCTTCTTCTTTCGTTTTAAGCACATAACTTCTCTTAAAAACCTCCCCTCGCCCGCACCAAACGAGAGTTCGGCGTACTGGTTTCAGGGCAATTTTGCGGCTTCGTTTGTTTTCAATTTCTGCTTGAGAGAATTTCATTTGTCTGCATTCACTAATCGCTTTGAATTGAGGTGTGAACCAAAGCGACTGATGCTATTGTATTACAAAATCTGCCCTTGCTGCTGATACCTAAATAGTTCAACACTTGCTTCTTGACATAATAGTATGAGTTGCTTGCCCCTTGAAAACAGTCGTCCATGTTGAAGATTTCAAACAGTAAGGGAACTTTGCCAGGTCACAGAGGTCAGATTTTGGAAAATTACCTTTTGATGAGTTGGCAGCTCAACTGATGAATTCATTAACAGCCAGAGTTTAGCAGCTCACCCAAATCTGATTGTTGACCCAGATATCTCTGAATTGTTTTGATTGTGTAAATTAACAATGTCTATAAATACTTCAAATGCTTCATCGATTGTTTCGATTGTGTGCAGGAATAATGCCTATTGTTACAACATTCCTGATTCCTTCCACTGTAGGTAGGTAGGTAGGTAGGTAGGCAGGTATATAGGTGTATTCCTTCCGGTTGGAGAAAAGCCTCTCCATAATGTTTTCATTCTTCAAACATAATTAAAGGCTCCCATTAGCCATGTTGAAGAATGAGATCATGCACGTAGCTTGCTTCATGAAGTAATAAATATTTATCTGCAGTTGCACCTGTTTAATGTAGGATTTAGTTTATATCGGGATGGCAATAGCCTAGCCAGCCCACTTCAAGGAGACCAGATTTCTTGATAAGCGTCAGAATTATTACATCGGATGTACCGAAAATAAGGATGGCACATGATATTGCCAAATTCTTTACTTTAGCCAGACAAGATTTGTCACTGTAATAGTGCCACACCTGTTTCTTGATAGTATTATATGGGTTGGCTGGTTTCCTTGACAACAGTCGTCCATATGAAGATTTCAAGCAGTAAGGGAACTTTGCCAGATCAAACTTTGTAAATAGCATTTTAATGACTTTGCAACTCTGTTGATGATTTCATTAACAGCGAGAGTTTGTTAGGAACACCTAGTAATTAGCCTTAATCAGGAGAAATCGATTGGCAACTCATCAAAATTTGATAGAGATTTTATTTTGCTCGATTGTTTTGATTTTATACAAGTATATTCTTTCTGGTTTGCCTGAAACCTCTTCCAGAATGTTTTCAGTCTTCAAACATGAAACATAGCTTGAGAAACTACTTATTTTGACAAAGAAAATCCTTAACCTACACTTATTTTATTTTCACTAGCGTCCTGTATCACTTTGCTCAGAAATTACCAGAGGATGTCTGAACATTGGAAAGGCTTCAAAAAGTCTTTTTTGAAATTATCCCGAGGGCACAGATAGTAATCAACATGAAGATTGTCATGGAACATTTAAGAAACTCGTAAGAAACTCTGTGTACTCAAAATCATACATGTTGATGTAGGGAAAAAATGGCGGAGGACACTACTGACGTACTTTTACTTTAGCCAGAAACCAGCTGCTACCTAAACAGTGCAACACTTGTTCCTTGATAGCTTATAGTATGAGTTGCTTGCCCCTTGAAAACAGTCGTCCATGTTGAAGATTTCAAACAGTAAGGGAACTTTGCCAGGTCACAGAGGTCAGATTTTGGAAAATTACCTTTTAATGAGTTGGCAGCTCAACTGATGAATTCATTAACAGCCAGAGTTTGGCAGCTCACCTAAATCTGATTGTTGACCCAGATGTCTCTGAATTGTTTTGATTGTGTAAATTAACAATGTCTATAAATACTTCAAATGCTTCATCGATTGTTTCGATTGTGTGCAGGAATAATGCCTATTGTTACAACATTCCTGATTCCTTCCTCTATAGGTAGGTATATAGGTATATAGGTAGGTGTATTCCTTCCGGTTGGAGAAAAGCCCCTCCATAATGTTTTCATTCTTCAAACATAAAAAGAAGTGGTATGTTTTCAATATCACCCGAAATTTCAGGATTTTTACGACAATAAAGGTGATAATGAACTTGGTTCACTGCAATAAAATCAGAACATGTTAGATAGTTCCTATTATTTAAAATTACATCAATCTATTGTCATTTGACAAGATTTGAAACAGGAATGGCTTTAGTTAAGATAAGAAATGGTATATTTTCAATATCACCCGAAATGTCAGGATTTTAAGGACAATGAAGGTGTTATTAAACATGGTCCACTGAAATAAAGTCATAACATGTTATATGGTACATGGTACGTAAAATACAATGTTTATCTTAGGCTTATTAGGTTATTGAGGCAGTGGGAAGCTATAGAAGGCGCAATCCCTGAATTTCTGACTTTCTGGCGTATAGCATGCCATTCGTAGATACTTGAACTCTTATGAATGTCCATAAGTGCTCTGACTTCATGCTGCATATAGGTCATACATGCACTGTATGTTTCCTATGAGATAGCTAAGAGAGAAGACGGTAACAGTGGTCACTGAAAGAGTAAAGTAATTATAAAAGGCACTCTTCAGGAGCTAGGAATGTTGAAAGCACGAGCGAAGTGAGCGCTGTTATTTCCTAGACAAACAAATAAATAACATAAAAATATAAGCACTTTGATGCGAATTGAAAGTAGCGACGTTTCGGGCATAGCCTGTTATCGAGCCAAACTTTTGAACGTCATTATAACGTTCTTTCGTCCCTGCGGAAATTAAAGAACATACTACCGCAATCAAAATTGGATCAGGTGTACAAGGCACTGCTTGAGAGTCATCTGAGATACAGTGATGAACTATGGGGCAGTTTGTCAAACACAAAGCTTGATCATCTTCAGCGTCTGCAAACTAGAGCATGAACGCTAATAGAAGGCTCTAGATTAAAGGATGGTTGGAGATGCAATTGGCTTTCAGTCCAAAACTTGATAAAATTTGACAGGGCCGTGATGATCTATGAAATAATGAATGGCCTCTGCCCGGACAACTTAAGAGGGAGACTTGTTACCAGATCTCAAATATCTAGTTATCAAAGAAGAAATCAGTTAGATATTGACACTAACCTAGAATTCTCCAAAAACAGTTTTTTCTATTCTGGTGCAAAGACGTGGAATGAAATCCCATTAGAAATCAGAACAAGTTCCACTATCACCCTATTGAAAAGGAAACTGAAGGAATTCCTACAAAATTAGCATCCTTCCCGAAGCACGATCCCTAGGAAGACCAGCAAAGTTGTAAGATTTTATATATATGTAAATAGACATTTGTATAGTTTCTCTTTTCTTTTTTAGCTGATAGGGTTTTGTGTTTAAATATGATGAAATGAAATGAAATGAAAATGAAATGAAATTGCTTGATAACGGGCTATGCTCGGAAACGTCGCTACTTTCAATTCGCATCAAAGTGCTTATATTTTATGTTATTTACTTGTTTATCTTTTTATTGTGGCACTACGCGCAGCAAGAAGAAGTTTTTGATCTTTACTTCCTAGTCTTCAAAGAAGGCAAGTTCGTTTGAAAAATAGAAGGCTAGAAAACTTGAAACAAATTCAAAGAGAGCTCCTCATTTCTAAATGATCTCATGCAGCTTTATACACAAAGAGTTGGCAGAAAATCCTTGTACGATGGTTTCCTGAAAGCTTGTATCTTATCTAAGAAGGTAAAATCGATAATATACGATACAATTTCGAGCTTCCACATTTCTAGGGGAATTCTTGATGAAATCATTTCTTCTCGCTAATTGATCTAAAGGCCATGTCACTCTATTTCTCGCAATTAAATTCAAGTGGATTCTCATTACGAAAACCAGTGAGCCTGCTTAACCAAATCACTCAAGGATTTTCTGCAACCTGCAGTTCTCACCCATGGGAATAGGCCCGTGTTAGCACGGCTTACATTGTCGGCAGGTATTTCCCACTCGCTATAGCCGCAAATTCAACATTTTCAGCCGCATCATAACGTCTGGCAAGACAAAGTTAGAGTTTGAAAGATATCTTAAAAAGTCTTGAAGAACTTGATAATTATTTCTTGCGCAATGATGTTTACCAAATGTGAGTATGTTATAATCATTTCCCCGGACAATCAGCAAAAAAAAACTGTTGCAAACTTTTTACTGCTTTCCCTTTTAGGTTAATACTTCATGCGGTTTCAAAATAGTTTCTTACTTGCGACTTATAACTGTAAAAATTACTTTTCGGACTAATTCATATTCCCCATACTATTTTTTAATTTTATCAATATTTTTCAAACAAATTAACAATTTGGTAAATTGTATAAGACGTTATTGATCTCTTGACCCAGTTATCAAAACTGAATGGTTTGCAAGCCTGTTTGATGTCGGATCAAGCCTTGGGAGGTTAGCAAAATCTTTTGGAGATTCTGAAATATATCCAATTTTGATAATAATTTAGCCTAAGAAATTGAAGATCACCGCAAAAGTATTTGCACTGTTTGATAAAAGAATTCAGCTACAAATTAAGAATTATTTCTTTCAGGCGATACTTCCAGAACGTTATGCATAGTGAAAATAAAAGAAGCGTCAATGTTAAACAAAATTATTTCGTGAAGAAAATTACATCAAATTTGTGAAAATTACAGTTCATTGACTCAATAAAGCTTTAACTTAGTCTTCGATATATCACACTTAAGTTTAGATGCAACGCTGCCTTCAGGAAACTTATGAATAGTTTAGAACTTTTTCTTTTTCCTCTCCTCCTAAAAAATTATGAAAAGTACCTTTGATTCTCTCTGTATTAAGACTGCTTGAGCAAGACAGACTTAGAATTTCTATTTAGGAGAGTCAAGAAAAAGTGATGGCTACAGGGCTGTGAGACGTAAGAAGATTTGCTATCCAATGTTATATTTCTGGGAGATGATTTTTCTTTAAAGTTGTAAATAACACTAGAAGCTCAAAAACTCTGGCTTTATTGACTTGAAAAATGAGGAAGGTCTAGCTTATCAAACTGGTATTAAGAGGAGGGTTTTACCCATTTGTTGACAATGAAATTTTTCCCCATTAATGTGATGTAGTAAATGTAACACAAGCTTTTGAACTTTTACTCAAATCTAATTTCACCTATCTCGCAGCTTCAAGAGCACAGTGGTTACAATTGGCTATGACCATCATCTTCTTGCTTTCATATCTCGAATCCTCCTTCGCAATTCCACTTCCTGACCGAATGAAGCTTCGCAGAGAATTGACAAGCCAACGGGAGCTTGTAAGAAGATTGCAGCTACAATCATTCTTTAGACAATCAGATGGACCTGACCTCCACGCTGCAGCTTTACTCGACAGAGACTTTCAGAAACGTTCAATCGAAGGAGACGTATCTTTACCCTCCTTATCAAGAGAAGAACGCTTTGACCAATTTTTCAATATCCAAGAACAAAATGAAAGATTAATGAAACAACGTAAAAGATCTGCAGAGGGGCAAGATAGTTTACCAGAGGGGCAAGAGAATGCTCCTGCACAAGAAGAAACGAGTGAATCAAGAAACAAAATTTTCGTTCCCTTCACAGAAAACAAAAGTGTTCAGGGAAGATCGAACGTGCCTTGCAGACGAAAAAGAAGTTCGGATGAGAATGTCACCGATAGGATAAGCAAAAGACATCTGAATACACCACCAGGAGAAGGACTCGTACCTCAGTATAACATGTATGATGAGCTTTGTGAGGATAGTCAGCCTGTGAAAGTTGTCAAAATTAAAACACTTGTCATCAAAGATGGTGTTATTAGGGACAATGATATTAGTGAGACATTGCTGTCTTAGGGACAATATAAAGTGATATCTTGCACCCACTCCAAGAGGAAATGGCAGAAAATATTCATTGCCGATGGAGCTAATGATTAATATTAACTGCATCAACTGGCTATGCTCTTGCAAGGACATGGCAATGGGCAACAGCGTATCTTGTTGAAGATAGTTTGAGCCAGTTATGAATGTGGACCCTCCTAGACGTTCATCACCTTGAATGTAAATAGATAAACATCTTCCTTCCAACATTTCTTGGTTTCTGTAGCTGTTAAAACTTCCCTATTAACAACTAATCGACCCCCGGCCCCAAATTTTTCCCAAATGGCAATTTTATAGGTATATTATTCACAGGGACATAGGAACCATTTCAAACTTGGGGGCACGACACTTTGAGGGCACTTTTTACTTTAAGAAGAAGGGAACATTTTCTACAAATAAAAGGGCACTTCTTTGTTTTTTGCAAAATCTTGGGGGTACGTACCTCCAATGCTCCCCGGTTCCTACGTCTATGCTTATTAAACTTTACACTAAATTTCTTACTCTCAAATCCGTCAATGGATAGCTGCTAC
This sequence comes from Aurelia sp. 3 sensu Dawson et al. (2005), assembly GCA_964020215.1. Taxonomy (NCBI): domain Eukaryota; kingdom Metazoa; phylum Cnidaria; class Scyphozoa; order Semaeostomeae; family Ulmaridae; genus Aurelia; species Aurelia sp. 3 sensu Dawson et al. (2005). The sequence continues at coordinate 19,973,396 of OZ026580.1, forward strand.
CATAATATTGAGACATCTTACACTCACAGAAATAAGTTGGCAGAGGGAGGTTCTTCAGCCGGGTACAAATATGTTTCAATCTTCTATAGTCTCAAGATGTACAGAACGTCTCAATGTGACATTTTGTACATCTAGACATCTTCTATAGAACTTTCATTCGTAAAGCTCTGACGGGAAGGACTGTATCTAATTTCAGTTGTGCTTAGTCTGTGTCAAGGTACATTTTATTAGGTCGGAAGAATTTCGAGCATTAAACAAGGACTAGCTCAGGATTTACCTCAAAGTTATTTTCTAACAGTTAAAGACCCATTGCTAACCATGATCCTTTGTGACGCCAAAGGCGACTTTCGTGTTATCTGAAAGTCCTTTTTGGCCTAAATCCCCTTTGTCTTGCTTTTCAATCGGCGCACAAAGGATCATGGTTAGCAATGGGTCTTTAAAGGTTGATATGCATAGTTTATGAAAGTTTAGAGTAATAACAGCTGTAAGCAGTTTTTGTCATATACATGTTATTGTAAATAAACCACGATACTTAAAACTAAACGATTTTGACAACTAATTCGTTATTTGTGTAAATATTCTTACTTCTTAGCATATAGTAGATGGCAACTAAATTAATTGAAGTAGAATTAATGTTGCTAGCTGGTAACAATTTAGATAAGAGATAATTGATATTGAACTCTTCGTTATTGAATGACATTTTGAATCTCTTCCTTTTTCTGCATTTCTTTATTTTGTTTCGAAAGGATATCTCCAAATGAAATGAAAGAAAGGAATTGTTTGGTTCTAAAGTTATGTGTGGTTCATCATTAGTTTATTTAAAGATGTGTCCAGCCTGTTCCTGTTAACCCACATGAACATGCGGCATTGGCACCTTTCATTATGCTGTATGGTGCTTTTATCAGCTGATGTCCCAGACTCCAGTTTCGACAAGGACAGGGTCTGTGTAACCGTTGTGCCCAGATCTGGGGAAAATTTGATGCAGCGGAGCGCTATAAAAGTAGAGCCTGAACAAAGAGAATTCAAAGAGAATCGGATAATGATCAGATTAAAGAATGGGGATTTTTCTTTTAATTGAAAAGAGTTTGTTTCAGAATGTTAGGGTAGGGTCTGGAATACGGGCTAGCATTTATCGGAACATGATGGACTGAGATGAGCAGCATGTACCACGCTGCGAATGATAAAATAAAAGATGGTTCTTCTCGACATATGAAATCAGAAGAAACTGTGACCTTACTCTTGGGAAGTTTTGATATCATACTACGATTGGCACTCATTGCAAGAGATTTTGTGGCACCTCAAAATGGGTGCAAGCAAACCTTGAGAAAATCTAAAATGTCATATCTAGCCAGGTGTAATACAGACTGAAGGGTAATAGGAAACCTAATAGCAGATTGGTATGGTATCTTATGACTATGATGGTTTTCCGAAAGTACCCAATCTTTTTCCGTGAATCCCCAAAAGGTTTCTTTCGTGCCTTCATGTGACCAATGACCATCTTGATCCTGCGAAGGAGAAGAAAGAGAATTTCAAAATGGCCGCGAAAGGTGCACAGGAACTTGCAGTCCACTCACGTTTCTCTGTGCTTGCAAATGAAGACAGCGATAGCAGCGACGAAGAGACAACTAAAGGGAAGGATGTGGTTCCTTCAGATGCTAAGAAGAAGGTGAAAAATGCCAAGAAGCGTGCTCGAAAGAAGAAGAAGGCAGCAGAAGCTGGTGCAGCCTCCGCAGAGGTGAGTACTTTGGATGGGCCTAGATTTTGCTTTCAAGATGAAGCTGCCAATTAAAAACATTACCCTTGGTCTGTACCATCCCTGAATACAAACAGAGCAAGACAAAAAATAAAAAGTCTCATAAATGAGGCACCATTTATTCATTTGAGTTTGACTCAAATACAAATTTCGTCAATGATTTCCCATACGGCTAAGCTGGCCCCCCTAAAGTCAAGTCCAAGCGCAGCTGATTTCTCTGCGACGCTCTTCCAATTTCAGTCGCGGTTCCAGCTGCAAAATTTTCATGGAAGAACAAAAGAATGCAACAAGTCTGTTGTTTAGTGATACAAATACAGTTGCGCAAGAGATTTGGATGAAGGAAAGATCCCCCACGCATTCTGCAAACTTTCCAATCAGAAGGCTGCCTGCCTTTTTTTATGTTGCATGGAACATCTTCCATGCCCTATCCACACAGCACAGTTTTAAGTATTACAACAAGGGAAGAACAACAGATTCATTTACAATAGCCATGTGCCATATTTTCCATGGGCAATTTGCAGTCTGGTCCATGTCAAGATTACGCAAATGTGCACATTGTTCACATGAGTTTGTCCTCAAGTTTAGGCTTGGCCCAGATTTTATGTGCAATATGAAGATTGGAGACAATGGAAAATGACCTGAAATACATAGCAGTAATTATGCATTTAAAAGTCAATAATGAATAATTTGCATGTTTAGATCAAATGAATTAATTAAACCTGCAGTGCCATAGTGAATTCAAATATTGGATGTACTTTATTCAATCAGTTCAAGCCGCTGTATTTCTTTCAGCACATGCAGTTTTTTTCTGAGAAGAGTTATGAGCAATTAGATTACATGTTGGGGAAACAATACGTTTTCAGAAAACTTATAATCATTCGTAGCCAGCCAAAGAAGTAAAGGTCATGACAAGTCATCTTCTTTCCATTCACAGCTAAGACAGATGGCATTTGGAGGAGCAAAACCAATGAAGCAAAGCTCTGCTCCTATGAAAGCAGTTGCTAGCACAGTACCTCACTCTGTGACAGTACCTTTATTGGAGGAGAAGCCATCAATTGAAAGCATGAGCCAACATGAATGGGTTGAAAGAGATGAACAGGTTTTTGCTTTAAAAGTTCAAACTTATGGTGCATGCCATGTGCACATTACAGTGATACTGTTTTCCTGGATATGAGTTCTTAATAACTCTTGCAAGAATTTTAGTTCCTTGAGAGTTTCTGTGTGGAAATTTCTATAGTTTTTCATACAACTCAAGAATTTCAGTTCAGTTCATTTTCGGAATTCCAATACATACAAAAACTGTCTAAAATTACATAGAACGGCAAATTACAGAAGATGACATTACATAAAGGACAAAGTTCACAATGCAATTGCATGGAATGTTTTATAATGAGGATTTTCAAAATGTATAGGCATTTTTCTACAGCGGCCCAGCATTATGCTTACGCTGACTTCATGGAGACCAAAACTAATTAGCAAACGAATCAAAGCAAGGAATAATAATTCCTTTGGAAATTCCTTCACAGCCTTCCTTTTTTATTTGCATATTGGTTAGTTTGCTTATCTCTGGTGGTCTCCCAGTTCATTAGGTATACCCAGCCACAACCTACAAGGTTATAAAGAAATTGCGGTATCAAAAGTTTTTCAAGAAGAGTGCAAAGGCTTTTATTGCAAATTCAATCATATTTCACAGCTAAATTCTTTAAGGTTAGACTTATATATACAGGAAATTCAAAGTAATGATCAAATACAAGGCAAAGTAACGTCTATGGTAGTGGGAAGTGTATATATTTGTGTTTTTCTTTTAGTTTGTCATCAATCAGTTTCAAAAGGATGTTGAGGTATGTTATTAATGAATTTAACTCCTCTCATTAATTGAATAAAGATGTTTTTGAAACTTGAAATAAGGTGCAAAATACTTTTCAGTTATGAATATTTTCATATGTTTGTGTGGTTGGTGATTCATAATTTTGTATATGTATATAATCTCTGTTTTTATTGTTCCCAATTGCTACTTATTGAGGAGTGTTTTTATACTTAGAGACTTAGAACTGACAAAATATTCTTTAGGATGGCATTTGGTAGAATTATAGAAACTGAAAATCAGAGAGTGACATCATTCCTATATTAGTTGATGATAAGGGCATAATTTCAGTTTGAACTCTGGTACTTAAAATTTTCTTTTAGGAGGCCTTGAGACAGAGTATGGAAGATGCTGAAAGTTTCAAAATGGTAGGTATTGTCAACTTTTTTGCCCCCCCCCCAATCAAAAAATAGGATGCATCAGATAGCCCAACCACTATAGGGTTAATAGAATGTGAAATTAACACAATAATCTCATGGTTTAAAACTGTTGATGTACTGTAAATTGTTTTTGCAATTATTGCCATTCCAAATTCATGTTTAGCAGCTTGGAAAGAATGATGACCATCAGTCTTCCAAGAAAAAGAAGAAAGATTCCGTCAAAATATCATTAGATGAATTTCAAGGCAGATCATCAGAAGTAACAAAAGTTGAAGAGACACATGAAAAGAATCACAATGGTATGTATTGTATATATATCTTGCATTTCCATTATTGTATATATATACTTGTACATATCTAACATTTCTATCTTACATACTATCTTACATTTCAATAATTACATCTGGTTTTCCTGACAAGAAATATTTTTGGGTAAGACTCCTTCCTTTGCTAGCAAAGGATCATTTCTGTCTAAACGAGAATTGATTTCTTAAAGCAAACAGTCTAGAAAGCAAATTTCTTTCCCTACTATATAAGATATTTTGATGTTTCTGCAAGAATATCTATAACTCAGGCTCAGAGTTGTACCTCTAGAATAAGAAACATGAGACCTTTGATCATATAGATAGTTATTTCTTTTGCAAGCTTTGTGCGAGATACAAGAGATCAGTGTTTATCGTAATTTTGGGGTGCGTTTGATTGGTAATTCGAAAACGGTAGACTGAAAAACGGTAGACTTCGCAGAGATGGAAACATATTTCCAAATCAAACACAAAATTCTTCAAAACGGCAGGTTTTAAGTTTACCCTGAAGAGAACGAAACTTCCAGTTGAAAAACACGATTACGAGTTTGGTGCTTGGCAACATTGATAACAGTTACCCATTACCGTTTTTGGTGAGCGATAACTGGGACTCATTGTAATCAGTATAGTAGCAATGCAAGCAAGTTCGCCTCGTTTTCAGAGTTTTGCAAATGAAAACGAGAATCTCCCCGAAGGCTGCCAAACCTTCTGCCTTTCGGAGCAGATTGGTCAGCAGGTTTTCCAAACTTGCTAAACCTGCCGTTTTCGGAATCGGGAGTCAATCAAACACGAATTCCGAGTCTGCCAAGTCTACCGTTTTCAGAACTGGTACCAATCAAACATACCCTTGAAATCATTCTCCTTCAGTTCAAGACAATTGATTCACTGCTTGCTTCGTAGAAAATAAATGGCCACAGATTCGAAATTATGAGAGGATTGGTCACACGATGCTTTAATTTGCTAGGTTTCTGTATATCTGTCAGCTGCCATGAACATTCTTCTTTATTGCAGTTTAGCTAATGCATCGGTTCTTAACCTCGTTATAATGTTTCTCGAAGGTATGAATGGTTCTGAAGATCATCTAGTTAGACCTACTGAAGATACTGCCACTAGGAAACATAGAAAGAAGAAAGAAAAGCACCATGGTCAACTAGAGACAAAAACTGAAGAAATATTGGAAGGAAAAATAGATGAAATCCATACGGTAAGTGGATGAACCTTACTGTCGACCAGCAAAATTTTTCTTCTAATGTCACTTCTGGAAGCGATTTAGTTTCTTGAAGAGAGTAAATTTCAGTCTCACAGAGTTAGATACTGTACACTCTGCTACTCTGCTACTACACCACTAAATTAAGATGACTTTGCAGGAAATTTTGGAGGAAGTTTTGCCGTTCCCAAGATTAATGCATTTATCAGCCTCTGCCGGTAGTGCAAATATGCTAAGGAATCCTCTCCGAGTATGAAATAAACTTCCGATCCGTTTTCAGTTTTGATGAAATTGATTTTATACCTTGATAAAGAAATGCAGTAAATTTTGAAATAACCTTAAATAGCGGACTTATCATGATAAACCCATGGGCATACAACAAACTTGTAGCCTGTATGGAAACACTATCAACTCCCGTAAAAGAACAATATTCAAAATATAAGATAAATCTGTAACTGGAGAGAAAACTGTGAAACCTGCAAGAAAATCAAGTAATCATCTACCAACAACGTCATTATACCAAATTATTACACCACATACGTGTTTCGTCACACACTCCTCAGTTACTGTACATTTGTAGAATTTACGCTACCTGATCGATACTTGAAGCAGCGATTATAACTTATCTTTTTTATAAACAGGAAAATGAAACAGTTCACACAGAAACTTTAGATCTTGCCAGTATTCAACAATGGATGAACGAAGTTGAGAAAAGAGACAAAGAAATTGAAAACTTAAGAAAAACAATAGAAGAGCTAAAGGTAGTCCATTTAAAGAATTTTTTCAATTCCCTGAATGAGTTGCTTTTACTGAAACATGGCAGATTTATTTCAATTGTTATATGATTTATTTCAGTTGCCTTGTCCTCTGATCCAATAGACCTTTTAGCTGTTCTAAAAAATAATCTGAATCGAGCAACAAGGGCAGATTTTGTAATACAATAGCATCAGTCGCTTTGGTTCACACCTCAATTCAAAGCGATTAGCGAATGCAGACAAAAGAAATTCTCTCAAGCAGAAATTGAAAACAAACGAAGCCGCAAAGTTGCCCTGAAACCAGTACGGCAAACTCTCGTTTGGTGTGGGCGAAGGGAGGTTTTTAAGAGAAGGTATGTGCTTATAACGACAGAAGAAGGGTAAATCTAAAGTTCTGTCTCGCGGATTTTGTTTATTTGATTCAGAAACCGAGCAGAGGGCATTACAATTTTTGCATATTTGTTGCTCAGATGTACGCAGTCACTCCTCAGCTCCTGAATCAAATAAACAAAATCCGCGAGACAGAACTTTAGATTTACCCTTCTTCTGTCGTTATAAGCACATACCTTCTCTTAAAAACCTCCCTTGGCCCGCACCAAACGAGAGTTTGCCGTACTGGTCTCAGGGCAACTTTGCGGCTTCGTTTGTTTTCAATTTCTGCTTGAGAGAATTTCTTTTGTCTGCATTCACTTATCGTTTTGTTTTGAGGTGTGAACCAAAGCGACTGATGCTATTGTATTACAAAATCTGCCCTTGTTGAATCGAGCGATATTTTTATTCCGGGTGAGTCAAAAAAAGGTCCAAACGTTTGAAAGTCTACTGCTCCCTGAGCATATATTCAATTATATTTTGCATTAACTGATTAAATAGGTGCTATGTTCAATTATTTTTAGAATTTTTCTTGGCTGAAATTCTTCACTCCGTTAAGAAACTCCCTTTCGAGGAACGTGAAAAAAATGTGCTTAACTTATGAACAAGTTTCTGTTTACCTCACAGCGATGTCTTGAGCACGGTTTAGCATGTACTATCCTCTTTGGAGAATGAAAATTCTTCCCATAGTATGACTAATTTGGTCAGGGGGGTTCCATGTTTCCCAAGAGGACAAAACGCATGAATGGATCTAAGTGCCATTATTGCTAGGAAGGAGAACAAAGGGATGTTTTTTTTGCTGTTTTCACTCGTTTTTGCAGGTTTTCGAAGGGGCCTTTCTGCACAAAGCCTCCCATTTCGATGGGAAGGAATGACCGATTAAAACAGGGTAAATTATTGAACCTTATTGCTCATATCGGGAATATTTTTTCAAACGTGGAGCCTTTGAATTGACTCACCTGGTGCATTTTGAAGAATTTCGAATATGTACAGCAATGATAGAAGTACTAAGACCTCTCAATCGAGCCTCTCTTATAAAAATTCATGAAATTATTCCTCGATCCAGGCTCTTTTGTTGAATAGCCAAAAGGTTTATTGTTCACTTTGACGATGATGCAAACGTATCAGGTTTTGTAACGACCTATATTTTACATTGTTTTGGAGTGGAATATATTTACTTTCTTTTAAATTATAAGTTCTTCTCCTACCTTTCTAGACAGAATTAACTCAAGTAAAGAAGAGAAATAAACAGCTATGTTTCATTCTTGGCCAAGGGGAAAGTGAGTATCACATTACATAAGCTTTGCTTTTTCTAGGGTGCGTCTAAGAGTATTATGGACCGACTGAGTCAAAAAAGTTTTTCGCGTTTGGCGGGCTATGTGACCGATGTTCAAATCTAAAATGTTAATCTATCATTCACAGGCTAACTTAGATGAGAATTTTGGTAAAATCACACATCTTTATGGCCCAACAATTAGAAAAATGCCTGTAAGGGGTTTGTATGGAATCAAGAATTCCACCTTTCATTCTGGTCCATATTTTATTGGGCATTGAAGTTTACATTGCCAGTTTTAGATACAGAATTCGAGTTTCAATAGAAGGGAAATCATGGACCAGAATGGAATGTGGAATGTTGGTTCCCAAGCATGCCCTTTACCAGCATTTTCCTAATTTCTTGGCCTATAAGAAGAGGGCGGTCTTTATTGCGATTCATAAATTGCGTAGTTCATGATACTAGTTTTCAGATGTATTATGTTCTTTCGGATATATCCCCTAAATGATAAACAGATTCGGATGCAAAAAACGAGAAGATATAGCACACTGAGGCCTTTCTGACTTACGTCGTCATCAGAGTGTGACTTAAACATTCTGTTTAATTCACACTCTGATGACGACGTAAGTCAGAAAGGCCTCAGTGTGCTATATCTTCTCGTTTTTTTGCATCCGAATCTCTTTACCATTTCTCGTTAAGTACCTTATCTACCAAAGCCCTAAATGATATATGTAATTGGTGTCCCAAAGTGATATAACGTCGTTTGCCCAAAGGTAGAATCGAAAATTATTAATCGTTTGAATGAGTTGTCTGTTATTTTGATGCAAGACGGATTGACATTTCTAAGTTGACAGTTCTGTTCTGCTGCAAAATAATGTGTACTTGATACGTATTTTACGACACTTTGTACGTTTGTTGTATACCAATAAACAATGCATTTATATTCAAAATTTGACAGTCAGAACATTTTTCGTAAGGTTGACACAATCGAGTAAGCGAATTGTACTATCAAGAAATGCACAAGTGCTATATCGTCGATTCGCTGAGTTGCTATCAATTTTTTGACTAGCATTCCGAATATCTGAAACCACAATTTTCCACAAAATTGATGACCTTTTCAGCAACGGTTTCGGTAATTTTTCAAATTCATGAAATCATCAATTTTATTTTCGTAGTGAGAGATAAATCAGAGATCCTTATTCAAGTTGACCAGCTTACGAATGTCAAAGATGAATTATCTACCGAGGTTTGTAAACTTTGTTTTTATTTAAAGATGACCTGAAGTAAAAATGCTAATTGATGTAAATGAACATTATTATCGAATGACAAGGAATCTTGTTTAAATTTCTTTCATATCTCATTTCGTTCTCAAATTATCCAACGATTTTCAGTATTAGCTGTTGACGTCATTTTGTTTGCAAATTATTAGGATAACATTCGGAAATGTTGTTGTATCTTATTTTGAAAGTTTTCAGCTGTAAGAATATCTCGACTGAGCAAATTGTTAGAATCCCCACATTCTTGTGCTTCGAGTGATTTATAGTTTAACTAGGTTCCGTGAATATTTCGGCTTTCAGGGAGCAGAACCAAATCTCATTTCACAAACTTTTGACGTTACCTTAAGCCCTGGGATCAGTTACTTCACATTCAAAGACCTAAAGTTGCTGTTCGTTGTTTTAGCTTACAGACATGCATTCTCTTCTTGAACAAGAACGATCTAAAGTATCTGCACTAAAACAAGAACTAGCAAAATCACAGGTAAGAATTGTAGACAATTCAGCTTCACGATCTAACTTAAAAGTTGCTTGAAAAAGATCCCACAGGTTCATCGATTATCCACTTCAAAAGAAATTTACATCCGATTGATAGTGGCAAAGTAACATGATACAACGTTGTCAGAACTTGTGAATGACTGCATCGAATTTAAGCACCATAATGTGTGTGTCTAAAATTACATCTAAATATTAGGGAACTGTCTGTTTTCAGCCAAATTCTAGCGTAAGTAAATTTTATCAGCAATAAAAGCCTTTGGTAATTGCATTTTTGGTATTCATTTATTTGGCAACTGAATTAGGCTGCAGGGCAAGGAACACCGATATTCTGGGTATTTAATCGAAACAAATGTTTTGCACTTTTTTGCACTTTTGCAAATTTTTTGCCGATTTTACGCCGAAAATATTTTATCGTGCAAGTGCCGCTTCTCCAAGGTTTTTTCGGATGTTGTTCTACGACTTGCTGCTATTTATGATATTGCATTGCTGTTTTATGTTCATTGTTTTAATTCAATCATATTGTAAATCATGTAAATGATGATGATGATGATGATGATGATGATGATGATGATGATGATGATGATGATGATGATGATGATGATGATGATGATGATGATGATGATGATGATGATGATGATGATGATGATGATGATGATGATGATGATGATGATGATGATGATGATGATGATGATGATGATGATGATGATGATGATGATGATGATGATGATGATGATGATGATGATGATGATGATGATGATGATGATCCTAATGTAACCATTTTATTTGCAGACGGGAAGATCAAAGAAGCATTCATCCTCAGAAAGTGAACACAGATAGCCATACTGGTTTTATTTTATCAGATTTATATTTTACAATTTTATACAATCTAAACCCTCACTTGTTTTATCCACAATTTGCTTACGTATTGTTGTTATTGTCAAAAATGAGAAAACTTTTAAAGAATCTTATCATCAAATCGACAAAGATTGTGTTAACTCTTTATAAAGAAATGGGAAATACACCATCGATTGATATGATCTTAAGTATCAACTATTTGTTTTATTTTCATTTTGTTGCATACTTTTTTGTATCATGTGGAGCAAAAATGTCTCAAAAATGTGGATTTGGAGGTGTATTTCATGACAAATCCTGATGGCAGAGGTGGAATCAGAAATCTTCTGACTGGAGCTGGAACGTCCGACAGTGTGGCTAGGATGACTGAAGATACTATTTCTACTGATCATTTTGCCAAAGTCAGTCGGAAAAGTAACCCAAAATTTCCAACAGCAGAGGCTAGATGTTTCCGACGTTGGGACCTTTACCTTACCCTGGGACCATGCCGGCCTAATGGTGAAGTTTGTCTCACCTTTGTCTCAGCAAATGGTCAGTCAACATTGGTACGAAAGAAAACCGTATATTTATTTTGAATGACCCGTTTCGTTACTAAGTGTAACCTCAACAGAGGCGTTCTTTCTGCAGCATTTCTTCCGCACTCTCTTTTTTTTGAGTGAAAATGTCTTGCCATACGTTGTTTTGTTTCGATTTACATCTTTTCGTCTTGTTTCATCCCTGACTAATCTTGATTTATCTTCAGGTATCATGCGTTATTTTGGCTCATAGGCCGGTTTGGCATTCCTTTGCATTACATCGCCTTCGTCTGCTCTCGCTGGATATACTTGCTTCGAGGCTCATCATCTTGTTGACAGTTGTTTGTCTTGTTTTTGACTTGCTTTGGTTTCGTTTTCCTTTCAGTTTTGTAGTCAATACCTTTTCTCAGTATAGCTATTGCCTCTCGAAAACAACAACAGTCGTTTTCAGGTCGACACTTTATTTAGGCCGTGCTAATGGAGGGGGACACGGCAAAATGCCAAAGCCTAACTGATGATATTCCCTAAACTGAAAGGTATGAAAACTTAGCATTTACTTTGATGAATACAACTGGAAAGTTTTGCTCCACTTGGTCTGAGGAGTCCAAGTCTCCTTATCAGCAGCATACCTTTGATCATGACCAACATTTACAGGCCACAGCATGCGCAAAAGAAACGTATAGTCTCTTGGATATGCTGTTTTGACTGCCCCTGAAATTGCGCATGGTGCTTTCCAGAGGACTGTTTTATGACAAGGAAACGATGAAAAACAGTCTTCTGCGAAGCACCATGCGCAGTCAGCTAATGGGGCAGTGAAAACAGCACATTGCACATAAACACTATTTGAGAGTAAATGATATGTTTCTTTTGCGAACGGGCAAAGCATTAACTTGGACGTCCGGAAGAGAATGAAGAGGATTTATGGACCATCACAAGCAATAAGTCGCTTTGGTGAATTTCTGCTTTTTGGCAATTTTCTCCTTGTGAAGGGTGAGGAATTCCGAAAGTTCCCCTATGCCTTCACTACCTTCGCCAATAAAAATACCATATAAGAAACTGTGCAGCGATAAACAAACGATAATCCAGGATAGGAGATGTCGCATCTGAGGACTCAAACATTGTCTCCATATTAAATACCGAGTCTTCGAATTTATATTCTGCGATTTCAGCACCGTCTGGTTTCAGAGTTTCGATTGCTGCTGTTATATTCTCAAGTTTCTTTGCAAAGCATAGTCCACTTGTAGCAAGTATGATGATTATGATTGTAAGTTTACAAACTCTGCCCGAAGTTAATGCCATGTCATATTTCTATACAGTGCCTCAACAGAAGAATTCTTGTTTCCTGTATCTGTATCTCTGTGCAGTTGGTCCAAGCGTTCTTGTCTCCTGCTTTTCTCTTTCGCAGTATTAACTCTTTTTATGTTATGATAATCTTGCCTAGATCTTGCGACTTTGTGATCTTTGAAAATCGCCAAAAATCTTTTGTTAGTTGGCAGGTATAACTCTCATTGGCCCCCAACTTACCAACAATTGTCTTGACACTCTTGCCTCGCAAACTTTTCACATGTTGACGAAAGCTGTCTTCCGACTTTGATTCGTAAACCATGCAGTAAAACCAACTCTCGACAAGTTAGTCTCCTTTCCAACGCCTTCTTCGTGGGGTGAATTTGTTATTTTGTGAAGTTAGTTGGCTGCTCAGTGAACATTTATAAAGCATGGACAGGTAGATAAATGGGATGAAGGACACTGTTGACAAACTTGTGACATTGTTAATTTCCACCTGTTACGAATTGAAACTGATTCTATATGATCTGCCTTTCCCAGAGATGCCTTGCTTGGTAGCGTAAAATGCCATGCCTCATTTTAACGTCGAATGACTGCTTGTTAATGTTTTAGTTTTTACCAGCAGTTATATGATCTTTGAGGATATAAAGAGATTTTGCTGCAATGTGAGCCATTGTGGCTAAAAAGAAATTTACATATTTTCCTGAAAGTAACTTTTTCTACTCGTGAAACTCTAAGTACTGAATAGACTTTACTTTCGAATGGTGAATTCAAACGATATCTTGGATCCAGCGGGGTGCTCAGGTTACTTTTTTGGGGTCTAAAATTTGGGCAGAGCTGACTTTTTGGGTCAATCATTTATTTGTACAGTTATGATCTTGGTTTTTTTCTTACTTTTTGCATTCCTTTTTTTGTCTCAAATATGGGGAAAGGTAAGAAAACCATACTTTACAAAACTTCAAATCAGGTAACGCCGTATTTACTATTCTCTCAGGACATCAAAACTATATTTAACCCAAAATATTTTTATACATCGAGAAGCTCATCTGCAATGATCTTTGGAACATCTTCACGAATAAATGATATGAGATTTGAGACATACTACGTCAAAAGTGGCAATTTCTTGAGTAAACAATCAATATTTCGTTTTCGTCCTTATCCTTTGCATTAAAAGAACTACAAACTGCATATCTGCTATTTGTGCAAAATCTTTTCAAAGAAGGTTCAACATTCACCAGGGCTGAAAACTTTCCCATTTGGGAAATCGGAGGGGTGGGGTGGGGCGCTGTGGTCATCTCGATTTCTTTGCGATTTGTCTTGTTTGTTGTGATGTTGTGGTGTGGTAGTTGTGGTGCAGCTACCTTTAGATCTATGTCATGGTTTAAAAGAATAGGAGAAGATGCGCGTCTGAATACTTGAGTTTTATCTGACTAAATGCTGTTGTTGTTGCTTTCCAACTTTCAAACCATGACTTTTGATGAAACATGCAAAAGAATGTGAGCAGAAATCTCGAGTTGATCTAGGCCCTGGAAAAATGTACGGCGGTTCAAGCAGCAGCAAAATGACTCGAAAAAATGGCCAGCAAACTGTAGTTATTATTGGGGCATTTGTAGTTATAAGTATCCTTTCATATTACTCATGGTCGTTGACTTCAGAGAATCGAGCTTTGAAAAGGCTGGTCGTGAATACTTATGGCAAGCTGAAAGACATGACGAACCACAAGAAAAGTTTGGAGAAGAAAAATACCCTGCTTTCAAATCGTGTCACTGAAATGGAAGACAGTCGAGACACGGAAAAAGAAAATGCAGATACTGTGACCAAGGAAAAGAAGGAAATTGAAAAGCAGTTAGGAACCTTGAAAGATGAATGTGAAGAAAAAGACAGTAAAGCGAAGATATGCGAAGATGCCTCGTTGCGAAGGGAGGTAGGTTAGGTAGGCCCATCTAGGCCTTTGCCCTTCGGACTGCACTTATGCATCAGCTAAATTAGATTGGAAATTAACACATTATTCACATTTCTTGCATTGCCAAAGCATAGATATATCAAACCATGCATATGCCCTGTGATCAATCAAAATCTAAAGGTCTTCTTAGCCTTAGGACTGACCGAGCTCCAGTGAGAGTGTTTGATGGAGTTAGATTTATAGAGATACATAGAAGTTTTAAGCCAAGAGACAGAGCAGAAACTGCATGAAATGATGTGATCAACCAATCTGAGATCCATGCTTGAAAATTTTGTATGTTACACCAAATATCTTTGGCATGGGGCAAACAATAGTCATAGAAGAACAATGGGTTATTGTTGTTAGACAATTGGTGTGGTGTAATCCTTTGGCGTGTATCCAGTCTGCATTCTTTGTAGCGCAGAAAGCCAGCCTGGATCCGCTCCTGATTTACTTATCCCTATCCCATCAAAATGCAGATTCTCCCGGATAATGCTTTTACTATTAAATTTCCAGCAAACTTTGTTGGCCCTCCTCAAAGATGTTAATTTAGAAGACAGTGATGCACAGAGTGACAGTGATATCATTGCATCCAAAATTAAGCATGTTAAAGGTATTTACGTTTGTATGTTAAAAATGTATTTTGTTTAGCCAAAATTTTATGCAAGTCATGTCTGTAAAGCTTGAAAAATTATAGTCTTTGCGTAGACCCATTATTCCAAAAGAAGAAAGGGTCTACGAAACAAAGAGCAAAAGCTTGCTATGAGGTTTCTGGGTTTCTAGAAACTTAATTTATGCAGCCTTTGTTTAGATGCACTTCACAAATAATTTGAAAAGAGGATTAGAATGATTAATTGGGCGGCTGTAGCCCTTTGTTCCGTAGACCCTTTCTTCTTTTGGAATAATGGGTCTACGCATAGGCTAGAAAAATTAAGGCTGCTAATGAGGTATAAGGATCATCCAAATTGACTGCTTATTTTTGAAACATTGATTTCTCTTAAGTAGTAACAAGTTGTGAAAGATAGCCAAAAAAATTTTGGGGGCTCCTAGAACATGCATAGTTAGTGTTTGGCTGCTCCATTCTGATTTTGCAAATTCATTTGCTAAATAACTGATTTATATACGTAAAAAGCAATGAAATATATTTTTGGTAGATTTTTGCTAAAATGTGAGGAACCCTTAACCAAGATGCATTGCTTTTTAATTAAAAAGCTTTAGCAAAGTAGATTGACTCCAAGAGAGCAAAATGCTTGTTGGTAGAAAGTTGCTGTGATTGTATTCTAACTGCATGTTTTGATAAACTATTGTCCCATTTGTTTGTTCGCAGGACAGTTAAAATCCATTGCAGCAGACTTCCAACTATTTCAAGACAAATACACTAACATAGAGAAAGAAAAAATCAGATTACTTGAAAAACAGTAAGTACTGTTAAGTTGTTTTTCAACACATGCCAACATGATCACTCTTGATGCTATGTTCAATGAATTACTATTCATACATAATAATAGGTAGTTCATATTCTGGATGAAAAAGTTACATTGATATATGTGCAGCCACCTTGATCTCAATTGTATACTCTTTGGTAGCTTAAAAAATTGATGAGTTGTATTAGTGATTTTTTAGAGAGAGGGACTTACTGTGCAGTATTCACAAAGTCAAAATTACAAGCTTTTGGCTCTTTACCTACATTTGTGGAGTAAACACAGTTTAACATTATAAGTCAAATACACCACTTCAACACATTTTATCCTAAACCACATCAAAATTAACACCCAGATTTGTTTAGCTAAATAAATGAGAAATCTTTTGTAACCTGTGTCATTTGATGTAAGTGAGGGTTTAATAGAGTGGGGTGGTGGGCTTATTTTGGAATTTGGCTTAGAAGGGATGGGCTTATTAGGGAGTTTTAATAGAGAAGGAGCTAAATAGAGCGTTTGTGGTGTTCTTAATACTACCAGGAAATTTGACTTGTTTCTTTTGCCAAACTGCTGACTTAATCAAATTTTTCTCATTGCTTCAGTGACAAGCTAGTTACAAAAATTGCACAATATGAAAACCATATCCACAAGATCAACAAAGAGAAGAAGAAAACAGCAGCAGAAATAAAAATAAAACCAACTAAAAGTCAGGAATCTATCATCAAAAAATCTGAGCAACCAGAAGGAAAAGATGATGTTGAAAATCACAATGAAGGTATTGTTTCTATTCGTTTTACGATGACAACAACGAAATCAGGACCGAAAAACTTTAGACAATAATTTTCGAACTTGAAAATTTGGAGCAGATTGATAGAAATGTCAGCATACATTTATTATCATTTTAAATCAGATTTTGTTTTGACATCAAGTCTTTAAAATGAGCGATGTTGCGTTTTGTGTGATATTAGTAGATGGGAAGTTCAGTTGGCACGTTTTGAATTCTTTTTTTCATCAAAATCAAAGGCTTGTCAATGTTCAGCAATGTAGAATCCCCTATCAGCAAAGCATTGCCGCATTCATATACAATGTCAGCCTGAAGAGGCAACTACAGTATTAGAGCTGTCATACACTAAGAAGAGCATAAGGATGGGAAGAAGACGATATTACATCATTTATTCTTGATCTAATTTGAATTTTCATCTCACGCATTGCTTTTATAATTTTGTACACAACAAGTTTTGGATACCACAATAGTTGCTTCTTAAAGTCGTCAGACAACTCGTTGTCGGAAATTGAATGAATCAAAATCTTTTCTTTGTAATTCATTTTGACTCGCTTAATGTGGAGTGAATGATGGAAATTTGAAAATTAGTGGACAGAAATCTTGACAAAATATGATCTGAAATCTTAAGTCTCCATATTTCTGGAATGATACAACAGAAATAGACCTCACAGCTTATCAAACTAGAGTGCGAATCACACGATCTTTTCACGATACTTTGTGGAACTTTTTAAGGTGCGCAAAAATGTGGAAGCTCCAACGCCAGTCAATGGAACTTTTCTTAAAATTGTATAAGAGGAGAGGATCGCTCGATCCAGACTCTTTGGAGAATATCGAAAAGTTTTATTACCCTTTTCCACCATGAAATTACTTCTGTTCAAGATCGATACCCAAGTCCATTATTGTTTTCTTCCTTGTAGCTCAAAGTACCAGAAAGCCCTTGAAAGAACTTCCCGAAAGTCCCGAGAAAAAGACTGCCAAAACGAAAGAGAAGAAAATGAACAAAGGTAAGAAATCTTCTAAAAAAGAACCCTCTTCAATTGAAGGAACAAAACTGCCTTCTAAACTAAAAAAACGGCCTTCTTCTGATTCGAAAAAAGGTGAAAAGGCGAAACAGAATGCAACTTCAGTTCCAATGACATCAAAAGATAAAGTAATAGCTGTAGAAATTAAGAAAACAGACCTTGAAACGAAGAAAGCAGATGAAGCCAAGGAATCTGACGGAGCTAGCAGAAAAAGTGAACCTACAAAAGCACCAATCGAAGGAGTTGAGATTCCTAGCTTAGACCGAAGTACTGGGACAAGCTCTGAAAAGAGGGATGTAGAGGTGAAAGCAAATAGGTTGGCATCAACAGCAAGCCCTGCTAAGAAGAGCCCAAGTAAGGCAGTGAAGGACGCAGATGAAACGAAATTGAGTGCAGATTCCTCGAAGAAAGACGGAGAGCATGCAAAGAAAGTTAAAGATGCTAGAAGCAAGGAAACCGCAGAAGATACAGAACAAGAGGCAGAAGAGGAAAGAGATGGTGCACACAAGCTCGCAGTTGCCAAAGAGAAAGGTGCAGGAAAAGCACAGAAAAGTGCAGGAAAAGTGCAGGAAATTATTGATGCCAAAAGCAAGGAAAATTCAGAGTCAGAAGAACAAGATTCAAAAGTGGGTCTGGAGGGAGGAGTTTCTGGCAAGAAAAATCCATTAAAGAGCGCGGATGAAACGCGGAACATTGCTAATACCAAGAGTAAACATTCTGATAGCCTCACGTCAGATGATACTGAAGAAAGCGAAGATCATAAAGAGGTTGTTTTAAAAGGGTTGGCAGATGATAGTAAGAGTGAAAACAATGATAGTGAGGCTTTACCAGGTATGGATACAAACTTAGAGAAAAAAGCTAGCGAGACGCTTTCTAAAGAAATTAGTAATGAATTTTATTAGCATAATGCAGTTCCTGTAATGCAGTTAGTGAGCTAGAGCCAAGCTTCCTGCCCTTTTAAGAAGGAGGTTGCCGAATGAATTGTAATTTTTGTCGTTTGAGCATTTTTTAAACCTGCAAAACTTGAACATCTCTGAGGCTGTTGAGACTCATTTTTTCATTTCAGTTTATGCCCCATCAGTCCCATCAGTCTAAAGAGACTGCTTTGCAGGGGCCGTGCGTTACGACTTCAAAGTATAACCTAATTTTCCAAATTTAGTTACCTAATCAATCTAAAATAAAAGTCAAAGCATTCGTCGACAAGGGAAAAAATTGCATGTGGTTTTGGCCATATTGAGGGATATATTGTATCAGTTCGAGGCTAATTCGTTTATCCAATTGTAAAGAAATGGGTCGTAGTTTTAGCGGCATCAGTTTGTTCAACATGCAAAACTACGACATATTTTGATTCTTAGTCCAGCCAAGCATTGTAATTGCTTGCCGTAAAATATTTGCACGAGTTATCGCAGTGTCTTTGAGACTAAGAAAATGCCAGAGACATAACATCTTTGCTCTATAAGGAAATATTTTCGTTTTTGCACATTAAATCATATTTATGCTTAAACAGATTCTTAATATTTAACGTTTACATTTTATTTTGAACTCGACACACTGACATTTGTTTAGACCGGAAATGCTTTAAGTGGTGAAAATATTAGTTATTTAGGAATAACAGTTTTCTAGTTTTATAATAAGTGCCTTTTTCTTCAAATCATTTACTAGACATGTTGATAATAATATGTTCTGATATATCAAGAAACAAATTACCTTGATAACTACAAAAAGTCTTTATTTTTTTAATACATTTTCGCGTTTACGCTTGGCTGACTCAAAGGGTCTGTTTAGACCAACATGCTTTCCTTGCAAGTGCCATTTCTTGGTAGGCCTTCATTTTCGCTATTTTCATGGCCAATGAAATTAGCAACAGTAAAGGCCAACCAACAGATGAAAAATGCAAGGCATGCTGATTGAAACAGACCCTGTAAGCATTGGCAAAGCGAGAAAAGTTGTTTGGTAAAAATTTAGATTTTTCTGTGTTAATCAAATCTTCGTTTGGCCATTCCAGAGAATGTCCTTGATACACACTTTCTTTAGTGACGAGCCAAATATATTTTTATGCCTCTTCAAATGCTTTGCAAGTAACCTTTGTCAGATTTGGCATGTTAGGAAAACGTTTTTGACGTGGCCTGGCGATAAAATCATCGTTTCACAAGCAAATTCACATATCTACTAAAGATGAACCCAAAAAGAAGCATCGAAGAAGAACGAATGACATCAGATTGATTCAATAACATCAATCATAAAGTGATAACTAATCGATAACATTAATCACAGAATAATAAAAATGGTCATGTTGTAGTCAAGAGATGATATTTATCAATCAAAGAATTGTAACATTTATGATACGATAAAAGTGATCGAAATTGATCAGAATTAAACACAATCAGCAATGACTAATTAGCCTTACAATCCACCACGGGCTGTAGGAAACGCTGAATTTAGAAGAAAGATTTCCTTATTATAAATCGAGTTATTCCTATCCTGCGAAGTTTTCCTGCGAAGGCGCCATTTCAATCCCCACGCGTGGCGGAGGTAGAAACAGAAGGAAAGCAAGTCGATATATCGCGCATGAAATGATAATTTAGGATATGAATAACTCGATTTATAAGACGTAAATCTTTTTTCTAAATTCTTCGTTTCCTACAGCCCATGGCTGCACACTCTTTATGATAATCATGAATTGTGATCAACTCTTTCTAAAGGAGACATTTCAAATGCATTCACTTCAATCGGGACGAAAACTCCTTCAGAAAGTTGCCTGTACTCTTTTAAGCTTCAAAAGAATTTGTCAAGTACGTGCTATACATCTAAACCATTGATTGCCCATATTCTTTATATGTAGAAAGGGTACTCTCCTTGCTTTCACAAAGAGATTGAAAGTCTATACTAAACTGTTTGTCATGTATCTGTGTAACCTTGATAATTCATTATAGTGTAAATAGAAGTGCTCTTTTCCTCAAAAATTTGATTTTGGACATTCTTTAGCCGCTGTACGGGATAGTTTGTTTCACATTACTTTTTCCTCGTGAAGCATACTTGGATATTCTTTCCCTGTACTGTTATTCGATTATTTGATATCAGTTACCCAGATTTCAGATGTTTCTCCAAGGCTAAACTGACTAAATTAGCGTCAACATACCTACATATTATTTGGAAGTCCAAGTGTAAAGCTCTTCTCATTTTCTTCTCCTTGAAGTATCTTCCCAAGGGGTCATTTTGCTCCACACCGAACATTTATGGAACCATCAAGGCCTGCAACTGCTTTCATTTCTCATCGACGCTTTTTGCTTTCTACGAATGTGTCTCACTTTTGCAAATTACGCTCGTTTGCACACCATTTTCCACTCTTACAGGTCTGGTTGGTTCAATGTTCTGAAATAATGCATGAAATAATACGGTTGATAATAAATGATACCATATAAGAGCTTGACATTCATCAGTTCACTTCGAATCATTTTTAGCATTTTTCTGCACGAAAATCTTGTTACCTGAATTTTAAACTGCAGTTACGAACGTGCACACGTCAAACCGGGCAGTTTGGTACTGGGATCCCTCTTTCATGGTCCTGGGGTCCCGGTCTCTCTGTTACGGCAACTATTTCTTCCAGTAGCATAAATGTTTTGCAAATTGCAATGTATAAATAAGGAAGCTAAATTTGGTACTAACAACATTTCCAAGTTTTTTTGCGTGTTACAGGAAAGTGAGAATAGCCGTTGCAAAGATTTTACGCCAAGGACTGAAACTCCTGGAAACTAGAATGGGCCAAAAATAGAAGTGAAAACAAACAAAAAATACAAAATAGAAGTGGAAACAGAATCATGCCAGCACATGTTACATTCATCAGCTTTGATATGCCAAAGCCGCTTTGTTGTCATTTTGGCACATCTGCAATAAACACTTGAGTCAGGAAATGTCCACTTGTGCCTTGAATTCACTCAAAAAGAGGATGATTTCATCATATGAACCAACTTCCATAGCTGGAGGAAGATTTACGGTTTTTCTGGACTCTGAAATGTTTCAATAGACCTTTTTATTCTACCAAATTTGAAGTCTGGATGAAGCAGTTGAATCTGGTAAATCTTCACCATTTAACGTCAAAATATTTTATGTCCAACCATGAGACATTGGACACCCAGGGGACATCCAGTGTGTAGCAGTTGGAAATTCAAAAATTAAACTGGGTCATCTACAGTAGGATGAGGCCTTTTCATTCCAGGCTGTAGTGCCTCTCTGATAGCGTTTTGTTGTGGGCCTATCATATCTCCTACATATCTTGCAATTGTGTGCGGATTTATGGTCTCCAATACTTCTTTAACAATTAAGTGCTTAATTGAAAGGAGCTCCGGTGAGAAAACCGGGGTCTGCCCAGGATCGTCGTCCCGCTGGCCTAACAACTCATGCTGATCAGAAGCATGGTCGGTATTACTGCAAGTATTTTCTGCCATGACAGTAAATAATTTCTTGGTCTGATCAGACTTTGCAATATCAGTAAACCAGATCGAAAAATTAAAGTTTTACTCAACTGAATTCGTAGATACAGGCCGATTTTCTTTCGATCTTTTCACCACGTTTATTTCCACGTCCGAAGGATGCCTGGGAAGCGAAGGTCAGAGGATGATCCTGGGGGTTTGGGGTCTATCTCATGGGGATCCATAGTCAGGGTCTGGGAACGAGTGGGAAATAATTCATGTTAGTATCGAGCCACCTTATTGTTTTTGCGTTTTCTTGAACTTAGTTTTACTTGGTATACAGCTACCTTTCACTTTTTCGTAATTCTTAAGTTTTCAGTAGTGAGCCGCCAAGTGGAGATCCACCTTGGAGCTTTACAATTAAGGTGGATGTGCATTTAAGGTGGCTCATTACTGAAAATTTCAAAATTTCAAATCTGTGAAAGGTGGTTGTATACCATGCAGAAATAAGTTGAAAAAACAATAATTTAAGGTGCTACTGATATAAATTTTGCTGATGGTCTAACTTGATTTTGCATCATTTTCTCGTTTTCAAATATCATTTCTTACTGTAAAGATATAGATGGTTCGACGCTGCAGTTGTGCGTCCTTGTGCGTCATTCCCCTAACTTCATTCTTTTGCGGAGGAAAAAGTTGTACACTGCAGCGGAGGAAGCGCTTTCTCTGTAAAACGATATAAACATTCCTCCTCAGAAGCAAACAACCTGAAGCATAACGACAGTGCATCACTACCCATGGGATAAGGCCTATTGTGACTTCACTTTGGGACTGGAAACAATCACTTACCCCTCTTTCTGCGTTGGTATTCCTATCATCCATCCTTTTGTCTTCACTTTTCCTTCGATTCTGTTTCATATCTCTTGTCCTTTTATTTTGAAACCAAACTTGGATTCGGTCGACTGGTAGTTCAAGTCTCGTAGCGATCTGTTTCTTGATACATGCGTCAGGGTACTTGCAAATTTTGTAAGCTGCTTCAAGTATGCGAATTTGCTCATAGCTAAACATGGTTCGTAGTCTTTTGCGATATCGTGGCTTCAAGGCTTCTTGGCCTAAAAATGCAAAGGATTGGGTCAGACTTCATTTTGGAACCGACCAGACTTCAGCACAAAAAGCAATGAAATTGGAAAATCTTTGGAAATTGATTGGATTTTTTTGTATTGTGACCATTTCAAATTGAGCCAATCAACTCCAGCAATGTCGCATAGATCAGCAGTGAATTCGAAATTCATAGAATGCACAAAATGAAGGGCGTCAATTTCCATTTTCGTGTGTCTCAGATTCCTAACCCGTACCCTTACCCCAAACCTATACAAGCCCCTAACCGTAACTAACCCTAATTTACCCTGACTAACCCTTACTTACCCCAAAATCCTCTTCTGAAACTGACCTTAACCCTTACCGTATGATATAGAGCAATCTAACATTCAGATCCCCCGTGCTAACCTGCACTCTAGGCTCTCACCCTAACTTACCCTAAAAACTCTTTCCCAAAACAAAACCCTGTCTCTAATCATCCTTATCCCATTAGGATAAACACCCCTACACATAACGTCCCAATATTGAAAGCTTGTCCGCTGAAATTCCCAGACCAAAGTAGCGATCCTTGTAAGGTGACATTGGATCTGCTAAAACAATGAGCTTTCAAGGAAAGGAATGTGCCTCTTTGAAATAAAGATGAGGACTTAGGTACGGAGAGGGATGGAGCTAACAACATAAATTTTGGATGAGTTCTCGGCTTGTTTCGCGTTTTAAAATCGTCCGTTTAAAAGTCCCCTCCGTATCATTGAACTTACCATAAGGGTCATAAAAATGAGACTGCAATCCACCTTCAGCGAGACGATCTTGCTTTGGCATTTGATTTGATCTTTCTTGAATACCATAATTATTTGTCACATTGAGTGAAGATGGCATCAGATTCTTGGGGTCCACTGCCGTAAAGAAGTTATAATTTGAGATTGAAATCAAGCATTGTCCAGGACTGCTACCTCCAAGTGACACTGCCTTGTTAGCAGAAATTGTTGCAGGAGACTTCAAATGTTGTGCATCGCTAGACAAGCCAAAACTGCTATCCAGCATATGCATTAGGCTGTCATTTGTAAATGATTGGTTCTGCATCGTTGTTCTTGATCGTTCTTATGAAATGTTTTACTTTATCAACCGAACTTCGTCTATCTGTCGCACTTCGATGATCTGAGTTCGTTTCATTTAACGGAAAGAACATCGATCGATTTAACGACAAATTTTGCGTTCGATTCGATTTCGAAACGATGGTTCGATTTAACGCTTAGTCTATTCGATTTTCGAATTTCGAACTGTATGTGATTAAAGTTCGAATCGAAAGTTGCCATATTATTGCATGTAACGAGTAAACGAGTTCTTTTCTTAACATAGCTTGATTGAGCGACATTTTGATACATTTTGCGGAGATCTGAGGAATGTTCGGATGTATAAAACGGTGGGAGAAGCTCCAAGGCCACTCAGTCGAACCTTCGATCGAAGCTTTCGAATAAAGGTGCATAAAACCTGCATAAAACCATCGCACGATCCAGATTCTTTTACTTATTGGCAGGGCTGTATGTAGTTTTCTGAACTCTTCAGCTACTTTTTTGGTGAAATTCTATTTTGAAGCTGATTTATTGTGAATTTTTGTTCGTCTAAGCTTTCGTATTGGTGATGAGGCTAGATAAAGTATTCATGTATGTTATAGCGTACCACATGAGTTTAGCACCAACTTCAATGACCCGTGGAGCTTTTTATAGTGGAAATGGAAAGGCTGACTTAGCTGTGAAAATGTTTATCATTGAAATTGATCATATCGTCAGGAGTTGAAACCATACATAAGTTTCTTGATTAAGAGGCAGAATTTTCTGGTGACTTAACCTCGATTCCACGACTATCAATGTCCTCTGGGTTGGGTTCGAGGTTAGTGATGGGTTGATTGCCACTTGCCATCTTATTGATCAAACGTCAAACTGACGTAAGTTTATGACCTCATGAATCAAATGGCTTCAAAAAAGTTTGAGAACACGTAGGAATTCATTTCATGATTGCTGTGTTTGTGAACAGTCAGCTGTTTGATAATTAAAAAAATAAGAAATCGAATCTCCTCTACGAAAAAATTTGAAAGACTTTCTGTGTACAAGTTTGAGACAAAATGCATCATTTTGATCAAACAAACAAATTTGTCAAACTCACAGAAGGGATGGCAAAGCATCTTGAAACGACAGGCATCAGGCTCAGCCTTCCTTCTTGCACAAGCTCCGCAGTCCTTTCCACACAACAGCGACAACAGGCCAATCAGACAATGAACAATGTAATTTGCAGACCGGCTCAGCTCGCTAATGTTCAACAACAATCCAATGGATTAGCTCTGCCTGAAGCATCATGGATAGGGAGTCAGCAGAATGCGAGAGGCAATATCCAGCTTTCTGGGCCGTCAGTTTTCCAGCCTCATCTATGTTATGGTTATGTGCCGGCGTATCATGGATTTGTAGGTGGATCTTGCGCGGACTATCTTACTTTCGGTAAGTCTGGTTCAAGTAATTACCATCTTTTAGAGCGTTGAATTAACTCCTCAACTTAGAAGGACCATCAAGACGAATGCAAGTCACAAGGTTGATCAAGTAAGTTCCTATGTTCAGTCATGGCTTAGCTTTCAAAAAGATGGAGAAAGAGAGAAATTCTTCCTTGTGATTTGCACAGTCTTACGAAATGCTTTTTTCCCAATCTGGGCCATCACACATGGCAGCGAGGGGTTAAGCAGCAAGAAAGAGCATTCGCATCATTTCGATACCGAAGGTGCTCTTGACCTAGAATAATGGAAGATATTGACGAAAGTATTGACGTTGAAATGCACAACAGTGAAAAACATAACCATAGCCCTCTACTGGATATCATTTAGAATAAAAATATAACTTAGATCTGATTCTGAACCTTGCCTTAGTTTAGGCTACTCTTCTCGAAAGCTTTTTTGAAAAGATTCAACCAATTTGAGCAAAATCGTCAATCAGTTTTTCCTGCAGCCTTGACCCAATTCTTTGAACAATCTTGCGGAGTGATGGCATTCTTTTCAAAATCCTTCCTTTTTATGGAACAGGATCGTTTTTTTTGTGTGCCTTCACTCCTTCGTTGGATAATTTGGTAGTATCAGAATAATTTTCTTTCCTTTCTAGATCCATCTTTATATCTTAGAAGACAAAAACCGCGAACAGTTTTCACAGCAGACCAGCTGAAGATCCTCGAGGCCACATTTAAAGACAACAACTACCCGAGCGCATCAACGCGGAAAGAAGTTGCAAAAAGAGTAAATTTACCAGTTGATCGTGTCAGAGTTTGGTTTCAGAATAGGCGTGCAAAAGAAAAGAGACTAAAGGAGGACAGATTAGCATTGAGTCTAGTCAAAGACAGAAGCTCGAGACAAGGGGTGAATAACGTTTCTGTTCATTAAGATAGAAGCCTGGAGGGTATTTCAGAAAATTGTGCCCCGTTTGTGTGGCTGCTGTAGAGGAGCATTAGATTCAATCATCTTGGTTTTAGAAAGTTGCAAAGGTCATGCTTCAAATTAGAGTTTGATACCATATATGAGGCAATCTGACAAGTGGTTGCTGATTTATGGCAGAGAAAAGGCAAAATAAGTAGTTGCTTAAAAACCAGCCCTTCTATTCTTCTCCAGCAATATCAAAAGTACGTTTTCAAAGAAAGGGTTCTAGCATCGTGTTAAAATTATTGCTAATCTTTTAAGGGGCTAGCAGTGTTGTCTGTTCATAAGAGAGTACTTTCTACCTTTTAAAATTGTATTGAAAATTTTAATACGAAGCTAGACTAGAACCCTTTCTTTTAAAACTTACTTTACTTTGCCATTGCTGGAGAACGATACCAGTGCTGTTTTTGAAGCAACTACTTATTTTTCCTTTTCTCTGCCATAAATCAGCAACCACGTGTCACATTGACTAAAACAAGGTCTCAAACTCTAAGTTGAAGCTTGACTTATGCGTCGGTGTAAAAACCGAGATAATTTGGCCTACAACTCCTCCACAATAGCCACACAAACATGGCATGATGTTTTCAGACACCCTGAAGAATTGTTACGTGGACGCGGTTATCGCTATTGATGGGCTGCTGGACACTCCAGTATGACTGGTTTT
The DNA here is from genome assembly GCA_964020215.1 of Aurelia sp. 3 sensu Dawson et al. (2005). Classification (NCBI taxonomy): domain Eukaryota; kingdom Metazoa; phylum Cnidaria; class Scyphozoa; order Semaeostomeae; family Ulmaridae; genus Aurelia; species Aurelia sp. 3 sensu Dawson et al. (2005). The sequence goes on from OZ026580.1 coordinate 20,000,501, forward strand.
GGTTTATGTCAGTCGCGTTTTGATGTGCGATTATTTGGACTCATCGTAATCAGCAGAAACCATCTTTCTCAATCAAACCATGAGCGATGGGACACCCAGTGTGTAGCAGTTTGAAATTTGTATCAGAAGCGAGTCACCTTAATTTCAACCGAGCCACCTTAACTTATTGTTTTTTTGTGTTTTGAACTTATTTTTACTTGGTACACAACCGCCTTTCACTGTTTCGTAATTTTGAAATTTTTCGGCAGTGAGCCACCTTATGTGTAGAGCCACCTTAATTGTAAGCTTTACAGTTAAGGTGACTCTGCACTTAAGGTGGCTGACTACCGAAAAATTTCAAAATTACGAAACAGTGAAAGGCGGTTGTGTACCAAGTAAAAATAAGCTCAAAACACAACAAGACAATAAAAGGTGGCTCGCTTAGAATTAAGGTGGCTCGCTTCTGATATATATTTCAAACTGCTACACACTGGGTGTCCTATCGCTCATGATCAAACTTAGCCAAACAATTATAAGCGCTTGCGTTTCGAAGTATGTCAAGAAAGTTCAACTTATGCTATGTGGCTATTATTCAAAATTAGAATTTTGATATATCTGTCGAATCCTAGCTTAGATGTGGGAAATTTTTTGGTGAAATCACAACCTCTTTCCCATGGCCTTTTTTATATTGGGAATTCCCAATATGACAAAAGGCCCTGGGGACGAGGTTGGTAAATTACTCGTCATTTGGACCAAGAAATTAGAAATGTGCTGGTAGGGGGTTTTTTGTTTTCAATTTGTTTGGAGTGGGCCTGTCAGGATTGCTAGCTACTGAAGGCTAATTTAGGCCCATTGTGCATCCCGCATCCAAGCATGGGACCCCTAGTTTAACGTCCCTTCCGAAGGACGACGAGGTGGGTTGTGAGGTCAGACCTCCAGGCCACTCATCCAGAGTTTGACCTCACTCGACCAAGCTTAACTTCAGTCACCTGACGAAGACTGTATTCGCCACTCGGCCACTCACCCCGGGTATGCACGAGCGCGAGAATTTCACGTTCAGTTCTGGTCCATGACTTCATTACTATTGAAATATTAATTCAAATATCAGATATCGACAAAATATCTGTTGCAGAATTTCAGAAATAGAATCTTTGTGTCAATGGCAGGTAAATTTTGGAATCTTGGACCTGAATCGATCGTGAAATCCTCCTTCCCTTACAACCCCTTTGCAACATTTGCTATTTCTGGCTCTAAAAGATGAGTTATTAGCCAACCAGCATTTTGATATCTAAGGGACCTGTCATAAAGTATCTACTACAGGGGGCTGGAGGATATTCGACTTTTGTCAAAATATTATTCAAGGCCCCTATTGAAAAGGAATAGAAACTTCTGTGGCCCCTCGTGCAGAGAATAACAATTTTTGTGGCCCATTTCAATTTGAATTTTTTGAATTTGCCCATAGCACCCCTATAACACAAGGTGCTCTCCTCTTTCCACTTCATCTTCAGACTTTTGACTATAACACTAATATTGTTCACTTACCATAGACCTAACATTATTTTATACTTGAACTGCCGAGCATAAAAGAGGCAACATGTCCACTCTTAGTATTTATGATTGTTGCCCAGCTTTGTCGATGAAGCAAAGAATCATCAATTTTAAAAGAACAGTTTTCAAGGAGTTGCCTCCAAGCTTTGAGGTTGTTTTTGACTCAATGGACTTTCAGCAAACAGCAAAAAAGAAGCAAGCTCTAAGAATTTGCAACTATTTTTGAGTTGATGGGCTGATGCAAGGATTTGAAGAAGGATGGTTCTGTTGTGGAAGTTTCAAACTTGTTTCTGATGCAAAACAGGCATCAGATAATGGAAAATCCGCTTATGCTTTGAAAAAAGTGAATGGAAAGTTGAACCAGTGACTGGATTGGATTCTGACTGCATAACTAAACTGATTTTACTTTTTTTAAAGACTTCTGAATTTTCTCTCGCATAAACTTCACAGTATCTTCAACATTTCAGAAAGCTTTTGTAAGGTTACTCACTGACACATTTCATGGCCCATTCAAAATCTGCAAATATTTTCTGTGGCCCATTAACAAGTCCATTAAATTTGTGGTGGCCCCGGCCGATATCCTCCGCCCCCCTGTAGCAGATACTTTATGACAGGTCCCTAAGTTAGCCTTTGACTGATAGATTGATATTTTAGTTTTAAATATCAGCCACGAGCTGTTTATTCCACAGCATGGGCGTATGGGGGAGATAAAACTTAGGAGACTGGCTGATGAAGGCCTTCTGTTGAATAAAATATTTTTCGAAAGTAAAATCAGTTTGATATGCCGCAACAAGGCACGTTTGTTGCTCGTGTGCAATGTCAGAAATTCGCCCAATTTTTATGAAACCTGGCTCAAAACTTTATGGTTTAGGGTTGCTGAGCTTTTGTGCCAACCTCGTCCCCAGGGCTTTTTGTGCCCAATTCTTAAAGTGAAATTTCTTGCAGACTTTCTGAGTTATCCGTGAAATGGAATTTCATTAGTTATCGTAATTCACCGAGGGCTACTTTTTGAACCAAGGGTTACAAGAAAGAACCAAATTGTAAACAAGAATGATGCTCTTTGATATAATTTGAGTTGGTAAACATTTCCTGTTTGAAAAATTTTCCAACTCTTTCGTACATATGAGAGTTGTTTGTTTTTGTGAAAGAGTCTGTTACAGTTTCTTGAAAGAGGCCTCTTTCAAAGAAATAAGTGTTTTTTCTTATCGTAAGCATTGTTTTCAAGCTGTTTGTGCATCAATCTTTCCAGACATTCCTGATACAGAATCCCTTTTAATGATAAAAGCAAGGGTGTTAGGACACGGATGTTTTGATTGATTATTTGCTTACCTTGTTTTGATCCCTGTGTCGTGTTTTGTTGTCTTGTTTTGTTGTCTTGTTTTGTTGTCTTGTTTTCTGTTCTGTTTCGTCTTCAACTGAGCGTGCTTAGGCCCAACCGAAATACAAGGGAGCTCTGTTCGAACAGCTTGAGAGTGATTGGGCCTAATCACGCTCAGTTGATGACGCAACAGAACGGAAAACAAGACACAGGGATCAAAACAAGGTAATCAAATAGTCAATCAAAACATCTGTGTCCTAACACCCTTGATAAAAGCATTTTGGTAACCATTGTTTCTTTGATTTGCAGACATCTAATTCCAGAAGCACTTCTGAGCAATCTTTTCAAAGAATAGATGATCAAAGTTCAAATGAGGAAGAACCTGGGATTGTTGATGTGGAGAGCAACTCGCACGTTGAAGAAGCTTTAGTTCGATGTCTTCTTAGGGAAGCAAAAGCCCGTGAAGAAGGTGAGTGTTTTGATTGATTGATTGATTGATTGATTGGTTGGTGGGTTGGTTGGTTGATTGATTGATTGATTGAATGAATGAATGATTAACCAGTCAATTGATTGAATGAATGAATGAATGAATGAATGAACGAGTGATCGAGTGAATGAAAGAATGAATGAATTACAGCAAATCCCCGTGGGGGAGGCACGACATTTTAATGCACTTTTTCGTTAAACCAAAGGAACACCCTTTGAACTGAAAGGGCCACTTTTTCGTTTATTGCAAAATCTTTGGAAGCACTTGCCCCAGTGGCCCCCGGTTCCTACATCTCTTAGTAAAATGAACAGAATCGAATGCAGAAATGACTTCCATATTATACGATAGTCGAATTTATGGCCGCAAAGTATCATGGTTAGCTATGGGTCCTTAAAGCGCACTGTTTCATTTCGTTGTAGCTCGCAGCAGAGGAAATAATGGGCAATCTTCAACTGATCAAACACTTTCTCTCAATGATAATGTAACATTGGAAACCCGTGTCTCAATCTCAAACGAAAATACAAATTCGCAAATGGATATAGACGAGGAACAAGTGCGTAGAGTATACCAGGACCATGTTCGCATATTGCAAAGTTTTGTAACGATGAAAAATTCTACACATAATACAGCTGCAGATAGTTGCTTGAAAAGTTAGAGACTGTGAAAGGATTAGATTGAATAAAGATGAATTATTTTAGTGTAAAATAGTTATAAATGTTTAATGAAATTATTTGAAAAGGACCGATCTCTAAATCGCTGCGTTTTTTCTTTGACGATATTTGGTTTTTCGACTTCTTCGTCATGCTGCAAAGCTACATGCTACAAATGCATGTCTCTTCTCCGAAATATTATGTTATCTTGTTTTGGAATGAAATCAGAAGGGATGAAATGGTACTGTGCATAACTGTGCATTGTTTGCAGAGGACGACGATCTGTGTTGTTCTTTGGGTCCCGTTCCTTGGTCTCTCATTTCATTCGTTTGACGATTTGTTGAATCAGAGGCTAAACCAATATGGATTCTGACATTATTGCTGTTGCGCAAGGCCGTCCGAATCGAAATCCAGTGCAAAAAAGACACAGGACAATCTTTACTTAGGAAATGCAACTGAAATGCAGAGCAGAACGAAGCTAGCAATGAGTATTTTGAACGGAGAAGAACACTGTCCGAACGTTTGTATGTCTGTTTTAGATAATCTCAAATTGATTCTGCGGCAGACGAGCGAAGCTTGCAACCTGGAAACCCAGGGAGAAGATGAAAGATGTTTTCGCGCCATTTTCAACGAGGATTTAGGCTCAGGCCTAAGTAAGGAAATTGAAGATTGCTGTGAAGCAAGGATAAAAATCAGGCTATTGAAGCTTTCCTTTATTGGAAATACCCTTAATGAATTGATGTCACCAGAACAGAGAATGGTTTGCAATGAACAGCCGATGGAGATATCAACAGAATTTCATCACGACACAATTAAAAGCATTACAAATTTCTTGCTGGTTTCATTTTCCTGCAACGACGCATTTGTGATTTTCAAAGCTTCACAAGTACTTGCAATGTATCTTGATAGATATCCCTCAGTTTTAGTGGCAAACAAGGATGTCATGTCTTCACAATTAACTCATCTGCTGAACTATCAAAAAGTTATGTTTCTTGACATGCTTTGTGATCTTTTGAAGAAGTATAGAAAAGTTTATTGTATGGACCGTGCAGCTGATGATAGAGTGGATGATGCAACAGTAGTAGTTACCAACATACTTCAAATCTATGCATGGCACAAGCATGCTGCAGAGAAGACAGATGCCAAGTATACCTTTCAGAGACTGAAAATTGTGTTGTCAGATCTAGAATTTCAATCTGAACTAAAGCTTTACTACCAGGTGATAAAACTCTACAAATTGATCAACAATTTTGTAAATTGTAAAGACCAATCAAAAGGCTCCTTTTGTAGAGATGGAATTATGGGACTGCTTACCAGTCTTTTGCATTTCATTGAAGACAATAAAATTAATTTCACAGCTATGCTAGTGAATGATAAATCATTTTGCAACCATTCAACAAGCCTTGTCCTGAAGATTTTACAATTTGAGCTGGATATGAGCATTAAAAGCTCTAAAAAAGAGCTAGCGCTAAAGATGATAAATTGCTTCTGTGCCAAAAGTAGTCTTCCGTTCCAAGAAGTCAAACAATTCCTTGGGTTTGGAGGCTCAGCTCTTCATGGACTGGAGAATGATGTGTTACTTGAACCAGACATCAAAGGAAGCTATGGCATGTCAAATATAAGAAAATTTGTTTTGGTTTCACTCAAAGCATGTTTGATCATCCTTCGTATGATGCAAGAGAAAACTGATGAAAGTTAGTAGAAATTCATTTGTTTATGGTGATAAGCATAAGCGTACGAGGCGTGGGGGCCGGGGGGGGTGGTAGCCCCCCCAACTTTGGAGAAATTTTCAAAAATCAGCCCCATTCGGGCAAATGTTTGCCCTTAGTTGGGCAAAAATGTTGGCAAACAATGGGCTTTGTGTCGGACAGCCCCCCTAGATTTTTTCTTCCCGTACGCTTATGGTGATAAGAGGAGGGGGATTTACAAAGACCTTGTTATTTGCTCTACTAAAACCTTATACAGTGCAGGCCTTGTGTACATTAACATGACAAGAATTTTTATGAGTTTTAATTATTCTGTCAAGTTTCTTTACTCATTATCAAAAATACAAATGATTTTAGTCTGGCATTTTTTGAAAATCCCTTAGGACCTTGAACCTTGTACTCGATCAAGTAAAGCCCACTTTTCCCTTTGTAAATGCCAACTAGGGCCATATAAAATAAATTAATAGATTCTCATCACTAAGTTTCGAAAAGTTGCATGAGGCGGGAGGTTTATATTGTATATTTTATATATAAAATGTTTTGGTTGATCTTGCACAATCTACGAGGGAGGTATAATTTTCTCTTAGATTTTGTTGTCTGGGCTTGTAACATGCTTGTAACTGCTTTCTGCTGTTTCATTGTTGACTGCTTATCGCGTTTACAAACAACCTAAACAGATGCGCAGGATATCTGCAAATCATCTGCAGATATTAACTGCAAATCATCAACGGGACATTGATAAGTATGAAAGCATGGAAGCCCCTAAAAGCTGGTCAAATAATCTGTTAAGGGGCAAAATATCAAAGTAAGCTTGTTTCTTGCGGCATTTGATTTAGTTTTCAGGCAATAATAGGCCATATAAAATATAAAACGTATCACAAATCTTGCAAGTGATGGGCGGGCGGCACCTTTATATTTTGTAAATAAGATATAAAAAATTTTAGACGCGGAATAGTACATTTCCCATGCAGGTGGTGATGAGAATCTATTAATTTATTTTATGTGGCCTAATATGCTTTTGATACATGACAAGGATTGATGCAACACGTGTCATGTATCAAAAGCATATTTGTCAAAGCATTTGCTGAGGGAAAAATGTGTGAGAGTACAAGGTTTGAGGTTGTGAAAGGCTTTCTTGCCCTTTTGTGCCAATTTTCATGAGAAAACCATTTTCAAAAAAATGATGTCATTCATTATGTTTAAAGCAATTGTTTGTTCAACAAAGTTTTCCCTTTTGTTTCTGCTGAAAGACTTTTCCATTTTATTCTTCAGATGAGGAAACAAGCACAGAATTTGATGTTGTTCAATATTCTAATTGCCTATTTTCTTTGGTTGTGAATGCAGCAGAGAAGAATGATTCATTGCAATTTTTTGGAAACCTTGTTGATGATAAGATGAGTATTTGGTTCTGTCATGCTGTAGTAACAATGATGGTTGATGAAGATGATCAACTCTGTATGACTCTGTTGTATCTGTTTCAAATTTGTCATATGGTGTCCAGGAACACCCAATGCAAAAGGTAAGAAGTTTGCCATGCTTTAGAACTTCCATATTTCCCATAGGATTCCTAAGAATTTATCCTTTGTTGATTTCAAGATTGCTTTGAAAAAAAAGCTGTTATTAAATTTATTTTTGTTGTTGTTTCAATATTTAAGCCAAAAATGGGAAATTTGAATAATAGGAACAAATGCTGTTGCCCTAAAAAATTCTTACCCTAACTATCCCCCTGGGACACCTCTGAGCATTTGCACTTAAGATATTCCTGGTTCCTGGGCGAAAACATCAAAGAAGATTTCCCTTTGTTCTCCTTCCCTGCAATAATGACACTTTGATGTGTTCATGTATTTTGTCCTCACGGGAGAATGAAATCCCCCTGAATAAGTTATTCACACTAGGGGGAAAACTTTTCAACCTGGCAAGAAGAAAGCACGTGCTAAAGCGTGTTGAAAGTCATCTCTGTGAGGTAAACACATTTGGGAAACTTGCTTGTAATTTTAGCTCCTTTTTAAGGTTTCTTGAAGGAAATTTTTTTAGAAAATCGCTTACAGAATCTGAACGGAGTGACCGATTTTAGTCAGGAAAAGTTCTATAAATGATTTGAACATGTTAGCTATATAATCAGATACTGCAAAATATCATTGCACTTATATACTCAGTGACAGTAGCATTTCAAACGCCGGGCCTTCTTTGACTAACCCGATGGTATAATCTTGCATTTAGTCATCAGTCATACCCCGGACTGGTCCTTAAAGGGAATCGACATAGTTAAAAGCTGGCCTGGGCTAGGCCAAAAATATAATCTATTGTACTCAGCAACTTAGATACATCCGGTTTCATTGTGCGACTAAAGAAACAATGGATTTGTGGGCTTTTCTCCGGCCTATTTATAGCAGCTACGAGATATAGCTGTGTCTAGGCTGAGGCTGAATCGTCACTTTTCAAAATCAGTCAGTTATTATTTGTCGTGGCCTGTCAAAAGTGGATACTCTTTTAATCCACCGTATCTTTGATTCACTTTTTATTTTGATTCGTAGAGTTTCAAGCTATGACAAAACTGGAATAACAGGTAGATATTTTCCACATTTCATATTCTACTGTTTGCTCTACGAGTTATCCTTTGATCACATGGTATGTATTGATTGGTTTATTTCGGAAGAAACATGCTTCACGGAAGCTTTTCTTGTTTACTTAGAAATTGTCACCTCCGATTTTGAATCTTTCGTTGCTAGTTTTGAGAAAATTGTTGTAAGAGACGTTGGGGTTGAAACTGACAGGGATAATGAGATCTCCGAAGGCTCTGCTAGAAGTAAAAGCTTGTTGTGTTTTGAGTCTCCTTTTATTCGCTCGGGCGCGACAATTTATAAGAGTGTTACTGAAAGTCAAGGAAGTCCAGAGAGCCCGATAACAGTAAGAGGTGGTAACCCAGACGGGACAAGACCCGACAGTTCGAGTGCGGTTGCTGAATGTTGCGGTATTGCAAGAAAAGAATGCAAAGATCCTAGTCTTGTTGTGAATACAGTGCAAAGCCTGACAGCTGATCCTTCAAAGGAAATGGCGATAACTTATGACAAAACTTCCAAACCGTCTGTGTCACTTGTAGACTATGATTCTGACAGCTCGGACTCCGTTTGCCAATCCTCCACATTTTGCCTTGAGAAATATGGAAAAGTTGAGGTTCAGACATCCTTAGCTTCAATTAGTTGCGCAAATTCTGGGGATGATTATTGCATGGAATATGATGATATTGGCTGCAATAATCTCAATAAAAGTGACGCTAAATTTGGTAAACTTAAAGACATTGAAATTGATGTTGTGATGGAGCATAAAGGTGATGCAATGGAGTCGGAGGATAACAGCCCGCGGACTGATGGTTGCAAAGTTTCTCTCCACTCTAATGCCCTTCAGCGTGAAGTATCTTTACAATATAATTCTTCGCATAATCGACATCTTCAAGGATCATTTGTTGCTGGCACTGATTACGTCAGTCAAGATGCTAATAATGACGTAAATAATGATGTTAACGATGACATAATTCGTGATATATATCATGAAATAGCGAATGATGCAAAAGACAGGAAATTTATAGTATGTCCAGATCAATGCACTGCTGATAATCAGAGTGATACAGCTGCACTTGTCGTTAGCACTGATGACGTCACAAATAATGACTATATTGATGACGTCACAAGTAATGACGTAATTGATGACACAAGCAATGATATAAATCATGATGTAGTTGATGATGCGAAGGCAAACACATTTGTAGTCTGTTTTGATGATTTTACTGCTGAAAATCAGAATGACAAATTGGCATCTGCTGTTGATACTGATGACGTCACAAATGATGACGTCATTGATGATGTAATCAATGATGTTTATTATGATGAACAAGATGGGAATTTTGGAGGCGATGTATATGAGTGTGATTATGGTGATGATAACACTACGGATTACCTGCATGAAGACATTTCACTAGATATCACTGAAGGAGATTTGAAAACAGTTGGTACAAACACTCAAAACGTAATAGATTTTCTCATACGTCTTAGATTGAAACTAGAAAGAATAGAACAAAAAGAATTAAGTGGTATATCTTTAGAATATGTGATAAATCGTATTTTGGTGGTTGAAGAGTTGTTTGACTCTTATCATTTCACTTAAATCGTAACTTAACAACTCTGATACCAACGAGTTTTTTCCCATTCTATAAATATTTTTATTGCTGAAAAATGTTCAAAAGTCGTTTTTAGTTGTTAGTAAATAACGTCAGTTTTTCGTAGTTTCGAAAACATGACTAGACCTGTGACTAGACACACCTTATTCCTCCATTTATGTTTCAGACTTCAGACAACGAATCTGTACGGAAGAGAATCGTTCGTCTATTCCCACATTACGTTCGTAACAGAAAGGAGAACAGTGAAAGAATGGAAAATAATCTCTTGAACAAAATATTTTTCTAATAATCTGTAATATGGGCTTCCTTTGGACTATTATGGAACTTTTCTAGAAAACTCGTTAGAAAGGTCTGAACACTGTAAGTCCGATAAGTTTGAGAAGGTTTCAGTATGTACTGGCTCGAATCTTTTGTTTCACTTGCAGCTGCTTGATATCCCATTTGAAATAAGCAGCTCTCCCTGTTTCTTTCAGATAAAGGCTACTTTGAAAAGTCCAAATTTGAATGCACGTATTTTTTAAAAAGAAACTGCCTACAAGAAACTAAACTCTTGGATCGCCAAAAAATTAAGAAACTCTAGTACTGGGAAAATATAACTTAAGAAACTATTAATTTTTACAAAGGAAATCCTTAACATATTTTTGCTTTATTTCACTTGTTTCCTGTATTATTTTAATCGGAATGTACTTGAGTAACGTCTAAACAATGGAAAGGCCTTAATAAACATTGTTTGCAATGAATGATTGCAAACAATGAACATGAAGATTGTTATGGAACAAGCAATGGAACATTGTTATGGAACATTGTTATGGCACAAGCAATGAACATGAAGATTGTTATGGAACCATTAAGAAACTCGTAAGAAACTCCGAGTACTCAAAATCGGATAATTTTAAGAAACTTCTGACAACAAAAAGATACGTGTAGGCGCCAAGGGTGCTCAGTGGAGACTATTTTCGCACATACATATCCATTGGAAGCAATTTTCCCAGAATACGCCACCCACTTCGTGGGATTCGCATCCAGCACTTGTGAATTGTAACAACAAACAGACAAGTTTATGAAACCCTCAGACAAGCATATGAAACAATCTTTGTCTTTGTGGGAAATCATTTTGAATTGAAATCCTTAAACCACTTGTTTTATGTCTGAGAGCGTATTTAATCTAATGAAAATAACGATTTGGAGATTAATTATTGTTTCGAATTTGCTTCCTAAATTATTTATTTTTACAACATTTATTTATATGATAAGCAAGTTCTTTGATAAGTGAGTTTATTCGGGCTAAAGTCTTCTTTCTTGGGCATTTCAATGTTGTTGGACATGAGAAGATACACACTTAGGAGTTTCGTGGTGTTCTCAACTTGGAGATCTACCTTATTGGTATGTTTTTATATTTCCTTCTATATTTTTTAGTGTTGCTTCATGCAGTTTAGCTTTGTACTCATATACAGTGGAAACCCATAGAAAAGAACCTGTTTTTATAAGAACCTTGAGGCTGAAATTCAATCATTTTAATGCCCGAAATAAGAACCCCCCAGAGGCTGAAGTTCGGAGAGGTTCTTATATACACGTATTTTTTATAGGAAACTGCTTATAAGAAACTCAACTCTCACAGATCACCGAAAAGCTAAGAAACTCCAGCACTGGAAAAGTACAACCAAAGGTGTTAGGACACGGATGTTTTGATTGATGATTTATTTACCTTGTTTTGATCCTTGTGTCTTGTTTTGTTGTCTTGTTTTCTGTTCTGTTTCGTCTTCAACTGATGTGCACTACTGAGCGTGGTTAGGCCCAACAGCTCTCAAGTTGTTCGAATAGAGCTTCCTTGTATTTCTGTGTCTTTGTGCGCCTTCGCACAAGAAATATTTGTGGTTTGGTTTCATTTCTTTGAATGCAGAATTATCAATGTGGTCGCTAACACTGCTGCAGATATGTTTCTTGACATTTAAAAGATCATTTTGAAATAAACAGTGTTCTGTTATGCTAAAAACACAAATGGTTAGTTAATATTGCTCAAGAATAAAGTTTCAACGATATATTCACTATGATATCCATGCTTTTAACTTTGAAAAGTTTCTTAATACTTCTCAGACATAGTGCTAGAGTTTCTTAAAATTTTGGCCATCTTAGCACTAGTTTCTTATTAACCAGTTTCTAATAAAAAACCGTTTATTTGAAATTGAATGAAAGTGAATAAGGTCATATCAATGAAAATAACACCGACTTAACTGAATCTAACAATAGTGCTCGTACAACACATATCTGGATCCATTTCCAAATGTCCAAGTTATCTTGTTTTATCAATATTTTTCGGTCGAATCTCCACAAAGTTTGATCTACCAGATCGATGCAGGCTGTTTTTAAACCTGGAATTTAGAAGAAATTTCCTGCACTCGAGTTGTCACAATTTTTAGTGGATCTGTTGATTGTGGAAAAATTACGTGTACCTGAGACTTATCTTGATATACGCATTTTTATAAGAAACTCAGGTTTTCGACCTGTGCTGATTGAATACTCAATTTTTTAGAGTTCCTGAAAGGCTTTGTAATAACCTTCACGGGTACCACACTAGCCTGCGTGCAGACTCTTGATTTACGGCCGAGGTTTTTTAAGCCTTTCCAAATTTTAGGAATTACTCAGGTACCTTGTTAGTAATATGACACTGGAAAGAAGTGATGAAGGAAAAATATGCCAAAGCTTATCCTTTTCTTATTTTTGTTGGTGATGCGATCCGAGAGTTGAGTTTCATATACATAAGCAGTTTCTCTAGTACGTGCAATCCACCCTGAAAATTACGTGCAATCCACCCTTGAATGTGTATAATCTTATTTTGTCAAGAATTGATATAACTGCCGTACAGCTACAGGTGTAAAAATTCTATATTGCACAAAGGGTGACAGATTCGTCGCTATGAGTTATTTGTTTTTTCAACCATCTGCCTTTAGCGAAAAGCCTGATTTTATCACAGCAGAACAGTGCTTAGTTGAGTTAGAGGATTCATTTGGATTCCGGTGGTTTCAAAATTAGACTAAAATATTCCGTAGTTAAACGCGAAGTTTTATCGTTGTCGTTCGCTGAATCGTCGCTTTCCTTCCTGGCTTGCTGATTCTTATAACTTATGTAACTTAGGATCTGCTTATGACTGATAACACTCCTGACTCTCAGCAAGAATGAACTACAGTGGAACCTCCATTAACGGACACCTCTGCACAACGGACACCTCCGAACAACGGACAAATATTTTCGTCCCAAAATACAGTAAAACAAAGGATGACGCCTCCATACAGCGGACACCTCTCTACAACGGACATCAAAATTGGTGCCAAAGATGTCCGCTATATGGAGGTTCCTCTGTAGCAATTATTTTTCTTTTTAAAGCTAAGTTAGTCTTGAAATACCATAAATGAAAGATATTTTCTTGAAACAACATTCTCAAGAATTCATTGCTATTCAAATCTTTGCGTATCCGTAAAAAAGGAAATTTGTCCTTAAAATCGTTTACTTCCAGAAAGAAGCAAAAGTTCTCTTGGCATAAAATTCAACACAAATAAGAACCGTTTGACAGTCACAACGAAGTCTGCAATGCTTTATGTTAATCAATATACAGTGGAGCTGCGGCAGAAATATTTTACGATGTTTCGCATCAATTACTTGTTTCAAGGGTACATATATATATTCGGAGAAATCTTATTAACCAAGTAGAAATATTCTAATTAAGAATTCTTGCAAAGAGTCGTTTGCTTACCACATTTGTTTTAAGCAAACAGTTTCTTACAAGGACCGAGATACAAGTTTTTACATGAGGGGGCCATGGGCAAACCGGGTGAAGAGCAAAGCGAACCAAGACCTTGAAGGGGTCTGAGTTACTCACCTGGAAAACTTCGAGACCACTTTCTGCAGATTTGGTTCAAACAACGCTAATTTTTGTACCTCAATACAGACAGACTCTACAAGTAAATCTACACTGGGATGTACACATCCCCAAGAAAACGAAAAGTTTTTGCGGTTTGACATCGGTTTGAGACAAGTTTGTTAACTTGTAACCTCCAAATACACCAAATGGCTTCCTAGACTAATGAAAGGTAGAAAATGAACGAGAAAAACATAAGAACATATTCTGAAATGCTAAAATAGTAAAAGAATAAAGATTTACTGCAGCAACTACTGAAAATTTTTGAGGGGGCCATGGCCCCCCTGGACCCCCCTGTATCTCGGTCCTTGGTTTCTTATCAAGTAAAAATATCCTAATGCACGATTATGCTGAAGATGGCGGCGAGGAACTTTTTGCCATTACCAAGATGCATTGCGTTCTTTAATCGAATTCCTATAGAATCGTTAAAGATTTGTAATTCGAACGCAATGCATCTTGGTAAGAAGTTCCTCGCCGCCATCTTTAGCGTAATCGTCTATCAAGAATTCTTGCCAAGAATTTCTCGCATATCACATTTGACTCTGCTTATCACACAGACTGTGAAAAATTCATGTGATTTAGAGAAAACAATCTCAGAATGCATCGCATGGCAGCCTTAATCATTCAACAAAATGTTTCCACATGATTTGGGACACATCGCCCACGGGGGGGGGGGGTTCTTCCATAGCAAAGGTACCTGGGATGTGCCGCCCGCAAGGGTATGCTTTTTCAAACCTTCTAGTCTAGCCAAGGATATACTTTTTGCCAATTTTCGCCCATTTGGTCAAAGAAATGACAAACTTTGGTAATTCCTGTAAAGAATCCCAAATTTTTTTCAAATTTTGGTCCTTAAAATGCAAAAATTTGGCACGTTTTGCCTAGAAAATGCCAACTCATGGCATTTCATTCCATTTCATTTATTTAAGGAGGGTTGCCCTTCGGCAAAAGCCGTTATTTGCCGTTTGCCGTTATAAGCTGGCACTTTTGATGTAGAAATTAGTCTAGCCAAGGGTATCATTTTCAGAAAAAATGGTCTAGCCAACGTTACCATTTTGAAACCGTGGGCGGCACACCCGTACCCGAAATTTAGCCGAGAACCCCCCCCCCGTGACATCGCCAACCGATCAGGGACATGTCGCAGACTGATCGGGGACCTGTCGCCGATGTGTCGCAGAAGGTCGCCGACTGTTACGATCATATGGAAACCATGCGCGGGGGGCCAGTGCTGAGACATTGCTACGACATATTATTCAATTAAACTTTCTCGTGGTAGAAGCTTCGTTAGTGCTGGGAAAGTTGAACCAAATTCAATATTTACGTTGCCGCTACCGCGGAAGAGCAACAGTCGCAATCACGGTAGAGCCGTCATAGGGAAGTGTCTCCATTATTAAAACTGAAAACGTTGCAGCACTGTCTCATTAGTGGCACAGCCGTGTCTCAGCACTGGCATCGCCAATTATGGCTACAAGCATACAAGTCAAATCTTTCAATAGGGCACAGGGAAACCCATAAATCTTCCAATTTCACGCTTATCAGCCAATGGTGTTGCCGTATTCTCGTCACATGACCGAAAATAAGCTCTGTGAGACGAATTTTCGAGTACCCTTACGAAAATCAAAATGGACATTCGAGTAATAAAGATACAGAGCTGCTTTTGCCACAAGTCGATTCTACAGGCCCTATTCCATATTTCACATTTTGCATTTCAATAAAATCTCATCAGGGATCAGCACTACATCGAATTTCATGCATCCGAAAATAGGCCTATGTTCAAATATCATTTGGGAACGCAACAAATAAGATATAGCTTCCAAAATTTCACACCTTACGTGAATTATAATAAGGAATAAGGTGAAGATGTTTCTTTGCTTCAGTTTCCCAAATCCTTGACGAGTCTCGGCTATTTGCGACGAAGAAAGCTATTGGGCCTACCTTCATCCACTGCATAATGCTATTATTCTGTTTCAAATCGGCTTCTTTGCTGTAGCAAGGTAGCAGAGCTATTCACCAACAACATAACACCAATTTCCACTATTCTCCGCTGAAAAATTGCCATCAACCTTGGTAAAACGCGATGAACTTTCAACAGCTCTTCGCCACACTATCTATTCCAAGTTTTGAAACAGTGTGCTCACGTGGAGAAAATTCTGTTATTGTCAAAGCGCTCAAGATGTCATGGTCAAGAGGTAGGTCTCGTATCATCCTCTCTCAGACTTGGCCTTTGTTTTAGTATGAAAAGTGGAAGGGATTGAGGCCGGGCTTTCAAAATTATCTGTATTTCTTAAAAAAAGGAAAATGTTGAATGCATATTTCAAAATAATTTGAATGAATATGAGAGTTTTTTCATGGAAGTTAAAGGGTATTGGAGCTTGCGAAGATACCTAGGCCCCCTATCATTTGAATAATTCAAATTCATTTGAAATATGCATTCATCATTTTCCTTTTTTTAGAAAATAAAGATAATTTTGAAAGCCCGGCCTCAATCCCCTCCACTTTTTCGTACTAAAACAAAGGCCAATCTTTGTAGAGAGGAAATGATACGAGACCTACCTCTTGACCATGACATCATGAGCGCTTTGACAATAGCAGAATTTTTTCCACGTGAGCACACTGGATTAGATAGTGTGGAGAAGAGCTGTTGAAAGTTCATCGCGTTTTACCAAAGTTGATGGCAATTTTTCAGTGGAGAATAATGGAAATTGGTGTTATGTTGTTGGAGAATAGCTCTGCTACCTTGCTACAGCAAAGAAGCCGATTTGAAACAGAATAATGGCATTATGAAGTGGATGCAGGTAGGCCCAAGAGCTTTCTTCGTCGCAAATAGCTGAGACTCGTCAAGGATTTGGGAAACTGAAGCAAAGAAACATCTTCACCTTATTCCTTATTATAATTCACGTAAGGTGTGAAATTTTGGAAGCTATATCTTATTTGTTGCGTTCCCAAATGATATTTGAACATAGGCCTATTTTCGGATGCATGAAATTCGATGTAGTGCTGATCCCTGATGAGATTTTATTGAAATGCAAAATGTGAAATATGGAATAGGGCCTGTAGAATCGACTTGTGGCAAAAGCAGCTCTGTATCTTTATTACTCGAATGTCCATTTTGATTTTCGTAAGGGTACTCGAAAATTCGTCTCACAGAGCTTATTTTCGGTCATGTGACGAGAATACGGCAACACCATTGGCTGATAAGCGTGAAATTGGAAGATTTATGGGTTTCCCTGTGCCCTATTGAAAGATTTGACTTGTATGCTATGGCTACATAGAAACCAGGCTCAAGAAAGTGCTGTTTTTTTGAAACAATCACTTTTTCGACTTTTTTGTGCCATATTCACCAATCTTTTGTCCGGCTGGCTAAAAGAAGGCTTCAAACTCTAAGTTGAAGGCTATTCTACATGCAAATGTATCAAGAATGGAAAAGAAGAATAGACAGCTCCTCCTCCGCAGCCACACAGATGGGACACGATTTTTGAAGACACCCTGTCTATGAATTCTTTGATATTTTAAAAAAGGATTGTTGTTGTTTGCAACATCATTAACCCATTTTCAAATGTCGAAAAAATAATCAAACAATGCTGCAACCTAATTTAATCCCCAGGGCCTGGAGACGACGTTGCGCTGCTAGCCTCCCTTGTACTTGTACTGTCTACTGGATTTTGCAACGTCATCCCCAGGGGCTTCGTCCCAATATGACAAAAGGCCGTCGGGACGAGGTTGTGGATTTTGGTATTATTTAGTGAACAACAGAGATCAGAACAACAATATGAAGCATGCCAAAGGTCCCACTATGATTTTACCATCATTGCTAAGACCTCCACGACGGAGTTTGATTATTGATTCTGGAAAGTTTTTCCTAACAGTCGTTAATTTGATATTTCTAGTGTTCCTTTGACAATCGAAACAATCAAGAAAGCAAGGTGTTTCTCGTACGTTTTCCCAAAAGTTCTTTCTGCCAGACGTTTTTCTCCTTTGATAACTGATTACATCTCCTTTGATAACTAATTACATGACTAGCAAGTGTTTTGCTTCTATCTTGATAATACCACGTGTAATGGGTACTATAAATCGCTTGTTTGTGTTTTGAAACTTAGATTTGGAAGTTGAGAGAGTTTGAGACAGATGTAGAAGTCGAGGGTGGAGGTCGAGGGATCGACAGAAGTCCTGAGGTTGAAAGATTCAGTGAATTGAAGGCTCAAAGGTAAGACAATCAGAGAGCGCCAAAATCCTAAGATTCAGAGTATTACAGATTGTGACATTGGGATTTGCCTTTTTTAACCAAGATTAGGGCGAGGGGTGTATCACTCTTCCCAAAAGCTTACGATATTTTCAAAAACAATAGGATTTGCAGGGATTTTTTACGGATTTTTCATGAAAACAAAAGGATTTTGCCATTTGAATCAATCTTGAATACAATAGACCTAATTGGCTGAGGTTTGTTTTACTCATTTCAAGTCATGTGACCATACCATTGGGAAGTTTAAGTATTATTCTACTTTTTGCATTCACGGCACAACTTTGCACCGTACAAAATGTCAGAGAAATCAAAAGAAGTTTTATCAAGAGATTGATCACGAGATGGGTCTAAACAAACCTTAGCCGATGTAAAGTTTTTTGCTACCTGCCGTAATAGTGTTTTCTCTTTATAATTGTTCTATTTTTTATTTATATTAGCAGTTGTATTGTAATCATGTTAAGTTTTTCTGCATTCGTTGCAGTGTACTTTTTTAGTGTTGTATGTTATCTTGTAAAAATAAGTTGTTGTATAGCAATAATTGTAGAATTGTATTCAAGATTGATTGATGAATAACTGAAACTGATTTTGCCATTGGTGTACGAGATTTTTAGGGAGTGATACGCCCCTCGGAAAGCCAAGATGGCAACGCCCAGCGGCAACGCTGTGAGTAGGCTGCAGGCTGCTGGGGGTAAAATGGGTAATATTGATTGCTGGAAACAGTAGATCCTGTACTGATAAAGTAAATCAACGTTACGTCAAGGAGGGTAGCGATTGTAGCTAGAGGAAAACTGTGAGCAAAGATTTCAGCAAAATTTATCCGAATTTTCACCCTACCCATTTTACCTCCAAACTTACCTAGGATATCATATCTTAGGCCCCGTTCACACTGCTCCGTTTTGGTACAAAAACGGAGAGAAAAACATCCGTTTTTGTGAAAGTATTCACACTGATCCGCACAAAAACTCAACAAAAACGGAGGTTTTCGAAAACGCTATCAAAAGTGAATATCCACAAAAACGGAGGTTTTTGAAAACGCTCTAGATCAATGTGAACGCACAAAAACGGAGGTTTTTCTCTCCGTTTTTGTACCAAAACGGAGCAGTGTGAACGGGTAGTTTCGATACAACAAAAACGGATACTAACAAAAACGGAGCAGTGTGAATGGGACCTTATACTGATGGTTCAATATCTTCTCCGAATGTGTTTCAGTGATAATAATATCTTTGAAAGAGCAAAGGTCATGACTGCGTAGGGAGAATATGTTGGTAGGGATCTACCTTGACCACGAAGGGTTTGTCACTTCTCAGCAATTACCTGTACCCTGAGGTTTTATCATCTTTTTATTAACAGATCCAATTATTTCATTATCCAGCAGACCTTTTAACATGACTGTTCGCGGTAAACCTCGCTCAACGGGGACTCGTAATGCAACATTGAAAAAACTGTCGAATTATGATGGAAGCATAGCTTCGAATCTCAAATCGCGGCCTCGAATCTCGAATCTCGTCCGAATTTGTCAGTTCTTCAATCGAATCGAAAATGCTTTTGTTGTCTTGCAATCTGACTGGAAGCTCAGAGTTTGCACCTAAAAAGGGTGTCAGTCAGGTCTTTCAAAGCCCTTTCAGAGTCATGTTATGAGTCTCTGTTGAGAGGCACCATCACCAAATCAGAGAGCACAGGGAAATGAGGGAGAGACAAATGCACTTTGGCGGACGCAGCTTGCAAGAAAAACAGAGGTTGAATTGAATTATATTGTTAGAACTAATTATCAATTGGCTTATTAAACAATAGCAATAATAATCCTATCATCTGATTGGACTGTGTCGGCTGCTTATCTTTGCCCCCAAACCCCCGCTGGTTCAGTAAGTATCCTTCAATCCAAGCAATCCTCCTGACGTACTGATGCATTTTCCGTCCAAAGTCGGTAAAAAAGTAACTCACCGGACAATATTAAAAGTGTGTCCGCTCAGGGTCAATTAAAACTTGTCAATCGCACATTCGATAGTGTGACAAAGAAACTCTCCCTTCTCGAAACATATGAACTATTTTGAATTTATTTTCATGGACAGCTGACAAAGCAATCGATTTTTCATTGATACATATACTTTTTTCGATTAGCAAGAATCTAGGTGATGTAAAATATTTGTTACAAAATTTCAGTTCTCCAGATGCTTCCAGAGTAATGCATTTCTGATGGACTTCGGTTTTGGTGGAGCGTAGGGTAGAGTTCCCTTTAAATTGAAATTTTAAGCCACAGTCTTTGGTCTAAACAATTTATCTTTTTCAGGATAAGTTCACTTTTCTCAAATATACAAGAACCTATTGCTGAAACGCTCAAACAGAAATCAACGTTCCATCTACCTATTTTAAACCATTTGTCGTGTAATTAGATCTAATTTGGTTTCAGCAGGAGTTAGTTTTGGTCTTTAGTATCCTGGAAGGATCATGGACTAGGACGGGTGTCTGTTGGTGCAGTCAGTTACAGCTGATTGATACATCAGTTTCATCTGCGTTTTTTTCCTTGTACACTCCTTTGTGAGAGAGAGAGAGAAAGAGAAAGAGAAAGAAAATAGAAACCGCTTGTAAGGAACTCCAAGAGCCTCTCCAAGAAATTTAAGAAACTCTGGGAGAAGTGTAAAAGATCAAATCAGAGTTAGTAAACGTATTTTCAATAACCAGATATACCGACAGTCCTCAATGAATCTTGTTACATTTTGAAATTCATTGTTACGAAGAAATTCTTCAAGAAATGTCCATTGTGAATATTGGGCCCAAAATTAGGAAACCTTGCTGCTAAGCTCAGAGTCAACTTAATTTTGAGAAAATAAGAGGGTTATGAAGATGCATTACTTGTGTAAAATGAAGCTTTGAACATAGTGCCACTGACGGATTTTAAAGATCATTCGAAGTTTCTGTTATGTTGCTGTTTTGTAGAACTTCCTGAAAAGTGCTCCAAGAAAGAAAGTTCCCTTTCGGTACTCCTATGCTCTTTTCATATGCCTTGAAAACCCATCAGGGTTACCCTGCTTCATCTACAGACAACAAATGGTCTTCAGTGACTTTCATAGGTAAGGTTTTTTTTGTAGGAAAAAAGATTTTTAGACGTAGCTCTAACTCGCAGTTTGACTGCAATGAAACGTAATTCTTAGGTGCGCGAATTTTTGTCAATATTTGAAAAACGGCTTGAGAGATCATTTTGTAAATTTTTTCTGCAAATATATAAGAAAGACGGTCTTTTTGTAGCAATATTGTATCATACACTTCAAAGGTATACAAGGTGAGCTTAACTGAGAAAGTAAATCTCATTTACATGCAGTTTCAGATCAGATTAAGAGCACTGTGAGATACGTCACTCCCAAACAGCGTTTGAGAATCGATCCTGTCTTTTCCATCATCACTCGCAAGGTACGTCTAGATTCATCAGAAACAAGATCTTCGGAAGCTTTAGACATTCATATAATTCTTTTCAATTTTGAGCTGCTGGGAAGATTGCTTTTCGCAGCAAATGAGCACATGCTACACTCACGTATATTTTGCAAGAAACCGCTTGTTAAAAACTCAACTCTCAGATCGCAAAAGAAATTAAGAAACTCTCGTACTGGTCAAATATTTTTTTCTTTTTTTTTCTTCACTTTATTTTAAGTTGGTAAATATAATGTGTTATAGCGATGTCAAAAGCTAATTAAAACCAACTATCTAAGAAACCAAATACAATAATAGCAACTAATGATAAACAAATAGCTAAGTACATCAATCCATAGTTGTTTTCCTGTTATTCTATATAGCCTATCTGTCTTATAAATGGTTTTCATATTCGGCATGAGCAAGAGATTGCAGATAGATTTTTAATACTTGCTTTAAAAATGTTTATATTTGGGCTTGAGGTAATTTCTGTGGGAATTGAGTTCCATACTTCTTGACATCTATAGGATATGGTGTCTAGTCCATATGGTACTGTGTTTGGCTTATTTCTAGTGAAAGTGACCCCTCTAAGATTATAGGGTGATTCATTTATTCTAAAAATTTCTTCCATGAAACTTGGGTTTTCGTGATGAATAGTTTTGTAAATTTCTGTTGCAAGTTGCTTTAAATTATACGTGTAGGAACTATTTATCGTGATGAAGGAGACCCTCCATATATTGCGATAATAACTCAGAATACTCTAGTGCTTATTTCTTTGAATACTTTGTTTCCTTGTGCTCTTTGACTTAGTCCATTCACGCTGAAAGCCCGGGGGGTAACTTCAATAGGAGGGTGACGGGGGCGTGCCATTTGACGTCTGAAATCGCACCCTAAAATTTATAAATTTTCGCGAAAACGATACCCCAAAATTTACAGGCCATTGAAAATGGATACCCTAAAATTGTGACAGCCATCCAAAATTTTAACCAAGTAAGTGAAATTTGATCAAAATCAAAACCCTAAGGAGTTATTTTTTTGAAATGACACCCCAAAATTTATGACTACTTGTGATTTTACCAAAAGTGGTACCCCAACATAAGCACATAAAATTACAATGAAAAGCATGACTCTGTTTAGGCGCTCCTTACAAGATCTTGTGGTGCCAATTTGACTACGAGATATGGTACAAAACAATGGTTTTTTCGTAATTCTATCGATTCGATCATGAATAGTAAGATGCTGCAGTTGTGCTTGATTGCAGCAATTTTAAGCTTCTGCAGAGGAAATAGGAGAAGGTAGCGAAAGAACTCTTTCAAATCTCCTCCGCAAAACGATATAATCCGATGAGTGACATAAACGTTCCTCCAGATTGAAGCATTATTCAAGCTGAAGCATATTGTGCTGTCTCAATACCCGTGCTGGACGAATGAAGCTTGCTTGAGATTCTACCGGTACCTCGATCATCAAGACATATTTGGCTGAAAAGTTGGGAAGGTAAGCTTTCTTCATTTAGGTTCCTAATTAGTCCCCCAGGGGGCATTCCCTATAAGTAGGTGACGGGGAGGAGGGCGGGGTCGTACATTTTTTGGGTCTGCTAAACGCTGTCTAGTATACCTTTGGGTACGCTATGTGGTGCATACCCTTGTTACCAGAAATGTGGTGCAATATCAGTATATTTTTAGGGTCGCTGAAGAGAAAATTTGACAAAGTGAGTGCAAGGCTGAGTTCTTCACCGAAATATTGCAGCACGGTTAAAGCAATGAGTATATTTTTGGGTCTATGAATGTCCTAAGTTTAGTAAATTTTTGGGTTTTTCAAAAATATGCTGTGTCTGACCCACCGTCACATACCAATAGAAGTCCCCCTGGGATTAGTCCCCGGGGGGGGGGTTCTCACCTAAATTTCGGGTAGGGGTGTGCCGCCCACAGTTTCAAAATGGAACTGTTGGCTAGACCAATTTTTGTGAAAATAATACCCTTGGCTAGACTAATTTCTCCATTAAGAGGTCCCTGAAAGGGCGTTTTCTAGACAAAACTCGCCAAATTTTCGCATCCTCAGAACAGAAATTTTTTTTTTAATTTGGGTTTTTTACAGAAATTACCGAACTTTTACAGTTCTTTGACCAAAATTTCCAAAAAGCATACCCTTGCCTAGACAAAACTCGACTAAAATTGCCGAAAAGTATGCCCTTGGCTAGAGCTCCAAAAAAGTATACCCTTGTGGGGGCACATCCCCAGGTACCTTTACTATGGAAGAACCCCCCCCCCGTGGATTAGTCCTGCGTTCTGGAACCCCCATCCATCTAAATGGTATGTCACCCTGGGTATTTACCACCAAATGAGAGATGGTTGACACTGACTTGCAACACCAGCACTTCACAGTAGGGTTATACTACACACGTTGGTTATTTCATGATTGATAAATCCTAGCGAAAAATGACTCAGTTCTATGCATTTCCGAATTCTGATGGTGATGTTGACTGAAACCAAACCAGGAGTTGAAAAGTATCGAAAAGATTGGGATGTCCGAAATACGAACGGGTTCTCTTATCTTGAGCATGTCTGAAACGAGTGAGGTTTTCACATCATTTAAAGGAAATGAAAATTATGACACTATGTTCGTTGGCTTCCCTCAGGATCACACACACTTTTAATAGGTATAAGGATGCGCCAATATCAGTTTACTTTCTTGAAATCAGACAAGTGTTTGTGAAATGATACTGTAAACCCATCTTGCTTTTCAGAGTAGGTCCTCTTAAATTTTCAAATGTTTTTATCTCGAAATTACGCGAAATTTTTGCCGAATTAAAACTTTTTCGTCTGTTCGATAGCTAAAAGGTTGACAGGCAGGGGTGGCGCCAGGGGAGGGCTAGGGGGCTACAGCCCCCCGTCGGAAGCATCTAGCCCCCCGTCGGAGGAAATTTTGGTTCTCGTCGGAGGAAATTTGGCAAAATAGCGCACGAAAACACAATCTTTCAGTCATTTTAGCCCCCCTGTCGGAAGCTCTAGCCCCTCTGTCGGAAAATTTCTGGCGCCACCCCTGTTGACAGGGTGTACCAAAATAATTGCGCACCATTTGAGTGGCTGATGTGGAGGAGCTTTATGTTTCATTGCTCCATTCCATCTTCAGTTGCGTAGGGAAGGCTTCTACTTAGGCCCGTTTTATAAGTCACGCCACGCCGCGCCGAACCATCGAAATTTGAGTTCGACTGTTGTTCCACGTGGAGCGCCTCTGTTTTACAAGAACAAAACTTTTCTCGTGCCTTGCCGTCCCGAATTTCGTGCGCTGCAAGTCGAACCACAGTGGAACTCAAATTTCTTTGAGTCGGCGCGGCGTGGCATGACTTATAAAACGGGTCTTAGTGTTTGAGACCAAAAAGTTGAGACCTAATTTTAGCCAATCCGACCGGTGGTTGTTGATTTGTAGCACAAGAAAGTTGAATAAGTTAACAAAGCACTTATTTTGTTTTCTCCACAATTTTTTATCCGTCGTTGATTGAATATATACTCATTTATACTACCTACAAACTACTCTAAAAGAATACAAAGATGGTACCACAGGTAGCAAAAATCATGTCTACCTGTGGCAATGTCTTAAAACTCCCCGATCGCTTCTGGTGTTTTGTAGGGTAAGAGGACCCTGCAATCACTCCCAAATCACTTCTTATATTATGTAGGGTAAGAGGACCCTGCAATCACCTCTGGCTTTGGTGTGACATGCCCATCATTTATTCGTTTTCCTGAACTCATTATTACTGAACTGAAGTGTTAATATGAATCTCAGACATCTAATGGACTGATCGTAACTCTAGAATTAGTAGCCAGCGTGAGGTAGCAACCAAAAGCATATTATTTCATTTCAGTTTGCTACGGCAAAAATGTCAAAGTTTTTGTCGCTTCACAACAGAGAGTTTTCGAAACCAGGACAGCGACGCTAGCTAAAACGCGATCTTGTATCCTGCAAAGTAAGTTGTTTCCTGTACCTTACGTTTCCGTAATTTTTAAAATGCCACGCCGATCATATTTAC
Source organism: Aurelia sp. 3 sensu Dawson et al. (2005) (assembly GCA_964020215.1). Taxonomy (NCBI): domain Eukaryota; kingdom Metazoa; phylum Cnidaria; class Scyphozoa; order Semaeostomeae; family Ulmaridae; genus Aurelia; species Aurelia sp. 3 sensu Dawson et al. (2005). Next base: position 20,025,942 of record OZ026580.1, read on the forward strand.
TAGACTGATGAAAATCGTCGTAGTTTCGCTCCTTGATAGGCTGATAATCGCTACAACTACTTGTTGCAGAGTGCCATCATCCAATCAAATAAACGAAGCGAATGCTGGGACTGAAGTAGTTAGTCTACATATTTACTTAAATGCATGAGAACTATCGTTTTCCTATTCTGAAAAAGTCTGGATCGAGCGTTATTCACAAGGGGGGGGGGTTCTCGGCTAAATATTGGGTAGGGCTAAATATTGAGTGTGCCACCCACAGTTTCAAAATGGAACCATTAGGCTACACCAATTTTTGTGAAAATGATACCCTTGGCTAGACTAGAAGTCTGAAAAAGTGTTTCCTTGCAGGCGGCTCATCACCAGGTACCTGAAGAAAAGCATCATTTTGTGGAAGAAAACGCTCTTTTGACTATGTTGTTCCATAATTCGGCAACCTCTTGACAGACTTAATCAAACAAGTTTCGAAATTTAAGTTAAAGCTTTTGCTATGCAACCATATAAAAAAGCGAGTCAATGTATCTTACCGCTGCTCCACAGCAACTGCACAAACAGGAGACAGTTTTTGGAGCGATTTTATTAACATAAGCTTTTATTTCCAGTTTTAGTTAGTAGAGTGATTTATGGCTTTTGAAATTCTAAATTTGGCTTCTTCATTGGGCTACTTTGAATTACCAAGGGGGTTTTTGGTGTCGTATTACCAAGGGGGTTTTTGGTGTCGTATTACCAAGGGGGTTTTTGGTGTCGTATTACCAAGGGGGTTTTTGGTGTCGTATTACCAAGGGGGTTTTTGGTGTCGTGTGGTTAGAGTGTTATGTCATGTTTTGATTCAATTACAATCTGATTTTAGGAAGTGTGCCGTTCTAAAATGGCAGTGGAAACTTACTGCGCATAGTTCTTATATTCAGTTTTTATTGTAGTAGGGCACCGAATATCATTGCGTTTGATTAAATACAATTAACATACATTTTCAGAGCACATATCCAAATTACATCCAAGAATTATTCCCAGCAAACGGCAAACTCTTTGAATTCTTCATAGGCATTTTAGTGCAGAGCTGGAAGCAACATTTATAGACAAATTCAGCTATTTTTGATAGCCACCTCAGGTCAAATGACCCACACTCAAGCCTTCCCATCCCTTGATTGAATTGTGTATAAATATTCTCTCTATGTACCCATGAAATTAATGTGTTTCTTGAGCCAGAAGCTTTCGCAAACTGCAAAATTTGACGTTATCATTGAAAAGCCTTGGCATATTATTTGAACTGTGTATAAATATTGTCTCTATGAACCTAAGAAATTGACATCTGTTTCTTGAGCCAAGGCTTCAGCAAGCTGCAAAATTTAACTTCCCCACTGGAAAGCGTTAGAAAATCACTTGAATTCCATATAAGTATTTTCTCTATGTACCCAAGAAGTTAGCTTGTCTGTCTTGAGTCGAAGTCTCTAGCCCTAGCAAACTGCAAAATTCAAAATTAGCATTGAAAAGCCCTCCAAGTGAACAGTGAACCAATTGAGTTTTGCACAAATGTTATCTTTATGTATGTACCCAAGAAATTAAGACGTATTTTGTTACTTGAGCTAAGGATAACGTCTCTAGCAAACTGCAATATGTAACGTTATCATTGAAAAGCCTTGTCAAATCACTCGAATTTACATAAATATTTTCTCTATGCGCCCAAGAAATCAGCACAGCCGTTTCTTGAGCTAACGGTTACAGCGATCTGCTAATTTGACGTGATCATTCAAATCCCTTAGCAAAATGACTTGAATTGTGTATACACGTTCTCTTTATGCACCTATGAAATTAACGCGTGTTTTTAAGGCAAATTCGCTAACAAACGGAAAGATTTAACTTAATCATTGAAAAGCCTTGGCAAATCACTTGAATTCTAGATAAGTATTTTCTCTATGTTCCCAAGAAATTGACATATGTTCCCTGAGCGCACGCCTGAAATAACTTCAAAATTTTATGTTATCATTGAAAAGCCTCTCGGTGAATAGCAAACCACTTGCATGTTACATGATAACTACGACCTCTGTGAGGCAGTTCTTCTTTTTTTGAGTATGTATTCTGCGTTCAGTTTTGATTGACCTCCCCCCGTCTTCTTTGCAGACAGTTACAGTTTTATACTGCTGGCCTCCAAGGGGAAAATCCAAAAGGAAAGCTTCTAACCGCTTCTCGCCAGGGGAGCCGCCACGACAAAACTCGCGCTGAAAATGTTGATGCTTGATTCACCACATGGAATCCATGAAGAATGTCTAGTGTTCATTGATTTCTCGCAGCTGTGAATTTACGTTCTCATTTGACACCTTCCTGGACTTATAAATTATCGATTCTTTGAAGAGACGAGTAGCGGATTGACACGCTTTGCCTATCAAGAAAAAGTCCATAAATCATTTTTGGTAAGTCCGTTTCATTTAAATGGAAATCTCACCTTCCTTATGCTTTACGTCGCCATCAGCTTATTTTTCCGAATATTCAATTGTTGTGGACGGTTTGCGTTTATCAAGGATTAAAAGGATCCTTGGTCTGTGCGTTTTCTATCTCAGTAAACTATAAATCATACCAACAAAGTAAACCAAATATGTAAAAATAGTATTCAAATATTTTTGCATTTCTGCTTTTTTTGCCCTCTTTTTACATTTAACCACGATTAAAACGTATCTTGGTCCACGCGTTTGGTCTCAGCAAAATTAAGTTTCGATAAAGCCAATCATAAATCAAAAACCAATATACTGAAGCATAAAGATGAATAAAAGGATGGGAATTATTTAGTACCATTTTTGCCGTCGTTTTGCATTTGTCAAGGATTATAAAGTTTCTTTACCATTTTTGCCGTCGTTTTGCATTTGTCAAGGATTATAAAGTTTCTTGGTCTGATAGGCTCTGGTACCCAGGGTAAATGTTTCCTATCTCAGCAACATTAGCTCACACATTAGCTAAAAATTATTCCAATTTTGAATAAAATCCAAAAACAATATACCGTAGCATAAAGATATGCAAACGAGAAATTCAAATATTTACTGCATTGAAGGAGGATCAGAGTGTTTTGCTCTCTCTACGCTATTGATCTCGGCAAATTTAGCTGTAAATCTTTTAGCACAAATGATAAATAAAAAGCCAATATATTGTAGGATATAGATATGTGGAAAGAGGATCCAAGTATTTATTGAAGTTTTGTCATCGTTTTGCATTGATGGAGGATCAGATCGTTTTGCACTGTACGCTATTGATCTCAGCAAATTTAGCCTTAAATCTTTTAGCACCAATGATAGATAAAAAGCCAATATACTATAGGATATAGATATAAGTATTTATTGAAGTTTTTGCCATCGTTTTGCATTGATGGAGGATCAGAGCGTTTTGCTCTGTACGCTCTGATCTCAGCAAATTTAGCCTTAAATCTTTTAGCACCAATGATAAATAAAAAGCCAATATACTATAGGATATAGATATGTGGAAAGAGGATCCAAGTATTTATTGAAGTTTTTGCCATCGTTTTGCATTGATGGAGGATCAGAGCGTTTTGCTCTGTACGCTCTGATCTCAGCAAATTTAGCCTTAAATCTGTTAGCACCAATGATAAATAAAAAGCCAATATACTGTGGGATATAGATATGTGGAAAGAGGATCTAAGTATTTATTGAAGTTTTTGTCATCGTTTTGCATTGATGGAGGATCAGAGCGCTTTGCTCTGTACGCTCTGATCTCAGCAAATTTAGCCGTAAATCTGTTATCGCCAATGATAATTAAAAAGCCAATATACTGTAGGATATAGATATGTGGAAAGAGGATCCAAGTATTTATTGAAGTTTTTGTCATCGTTTTGCATTGATGGAGGATCAGAGCGTTTTGCTCTGTACGCTCTGATCTCAGCAAATTTAGGTTTAGATCTTTTAACACCTATGATAAAAAACCAAAATGCCGTAGCATACACGGGGGGGGGGGTTCTTCCATAGTAAAGGTACCTGGGGATGTGCCGCCCGCAAGGGTATGCTTTTTCAAACCTTCTAGTCTAGCCAAGGGTATACTTTTTGCCAAGTTTAGTCCATTTAGTCTAGCCAAGGGTATACTTTTTGCCAATTTTCACTCATTTAGTCTGGGCAAGGGTATACTTTTTGGCAATTTTGGTCAAAGAAATAACAAACTTCGGTAATTCCTATAAAGAAACCGAAATTTTTTTCAAATTTTTGTCCTAAGAATGCAAAAATTTGGCAAGTTTTGCCTACTCATGGCACTTTTGATGTAGAAATTAGTCTAGCCAAGGGTATCATTTTCAGAAAAATTGGTCTAGCCAACGGTGCCATTTTGAAACCGTGGGCGGCACACCCCTGCCCGAAATTTAGCCGAGAACCCCCCCCCCCCTCGTGGTAGCATATAGGTATTCAAAATGAGGATTCAGCAAACTCCGAGTGACCGTCAACCTTGTTTCCACGCCACTCAAAACAGTTTGATGACAATTATATTTTGAACATTTCCTTGCATATGGTTCATATGTTTGAAGCTACAACATTTTTATTTGTACGCCGTTGATTTCACGAAATGGTTATAAATCATTTAGCATCTACGTAAAATGGCGAAATAATTTACCGTAGCTTATAACGATCATTCAAAAATATACTGAAGATTTTTTGCCGACATTTTACATTTTACTAAGATTAAAATGCTCCGTGACCTGTACACTTTTTATCAAACAGAATTAGCCATAAATCATTCAACACCTATGTGCAGGAAAATGCAAACTTGTACAAACGAAAAGATTCTGCATAGGTTTCGATTTTTTCCTTTATCTTGGTTAGTGCCAGATCCGCCTGCCCGGGGGGGGGGGTAACTACTATATATGCAGGTACGGGATGTGCCGTTTTTGGGGATGCCTTTTTTCGAGCAGAAAATAAGTTTTGGGGTATCATTTTTGGTGCAATCACAAATAGTCATAAATCTTGGGGTGTCATTTTAGAAAGATATCTCTTTAGGGTATTGATTTTCGTCAAATTTCACTTACTTGGTTAAAATTTTGGATGGCTGTCACAATTTTAGGATATACATTTTCAATGGCCTGTAAATTTTGGGGTATCGTTTTCGCGAAAATTTATAAATTTTAGGGTGCGATTTCAGACGTCAAATGGTACACCCCCATTACAAGCAGCGAAAACATAGTTACATTCGACGTAAGGAAAGTTCGCCGTTGTTGCAAAATGGCCAAAAAAGGCCCAACTTACTCCAACAAATGAGGAAAATCTCACACAAACCAAGACGAAGCGGCATTTATTCTCTCGAGAGAGTGATTCCATCCCATGGCAATAAGTGTGCAAACAAAATCTAATAACTGTGATAAACTGTACTCTTTTAATGTTTGGTGTGAGAAATTTCTTTACGATGTGATCAGATGTTTTAGGCCCTTTTTCAGGCTTTGTGCAAACGAGGTATTTCCGTAAAGTTGAATTTTCCAATATCATCTGGGCTCATAAAGACAGGAGGAAGCTGAGCTTAGCAGTAAATGTTTTACACCCCCAAAGACATGGGAACTTAGTCGAATGGTGGCGCCAGCTCTGAAAAATCCGGGAGAAATTGGGGGATTCTGATGTAATTTTTCAATCTAAAGGTATACCCAACAAATTTTATGCCAGTTTTCTTTGGCAATTTTTGCCGACTTGTTGTGGGAGAACAAGTCCCCCAGTCCCCCCGTCGCGCCGCCACTGACTCAGTGGCCCCCCCCCAATCGGCTTCTGAACCAAAAATAGTCGAGGCAGATGATATGGTATATACTTCTTCTTTCGATATCGGCTCATGTTTGCTCTCACAAACAATTTCTGGAGTGCACAGTGCGTTCAAGGCTTAGCACATGCTCTTCTTATCAAAACTGCCCAGGTCCAATAACACTGAACGAATTGACTAATCTTAGTGAAATAACTTTTCCCATGCAAGTAAGGCCGTCCACTCTCGCATAACCCTCCATTCGATGAAATTTGTTGATTATGCATCATAGTGCTTTTAAGCAAATGCCAAAGCTTCGTTTGTGACTCACAGGGATTACTGGAAATAGGCCATTTCGTCTTTGGAACGTTCTTATGTATGAAGTGAAAAACGAGTCCATGTTGGGGTGAGGTCGCGTCACGACACCTAACGCACGAACCAAGGACGCAAATTTCGAAAGTGCTCCTCCGTGACATCACATCACCGCAGTTACAAAAACAGTTTTGGTACAGCACCACCATAGATAATATTATCTATGAGCACCACGCAACAAGCCAGTGATATTTGTCATTAGTTTTCGATCTGTAGCCATTATGAGTAAATTCTTGTAGATTTAACTGCAATTTGAAACGGCCAGGAACAGTTGAACATGTTTTCGCTAAGACAGAGAATTAATGTGAACGGATTTTGCCCACCCGGGGGAGGTACATAACATGTCGAAGGTATGGGTATGTGCCGCCTCTATGGGTGGGATTTTGGGCCTAGAATTCTCCAGACAAGGGTCCTTTTGGCAGATTTTCCTTGAGCATGGGTGGCTTTGGGTTCAATTCGCATAGAATAATAATAAAGCGGTAGTTTTCCCCCAAAATTCATCATAAAAGTGGGTATGAAAGTAAGTTTTCGTAATTAGAAGAGGTTAGCTTTCTGAAAACCGGGCGGCAGAACCTCGTCCATCCGCAAGTATACCCCCCAGGTTCGATTTTCACTGATATATCATCATAATCTTTTCCAAATTTGTAATTTAGCTAGCTTTTGTATGTTTACTTCATGAACAGCAGCATCTTGAAGAACAGCACTTTTGAAAGACCCTTTACTGACTGGCACCCTTTGCAAGCCTTTATTATTGTTTAAAAAATTTGTGTAGACTGATTACAACGAGTCCGAGGTATCTTTCATCAAAGCAAGACTGCCACAATGTGATATATAATGATGGTACGATGATGTAATAAGTCTTAAGTCCGCCGCCAAATGTTCTCTTGTTGGGCATATGGCGACACTGTATTTTAAAGCAATCCAAGGTATCAAATGCTTCTTGATGCAATTGAGTCCAAAGAACTATGTTTCAGCCATGTAAACCTTCTATCTCATAGTTTTAACACCTTGCGAAGGAGGAAGAATTTACGATCTTTCTTATATGTGAATTTCACTGTATTTTTTGTAATCTTGTAACTTTATTCAGAGATCTTTCTTTTTAACTCTCTTTGAAATGATTTAGCTGTTAAATTTGCTTCATACTAAAACGAACAAGTTGGCTAAGCTATATTCACTTTAACAATTGAAGAACGTTTTAAGACGATTATCCATTGATTAAAGCCGAATTTTCGTTGCTAGGCCAATCGAAAAATCTGTTTACTTGTTTCTGGACACGTAAGCAGACTCCTAAAATTTCTCAATGCTCCTCAAACTGAGCTATCGCTTTTGCTTCCCATTAACAGAGTCTAGATTACAATAATTTAGTGATGTTTTCCAACCATCTCTTCCCTCGCTTCCTTTTCCTTCAATGTTTTTTGTTCCCCTTATTTAAACGCCCTTCAAGAAATAGCACGAGATGAATTTATAAATTGATTTCTTTTTGTCTCAATGCTTCTCCGACATTTTGCTTCATATCCTGAAGAATGAAATCGTTCAGGTTTAATTCAAAACCAGGGGCGTATGACTCACCTGCTGTTTTACTATGAAGGGCGTGCATTAAACGACACAGGTGAAATTTCAAAACATCTTTCAGTTTTGATTAGGCCTAAATTAACTGGCAAATAAACCCTCGCATCAGATCTAAATTACATGCTCTGCTATTAGTTCCCTGCGGTTTTTATTGGTAACTGAAGGTCGGGACGAGTTTGACAGGCTTTTCCGTAAGACACTGGGTCTTCTCCAAACAGAATACAGCGAGAAGGACACAAAATTGATGTGGAAAACGGTTCGTCGAATACTGCACTTCTTCTTGAAAGCAGAACCAAGGCTAACATCCTGCGAGGGCTACCACTCAGCACTGTAAACATGCAAACAGGGATAAATAATGATTAATATTGAGAAAAAGTAATTGAAGAATGAATAGCAGAAAAAAGTTAACGGTAAAATAATAGCAAAAACTTTGCAGTATGACACGAGGCTAGCTGACTATGAAGGCTAAAAACAGGTGTGGTAGTATTTTGTGTTAGCTGCTTCACAGGGAGTCGAGGTAGAAAGTTCTTACATAATTGATATGACGCGACAATTGAAGATACCAATAACTGAATGCCTTGATTTGACCATCACCAAAGACGAACAGAAACTTTGATGTTGACAGCTGACCATGGATGCAAGGAGACCTGGACACGATTTTAAACAACACTGAGTTTTCAACTGAAAACAGAAGTGCTCGCGAATTCAAAAGGAAATAGAGAATGGAAACGAAGCTAGGCGTCAAATCTTTTAAAAGGCTAGTGTAAACGACTATTTTGTCATTCTTTAGACTGGATGACTTGGAAGGAACTGTGTGTAATCTAACGTTATTCCAGAATGCGTGTTTTTATTTCAGTATTATTTTCAAGATTACGGCAGTTAGCAGAACTTCTCACGTATGACAAGGAACAAAATTTGAAGAAATTTTCGTATGACCTGAAACAGCTGATTCTGAGTAGGGGGCTATTTCATACATTCGATTTGCATAAAACGATGAGTGAAAGTCGTCCATATTTAGTTTCTGTTGTGTACAGAACTGATCTGCAGCCACTCTTCGAATTTTTGGCAGTTTTAGCGCAAGAAAGTCTCCACGAAGGTATTTTTTGAATGTTTTTTATTTAGGTTTCATTTTTCTAGTGACAAGTTTCGTTTATTTTTCGATTTTCTATCCACACAATTTCAGGCAAATTGACTGTCCACGAAGGTAAATAAGTCTTTGCTTTAGGTATGATCTTTAAATTATCCGGCTTGACTCAAAATGTTTGAAAATTTCTGTTTATCTCTCGATTTTCGATCCATGCAGATAAGCGTTTGCTTTGGGTATGATTTTTACATTTCCTTGGTTGACTTAAAATTGTTTACTTAGTAGCTTTATACAGTAGTGTCTAGGGAGTGCCCAGCATAAATTACTAACATACTTACATTTCTTATAAAATGAAATATAAACTTCACATCAGGGCAAACTTTCTTAATTTATTAGAAAAATCATATACTATCAATGAACTACTCAGACACAAGCTCCATGATTGTGATGCAAAATACACAATTTTGATTTTGGAACATCATTTAGAAATCACAGCTTTATTAGAAATCGTAAAACAAGGACGACGACAAAAAGCACCATGATTATTCACTTTTAATCAGTTTCATTGACCATCCATGACAAATTATTTAGTTGTCAAGTCCATATGATGTAAAAACACTCCACCCAGTCCATAACTTGGCTGAGGATGGACCTAGGAAGGTTCGAAACGTTCTATTTATTTATCATGGCTTTGCCACTCGTTTTCGTCACATGGACTTGACGATTTACTCACATAATATCTACTAATTCAATATGGCTGTTTTTACATCACATGGACTTGTCCGCTAAATGATTTGTCGTGAATGGTCAATGAAACTGATTAAAAGTGAATAATCATGATACTTTATCGTCGTCGTCCTTGCTTTGTAATTTTGATTTAATTTGTAAATTTTCACAGCCAAGAAAAGCTACAATTATTCCAGGATGGTACCTTTTCCTTCATTTGCATGCAGAACTCTTGTTTTCATTTTGAATAGATACAGCTTGAATCGATTTGAAAGCTGAAAATATAAACCATTCTTATGTCAGTAATCTTTAATCAAGAAACAAGCGTTTTTCAGGCCTGAGCCTGTTTCTTATCAAAGGGTATATTATTTTGCAAATTACAGCTGGTGTTTCTAAGATTTGTGTTTCTCATATCCCGGAGACCACTGTATCTGTTCAGTTTCAAAGTTTCTTCATTTTCTCAACGAGACTGTTTAAAAAGACTGTTGATTACATTATAATTGGATTTGAAAAAGTAAGTTGTTCTTTCACCGATGATTTCTGATGATTTCTGATGATTTCTGATGATTTCTGATGATTTCTGATGATTTCCGATGATTTCCGATGATTTCCGATGATTGCTGATGATTTCTGATGATTTCTTTCACTGATGACTTCTGATATCTGATTTTATACCGTGTGATTTTTTCACGTTTCTAGGATAATATAGTTCTCTTTTGTAGCTTTGGTATCTAGCATTTAGCAAATATCTTTCATTGCTTTAGTTTTTTAGTTTTGGTTCAGTTTAGTTTTTCTTATGAAATATAGCTGCTGTCGAATCTTTTACGCTGACTGTTTTTCTTTGTCATTTATTTTAGCCCCGTTTCGCAGGCATCACGAGTGAGTTAGCCCTCTGTTGAATGTCCGCTATTTTCCTCGTGATTGACGTCGGCAAATAGATTAATCAACTAATGTAACAAGAGCAGGTTATGTGATACAATAGCATCAGTTGCGCTTGATTGACATCTCAATTTAAAGCGATTAGCGAGTGCAGACAAAGCGAATTCTCTCAGCCAGTAATTCAAAACAAACACGGCCGCAAAACTTGCCCCGAAACCAGTAGGGCAAACTCTCGCCTTGTGCAAGCGACAGATGCTTTTAAGAGATGTTATGTGCTTATAACGAAAGAAGAAGGGCGAATGCAGTCTCACCGGTTTGTTGATTTGATTCAGAAGCCGAGCAGGAGGCATTACAATTCTCGGGTATTTAGTGCATAAATGAAACTATTGCCACACTGGTCCTGAATCAAATGAACAAAATCCGCGATACGGAACTTTAGATCGTACTTTAGATCTTCTTTCGTTGCAAGCACATAACTTTCGTTATCACTTTCAGAAATAGAGTGATAATTTCAATAGCAAGGAAATCATGCCCCATAATGGAATGTGGAATTTTGTTTCTCATACGAAACCCTCTCCAGCATTTTCCTAATTTCTGGGTCAAAAGATGAGATGAGAGGTATCACCAAACAAAATTTTCACATCTAAGTTAGCCTTTGACTGATAGATTAAAATTTTATTCTGGATATCGGCCGCATACTTTTTATTTCACAGCCCTCCAAATGCTTAAACTTCTTGATTCACCTGGTAGGTTTCATAATGAAATTCTGATGATTTTTGGAACGGGTGTTTTTGGGGGGAGGGGGATGTTCGGTATAACTTCCTTAGCACGTGAGAAAATTCTTGGTTCTCCACAGAGAACATTCTACATATGTTTGGGAGTAAAAGGAATCAAACAGCTGATTTTTCATGATGGTTGATAAGAAATTTTGAAATCAGTGAATCGATTGCCGCAAACCACGCGTTCTTTTTACGCCGAGTGAGAAGAAATTGAATCTTTACAATCTGTCATCTCCATAGCAAAACATTATCTGGTGTTTGAGAGGATAGCATTCTAGTTTTCTCCACAAAGTCATTGCAGGAATTTCTGGTAGTTATCAACCAACGGAGGCAGAGACAGATCGAGTAAGAGATAAGATTCCAAAAAACAGGGAAAGATTTGTGATTGTAGCACCAATTGATTTTCCTTGATATTCCAGTGCCTTACAATTAGCTAGCTGCAAGCGAAAAGAATGGTCTATTTTATGATAATGGCATCAATTGATTTAGACTTACATGCTTACGTACCACGATTAACTATTGCATACATAACTGTATACGGCCTCTTGCTCAAGTTGCAAATATGGAAACGAAGCTTTTATTGTGAGAACAGCACCCACTGATTTTTACTGACATCCTAGCACGCTGCAATTAGATGTAGTAGGCAAAGAACTTTCTACAATCTTTTGGGTAAATTTTGAATGTAAATAAAGGAATGTTTTGTCATAATAGCACTCGACCATTTTGATTGACATCCTAAAAGCATGCGATTCAGTAGCGCATATGCGATGATATAATTTTCTTCAAAGTTCAAAATGGCGCTTCTTTATTCAACAATAGGATCCATTGTTTTCAGGAACCAATCAGCATCGTGGCACTACTCAAATAGCTCACCCAGCATAAAACTGTCAAAGTTTGTTTTTGCAGGGGACAAGCAAACTTTAGGATGGATAAGTCCCAGTAATTTATGTAAATCAATTTTAAGCCTCTCTGTTTACATCCTAACGATGATTTCAGCAGTAAGACTTCCCGTATTTTGTTTTGAACATCTTAAGTTGCATAACGTAATACTTTCAAACAATAGTTAAGCTTAACCTACAGGTAGCTATGATGAACGGCCTTCGAAAAATTATTGTAACATAAAGCTCACAACAATTTTTGAGCATTTGATGACGTCCTTGCCCCGTATCTAGCACCTGCAACACTTTTCGTAGTAAGTCGAGATCTTCCAGGGGGATCCTCCCTGCGAATTTCGGTAGTTCAAAATGTTTAACTCTTTGATGAATTAGCCAGCAAATTAAATGAGAGGTCAGAAAATTGTGGGCTTGGCCAAACCTAGAAAGATTCTTGGTGACAAGTTGCTGTTGGGGCTAAAAATTAAAGGAAGTAGAACGTTAAGTTAAATTGAAATCCATCTTCCACCTCCTGCAACAGGAGAGAAAGTTTTTCCGCCGGTCATGTGCGGTTCCTTGGTTTTGGAAACTGATTTTCATTGAAAAGATATTTGCATTATATTTGCAAGAAACCAGTCAAGGCTGTACCCTGCGAATGAGCTAGCTTTCTCTTCGACTGTTTACTTGAAGACCTTGTATCCCTGCCGTAGACCTAGTAGTTGTAGCAAAATATCAGTTCATGCAAATAGCTAAACTAGGACGATGTGAAAGTCTATGGTAGGCCTTGCCTAACCTCATCAAATCAAAGATCGGAAGGAAACAAGGTACTCCAGGTAATAAGCCTACTTACCTCGACTTACATCTGTGCTCGTGTACACATTCGAAACTCTAAAACAATGTATGACAATATCGCTTGATTCAGATTCCTTTTCAGACTATCCAAAATATCTATTAACAACACCGTGTCTGAGTCATAGGAAGCCCGAATACATTTTGACATGCTACCTTCAAGTGCATTTTGAGCATGGTATGCTGCATTGAAGAGCAAATAAATAGCCTGTGGACAAGCCGAATATAATTAGGCCGATTGTTTTCGGCCTGTCTACAGGCCAGGAAATAAATCGATTCTCGAGTTTGGCCTTTGAAAACTTTCCATCCTTCTGATATATATAACAGGTAGTACAGTACAGTACAATACAGTACAGTACACTACACTGCACTACACAACACTACACTACACTGCACTACACTACACTACACTACACTACACTACACTACACTACACTACACTACACTACACTACACTACACTGCAGAGGCAAGTTTGAAGATAAATCCTGCTTTGTTATACATAGATAAATAAAACAACGCTTATGCTTTGCAAATGCAGATGATAACTGTTAAGTTCTTTTCTGGAAGATATATTAGTCGCTGATAATGATCGGCTTCATTCTAGCCCGAGATCAAGCTCACCAATTTTGCTCACCAGTTTCATTCCCGCCGCACCGAATTACCAGGAGCAGTAAAATAACACCTATTTAGCCTTTTAGGCATCCTGTGTCTGAATATGCTTTGCTACATTGGTAGGCAACTTTACTTACCATTACTTTAAATGTAAAGTCAAGTAAAATGTTTTGTAATTTCAAACATTGTGGAAAGATGAGAAAAATCTTGTTGATAGATGGTTTACATCTGAATGCTGACCTTCTCCATTGAGCGTTTATGCCCCCTGGAGCCGTTAAAATACTGTTAAAGAGTTTAAAATATGATGAGTGCGTGTAACCAAAACATAAGCAAGACAAGGCAGAGGGCAAGACGGATCAGACCAAGCACATAGACAAAGAAGACTTAGTTATTTGAAATGAGAAAGATTGGAGGTAGTGGGAAAAATCTCTAAATTCTTAAACATTTTATCTTCTCCAGAAATTGAAGGCTAAGGCAGATAAGGGCTGTCAGAAACGAGGGAATTAACATGAAATAAACGAAGGGAAAACATTGAAGGAAGAAAGGCACTGAAGAACAGGACAGCAACGAAGATAGGAAATAGGGGAAGAAGCTAGGATACAAGACTTGGGTAGACCTTGGGTAGATGCAGACTTTGAAATATGAGAATTGCTTGGAAGAAAACGTGCGAAGAAAAAAAGAGGCAGGGAAGGTGGAAAAGATTTTTGCAAAAGCTCTATAGCTTTAGGAAATATCAAACGGTATGAAAATTGAGGTGAATGCACTTAAAGTTGATTTGAATGAAAACAAAATCAAAACACAAAGACTTATAAACAAGACAGGTTTTCAAGATAAGATATTCTGGAAGAAGATCAACACATGTTTATCTAGAAACCTTGAGTTCAAATGTTAAAGATTTAGTTGATACGAGCGCATTTAGTCTGAAATTTATGAAGATACTCCTCATCTGTTAATAAAAAAAATTAGATTTTATTTTGAAAATTAGCTTAGATAGAAGACAATTGGAGATTTTAAGAGCCTCAGTTGTAACTTACGTGAAAGAGAAACGAAAATGTCAAAAAAAGATACTGGAGATAACAGATTCTTGAAGAAAATCGACACCTTTGTATCACGAAAACTTTAAATACATTCTTGAAAAATTGATTAGATAAAGGAAATTGTACTTTCTAGGAATTGAAGTTGTAACATTAGCTATCAAAGATTGTAATTACATGAAAGAGAAACAAACAACGCGAAAAATAGACACTGAAGATACCTAAGTCTGGCGAAGGTCGACACCTGTGTATCACGAAAACTTTAAATACATGCTTGCAAAATTCATTAGATAAAGGGAATTGTACTTTCTAGGAATTGAAGTTGTAACAATAGCTATCAAAGATTGTAATTACGTGAAGGAGAAACAAACAAGGCGAAAAATAGACACTGAAGATACCTAAGTCTGGCAAAGGTCGACACCTGTGTATCACGAAAACTTTAAATACATGCTTGAAAAAGAATTGGAGATTTAAAGAGGCAGGGTCACGTAATGTAAACAAAGTTCTTTCGAAATAACGATTTTGCAGTATTTTGATAGGCCATATCACAGAGATTTTCAACTATTTTTCTCAAAGTGAAGGTGTTACTTTGAAGATGGACTCAAAGATTTCGTAGAGAGACAAACCAAAACACTCATATGTTGTACGATTGCAGAGATATTGATGGATTTCTGGAAGCAACTTTCTAGTGGATTCACCCCACCACCAAAATCTGTGCAGAACACAATGGCCACGTGTGGGCAACAATATAGATCATAGAGATACCAGGTTTGTTTATACGGTTACGTGATCCTGCCCCTTTATAGAGCCGCAGTTGTAATACGAGTTGTCAAAGACAGAAATTACATGAAAGAGAAACAAAAAAGGCAAAAAGGCTCTGGAGGTAAAAAATTCTAGAAGAAGATCGACATCTGTGTTTATCACAAGTACTGTTGAATAAATAATTGAAAACATTCCTTAGATAAATGTAAGAATTCCTTAGATAGAAGATGTAACATGAAAAGACAAACAAAACAAGACAAGAAAGGCTTTAAAGATAGCAAATTAGATACATATTGATACGTATATTTGTCGCACATTTGTAATTCAATACGTAAAAAACTTTGCTTTGGTGAAGGGCGGAGTGAGATCCTAAACCCTGACAATATGACAAGAGGAAAACTCTTGAAACGTTGATGACATGGTAGAGCTCAAATCTTTAAAAAGACGGGTGTAAAATTCTTTTACGTTTTTCTTTGAATCAAAGTGCTTGAAAGGAACTTTGGGCAATTTGCTGTAAATCTGCCGTGGAAATTTTTTGATATCGTGATTAGCTTTAAAATGGCGGTATTTATTGATTTCGAGGTTGTGACGTCATCAAATTTCTAAATCCCTAACCAGAAGGGCTACAAATTTCTGCTTGCAATCATGTTGTCGACCTTCATAAACTATGGTTTTCTTGAAGATTGTATCAATTTTCCTCAAGTAATTTAAAGGTTACGATGATTTTAATTTTCTCAAGATTTTTGATGGATTTTTACAAAAATAATCAAAATGCCGCCATTTTGAAAATAATCAAGATATTAAGGAATTGCCACGACAGATTTACAGCAAATTACCTACAGTTTCTTTGAAGTCATTCTATTCATGGAAAAAATTGATACAATTTCACACCAACCTTTTTTAAGATTTGAAAGATTTGAGCTGTATGCTATGGTAGCATATTAGAGGTAAAAACTTTGCTTTGGTGAAGGGCAGAGTAAGATTATGTAACAAGAAGAGAACTCTTTTGAACTTTGATTGCAAGGCAACAAACTAGAATAAGAGATTATGGCAAGTTAACATGAAAAGATAAACGAAGGCAGAAAAGGCACTGGAGATAAGAGATACGAGATACATACACGTTTGCTCAGGTGAACGGCAACGTGAGATTATGTAACAAGAGAAGAACTCTTTAAACTTCAATTACAAGGCAGGGAACAAGAATAAGAGATTCTGGCAATGTAACATGAAAAGAGAACAAGACGAAGGCAGGAAAGGCACTGGAGATAATAGATACATATGCGTAACAACTTTGCGCAGGTGAACGGCAGAGTGATAATATCATATGATATTATGTAACAAGAGAAGAACGCGTTAAACGTTGATTACAAGGTAGAAAACTTAAAAGCGTTGAAGACAGGAGGTTCTGGAAATGTAACATTAGAAGATCAACATAACAATGGAAGGAACGGCACTGCAGATGATGAATTCGATACATCAAAATATGTATGATTAAAGTACATTTATGAAGGTAGATTTGATAGAGATTCTGAAAGCTAACTATATAACAAGAGCAGAACTCTTTAAATTTTGATTTCCTGAAAGCAACTTGGAGGACTTTGAAGATGGAACATTCTGGAAAAAGCTCTGCTATTATCGCCAAATCTTGCTCTCAGCGTGGATATATGCCGGATAAACGTCTTAATCTTAAAGCATTTAAATGTCTTATTTTGTGGCAAAGATACATTACTTGTCGTTTACTTCAAGTTTTTGTGGCAGAGATTCAACCAATTTCAACAAGATTATTGCTTAAATTGACCGGAAAGCTGATAGACTTGAATTAGCAATCAAATGCACTTCTTCGCGAGGTTTGTCAATTTCGACCTTTGAAGAAATTCTCCCAGATGTGAGCAATGCTTGAATACACGCAGACGGCAGTGGTAAGTAGAAGTAAATGAACGGTGATATAGCGACATAATCTAAACATAGCACAAAAGAACGGCAGCGCCACTTATCTTCCTTTTTTTCATAGATAGAAAACATCAAATACAATAGGTTATATTTAGATTACCCAGTCTCCCTAGCTAAGTTTGCTTTTAACCCCGTTGATTTACTGTAGGCTGTAGGGATGCATTATTTACTGTTTAGAAGAAACTTTTAGTACAGTTTCTTAAACTTGGGCTCGATTCTGGCAATAAAGCAAACTTTCTTGCAGGCTTTCTTAATTTTCAGAAAATTGATTGAGGCTATTTCTTAAGCGACAAGCGGTTTCTTAGACTGCGTTCACACGATACCGGAACAATTTGAAAACGGTAGGAAATTTGACGGTAAGAAACTCGTTGCAAGACTTAGTTGCTAAAGAAATGTACCTACACTTAAGAATCGATCAGTCGCGTTCCAAAAGCGTTGAAAAATTTTCTGTTTTCATCATTTACAAGTGTTCACAGAATATCGTTTCCAAAATGTTCCGTTTTCAAAATCTACCGTTTTCAAAATTTGCCGGCAAAAAAAGTGCCGTTTTCGTGTGAACAGGAGGCCTATCCGTCGAATTTTTCACCGTTTTCAAAATGTGCTGGCATCGTGTGAACGCAGTCTTAAAAACAAAACCTTTACGTATAAACAAGTAAATCTTTAAAGATTATGAAAATAGACTCGAATATAGTGATCATTCGCGCTTTTCTGCGTATTTTTGTGCGGAAATCTTCACAAACAAATCGGCTCTCAGGGGACAGAGCAGAAACTGTGTAAAATGACGTCATCGAGCAATATGAGTTTTATAAGTTAGGAGCAATATAAGTTAGGAGTTTTCGTGCATGCGTGCGCAGTTTCTGCTCTGTCCTCTCAGGGACAAACCAAGATTTATCATATTTCATGGCCGGTGGAGAAGAAAAATTGAACCGTTCAGAAACTCTGAGTACTCGAAAGCTGAGGGTTATCAGAAACTTCTAGTACTGGGACAAATTCTAGCTGCTGCTGCCGCTGTATTCAGAAGTAGTAAAAGATTTGGGGAATGGCATTCGATTTTCGAATGCAGCAAAGGATCCTGGTCAATCACAAGTCATTAAGGGAGCTGTTGCACCATTTTAGCAAACTGTCTAACTTTACACTAATTTTACAAGTTTGCTTGCTGGGTAGTTAAAATATCAAAGTGGATTCACACTTGAAATGTCGTTCTGACGCAATCCAGAAAACAGTTTAAAACGTAAAATGATTAAAATCTTTGAATTAGCAGTTAACAGATCTGCTTTTGATATCATTAATTTTGTTACTATAAGCGCTTTGGGCGTTTCTTAATATTCCCCTTTGAACTGGAGGCGTTTCATTTCACTCAAGTCAGTTTTGAATTATTCATGCAGAGTGACTTCAGCGTAAGCACTGACTTCAAGGGGGCCGTGTTATAGCGCAAGCAAATGATAGAACGTTGCATATGGTTGCGTGCTTGTTTTTGAGATGTTAGCGAAAATTTTGAACAAAATCGTTTTATGGCCTTAAGCGGTTTGTAAAGAACGATTGGAACAGAAAGTGAGTTTAATCTTTTCATCCTTCATTTCTAGCCAAATGTTCAAAAATACAAAGATAACTAGAACCTTTCTTTGCAATGATTTATAGATTTCGATATTGTTGGAGAACGCAAGGAACGCTGTTTTGAAGCAACCACTTTGTTGCGCCATAAATCAGCAACCATCCGTCAGATTGATGCAAAAAGCTCTCAGACGCTAAGTTGAAGCCTATCTTACACTACTGTATCAAATTCGGGACAATTGAAGTTGCCGCTTCTCCGCAGCAGTCTCACAAAGGGACTACAAATTTCAATAAACATCCACTTGCAGCCTCCTCTGCGACCGTGTATAATGGGCCTACAGCTGTTCGCAGTCGCACGCTTGAGACGCACGCAAGGCTGGCCGCTGGTAGATGATCTTTCTGGGTTTGCTTTGAAGTGCGTTGTCGGATGTTTGCAATCTTCTTAAGTTTCTGAGCAAATCACAATTAAATTTGACCTGTTTGAGATAACAATCACTAAGGTTAATAATCATAACTTTATATCACGTAAACCAGTCTTCTCCAAGGAAGGAAAATTTCCTCGTGAATTTTGATTAATTAGACGTCAAGATGAAATAACGATCATGAGATTTGGTTTTTGAGTAATTACCAAGCCATCATACGGTTGCACAAATTGTAATTCCTGAACTACTCGCCGTGCACCATAGAAAAAGGCATCTTTTTGGAGCTTTTTTGACATAGTGCTGTAGTACGTAGAGGTTTTCGTTATTTTAAAGAGTTGACCTTTGAAAGTACAAAATAAAGGTGGGTAAAAGATCTTTGCAGCGAATATTGCTCTTCTCTCTCCTGAAAAATGATTTATAACTTTGATTACGCCGCAGTCACATACCTCTTGAAACAAAGAAGATGCCTTTATTCTGAAAAAGTCCAGACACTAAGAAAGACAAGGGTAGATTTCACAGCAAAATGCCTAAAGTTCCTGCCAAGTCGTTCAACTTAAAGCGAGATGTAGCAGTCACGTCCACTTGCTTCTCAAAAGTTCTGATTCCCCAAGACTACACGTTTTTTTATAATGTATTAGAACAGATCTGCATCAAAGGCGCACTACCTTGGATGTGATTGCCTGGATGTCAAGATGAAAGAATAGACGATTACGTTAAAGATGGTGGCAAGGAACTTTTTACCAAGATGCATTGCATTCTTTTATCGAATTCCATTTCATTTCGGTTCATTTCGTTTTGATTTATTTTAACAGGATTTAACTAAATTCAGTGTATGTAGAAAAATACTGATTCACAATGTGCCTTGCTTAAAATAAACTCGTCAAAGATTCGTGATTCGAATGCAATGAATCTTGATAAAAAGTTCCTTGCCGCCATCTTTAGCGTAATCTTCTACTACAAAAGATCTGGCCTTTAAGTAATTAGTAGTGCCAATGCTTTTGGCTCATGATTTCTTTGGAGAATGAAGAAAGTTAGATCGTTATCACATTCTTGATTTTCAATGTACATCGAAATTGCTGACGCTTGTCTAATTCTTTTTGTTACGGATTGTCTTATATTTACCCAATCAACGCTAAAAAGCCATTGTCATATGTTGTCACTCAGGCACCTTTGCAGTCAGGCTGCATTTTCAGACTGTATGAAAATAAAATTTGGTCCAAGGAAAATATGATAGGGAAGTCAACTGGGGGCCCCGTCCACACGTATCCGGATCGTTTTGGAAACGCGTCTTTTTTATCCGTTTTGGGTTCGCGTCCACACGGAGACGGCGTTTTCTGCAACCTAAAACGAAGCTTTTCGAAAACGCTCTCCAGAATGGATCTTTTTGAAAACGCCTTTTTCCTGTTCTCGTGTGGACGGGTGAAAACGGAGCTTTTCGAAAACGTTGACGTCACAGCATCGATTTGCTATATATCAGATCATGCGCTCGGTTCTTTGGGGATCACGAGAGGGCAATTTTCTTGTTAATTTTCTCTTATCAAAGTTTGAAAATGTTGAATATCGTTATCGAATATCGAATTTCATTATCGAATATCGAATTTCGAATGTCACGGCGTTTTTGTGTGAGCGGGGATGTTGAAAGATCGTTCGATTCAGATTCTTTTTAGAATAGCTAAAATGTCTATTACTTTATTTAACGTTGGCTTCTCGTCTAGCTAAAAGAAGAAGGCAGTTTTGCGCTTATGGCAGGAATAATCCTTTACCGAGGTACTGTACTTATTTTTAGGGTACAGTAGTTGTAGAAAACTGTGTTTTGAGGCATTTTAGACCCGGTGTAGACTCACAATGTGTTCCCAGTTATCGCAACAATAGCGACAACAACGTTTTTTTATTTTAGGTCAAATCCATCAGTCTATCAATAGCAATAACTACGAATATGCAATCAGTCTAGACGTGGTTGTCGTGAGAAAAAAGTAGCTGGTGATTTAGGACCAATAGCTAAATTCTAAAAACGAATCCGAATTCGAGTCTAGATCCATGGTTTCCACTTAGGCCAAATTCTATTTTCTGGTAACCTGAAATCGCCGTGTGCCCTCTGCCCGCAAAGGACCCTGGGTGACAATCGCTGTTGCTCTTTGAGCCTGTCAAAAAATGCATGATGTATCATTACACCTGCAGTTAACTTTTTCTCAAATTGTCTCATAGATATCGTCGGAAACCTCCAGTCATGTGGCTGATCATCCTTATATCATGCTCTACCGTGTATGTTGCATTCCACATTGCCTACCATTACTACCAACAGCGTTACAAAAAGTTGCCACCAGGTCCGGTCCCACTGCCGATCATCGGAAACTTGCATTTACTCGGAACGAGCCCACATGTCTCAATGAAGGAAATCTCTAGAAATTATGGTGATATATACCGTATTCATTTTGGATCAGAACCTGCAATCGTTGTTACCCAGATTGATATTGCGTTGGAAGGATTGGTACAAAAAGGAGTTGATTTCGCTGGACGACCTAAGACATATACATTGGATCTTGCAAGTGGGAACGGGAAAGGGATAGCATTTGCTGACTATGGACCAATGTGGCGACTTGTCAGGAAAATTGGTCATTCATCGTTGAAAATGTATGGGGACGGATTGAAGAATTTAGAATCTTTGATAATCAAAGAAAGTGAAGAGTTACATAAACGATTAGATCGATGTATTGGAAGGCCGATAAACCCACATCATGATATTGGTAAGTCACTTCCCTACTCACTTTGGCGGAGAATTTTTTAAGTTAAAGGGAGTACAAAGACCAGCAGCCTTTGCCATCGTTTGTTTTTGTTTTTTGTGAATTTCATACAGTCAGTTATTCTGGAAGCTGTGCAGCGCAAGTCACTGACTTCCCGCAAGGCATGCTGGTCTTTGTACTCTCTTTAAGATATCTTTAATCTTTCACGATTTTTTAGAAACACTAATATTCACAGCCTTCAGCTGTTTTTGCTAATCTTACTTGAAAAGCTCGCCGTAATAACTCAGTCGCATCTTCGGCCGGGAACGGTCGAATATTTGCTACGGTAAAAGGATCTGATTTCACTCTAAACATTCGAAATTTCATATTTTCGGCAGAAGGTCTGCAAGGTGTTTTGTTATCCAAGTAATGCTCTTTGTATTAAAGCTATTAAATCCAGTGGCGGCGCCAGCTTTAAAAATCCGAAAGAAGTAGGGGGGGGGGGGATTTTGACATAATTTTTCAATCTAAAGGTTTTCCCAACTAATTTTATGCCATTTAACTTTGACAATTTTTGTCGACTTTTGGGATTTGGGGGGACAAGTCCTCCCAGTTCCCTCCCGTAGCGCCGCCACTGGTCATATCGGCTATTTTCCACAACTTGCTGCTGTGTAAGGGATGAAACTGTGCTGAAAATTATACCCCATTCACATGGACAATGTTAAACCAGCTCTGCCTAAATCAGGTTAAATTTCAACCAATCAAATGCATTCGAATTGATAGACTGACCAATTAGAATGCAACAATCGATAACCTGGTCCAGTTTCAGATGAAAGATTTGCGAGTGTGAATAGGGTATTAAGCGATCTGTTTGGACGATCCCTTGCACCATGGGCAGTAAGAC
Organism: Aurelia sp. 3 sensu Dawson et al. (2005); assembly: GCA_964020215.1. NCBI lineage: Eukaryota > Metazoa > Cnidaria > Scyphozoa > Semaeostomeae > Ulmaridae > Aurelia > Aurelia sp. 3 sensu Dawson et al. (2005). The sequence continues at coordinate 20,048,726 of OZ026580.1, forward strand.
ACCACAGTTATGTTTCAGCATATATGCCGCTGCGGATGAAAATTGTATTCATTCCTGCGGAGGAGTTATCTTACACTAGCTGCTCCGTAGCAGTAAATAATATTTTCCTCCGCAGCGATACAAGTGCAGCATCTAATCACCCATGCTTGTACAGTCAAATTTTCGTGATTTGAGTTTGTATCACCAGGTATGTTTTCGTAGAAAGCTACTGGATCATGTCAAACGCCACAAGCTATCTAGAACATTTGTTACACGGGGTCACATCACGATTTTAAAATTCAGCTAATATTTTGACAAACCAAAGCGTTATTGATGTGGACATTTGGGTAAACGCCTTGTCTAGCGAATCTTGATACAGAACCACAAAAAGCTTTTATAATTTACTGGAAATAAGAGCAATATGAAAAGTTAAATGAACATATTTTCACACTGTCAAATGTTAAGGATTGAAACAGGGTCCCAACCTACAATATGATTTATGTGTGCCAGTGTGAAAAACGCCTCTTGATCTTCTGACTGTAATGTTACATGATTTAACAATGTATGTTCAAAATCTTTAAAAGGGTTGACAACTCTATAATAATACTACCTATTTTAATGTTAATTTTACGATAGTGCTAGCAGGCTAGCACTAATATACACTAACATAAAGCAATTTTAGAGATTGCATTATGGAACTTATTGACTGCAAATGCTGCACGCGCATTTATTTTCGAAAAACCAGTCTTTTATGAGAGTTTTGAACTGATTTGCATTTCTGGACGACTTTATTTCATTTGGAAGAGAATTCCAGATCTTGGGACCCAAAAAGCTAATGGATTTTATAGACCTATTTCTTTAAACTGAATGACTAGACTGACGACGTGATTCCTTGTATTCGTTCAACATTTATAATCTGATGTTTTAATTTCACTCATACAAAGGACTCACGACCAAACAGATTCTAAACAGGGACTAAAATCTTACGAAAAATCAGAAGAAACTTAGAACATCTTCCATCCTACGAACGTCGAAAGAAAAGTCGAACGTCCCTTCGAACGTCATTTCGAGCGTCGCTTCGCTTCGAGAAATCGAACTTTGAACTAATGAGCCAATCAAACGCTACAAATAGGCACGTGGGTTGACCATATTAAGAAAGTAGCGATCTGATTGGTCGCGCCGTGAACGCGGCGGACTTGGCCTAATTAGTCCCTGTATTGAAGCGTAAGGACATAAGTCCCTCAACTGAAGCGATGACAACAACAACAACGAGCGTAAGTTAGAGGGGCTTATGTAATGTAGTCTACTGAATGACCTCGAAGAAACGTTAGCTATGTCGCTGTAATTATACCACTGGACCTTTTTTTGAAATCTTCAGTATTTCAGAATTTAAGTTGTTTTCTTCTGTTTTAAGGATTCAAGAATAATTTTGAAGAAAGTCACGGGCTACGGGCTATTTCGGTTATTGCTCTTGACATTGGAACTGTTTTGCATTTAAGAATTGATACATGATCATCAGAAATCTATGATTCTTTTCTTGTACTGCTAAACTGCTAAACAAGTAGTGTCCCCAAGGTCTGCCCGCCGGCTACAGCATGAGCCTTACAATTTTGTTTCATTTGTTTTTAGCTTTAGCAATAATGAACGTCATCTGTGCAATGATATTTGGTTCGAGATATGATATCGATGATGAAGAATTTTTATCCATTATCAATTCGAATGTCACGTTTGTCAGAGCATTCGAATATGACAACCTCGTGGACATTTTTCCTTTGCTTCGATTGCTGCCTAATAAAAGACTAAAGATGATCAAGCAAGCTTTAGCAATTCGAGAACCAGTCCTGACAAAGCAGTTACAAGACCATCGAGCGAATTTTGATGGTGAAACTGTGAATGATTTGACTGATGCCTTAATTAAAGCTGCACAAGATGCAATTGAGAATGATAAAGAGGTATGTACTATGCAACTGTGTAAAGAGGACAAATGCACTTTGGCGGACACAGCTTTCAACAAAAACAAGAGGTTTAACTGAATTGTTTTGTTAGTACTAGATGCTGATTGGCTTTCTAAACAATAGTGATAAAAATCCTATCATCTGATTGGATAATGCTAAATCTGAACGCGATTCGACATTCGCACTTGCTGGAGAATTAACTGGAGAACGTCAACATGACAAAAAGGTGGCCTAAATCTGCAGCAAGAGCCGGCAATCTATGTACTGGTTTGGTTAAAAGTTTTGGGGGCTGCCGCCCACAAACCCCCGCTAATACAGTTGGTATACTTGAATATCAGTACTGATGCAGTTACCATCCACATTCGGTGCAACATTCAGACACGAGGAAATATTGAAAGTGTGTCCGCGAAAGTGCAAACTAGCCCCGAGACAATAAATGATACAGCTCCTTCGCAGCAGCCAAACAAACGGGACGCAATCTTTTTGGGCACGCTGTATTGTGTATACCTTTGATATGCCAGTCAACCAGGCAAAATATGCGACGAAAAAGCACAAAAACTGAAAGTAAAGGAGCCTTAAAGGAACAAACAATAAATCCACAGAGGTCATTACAACTTTTAATGAAAGAAAAATGGCATAAAATTAGTTGGGTATACCTTTAGATTGAAAATTACGTCAAAATCCCCCCCCCCATTTCTTTCGGCAGTGCTGGCGCGGCCACTGCGTACTGAAGCCTGCGAAAACCATATTAGTTTCATAAACTTTTGGACGTTATTATCTTTTCAAACGTATGATGTTAAATCCCTTTTTGTTAGTCTTTGTCACCATTCTCAACAGTAATTATTCTATGACAATTTCAGATAGGACCGCGTTGAAGACATAGAATTCGGTGCGACTTAAAAGCCGACTATTACGCTTGCGTAAATCTTTTAGATTCAGACAATACCACCTGCCATTTCTGATATCCCTATTTTGTCTTAAACGCCTGTTGTGATTATATACATTATGCTACGAAAGTCTGTTTCAAGTCAGATGCCTTGTAATTTTTGCGATTTCGCAAAATGGCTCATGCAAAAGACTTCAATCTTTGTTATTCGTGAGCAATTTCACATGAAATCTTATTTGAGACTGAGCATGAATTTTCTACCTTCATTTTCATATTTATTTTTCATCATCTTAGGCCAAGAAATACTTGACTGACGACCATCTATACAAAATCATGGATGATATGTTTGGAGCTGGCTCTGAAACAACAACAACCACTATGCGATGGGCATTTCTATTCTTCGCTCATTGGCCAGAAGTTCAAGACAAAGCTTATGAAACAATGGTTAAAGAATTTGGGACTGATCGACTCCCTGTGCTCAGTGATCGACAAAGTCTTACGTATGTTGATGCTATCGTACATGAAGTATTACGAATGGCTTGTATCGCACCGTTTGCTGTTCCTCATAAAACAACATGTGACACAACGCTTGGAGGATATGATATTCCTAAAGATACACAGGTATGTTTTTACTTCATTGTTTTATCTCATCTTTATGTTTCAAAATTTTACAGTACTATCCTAAGCTACATAAGCAATGCTTTACTTGGTCGCGTGGAATGCACGTACTTGTTCATTTGCAACGACTTGTATTAAAAACGCGAGAAAAATGACAAATTGTTTGGTCTCTTGGCTTCTAACTAAAATTTGAATGCTGACAATCCGTCAAGAACTCTTGGTGTTATGAATCTTCAAAAGTGGGAATTTTGTTTCTGGCCCGCCTGGTATTACTCGAGGGGCACATCACTGATTTTTTTTCGTACACCTCCCTTGAAATCACAAAAAAATCACATACAAAAAGTCACAAAATCACAATAAAATCACATCGAGAAAGCACTAAAAATCACAAATCACTGAAAAATTACTGAAATATCCACGAAAAAATCACTAAAAATCACAAAAAATCACAGAAAAAAATCATGTGATTTCAAAATCACAAAAATCACGTACGCTATTTTGAGAAGTGATTTGCCCCTCGGTATTACTAATTTCACGACTTGGTATCCCGCAAAAATTGCCTACGGTTTTGGTAGGTTCCAGCGATAAGAATTTAATGTCAGTCAATGGCTTATCAATGTCAAAGTGTTCCTCGATGGATGTAGCTCAGGGGTAACTCTATTGTCTTTCTAGACTTATGACGATGAGTCTCTTGTTTCCCTGTGCTCTTTGACTTGATGATGACGCTTCGGTCAATAGAGACTCGTAGCATTACTGTGAAAAACCTGGTCCTATTTAGGCCCAAACTGAGCAATTTCTTCAATACCAATCAGATTGCGAGTTTTGTGAATTACTATTTTTAACGTGTAAATGTGATAGAATTTTCGATTCGATTGAAGAATTGAAAGCACTCCCATGGGATAGAGATTCGAAGCCTTGATTCTTTCCTAATTCCATTGATGATTGAAGAAAATAGGGCCAAGTTTTTTACTGTTTCATGATGAGTCCCTTTTGAGCAAGGTTTACCGCAGGGATACAAGGGACTCATCGTCATCAGTCTATTGTTTTTCTATAAGGTGTAGCTCAGCCCAGTTGTATTTGATAATCTTTAAAGATTGACAAAATTTTAGTAGATGTGATGTATTCCGTCTGAAAGTGCAGTTTTTCTTCTTTCTAATGATATACAGTTAGGATACTATACAGTTTGAATCCATTAATGGAATTATTTATCATTTAACTGATACTTCAGTGCATATGGCTGATTTCAAATGCAGCATGCTGTAAGAGTGAAATCAACACCTCTTTTACCCCAAAAAATTAAAAACAGATTTCGTCCGAACATTTCAGGCTTAGAAACACTTGAGATGATGCTCTACTGCAGGAATCGCCAAATTTATTCCCATAAGATGCAGATGAAATAAGCTCAGAAAGATAGGATTTCGTCCATGTAAATTTCCTATCACTTTCTGGTCTCTAAGAATAGGCCATGCTTACGAAAACATCCGTAAAATGATGAATGGCTCAATTACTGCGCCCCCCAACCCGGATATCACTGGAAAGATGGCAGGCTTTCAAATGAGACGAGTCAAATTGATTCAAATGTTATCATTTCCTGAAGAATCTGGAACAAAGATGGGCTGTGTTTTTTTCTAAAACACGCTGTACTTTACTCATTAGTGAGGTCTTTTCCGTCTTAACCTTCTAATTTTCAGCCAATGTCCGTACTAACCTAGCTACATTTTCTTCCAGATTTTCTTCAACATTTGGTCAATGCATTTCGACGAACGTGAATGGGAAGATCCATTCATTTTCAATCCTGAGAGATTCTTAGACGAGAATGGAAGTATCGTCCCTGGAGCACAGAAGAGTTATTTACCTTTCTCAGCTGGGAGACGGGTTTGTTTGGCTGAACTTCTGGCCAAAGTTGAACTGTTCCTTCTAATCTCACGGATGCTACATCAATACAAATTCGTACCAGATCCAAAAGAGCCTCTACCAGATCTCAACGGAATATATGGGCTTTTCCTTGCCCCAAAGCCGTACAAGATTATCGTTAAGCGGCGGAATAACCCCGATATTATCGGACGTAAAGTATTGGTATGAAGTTTGAGAAAGATATGGCGTGGAAATGGTATTCAAACTCTCTCTCGGTTCACTCTCGACTTTAAAGTCAGCAAAGAAGAGGCGCAGTCACACCGAATTTATTCAACTGGCTGCATTGCTGGTAATTCTTGAATACGATATGGACTGCACTACCATATAAACATTGGTACGTAACTGCATAAGGGTAATGGAAAATGCTATTCAATCTATTGTAAAAACTATCCCTGTTATGATTTTAAATGATACCTCATTCACACTTGGATGAGGCCCACTTAACAAAATAAGATAATCCAACGTTGCCTTCTGATTGGTCAATCGAGTTTATTTGACTGGTTGAAATTTAGCTTCGCCTGGATAAAACTTGGTCTGGTGTAACTATGCAAGTGTGAGTGGGGTAATAGTAAGTTTTTAACCACGTAGACTTATTATGTTCGTTATAGAAATTCCTATTAAACTGAATTGCTGGAGACTCAGGCTATTATTGAGCAGAGTCACAGGCTGTAAATATAAAAACTGGGTCATATTTGCAAGCCTTCTTTTTAATCTTCATGGGCTCTTCATCAGAAGCGCTCATGCCAAATGACTTCACAATTCGAGTTTCGTTAACAGGGAGTATTCGTAGGTTTGTCTCCACATGAGAAAAGCAACGGATCATGTAGACATGATCATATATACGGTAAACAAAAATACCTTTTAGCCTCTTTAGCATTCAAAGCCAGAGCTACTCAAATGTGGATCAAATTTTCCGCTGAAATAATGTCACTACATAACATTTGACAATGTCGAACTTTCTGGAACGAGTTATTTTCACATCGTATCAAGGATTTTACTTTGTTTTTATGTAATACTTTGCTTTTTAACTTTAACTTGTATGTTTTAGCTTAGTTTTGGGAATGGGTTCTGCTGTGAAGAACTTGTTTTTTTAGATAAATTGTTATGGACTATCCACGATAAATATTCCTTTTGTCATCTTTATACCGAATGCTCCAAAAACATTTCATGTAGACACGTTTGAAAAATCACACAAATTTGATCACAAGATAAGTTTTCAAATTTTCTTTTTGGACATGAAGGAAAAACCAAAGTATGTTCACACGTATATTTTATCATTTAAAATGGTATGAGTTGCCCATGATGGCTGTTTTGAGAGATGCCTTGTCTTGGAGCATACTAACATCGCTTTAGGCCCCCTTTACTAATTACTAATTATTACTATAAGTTATTAACACTTTCACGCCCGGATAAAATTAAGCTTAACAGGAAGACCTAATGTAAATTGTCGTTTTCCAGGGGGTATCATAATCAGTGATTCAGTAAGCAATAGATAAATGCAATGTGCATAACCTTTCAAATCAATCAAAATTCCAAATGCTTTACCCCCCGAAAAATTCGTAGTTTTCAATGAATACTGTTGGGCCATATGGCCCTTCCGGGGGTGAAAGGTTTAATGTTTACTAATCGTCTGGAACAAGCGGAAACGATTTAGGCCCCGTCCACACACACGAATCCGGATAATTTTGAAAACGCATCATTTTTCATGCTGATGAAAAATTCGAAAATATCCCCGTCGACACGACAACGCTATGATATTCGAAATCCGAAAACAGATAAACTAAACACCCTCGCGTTTTCCCCAAAGATCCGAGCGCATGCTCTGATGGCTTATAAATCGAAAAGCTCCGTTTTCACCCGTCCACACGACGACAGGAAAGCGGCGTTTTCAAAAGATCCGCTCTGGAGAGCGTTTTCGTAAAGCTTTGTTATCGGTGATCGAAAACGGCGTCTCCGTGTGGACGCTAACCCGAAACGGATGAAAAAGATTCGTTTTCAAAAATATCCGGATACGTGTGGACAGGGTCTTAGATATTTCTTATCAGTATTATTGCAATATTACACAGCATTTTTAAGGACTAACTCTTCGGTTTATTTCTCAAAGATAATCATATTTATATTAACTTACTTATCGATTCTTATAAATGCGCTGAATTTTTAACCCCGCCGCAATCCATTTTATAGAAGGTACTTTTGAGATTAGCTTAACTTGGCAATAAATATCCTTCATTGCTATGACTAGCAGCAGGAAGATGACCAACATTTCTTTTGATTTATAAGCCACATTTCGCCAATGAAGAGATATTCAAGTTATTTTAGGCAAAGGAATACTGCCATATCGAGTGAGACCATGGACAATAATGCACCGTGTTTGTAGCTAAAAAATTAAAGTTTATTGCCTCGATATTATTGTTTTAGTTCGTTGCTTTGTCTTCGGCTGAAGCCTAACCAGTGCTAGGAATCAATTATTTTGGTAGGTTCTTATATGCAGGGATTTACTGTACAATAAATAGAGGCAATTTGAAATGAGGATGAACGCTGTGTAGGAGCAAACAGTTCAGACACGCAGGAGCCATTTGAATGTGACTTCTAGTTCTGGTTAGGCTTGGGCTAAAGCGAAAAGAACGAAGAAAACTATTGTAATATCGAGGTAACAACTTTAATTTCCAAGCTACAAACACGATGCATTATTGCCTATGATGAGATAAATAATGCATGCACTGTTTGGAAAGTTATATGGCAAAAAAGTACGAAACAAATTTGTAAGATATTGAATCCTTTGTCTCTTTGGCGCTTCAAGTTAATTTTTAGGATAAAGAATTGATAATTTGTGCAAGCTTTTTAAGACTCACCGCCTCTTTCCTCATTGTTACTTTCGCTGAGCAGTGCTAACTTTATACCTGCTAGATGTCACGGACAACGGTGATGGGACCATTTTGCAGCGCATGTCATGGTATTGTCGTTGACTTTTAATACTTTACATATTTTATTGGATGTTGGGATGCAAATGACAGATATGTTGTTAGTAATTATGATAATTATATGATAATATATAACTGTATGTATGAACGTGTAGATTTTAGTTGTATAGAACAGACCTCATGTTAATAGGGTACTAGAACTTTTACTAAACTTTTTCTTATGTCTTATCATCAATTAAGTTAACTAATGTAGAACAGCTCTTCTCTTTTTTAGTATACAGTCTTCTCGAAGACATTGAGGAGGGAGGGAGGGAGGAGGGAGGAGGGAGGAGGGAGGAGGGAGGAGGGAGGGAGGGGGCTGACAAGGTAGCTCAAAATTTAAGTACACTGTAAGTACGGCTTTTACGGAGGACCCACATTTTCGATTTTCAAGTTTTTTAAAATTCTGCACTCTGATATTATTACATAGAAAAGACTTCAAATTGGAGTGTGATAATTCTCAAACAAGACTCGACAGACTTGGAATTTGTGTTTGATTGACTCCGGATTGGTACTTGTTTACAAAATCTAAAATTTTCCATTTTATGTCTATTCCATATTGAGTATTGCAAAAAAAAGTGCTTGACAAAGTGACGAGATAGTCTATGATTTGATAAATGAAATAGCTTACCGTATTATTTAATCATTTGGTTTTTGCGTCTTGCTCTATTTTGCCCAGTTCATACGATTTTCATAGTATAGGAAATTGGTTTGAGGACATTTTGGACTTGTGATTACTTTTAGAATAATCACAAACTAACTACGTAAATCACCCAAAATTCAAATTAATCACAGATGAAATCAAATCAATCACATAATCACTACAGTAGAGTCCCTCTTATAAGAAACTGTGTTATAGTAAGAAACTCGAGCCTAATTTTGCTGAAAAGAACACCTCTCTACAAGAAACTATCCAGGCTCATTCATGTTCAGTTTCTTTTACGATGGTAATGGTAATATTTTATGGCTTATATTTGAATATGCCTCCAATAGGTCTCAGTTCTTTCGAAACAAGAATGAAAATTTTACGCCCAGATTGTTACAATTTCAAGAAACTGTCAGTACTGGCTCAAACTTTTGGATCCTTGTGCAAAAATGAGTATTCTAAAAACACTTTCTTAACAATTTTGCTAGCTGTTTGGAATGTTAAAGTGTTCCTTATACCATGGTCTACACACCCTGTTTTGAGGAAGTATATCTTAACATAAGAAGCCAATCAGGCTGTTTTTGTGAAACGAGTTTCTTAAAGGCGGTTCTTTACTGCAGTGGTTATCAATTTCGTACACCATTTTCAGAAATGATTTGCCCTTCGCCTACGACCCCCTTCACCAAGACTTATTTCGTTGATCCGTTTTGTAATCTCAACATAAAAGTTCATCAGCAGTTAACTGTAACGGTATTAAACCGTGTACCTTCATTGACATAACTGAGAAGATCAGCCCCAGATCAGACGTCGCATTTTTGCCGCACCAAACAAAATCATTCAGGAGTACAGTGTCTAAACGTGGTCTTTACTAACCTGTAACTGGCGTGATTTGGTTTAATGAAAAGAGAGCATTGAGCAGTTTCACGTTTGGGGGTCAACTCGAGTCTTGGGATGACGGGACAGGTTATCTGGCAAAAGACACAATCGGATCGGCTAAGGACAGGTTTGTTCAAACGGGGTTCAAACCAATCCTTCACGTCATGTGATGCATGTGATCAATCTCTTGATAAGACATCTTCCTTGGTATTTGCTTTTCCTTGCAGAGTTTTGGCGGGAATTTATCCCGACCCAGTCCTCTTGCACATGTAACCATTTGAAATCAAATGTTCATCAAACTTTCTTTTGGTGGTTTTGGCGGGGGTTTCGGCCTTGGCGTTGCAGTTTGTTTGTTTGCATGCTTGTTTGAAAAATCGCCAAACAAAGTCTAATTGTTAATTGGCCCCAGAATCATTTTCTAAAGTGATCAACCAGGCGTTGCGAAACGGCAAATATCGATTGATAATTGGCGCCGAATTTGTTTACGTTAGTCAATGAGGCGTCGCAAAATATTGGCCTTTGTTTTCGCGCCCTTTTGTTTGAGGGACTGGTGACTAGTATCGCCATTTGTATTTTGAAGACCAGTGGAGGCGGCGGGCTGTTTGGTTGAGGTAAACTTGGACAATATAATCCTCAGTTTAAAACCTCAAAGAAGCCACAGTATAAGCTGATAGTTCATTTTATTCAAGTTAATTCAATACTTCATTGATTCATTGTTATTTTATGAGCACTACAAGAGATGATTAAGATCAAGCCACAACAGGATATGGCCCTGCCTCGTAATATTGCTCAACCGGGCTGAAACAAACTCTCCACCCAAACCTTGTTTCCTGAGGCTGCATTCTCAAGAAATGTTTTCCCGTCCGCTCGTCGACGTTGCTGTGTGTTTCGTGCTGGAATTTAAAGATTTTTTTCAAGGATCACTGTCATAGTTTTCATAAACAAAGAGAAGGGTGAGTGTGTCACAATTGAAAATTGCCGGCAGAACGGTGTAATCCGATATGGGCCTATTTACAAACATTTGGTTTGGCTTTTCTGTATGCTCATTTGATGGAGTTTAGGCCACTGACAGTGCATTTCAGGACCCTTTGATTGACGATCTGTACTACATCAAAGGAAATTCATTTGCCATTCAAGGACCAAGGGGGAAGTTTATAAAAGCAGATGATTTGTAGTTTCTCTACACCACCATCCATCGTATCGATGATATGGATTTTAGGTGAACTTTTTTGTCGTCAGCCACAAGACATTTCGTCAGGCAAATGGCTCAAACAGTCAGCTGCTGAAGGATTTATTCAAGGAATAATTGAAGATTTTTTGCTACAGTTGAAAAAATTCAATGTTTCTAAAACTAGAACAGAAAATTGATATTTTATGGCCTGAAAAAAGGCCTAGTCAGAAAAAATTTAATTATACATCATCATCTTCATTGGGGTGATTCTGAAGTTTTTGGTTTCTTGAAATATAATTGTAACGTTTGCACAAATCATCACAACTGGAATCACTGAAGGAAAATATTATGTGGTAATTTTTATGATAACAGATTGCTATCAATAAGCCCCACCCAAAGCATGAAAATATGTTCTGCCTGGATCCCAGACATTTTATGTTCCACTAATGGAAGATCATATAAGATCATCTGCTTGCAATTTCAAGTATAAAAAAGCAAAACAATAGACCAATTGTTTTCAAACAATAGCCAGGCACTTTGAAAATATTACAGTCTGGCCAGGATCAGACTTCCCAGAATTCTACAGAAAAAAAGACCCAATGACTCTATGTTTGAAAAAATGGGGAAAACGCTTGCTTACTGAAAAGAATTTGAAAATTCTGTTGTAGTCACAAAATCCAACAATTCAATCATAGTCCAAAAATTGGGATATTTAAAAATTTTCACAGAAGGCTATCATTCTGTGAGCAATAAACCTATGTTTTTTATTATTTCTTCATTGTTTTCCTCAAATTTATATGCAAAATGTCTTCTTTTAACACTATACAAATGCCCAGTCTTGGTAAGAGTAAAGAAAAAAGTTTCAGTTGATAACATATATCCTTTAACTTTTCACATTTTTCATATTACCTTTCAGCTCTTTTGGAGTGTTCTGCTCTTTTGATGAAAGTATATGAAATCCAATAAATCAGCAACAATGACCAGACCAAGGGGGAATTTCTGTACAAGGAAATGTATCATCAACCTTATCATGGTCACAGTCATATTTTGTGGTGTTTCTGATGCCCTTTGGTCCAGATGTCCAAGACAATGCAAGTGCCATTCATCTTGGATTAGAGGCATTGCAACTGTTGAAGTAGACTGTTCTTCTAAAAATCTAATCACCATCCCTACCATAAGGAATGGTCTGCCTCGTGATGTCACAAGACTGTAAGTATTTGGAATTTTTTTTCTACCAAGAATTAAATTGATTTGACATAAGTGTCTAGACTGACGACGTGATTCCTTGTATTCGTTCAACATTTATAATCTGATGTTTAAATTTCACTCATACAAAGGACTCACAACCAAACAGATTCTAAACAGGGACTAAAATCTTACGAAAAATCAGAAGAAACTTAGAACATCTTCCATCCTACGAATGTCGAAAGAACATTTGAACGTCCCTTCGAAGGTCATTTCAAGCGTCACTTCGCTTCGAGAAGTCAAACTTTGAACTAATGAGCTAATCAAACGCTAAGAATAGGCACGTGGGTTGACCATATTAAGAAATTAGCGATCTGATTGGTCGCGCTGTGAACGCAGCGGACTTGGCCTAATTAGTCCCTGTATTGAAGCATAAGGACATAAGTCCCTCAACTGAAGCGATAACAACAACAACAACGAGCGTAAGTTAGAGGGACTTATGTAATGTAGTCTAATAAGTATCCTTAATTTATTGAATCTTCCCAGTTAGTTTTCAAAATTTCAAATGGCCCTTTTCAATATGAAGTGTTTGAAACAATACCAAAGTTTAACATTTTGGCATTCAGTGCAAGATTTATCAAACCTTGGGTAACACTTTATTCAAAAATACCCATGTTATTCATATTCTAAAGTGGAGGCATTATTGACAAATGGAACATGAGAAGCCACCAGAAATGAAAGATTGCAGCACTAAAAATACAAATGACAAGAATAAATAGCAGAACGAAAGTTATCCAATGCAAATTGTTGGTTTGTTTAAAGTTTTATCAAATAGATATATAATTGTTAATATTTTTTCACTCCCAGTATCCTCTTCAAAAACTACATTCAAGAAATACCAAAGAATGCATTCAGGGGACTTCGATACTTGAAAGAAATGTAAGGAGATATATCTACTTTATCAAGCAGCATTATTCATCATATATGAATCATGTTACTGTAAGCCTGTTTTCCATATCATTGCAAGGATCGCTGGTGACTCAAGGATCACACAAATTTGTGACCAGCGATTGTTGCGTCAAGATGGAAACTGTCTTTTTCAATTTGCCAGTTTGCCAGCAATCCTTGTGTTGCCAGCAATCCTTGCATTTGAGATAGAAAGTTTTCTATCTCTGCAATCGCAGTAATCCTTGTCAAAAAAATGGTGACTGAGCTTGAATTTCAATGATCAAGGCCTCTCTTTCAAGAAATATTTCTTTGTTATCTTTTGCCGCCATTGTGAGAATTGGATTTTGCCGCCAAAGTTCTAGGAAATGTGCGATCCTTGTGATAAATGGAAACTACATTACGCTAGGATCGCTGGAGAGTTGCTGGTTACAAATTTGTGTGATCCTTGCATCACCAGTGATTCTTGTGATCATATGGAAACAGGCTTTACCTTTTCAGAACCAATGTTTAAAAGTAGAGATAATTAGCTATTGTCACAATCAAAGAACAAGCCTCTGCATGACTTTGTAAATCTGACATGCTCTGTGCCAAAATAGTTTCACACATAGCATACTGTGCCTATAGGATGCTTCTACCTGCACATTGTTTCCTCATCGTTAATTTTCGGTCAGTGGTCTCATGATCAGATTTTCATTGGTTGCAGATCATAAGCAATCATTTAACTCACAGGCTATTTACAGTATATACAAAGGTCTTGCACATGTGCATTGTGATAAGAACTTTTGAGCCTTATCAAAGACACTGAAAATGTGATCTTGTGCGCAAGGCCTGTACTGTTAAATTAGATCCAGGCCTTGTGAGGAAGGAAAGTACAAGTGCCTGACAAATGGAGAACCTTCAAAGTTCCAGGTGCTTGGTTGATCACGTTGAAAAAGAAGTTGATTCAAGAAAATTGAAAGTTATTATTAGTATATGACACAGAAATAAAAGACATCAAGAAATAATGAGAATAGGCCAAAGATAACCAAAAAAGTTTGAAACCGAAATACACATTCACTTGTTAAAATTTTATCCATCCAGGCACTGAATTTATCAAGCTCAAACAAGTTTCCAGGTGCATGTGGAGGTGCTTGATTGAGCTTGAGTGCCTCTCCTTGCAAGTCCTGGCTAGATAGTTTAGTTCCTTACGGAATCTCATATTATAAACTTCTACAAGGTAAGGTGTATCAATCTGCTTTTTTTATTTGAATTTGCAGATATTTATACGAAAATTTCATCACAACAATTCACAAAGATGCTTTCAGAGGACTGAGAAGGCTACGAACATTGTAAGAATTTCACTTTTTATTAAACATTTAATGCAGTGGTGGAGCCAACTGAGAAGGTGAATAGACCCCATTTTCAAAAATCATGCTAAAACTGAGATTGAAAAATGTAATATAAATGTATCAGTATACTGTTCCTTTTTACACCCCCAGTCGGAAGATTTTGGACTCTCACCCTCTCAATATATTTGTGGGCTTGGCCACTGATTAATGATATCTTTATTACAAGCCTGTGACCTAAACAGGTTTGAATCAAATTCAAATATATGCTATTGGTCTAAGACATCTAAAGTAGAACTGGCTTTGTGATCAACATTCTTGTTCCCTAATAAAGTTCGGATTGAAATGCTTCTTTCTCAATTTATTTTCAAGAGGTCAAGATTGTCTGTCTCAAGATGTCAAGATTTTCTGTCTCAAGATGTCAAGATTTTCTGTCTCAAGGTCTTTTTTCCCAATGCATCTTCCAGGCTTAGTGTCAACATAATCTAAAATTCTTGACCCTTAAATCCCAAGGAAAGTGTCTTTTCTGGTTGACCCACTTTGATAACCAGTTGTAATCTTGTTTAATATACTTTTGCCAATGATTGATTTATCTCAAAAGCTTTGACATGTCTGACCAGATTGAACAATTAATCTTTCTTCGTCCTGATCAAATCAAAGAACCCTCCAAAATCTGGCCTTTACTCTAAATTGATGACCCCTTTCAAGCTGAAAGCCAAAGAATTGAAGAAAGGAACTTTATGGTGTCCTCCATGTAGGCTGAACTTTTCTGGAGGTATTGGAAAGGGAGAATACCTCTGGTTTCTTTCCCATAGGGGGTGCGTGACCTGAGGATAGACTGGGGTCTGCTGCCCTGCTTTCAGAAAACTACACTCTTCTAATTATGAAAATTTGCCTTCGTACACATACCCACTGTTATGATGAATTTTTGGTGAAGCATTACCCATTTTTGGCTATGTTTTGCCAATTTCAGCCAAGACGGCTCTTGTTTAAGGAAATTTCCCCAAAAGAATAACCCTTGCTTAGAGAATTTTGGATCAAATACCCACTCATATAGGTGGCACATACCTCTACTATAAAGATGTAGGTTTCTTTCCGACCCAGACATTTAACATTCTTCCAAATTTTACTCAGGAGTTTAAATTGCCCTGGAAAAAAAGCAACCACTTATTTTCCCTTCTCTGTGCCAACGTGGTGCAGAAATCAGCAGCTACTTGTCAGATTGATTCATACAAGGCCTCGGACTCTGAATTGAAGCTGATCCTGCGGAACTGTGTAAAAAGGAGACATTTAAAGTACAGTTCCTTCACAACAATTACACAAAGTGGGCAAATGTTTGAGCTAAACCTGTTGCAACATCTACTGTACTTGTTCATACATATTGAATTGACAATGCAGCTATTATAGAGTTTGCTTCGTTTATTGATAGAATAACCAAGATAATCTTAAATGAATCAGACGGAATTAAAACATAAAGCTGATCGTTTGTGGCGAGTATTTACTGTCACTGAATAGAAAAGATGAATTGGAAGAATCGTCTCGTTGTCGTGCAAACCCGTGCAAATCGCATTGTGCTCTTGGTTATAGCCCAAAGACAGGGTTTTTGATCGTACGAAACTCGTTTGTACGAACAAAGGCGCACGAGACAGGGGGCTGGGAAGATTTCAGAAAAGTCCAACCGCAGAATTATATCAAAATAGCTAAAATTTCTTTCAAGTCATTCAGTTCAAAGAACTAGGTCAATGATTTTTAGACTCACCTTTTTTTAAAGATTTTGAACCTATGTTCTTGGCAGGATGAAATCATCTGGAATGATTTCATTAGCGAGTTTACGAAATCACGATGGCAACGGCAACGGCAGCGTAATGTTGCTTTTGTTTCAGAACTTTAGATTCAAAGATCCCTTGCTTTCCGTTCGAATTTGCTTTCCTTGAGAGTCTCTGAAGTTGTCCTGTACTGCTGATCTAGGCTTCCGAAGTAAGACTCAATCGTTTTAAATTTGGCCTTTTGGGTTATACATTAAAGGTAGCTTACGGAAACAATACTTGCTTTGAGCATAGTTACTACAGAATGTCTTCCTATATTAACTAGATGCTTTGAGGAATATCAGATGACATTCTTGCACGCTGGCGTTGCCGTCCTGCTTTCGTAACTCTCTATTATGCTCGTAGGGACAGCACTTTTGTTCTCTTTCAAAGATTTGAAACCTAAGTTGCAAACTGATGCCTGATGCTTCTTAGAAAGTTTCAACAGTCAAGATTGGGATTTAAACTAATTTTCAAGAGATGCCTAGTAAAAAGGGAAGCTTCAAGTGAAATTCTTTGGAATTGTTTTTTCAACAGGATACCGCTAACTCCGCCTTCCCTGTTATACCTCCAGCTGTTACATACCTATGCAACTGTTGGTCAAATAAATGAGGAAGATTTGTGAATACCAGAAATACCTTAAATAAGTTGCTTAAGCCACTGTGGCTTATGGAGTGCCGATGCTGACAAAAATACTTTCAGTAAATTTTGTGTACTTCTTAGAAAAAACATACTTCCTTTCAAGGTTTCCGATACTTTATCCGCATCTTTTAACCTTTTCAATTTCATTGTACTTTTCATCTATGAAACTTAGTTAACTTTTTGCATACTTCCTTGAAATTTTGTATACTTCTGAAAAAATTTCAATACTTTCCTCGTTTTCAAAACGAGGATAGTATTGAAAAATTTCTCCTTGTTTCAAAAGTTTTATACTTCTAAAGAATTTCATACTTGTTTAAAATTTCCATACTTGTTTGAACTTTTCCATACTTTGTTCGAAACTTTTCCATACTTGTTAGAAATTTTTCATACTTGTTTGAAATTTTCCATACTTTGTAGAAATTTTTCATACTTTCCTCGTTTTCAAAACGAGGGTGACTTATAAAAATGTCTACAAATTTCAGAAGTACCGTAAAAGCTCTATTTAGCCCCCTCTCTATTAAGCCTTCTGAATATATCAAATCTGGGAAATTACCAAATATTTTCCATCTATTAGCTAAAGAAGCTTGCATGTTAATTTTGATCTGATTTGGGATGAGAAATGTGTCAAATTTATGGTATTTTACTCGCAAAACAGTATGCTGAATCCGCAGAATAAGGGTTCTAAGTACAGAAAAGCTGCCAAATATGTCCTTGTCACTTGATTTTGTGAATACGCCCTCTCTCTGACAAGTCCCCCTCTCTATTAAGCTCCTTTCTGGAGCGTCTAAAATTAGATAAGCCCCCCCCCCCCAGCGGGCTTATCAGAGCTTCTACTGTGTTATTACACATTCATTATACTTTGGGGTAGAGAATGACCAGAGTTTAAGGATCTCTTCTTGTTACAGTTAATGTTTCAGTTTCATTTGTCTCTCAATCAATCCTAAATACAACTCTACAATAACAACTAAATACAACAGTCAAACACATTGCCGGATGAGAATATTGAGAATGACGTGCAGGAAGATTTGCCAAAAAAGTTGTAATAACGAGTCAATGATGTGAGTTTCCAATTTAGTTTCCAACAGAGCTAGCAATACGGATGTACAGGTAGGTAGGTAGGTAGGTAGGTAAAAATTTGCCATTAAAGTAATAAAAAAGGACTAAAAGATCATAAAAAATGAAAGGAAACAAAGAATCTAATTACAAATGTACACTATAATAAAAATTTAAAAGGCAAAATATAGATTACAAAAAACTCCCAGTTTAAAAATGGCAGGATGGTATTAAAAGGTCAGTACAACCTTGCTTCCATAATGGTCCCCCCAGAGGTGTCTATAAAAGAAAGAGTCGAGCCTAGTCATTTTTGGCAAATCATGGAGTATTCACTTTTGGCAATTCTTGCTTCATACATAAATGCCTTAGCCAAAGGCAAAATCTGCTAGAATTTTTCGAAGGAAAATACATTAGAGACAAGGAAATTATGAAATATTTGGAAAAAAATAACATTTTGAATAGCAATTGATGAAGTCTCTGCCCCAAAGTATCAAAGTTTGATAAAACGTCTGAAACGTGCAGACATATTTTTTGATATACTATCCTCGTTTTGAAAACGAGGAAAGTATGCAATATTTCTAGCAAGTATGGAAAATTTCAAGCAAGTATGAAAAATTTCTAACAAGTATGAAAAGTTTCTAACAAGTATGAAAAATTTCTAACAAGTATGAAATTCTAACAAGTACGGAAAATTTCAAGCAAATATGAAAAGTTTTGAATAAGTATGACATTCGTTGGAAGTATGAAACTTCTAAAACAAGGAGAACTTTTTCGACACTATCCTCGTTTTGAAAACGAGGAAAGTATAAAAAATTTCTTACAAGTATGCAAAATTTCAAAGAAGTATGCAGAAAGTTACCTAAGTTACATAAATGACAAGTACAGTGAAATTGAAAAGGTTAAAAGATGCGGATAAAGTATCGGAAACCTTGAAAGGAAGTATGTTTTTTCTAAGAAGTACACAAAATTCACAGAAAGTATTTTTGTCAACATTGGCACTCCATAGTGGCTAGACTTAAAGATATGAATACAGTTCGATAAAGGATGCTATCAACTTAGAAAAAAAAAACATGGACCGATCTCGGTCTTACTATCGGAAAAACAAATTCGAATGTTGTCGCTATTTGATAGGAGGTAATGAAATAGGGTTGTTGAAAGAATGGTGTTTAGATACCTACATAGATCTATTTTTATTAGATTTTGATATTTACCTGACTGACTGAGATCGGCTCGGCCACTGCGTTGTGAATTTTTTAGATATTGTCGCTAGAAAGTCCCTTCAAGGAATCTTCAAAACTGACTTAACCCTTTCTTTGGCAATGATGCCATATGGCAACAAATTATTTTGGGAGCAATTTTAAAATAGCCTCTATCCTGTGCTATATCTTACCCAGTATGCATTGCAAAGCATGCCTTTTTGAATCAAGTCTCATTCGCTGTGAGCTGCACTTCAAACTTTTGGTGGCCTCCAAGAATCCAGAAGTTGACTAGTCAGAGGTAAGTAATTACATGTCATTCTTAGTGCAATTGATCTGTGCCTTTGTAAATGGTATAAAAACAGCAATTGTTTATATTGTTAGGCATAGGATCAAAGAAGGCAATCCAGTATTTACTGGCAACAAGAACGCCTCATTTTCTGTAAAATATTTTTTTGATTTTGATTGTTGACATATGGCAACATTGCCAAGAACTGGTGTATAAATTTCAACTGGTTAGGCCCGCATTGATCAGCTGATATTGGGTTATCACATGTGCCAATTTACATGTTTATCATGGCATAGATACACCATACAAACTAAACACTTGCAGGAACATGTGAGATCATAACTTTATTGATACAAAATGACCCATTTTTCTGTGACATGCTCATGCTGTCTTTCGATCTATCAGTGTTTACTGTGAAACATCAGTCTCCTGAAATCTGAAAAATTCCAACTTGCCAATTGATGTAATATCTATCATGTAAACAAAATGACATTTCACCATACGATTCAATGCTGGCTTTCATGATGCTTTGAATTGTTATTTCCTGTTTTTCAGATAAATGGCAAATCGAAGATCAAAGAAATTTGATGTAACTGATGCTCTTGACTTTGTAATGAATGGAGCTGATTCTGAGATTTCAGATCTTAGTTCAGATGAAGAGGATGAAACCAATTCAGATGCGTACAACCCCCAAGAAGAAGAGCACTGTGAGAGTGCACAAGGCACTGATGGTAGTGATAATGAATCAGATGAGGAAAATGTTGCAAGTGAGATGAAAGACATGGATGCCCCTACAGCGCACAGCAGTGCTAGCCACCATCAGAAAAGTCATGTGTTTCGATGGAGGAGAAAGGATATACCACAGGCACAAATGCAATTCCATGGTGATGATGATGTGAGAGAGCTGGGAGGAGAAATGACTCCATTAGACTATTTCAAGTTGTTTTGGACAGATGCACTTACAAATATTGTTGTTGAGAACACAAACCTTTACAGTTTCCAGAAAAAGGGAAAGAGTATAAACACATGTAAGGAGGAAATTGAAAGATACCTTGGAATGCACATGAAGATGGGGATCATAAATTTGCCATCGTATCTCCTTTACTGGTCAAATGAGATGAGATATCCTGCAGTGGCTGATGTGATGCCACTGAAAAGGTTTCAGAGTGTTCGAAGATTCCTTCATTTTGTTGATAATGATTTGCAGCATGAGTCTGATAAGCTGTTCAAGGTAAGACCTATTATAGAAGGGGTTCAACAACAATGCACTTTGATCAAGCCAGAGGAGACTCATTCAGTGGATGAGCAAATCATCCCCTCAAAAACCAAATTTAGCAAAATTCGACAGTACAATCCAAGGAAACCCTCAAAATGGGGATTCAAAAATTTAGTAAGAGCTGGAGCTTCTGGCTTCATGTATGATTTTTTTGTTTATGGTGGAAAAGAAAACACAGACGTAAACAATGATGATGATATAAGTAAGCTTCAGAAATCAGCCCAAGTGGTTGCAAAGCTATGTAAAAACCTTCCACCTAATGCAAACCACAAAGTCTACTTCGACAACTGGTTCACAACCCTAGATCTCCTGCTGTACCTGAAACGGAGAGGCATTCTGGCTTGTGGCACTATTCGAAAGAATAGGCTTCAAGGCTGCCCATTAGCTTCAGACAAAGAGATGAAGAAAGAAGGAAGGGGCTCTGTTGATTTCAAATGTGACATGAACTCAGGTTTGATTGTGTCAAAGTGGTATGACAACAGTTCAGTTCATTTGGCATCAAACTTCGTTGGTGTTGAACCAATGATGCAGGTTTCTAGGTGGTGTTCAAAAGAAAAGGCAAAAGTTGCAGTTCAGTGTCCAAAGATTGTCATGTGCTACAATGGGGGAATGTTTGGAGTTGATCTGGCAGACATGTTGATATCGCTTTATCCCATAACAGTGAAGACCAAACGGTGGTATGTGAAAATTTTTTGGCACTGTGTCGATATTGCGAAAGTAAATGCCTGGCTCCTGTATAGGCGCCATTGCAAACAACAGGGAATTCCAGCAAAGAGGCAGCTTCCTTTGCTAAATTTTGTACTGCAGTTGTCAGACACACTCACTGCCAAGAAGGAAACCCCAGTAATGCAAAGGCTACCTGGCCGGCCACCAAAGAGAAGATCATTAGAGATGGATGAGACACCTAAGGCTGGGAGGAAACCATTTTCCCCAGCACCTGGATTCATGACTAAGAAGGATCAAACTGGGCACTGGCCAGAGATACGAAGCAAACAGAAGGGAAGATGTCGCCACTGCCCTTCTGGATATTCCAGAACTTTCTGCAAGAAATGTGATGTCTGCTTGTGCCTTACAGGGCAGAGAAACTGCTTTTTTGATTTCCATCAGTGAAATATCTCACAATTAGTGTATATATGGTGATTTAGGTTTTTTAAAAAAGACATTCATAACACAGACAGGACAATGACCATTAATGATTTACAAATAATGTATGCTGATAGTCAAGGGATGAAAGGGCTCTTTCAGACAAAATAATATGGCATTTGCAACTAATAATTGATGGAACATAAGGATGGTTAATTTCTTCTCTGCTGCAAGAAATATTCCAAAACCCACAAAACACTGCAATAACAAATTAGGTGCAGCATAAATAGGTATAGATCTTTTTTTGGTAACACTAAAGATGTTTTATTTTACTACAAAGAATGGACAAAACTGCATGTATCTCAGTGATTTCTAGGTGTGCCATGTACTCATGGAGCAAAGATATGGACACAGCAACCCCAATATTTGCACAGGATCCCTTCAGTACATCTAAAAAAATAGCAGATAATGATAAGGTTGTTATGGTAGGAAGAATAATCTTCATGAGAGATCTATACATTTGAAACTGATAGTAATGTGTTTTATAATGTTCAGTCTCTTTCTATACCACTTCTTGGCAATGTTGCCATATGTCAACAAATTCCAACCCCCCTAAAATTTGGCCTCATCACTGAAAATCCTGATCAAGGTGTTTATTTGCATCAAACTATTTAACTTCCCAAGAAAAAAAATTTTTCTGAAAGGTATTTCAATATTTGCCAAAGAAAGGGTTAAAAGAACGGTCTGATTAGCGTAATGCGCGTATTTTGATGAGAAAATTAAGACTTTCAGCCAGTTCTAGAAGAACCTTAAAATGATCAGATTTTGAATGCTCAAGAGTTTCTTTCGAGTTTCCTGTTTGCTACCTGTGCCCACTTGAACATTTTAAAACAAAGTATAGAAGCCTTTCAAATGTGTAAACCTTACTCGAGTACCTTGAGTAATATGATACAGGAAACAAGTGAAAATAAACAGCTATGCTAAACATTTTCTTTATCAAAATCAATAGTTTCTTCCTGCCTTAAAAAGACGACTTGAACAAGCTGTACCATGTGTTCTCACTATGGGAGGTTGCAAATGTCATCCCTAACTAGAAGAATAAAATTTTACGAATTTTTATTTAAATGCGCTAAATTATTGTTATTTACCTATTACAGGTCATTACATCACAATCGACTCACAAAGATAGAGAGAGGAACATTCAGAGACTTGTTCAGTCTGCAAAGTTTGTAAGTTTTAAAGTTCTCCAACAAAACAGTGGAATCTTACAGATATTCCTCGTCAAAGCAACGAAAATCTTGCTTGAAAGAGTCGCTTTTCTGAGACCAGAGCTGAATAAATTATCTTTGGTTGCTAACGACGTCTGGAATTAATTGTTTAAAAACAATTCAAAACAAACATAGATGAAATCCAGATTCATAGGTACTGGATTAAATTAGATTAGCTAATTATGTTTTCTGCAACAAAATGATTCTGGAATAGATTCCTCGTAAAAGGAATCAAGAATTTAGTGTACAGAATTGTCATTGCTTATTTGAATGAGAAGATATTGCGAGGCGTTATGCTTAGCTAATGTGTTTTGTCAGCAATTATTGGGAGTGACTTCTAATTTTTATGATCTATTTTACAAACACAGTTTGAAACGGACTTGTTCCACTCTCTCTACTTTCGTCAAAGTTCCGAGCACATCATTTCTTTCCTTTTAGGCCCGTTTTTCGGATCCTCTTGTTGTAATATGACATACAGTATACCCGAATTGCATACATATTTCAAGGAGCCCATATATTTAGCAAAATCTCGTTTTTGCAAAGGATCCAAGTCTCTTCCAATTACAGATGTGAGACTTTTCTATTTTTTCAGGCATCTATTCTCAAATTTTTTGGAAGCAGTAGGACCTACTACATTTCAAGGCTTACGAAGACTGAAAACTCTGTAAGTCGATTTGTTTTCATTATTTCATTCCTTGTCCATGGACTCTAAGCTTGAAATTGTTTTTGCAACGGCTGATGTGGAATGCAACTCAGTATCAATCCTTTGAACACGTTTTTACGTGGTATTCTCTTTACCTTGTGAGAAAATGATTATCGTAAAGGCAATAGCCCTAGTGAAATGATGTCACGTTTGGGATGGGAAACACTGGCTGAGAGGAGGAGGAAAGCCAAGGCTATAATGATGTTCAAAATTAATAACAGTCTTATTGACATCCCAAGAACCCTGTTCAAACCAACAACTTCACACGGCCACCGCAGTAACGCATGTTTTGAAGTCCCATTTTGCAGAACAAATTCATTTATGAACTCATTCGTCCCAAGTGCAATAAGAATCTGGAATGGACTTGCTCCTCATATCAGAAGCGAAAAGTCCATTGAGTCTCTGAAAAGAGAGCTGAACAAAGAACAAATTATTTGATTTTCTGAAACAGTCCTTTTTCCTTCTTTATGGTTTATGTTATATATCCAGCTGACAGAGTTGCCTCCTTACTTACCCAGTAATTTGGTGCATACCAACTTTCCCTATTCCACCAATAACACCCACTCTCAAGTCTAGGCAAATGTGCACATGGCGTACCTAGGAGGCTACCCTGCTTAGCTTTATGAATTTAAAGGGTTTGTGCAAGGCTAGAAACCTGCATTTGCATGAGGCAAATCAGAATTGTATTTCCTTGTTCCATTTATAGAGCAGCCTATTTACCATTGCACACACCCTTTAAAGTTTAACCACTAACACTCTGTACGAAATACCTATTAAGGTAATGTACAATACTGATAGATAGAAAATCTTGTAGCTTACAATGATGGAAACTTTTCGCTAAATGGAAACTAAATCCATGGTTTTAAACAAACTTCTCTGTCAAAGTCCTGGCCAGCAAATCGGCCTTCTTTTGTTTGCATTAAGAATGCACACAAGGAATTTCGAAGGCTGCTAGGCGTTTTTCTGGATAGTGCTAGTTTCTAAATTTGAAATGAGCGTAGTATATTTACCAGATTTATCAAGCTTACGAGACTGTAGTCAGTGAAATCTCACATATTCATTTTCGAAAGTGTTTTGTCTTTTCCGCTTGTTTCTCATTCCATCTTAAATTATTCTATTTCGATGAATGTTGTGCAAAAGTTTTGTTCATTTCTGGACAAGCAATGTATCAGTTTATGGATTATCATCTTCTTCGTAGCTCACTCCACGAGAACCATCTTCGATTCATTCCAAAGAATTCGTTCGATCCTATGCGGCGACTTCAGTTTTTGTGAGTTGTTTTGATAAATATTTTTGCACCTTTGGCTAGAAATGAGGCCCTCCCAGGGCAGTCAAAGTTACCTTAGTCGTCGGTTTTTTTTGGTTCCTCCCTTTTCCCCTCTAAGAAAATTGAAAAAATCAACACTTCGTTCCCTAGTTACACGATTTTCCACATATTTTTGCCGCTATGCCCAGACTATGTTAACCAACGTTCCCTTGTTCCCAGCCTAGAATTCCGAGTATCTCATGTTCCGGAAATCCCCTGGGAGGACCTACCATAGAAATAGCCTTGACCGTTGCCGGACTCCTTTTGTTGATCTGTTTTTTAATGAATGTACCGATGGGATAGCTTGACGGTGGATTTCTACGCTTCGCTGTACAGTATTTGTTCATGAATAGAACCAAGCCAAATGGAACCAGTAACGGCCAAAGTTCTTGGCCTAAAGACGAGTGTACGGAGTGCGCAATATTTATGGGGCTTATCATCGAGTTTTCCAGAAGCTGATGACTTCAGTGGGTTAAAACTGCCCGAATGGAGCCTGAAATGCGATAAATTTTACCAGATTAGAGGGACTGTAGCCCCGTAGCCTCCTACGCGTATGGGCCTAAATTAGCTGTAATTTAAGCTAGCATTCAGCTTGAGAGAGAGAGCACACATTCTTCAAATGTTATTGGCAATTATCTTTGACAGTTTAGTGAAGATATGGGACAGCAAAAGCCCACCTTTGAGACATCTGAACCGTAACATGAGAATTTGCTATGCTCTATCATATTCAGGAATGCCCAAGGGAAGTTTTAGAGATAAGGATACGATAGCCAAGCCCACAATTTGGAAGGCTTCCAATCAATTTAGAGGCAGGGAAGGAACAGGAAGGAAGGGGCTGTCTTGTTTGATCAAGAGGAATTTTCATTCACATATTTGTAGAGTTTTTTGCTATACATTTTTTAAACCACCATAACCTACACTAGGCCCAAACATTTCTGAATGCTTTTGGACTTTGCATAGTCGGACGTTTTATGTTAGGACGATTTATTTTCGAACTAAAATTTGAAACTTTGTGAATATACTTCAAAATTCTATACCAACAATAAAAACGAAAAGATTTTGAACGATATCGAACAGAATCCTTGAAAAAATGGTCAAAAAACGTTCATGACAAATTCCTTATATAACGCCTGATGTAACGCCTTACATGACGACCTTTTTCTCCTTTTCTTCAGAGTTCTACCAAACAAAGTTCGCTTTACAATCGTCGGAAAGGCAAACATTTCGGATTGCAAAGAGTTTGGACAGTGGAATTTTCGGACAACCCTTTATTTTTGGATGAACTTTGTTTCCACTAGTTTTTTGACTAGGCAGTCTTGGACTTGAAATTTTATTCGATTTTCAGTGCAACTGTACGGCCATAGGTATTTTTGAAATTGATTTATTTTTCCTTAGATCACTTTATCGGAATCATCTTACTGAGATCACAACTGGTGTGTTTTGCAAATCAAACAGTTTGTTACAACTGTAAGTAAGAATTCAATGTATTTTCCTACTTTTTGTTGGACACGTTCATAATATAACCTGTGCAGAAAACTGTCGAGGATTGTCCTACTTGCCGTAAAGGAATTCTGAGTTAAATAAACATATAAAAGTGGCTCAAGCGACTTGCGGTCAAATTCTAGCCTATCAGACATCAGTACTTCCTGTTGACGTAGACCAGTCACCCAAATATGGAGCGGTACGTGTCATGGCCTATTGTCTTTGCATTGCACAGTTATTTCTATCACAAGCTTTATATGCTTAAATTCCCTTTTTCCTTCGTTCACACGATAACGGCACAGTTTGAAAACGGTAACAGTGTGTGACGATAGTATGAGCTAGCTTGCACACCAGACTGGCACAATTTGGAAACGGTAGGAGCTAGAGTTCCGTTGTTCAAAATCTACCGATTTCAAAATCTGCTGGCAAAAATATGCCGTTTTCGCGTGAACAGTAGGCCTGTCCATAACATTTGCCTGCCCTTTTGAAATAATACCGGCACCATGTGAAGAAGTCTTAGAACTGAGCTTGCGTATAAATCTCTGTTTAACCTAGCAAGCTCTACGTGGAGACAACGTCGTGTCGTCTGTCCGACTTTGTTCACATAACAGTAAGAAAAACAAACACAAACTATTGTCGTTTACATTAATGAATTGTTTTCAGCATGACAGAGCAACCTTGTCTTCTGCGCTATAGAAAACTGTTGCTGTTATTTTACCAGATCGTAATGTCGCCTAACACGCGGCCTAACATTTGTGTTGTTTTTGATAAATTTCTTCTTCTCAAAAGTCATGGGCAGTTTTTCAATTCTTTGAACAGAAAATTCGTTAACATTAGGAGTCAATAAATACTGTTGAAATTATTCTTAAAAGAAAAGTAAGCACATTTTTGAAGCTCAGTTGCTGAAAATTGATTTTTTCTAACTTTACCATTATATCAATTTTTAATTCTGTGATTTTACGCTTTTTCAAATTAAAATATCAAACAATTTTCACGGTAGATTTACTTTAAAGTACCATATGCTCATTCTGAGCCTTTCAGTTCAAAGAGAGAGGCAATAGAATTTTTAAAACAACATTTTGTAGAGATTTGAACCATATGTTCGTTCACATTAACAAAGGCTTTGAAAGTTAAAATATTTGAAGGCAAGAACATCGCAAAAATAGCGCAAAGGAAAAAATGACTATGCTCTAGACTAATCATTAATTGTATACATGCTCGGTTAACTTCGTTCTTCGCTTCGCTTCAGTTACACTTCCCTCCATTTTTGGAAAGTTATCCTCTGTGGAAAATGTTAAAGATGTTTATCTGATGAGTGAAAGACAGTTTTTAAAAATTGCCTTCAACATCTCGTCTTGCTTTTCAAATATTTTATCCCCTTGCCTTGTATCGTAGACATCAAAATTTATTGATCCCTAACTTTTTTTGAATTTTTTCCTTCCAAAGACCAGAATCTTCTCAGTTGATTGATGGCTCCCTAGCAAAACTTCCTGACATTTCACAATTTTTTGATCATTTTTGTTACTTTCCAGTTTTTATTGCACTTGAATTTAATCTTTCTAGATATGTGAATCAAAACAAAATTGTTAAAATTGAGGATAACAGTTTTGCAAAGTGTAACAATATGCTCAAATTGTAAGTATGGATTATTTTTTCTTGTTTTGAGAGTGAATATTTTATGAGGTGCCAAAATATTGATTCGCCCACACTTGGTCTTGAAAGCTCCTCAGTAGGCTATAAAAAGTAAGAGGTCTGTGTTTCAGGCAGATCGGCTAATTCTGAAATAATGCGCATAAAAATCAGCAAAATTTGGTTTTGTTAATAATCCTTAAACTTAATTTTGTGCGGTTATATAACAGGCCAAACAATTTCTAGCAAAGCTCCACGTTGCTTGAAAACGTGTTTTGTAATCAGTGGTTTCATGGGATAGTAAATATGGACCAAGGAGATTGATTTGAACGGTTTCAAACTGAGATTCAGCTCTAGGATAGTCACGAGATCACGAGATTTTGAGCAAGTACTAAAAGTTTCTAAAAACTGTCAGATTTTGAGTTGTCGGAGTTTCCTGCGAGTTCTTAAAGGGCCGTAAAAGTCTCCATGTTTACTACCTGTGCCCTCATGAACATTTGAAAACAAAGTTTTTTGAAACCTTTGCGATGTTGTGACATTACTCAAGTATTTCGCAAGTAAAAAGACACAGGAAAGAAGTGAAAATAAAGTGAACATGTACACAGGATTTTTAAGAATATAGTTAATAGTTTCTTCAGTTACATCATGGGCGATGATGCTCCGATATTTTGAGAGCGGCAGACAGAAGTTATAGAATTTTTTACCCATTAGTTGCCCAGTAATCTACTCTGCACCTTTGTCGATCACTTTGAGTAGTCGCGATCAGCATACAGCCTTTTCTATCTTTGTTTCCCTCATTATTCTGTTTGATTCTGTTTTGCTGTTTTGCGTAGGCCCATTTGCAACTCACATAGGCCTGATACTGGACTCATTACGCGGAAGGTACTTGAAAAATGTTTAAACATTGTAGAGGCTTCAAAAAACCTTGTTTTTGAAATTGTCACAAGGGCATACAGGCAGTGAACATAAAGATTGTTTTGAAACCTTTGGAACTCTG
Organism: Aurelia sp. 3 sensu Dawson et al. (2005); assembly: GCA_964020215.1. Classification (NCBI taxonomy): domain Eukaryota; kingdom Metazoa; phylum Cnidaria; class Scyphozoa; order Semaeostomeae; family Ulmaridae; genus Aurelia; species Aurelia sp. 3 sensu Dawson et al. (2005). Next base: position 20,077,918 of record OZ026580.1, read on the forward strand.
AGAATTCAAAAATCTGATGTTTTTAAGGCACTTTCAGTACTGGCCCAAATTCTTAGTTTATTGCAAAAAATACTTGTTTTTCTTTATGACGTGATTATTATGATTTTCTTTTGTAGGACAGTTGGATACAACAGGCTGACCAATGTGACGAGATTCACATTCAGCGGCCTGCGAAATCTTGTGGAACTGTAAGTATTTTGTAGAATTTCTGTAGATGGAATAAGAAATTACGTACACATATTTGTGGCCTCAGTGGCATAGTGGTACGGCATCGGGCTTACGGTCCAAGTGTCGTGGGTTCGATACCAGCACTGGCCACATTTGAGGTAAGCATCTTTGCGCAAGGTGTTAGCACAAATTGTGCCTCTCTCCACCCAGGAGTATAAATGGGAACCTTGTCTGTAGTTATGAGCACCATCTGTGGCTGCACCCGGCTATATGCTGCGAAGCATGGTGTAAAGTCGGTTGAGAAGTCTTTGGCTGGTAAAAGACTATACAATTGCTTTTACTTTTACTTATATTATATGTATGCTTGGTAGTAAAAAGTAACTACTTAAATTTATATACTATGGGGGAGGCGGAATTCTTCTTTTGCACCTCCCCCTTATAGCATGTAAGTTGCAGTAGATATTTGGAATGATCACGGAAACTCTCTTTGAAAGCTTTTGTCACGAATACCACGATATACGGTTGAAAGTAATGTTTTGGTGGAGGGCAGATGACCTTGTTTCTTCCTACGCCAAGAACCGTACAGTGTCATTATATTAGTTAGTTTTGATTTATCGTTGATATATCTCCCATATTCAAGCATGTATCATAGGTCAGTTAGGCACCGGAGGCTCAGTGCTATCGATGAGTTGTATAATCATTGTAGCGATTATCGTTATATTGATTTATTGATTTATTAATTCATCAATTTATTGATTTATTTTTTTATTGTTAAAGCGGAAGGAAGTCATCCCGTGATAAAAGCATACTTTGATTAAATTCTTCAACGTAAATTGTTCAAATACTCTCGTAATTTTCTTCAAGATTCATGAATAACAACAAAATAAAACAACTACCCAAAGAGACCTTCAGCGAACTTGGCAGACTAAGAAGATTGTAAGTACTGGACTTCATGACAAGTATTTTAAAATCTTGTGTGTGGCTATGGTGTTTTTATGTTGCAAAGCAATCATTATATGTTGATTCTTGCGTTGGTATTTTGTTATAAGATAATTGTACATTCCTTTATCCTGTCTTTGCTAAGTTTGGTATGACGAGTGCATCCCGTTAGTTCCAAAAAGTTTGTTTTGTGGTAGATTCGGGACTTGAGTTGAAACACTACATTGAAACCTATTTTGAGCCCTGATGAGGCTGCTTTAAAGCCCTGAGCACAATTTAGACCTCGTTCGCTGTTACAGTAGCAATATTTTATCTAGTGTTTAAACGATACTCGAGCAATGGTAGAAAATTTGACGTTGCAATCTTCCCAAGGATTTGGTGTCAAGGAAATGTACGTAAACCTTAAGAATCGATCATACTCGTTTATAAAGCATCGAGAAATGCTTGGTTTTTGACACGATGCCGTTCTCAACATTTGCCGGTTAGATTTCTGATTAAAAATCTGCAGTTTTCAAACTCTGCCACCAAAAATGTGCCATTTTCTTGTGAAAGGGAGGCCTGTCCGTCACATTATTCTCTGTTTCAAATTAAGCCGGTATTGTGTGAACACTAACTAAAGCTTTGCTACAGTCTTAAGTTATAACAGATTGCTGTCGGAGTGGATTAATTTCACTTAAGTATGAAATATGGAGTAGCATTCAGAATACGACCCTCCCCTTGCTTCTGTGCAAGTTTGCTCTGCAATTCCGAATTACATACAATGCAGAACTGTGAAATTCAATCCCCATTCATAAACATGTTTGATGGGCTCAAGCCTGCAAAAGCGCTATGTCAAAACTAGGATAAATTAAAAGATCAGTTGATCCTTTAGTGGCAGTATTTCCTCTGTTAAATGCCCGGCTCCTTTCTGTCCTCCTTCAGTTAGCCCTTTAAACTGTAGTAGATTCTTAAGTAGATTTATGACCTCTGAAAATTGCTTTATCATCTTAATTTAGATCTCTCGGAAGCAATCATCTGTTAATCCTTGAAAGTGGGACATTTACTGGCCTAAACACCTTGAAAGAATTGTAAGCTAAAATTTTCCATATTTCATCATATACTGTAAAGATATAATGTAACCAAATGATGTAGATTTAAGAGGTAACTACTTTGTCCGCCGTTCAGATCTTGTTTAGCTTGTGACATGATAAAGAAAGTAAAAAAAGATCAAATCTAAATAACCTGCTGAAAACACGCGTGAAAGCATTCCCGTTTTAATTTAAAATGGATCCTTAGCATGTTGGTATGTCCCAGGGGACTTGGTCCCTTAAATTTTTGGTAAATTTCTGCACTGTTTCATTTTGTCTGCAGATGCTAACCACTAATTTTTAATTTCAAACTACTAATTTTTAACTGCTTCCCTTGCTTCCTTTGCTCGGTAAAAAACAAGAACGCTCTTTAATTTTTATTGTAGATCACTATCAGGAAACAGGATTTCTGACTTGGTACCGAATGGATTCACTGGACTAAAGACTCTGTCTAAATTGTAAGTATACTTTAATGAATGTGCATGTATGATATTCCTCTTTGCTTGCGACATTGACGAACTGAAGAAGTGTGAGACTTATTACACGAGTCACAGTACAGTAAAATCCCGAAAACAAGAACATAGCAAAATAAGAACCTGCAGACTGATTTTGTGGAAAAAGACACTCAAAGATAAGAACCAAAAACAGACTGATTTACTCCAATGTTCTTATGAGATGGTACACTTAATTAAGAAATTTTATCATATCAGTGTAAACAAACTCCCAACTTTTGATAACTGAACACCTGTAACAGTTTTCAGGGATATGCAAATTGTTTAATAAAGCTGTATAATATAGATTGCTTTGTCAAAACCAAATATCCTACCCTCTAATATTTAAATGCAGTCATTCTACCCTCAAGTTTACTTAACACATACTGTATAGCCATGCATTTATCATAGTAACAAGTGTCCTTGCGAGAAGAACCAAACCTTGAAAATGTCATAAGTACCTCATTTATAAGAACCTAGTCAGGACACTAAGAGCATACAGCTCAAAGTCTTTAAAAGATGTATGTAAAATTCGATGACATTTTTCTTTGATTTGAAATTCTCGAAAGGAAGTTTGGGTAATATCCTTTAAATTTCCCGTGGCAGTTTTTGATATTGTGATTATTTTCAAAATGACGGGATTTATTAATTTTGAGGCTGTGACGTCATCGAATTTCTAAATCCTAAACCAGAAGAGCAACAGATTTCTGCTTGCAACCATATTGTAGACTTTGATAAACTATGATTTTCTTGAAGATAGTATCAATTTTTCTCAAGTAATTTAAGATTTACGATGATTTATATTTTTCCAAATAATCAATGAATTTAAGAATGATATCAAAAATGCGACCATTTTGAAAAATAATCAAGATGTCAAAAATTTGTCACGAAAGATTTACAGCAAATTACCAAAAGTACCTATCAAGTCATTCCATTCATAGAAAAATATGATACTATATGATACAATAATACACCCACCTTTTTAAATATTTGAAAGATTTGAGCCGTATGCTAACACATAGAAGCTACGCTTATCGAAGCAGCATCATAGTCAATTCTCTCGATGTGATCACAACTTGTGATTTCTTTAGTTTGGAGTTACAGAGAGTTGGCGACTCTTCTCACCCCTCCCTGCGTAGTAGGTTTAGCAGGGCAGGGCATAAACCACCAGCCTTCATATTGGTGAGGGTGAAGGTACAGTCGCATTCTTCAGCTCCAAGCGCTGGGATCGCAGAAATAGATCAGACCTAATCAAGTTTTGTTTGTTTTGTTTTCAATTTGTTTTGAGTGGGCTTGTCAGGATTTCTAGCTACTGAAAGCTAATTTAGGCCCACTGTGCTGTGCATGCAGCATCCAGGCATGGGACCCCTAGTTTAACGTCCCTTCCGAAGGACGACGAGGTGAGTTGTGAGATCAGGCCTCCAAGGTCACCCATCCGGAGTCTGACCTCATTCGACCGAGCTTAACTTCAGTCACCTGACGAAGACTGTATAAGGCGCTCAGCCACTCACCCCGCAGACCCCTTGTCATGACGCTCAAGTGGTGGGTCCTACCGGGTATCGAACCCACTCTGCCTGACTGTTCTGGCTGCAAAGTCTGAGGATTACACCACGGCGCCACAACACCTTGGTATTCGAGTGTGCTGCCAGTTAGCCATTCATACTGGTCCAGCAATCGTATGTAACTGAGCTTCAATGCTCTTAGAATTCTTGCGTGTACGAATCCCATGATGTGAATGTTACTTAGTTAAATTCTGTATTGTCTTAAATTTTAGAACCATTGAAGACAATCGAATAAACAAAATTCATAAAGATGCTTTTCTGGGTTTGGATAACCTTTTGACTCTGTAAGTTTTGTACTCTTTCCTTCTCTATTTTGTAGTCGTCTTAGTTTTGACAACGGGCAAAAAATTGATGCAGAAGAAGCGACTACTTAAGTCTCAGAAATTTAATCTTTGTTTCATACCCTATTTTGCGGTGAGCAGATTACTCATGCGTCATTTATATTTTTGTCAGTCTACATTCATAGTAACTAAGTTATCTTTGTGTGCCTGACCGGGACAATTGATGTACATTTAAAGGTAATATTGTGATTATCTTTTCATATTCTAGATATATATTTCGAAATCAGTTATCTAACATTCCAACGCGTGCTTTCACTGGATTGAACAGTCTGACAGACTTGTGAGTATTTCGATCTATCACAATTCACATTATGTTCATCAGCTCCCGGGGTAGTAAAGCAAGATCCCCACTTGAAAGAACACGGCACCTCGGATATTAACACGATGATACTGGCAAATATTTGATTTGATTGCAGACATGTTCAAGTCCATTTTAGAATTCACCTGAATGAAATCGGGCACACCGTCTTGAAGTTATGAGGGAATTTCTCGAGATGAGTCCTTCAGGGGCTTTCAAAAACGTGCCTAAATTCGTGAGCATACAGCAATAGCTTTTACGTGCTTACATGAGTATTATCCTTTGGGAGTATGAAATTATCATCCCTTGGAGTATAGCAACATTTTTCCGTTCGATTTCATCCTCTCTAGAAGAAAACACGTTCTTAAGTGTGTAGAAGTCATAGCTGTAAGGCCCACGTAAGGCAGACATGTATGGAAAATTTGGACTTGATTTTCGGCGCATTTGAAGGTTTCTGGAAGAGGCTTTCTTGGGAAAAGCCCTTATAATTTCTGAAACGGAATATTTTGGGGCTGGAAATTCTTTTCCTGTAAAAGTATTCTTTTTTACAGATGCTGTAGGATAATATAAAATTTATATCCTTCAGTGAAATTCATATAAATGGAATTTTAAAAACTGCTTTACAGAACGGTATCGAACGTGGCTTCACGCGGTATTCGCTTCTTTTCCCTGAACGTATATAGAATGCATAGAATGGTGCTTACAGAATGGTAGAATTCTTCCTGTACATGCTTCTTGTGATTTATTTACAACCTTTTAAGATGCATAGGCCCTAAATTTTGTTGCTCATTTGTAGAAACTTGGGTGTCAATCGCATATCTTCCATGGACAACGAAGCATTTGTCGGATTGCCAAGATTACTTAGTTTGTAAGTACCAACATTTGTTTTTTCATGCTTATGACATGTTCTGTATATATGATGTATGCAGTAGACTTATGACAGTATATATATACTTATGACATTATACTGTGTGCAGCAAGAGAGTTCAGGCGGTTACATGTAGATTCTTCCTTGTCCTTCAATCCATTGTTTTTGCTTTGGGATTCAGACCTTTCATGAGTTTTAAATTTTCTTTCGTCTCAGATCGCTAAATTCAAACAGGCTAACACTTATTCCAGCTCACGCATTTAAAGGCCTTTCATCGCTGCAGAAAATGTAAGTTTCTTTACACTTATAAACTCTTTTTATTTATGACAGTAACTTCAAAAATGAATTTTTACAAGATTTCTTGAAAAAATTCTTGTCAACTGGCAGGAGTACCGTGTGACTCGAAAAAGTTTACCCGTTTTAAGGGCTGTAGAATAAGAAGTATTTGACCGATATTCAAACTTGAAATGTTAATCTACCGGAATCTACCGGATGAAATCTACCAGAAAAAATAATTCAAATTTTAGTGAGAAGCCAAAAGTTCGAAGAATTTTGCTTTTTTTCTCGTAGTCTTGTGAGCACTAGAAGTATCGGTAAATTCAACTTTATAAGAATTTAATGGTTGCAAAATAACTGAAAAAATTATTAACTAGAATCTGTATCATTGAAATATGTGAAGTAGTCTTGATACTATGAATTTTCAAAAGTGGGAACTTTTTTCTGGCTCAACCTGTATCATTCAATGGCCATCTTAGATGAGAAAATTTTGTTTGGTAAAATCACTCATCTTCAAGGCCAAAAAATTAGAAAAATGCCTATAAGGGGTTTGTATTCGAATCGAGAATTCCACGTTCCATTCTGGTCCATGATTATTAGATGCTGAAATTTACATTGAATGCAATTGTCACTTTCAGAAATAGTATTTTTCATTTCAATAGCTAGTAAATCATGGACCAGAATGGAGTGTGGAATTTTCGTTCCCATACTTGCCACTTACAGACATTTTTCTAAATTGTAGGTCTTAAAGATGTGTGATTTTACCATACAAAATTTTCTTATCGAAGTTTGCCTTTGACTAATCGATTAAAATTTCAATTTTGAATATCGGCCACATACTTTTTATTCCACTGCCCATCAAACGGGTGAGCGTTTCTTTAACTCGCCCACCATATATTCGTCCAGAATTTAACACAGTCCAGACTTTATGACTGCGATACCTCGACTGAAACCTGTCGATCGAAATTGCTTATGTTGTTCTTGTTTTATTTTCTTGTAGAACACTCTATTTCAACTCGATACAATATGTTGCTGAAAGTGCATTCAATCCGTTAGTGAGCCTTACGACTCTGTAAGTTAATCCACAATGCTTTTTCTTGTTTATGTGAACGAATTTGTTACCGTCTTCAGTTACCTTAATTCTGTTCGTTGTATGTAGGATTTTAGGAACACGAAGAACGACATGGAAAATGAACCCCCAGGGGAATGAGCCATATCCTCAAATTTACGTGTCTGTAAATTTTGTGACACTGAATTTAACGATTTTATCGCCGTATTTTGTCAGGGATAGCATAAGGATTAATTCCAGAAACCGCCTCGGTCTTTGATATTAACATAGAAAAAGAACATTTTATGATCGGTAACTTTATCAATTGACCCCTTGTAGCTATTCTGAAACGAATCAGAATCGAACCATATTTTGCTGCAGTTTGAAGAATTTTCGAATGTGCACAATAGTGATAGTAACTCTAACGCCGCTCGATCGAACCTCGCGTATAAAAAATGTATGAAAATAATGATCGATCCAGGCTCTTTTGTAGAATAGCTAAAATGCCAATTGTTGGTAATTTCATTCTTCATTCTATTGAGTCACGTGGTACATTCGTTGACGATTTCTCAAATTATTTTTCATAGTTCTTGGAACCCTCCAACTTCATTGGTTCGCTTTCACCCAAGGCTGCAAAAGCTGGAAAGTAATAATTTGCATTGTGACTGCAATGCATTCTGGTTGCAAGAATGGGTTAAAAAGAAGGAGATATTAACCCCACCAAAAATTGTTTGTAATTCACCACCAGAGCTGAGAGCCAAAGATTTGTCATCATTAAAGAAGGAGCAATTTCCTTGTGGTAAATATCCTTTTTTCAGAGTAATGTTAGGCCTATCGCTTTGAAAATTTTGACACAAAAAGCAAGAATGTGAAAGTTTTTGGGGTCAAGGGTGAATATCCTTCTCGTGAAGTAACGGGAACGGTGTGTACACATTTAGTATTCACCGTTCCCGTTAGTGTATAAGTAAGATTTCGACCAAAAAAGAGGGAAAATATCTTTCTTGTTCAGAAATGGGAACGGCGTATAGACATTTAGTATACACCATTCCCGTTAAGAATTTTGGCCCAAAAGCGAGTTTTTGCAACTTTTCTTTGGGCCAAGGGAAATATGCTTCTCATGCAATGCAGTAACGGGAACGGTGTGTACACATTTAGTATGCACGGTTCCCGTTACTATGTGAACAAGATTTCGACCTAAAACACGAAAATTTGCAGCTATTTTAGGTCAAGGGAAAACGTTTCTCTAGTACGGTAACAGGAACTGTGGATACACCGTTCCCGTTGCTGTGTAAGTGTCGTTTCCGATCGTAAGTACACTCACAAATAGGCAAGAAGATGAAAAGATGCTTTCTCCTCGATTAGTTTACCGATTGAGAGAGCTCCTCCTTTAAGAAATTCCTCTTCATACAAATCTCAAGTATTGTTGTAATGTTTTTATGCTAAATGTTTTTTTTGTATTTAGAACCTTAATTAATGTTGTTTATTTATTTAATCTTGTATGTTGTGGAATTTTAAACTGAAACTGAAACTGATCACTTTCGGTCTCAGATATTTACAGCTGGGAAAGCAAGAAATTAAATTTGCTGATTTGTACCAAAATTTGCAGCTCTAAGCATCTAAGCTATGCATTGATTTGAATTAAGCTGTCAGGTGACTCATCAGCGGGATTTGGCTATGATGATATGACGGCTTCAAGCAAGAAATTAATTGGTCATGTTACGCATATTTTATTTTCCTTGCAAACGAACGACTCTTTGAACGCTTCAGATAATTTCAGCACCGAATAAATGCTAACAGCTGTCTACTTCATTTTGTTACAGACCCACTGCAAGTCCAGATCATGCCAAACAATACAGCAGTGTTACCAAATGGCAGCACTTCCTTCAAATGCTCTGTTATGCCTGGCGCAGTTTACTCATGGGTTCATAATGGAAGAAAGATTAACATGGAAGAATCCAATGGGAAGTATTTCATGCAGCCAAATGGATTATTGGAAATTAATGATGTATCAGAGCACGATGAAGGAACCTTCGTTTGTTTAGCTCAAAATAAAGCAGGCCTGTCTGCAGCATCTGCAGTACTCACATTAGGAGGTAAATGTTATTAGCAAAGCAGGCCTTAAGGGCTTGTTACACGAAGAGCTTTTACGTGAGACTTGTTTGCAATAGCATTACGACATAAGTTGTAGCAAATATTGCACCGTATAACACCCCGAAACTGAACGACAGCTTGTCAGATTTCCTGTTGCGTTGCTTGCGCTGCGAGGCAGTTTCACGAACTGTAGAACTTGTTTCCACTTAGGCAACGGATTGTAACACAAAAATTCAGAATTGTATCTGGACTTCACTGTGTTGCACTACTTGTTACAATTGTGTCGCAACGCTTCACCGCCTTGGCAAATCAGAGCTGTGAATTAACTCGATTTGTAGACCATCATTCATTTCGAGTCTTAGCGTTCACGAGACGAATTTCTGATTTTTGTTCAAATTTCAATCGCACGGTTGAAATCACGGTTGAATTCAATCACACGGTGCAACATTTGCCGAAACTTACCTCGCAACGCGATTGCAACCCAGCTTCACGTAAAACTACTTGTTTAACAGGGCCTTTAATAAAAACTTCTTCCAGGCATGATTTTCAGAAAGGTTACCATTTTCATAAAACTGTTCTGCTTTCGTTCTGATTATTGTTTTACCGTTGTGAAATTTATCTTTTGTGAGGGCTAATCATATTACTGAATTGCTTGACGTATTACTGTGTACAAAACTGGCTGATAATATGTCTGAATAATAACCACTTCTAAATGAAAAGAGAGAAAGCATAGCCTTCCTTCAGATCTTTAATGTTATATATGATTGTGTGAATGTTCTTTTTCAAATGAATAATTTCAAAGGCACTTTAGATGAAGTTACTATAATTTTACCACGAGAATTTTTCATATCTCTATTAGTTTGGAAATTATGGCATTCTTTGCTTTAAGAAGCTCAGGAGACATTTAAAGCTTTAAACGAGGATGTTAACAGAAATAGAATTAATTTTGAAGATGTAAAGCCCAAGCTGAACGAAGTTGATTACCAGGAATAATGCTTCAACCATATTATTTAGCAAATTTCAAATTTGTGCGATGAATAAGATTTATGACTAATAGACCGTCGAATGAATTGATTGACAGCTTTCTTGATAGACAGAATGGACCAAGGTTTGTGTTACTCATCTCAAGTCACATTTGTATTCATGGCATAATCTTTCATGACACAAAATATATTCAAACATGTTTTATCAAGAGAATAAACACTTGACTTGAAGTAAGTGTAAACACAGTTCAGCTGATTTTGTCTGTTGATTAACTTTTCAGTTAATTGTTTAATTGCTAGGTTGATGCATTGATTCATTCCTCCAACCCAACCCCCCCCCCCCGGCTATTGGCAATGATTTTAATTCTGATGTCAGTATTAAAGGCAGTCTGTCACGCATCTTATTGGGTAATAATGACAATTCAAAGAATAGGAAATTTGAATGGCTGCTAATCCTCTGACTTTCTACGACCGTAGAAAGTCAAGACGATTAGCCCTCCTTTGCTTCACACACACAGATCCACAAAGAACTCCGTTGTGTTGAGCTCCGACCGTTGCGGCCAATCAGATATGTGACAGACGGCCTTTAAGATTTGATGTTTCTTCTTCATAGCTTCTCCAGAAATCACAGATTACCCTGATGAAATTGTCACAGTTGATACTCCTAAAAGAAGCATTGTACTTCCATGCAAAGCTACAGGGTTACCAAAACCCAAAATAACCTGGATTAAAGATGGCGCAGTCATAAAATCTGGTGGAAATGTTATTCAGTCCATTGAAGGATCTCTTGCAATATTAAGCATGCAAAACGCGGACCAAGGAATCTATACTTGTGTTGCAACCAACAGTTTTGGAAAGAGTCATAAATCGATGAAGTTATATTTAGGACAAAGTAAGTGCTGGATTGCTTTTAATCTTGGATGCTTTTAATCTTGGATTGCTTTTAATCTTGGATTGCTTTTAATCTTGGATTGCTTTTTCCTTTGCCTTAATTAGTTTTTTAGCTATCGTTATCATGCCAACGTCAGATCAATGAATAAATTAAAAATATAAAAAAATTGCTTGTCTCAAAAGTATGTGTTATAATTTATGTATTTCCGTGTAATTATTTCACTTATAATTTTGATGCGCTAGTTTGATTTGAATTTAAGCACATACTATAATTTCTGTTATCAAAAAGGATAGAAAGCCCCCAACAGTTTGACCCAGAATTGAGTCAAATCATGTACAAAGTTAGAGATGGTGATTTTTTGGGACCATTTATTTACTGGGGAGAAACAAAGACCAAGGAATCAAAGACCAAGTTTTGTAAACAAAGGATTTAAGTCCGATAAAGGCAAAAAGATTTACTATCAAGAATAGATTTCACACTTTAAAGGGTCTGTTTCAACCAGCATGCTTTGCACGTGCCGTCCCTTGGTTTACCTGTGTCGTCGCCATTTTTATGCGCCATGAAAATGACGGCAACAAAGGCCAACCAAGAAACAATACGTGCAAGGCATGCTGGATAAAACAGACCCTTTAAGCGAAGCCAACCGTTATGTTTGAACTTGCTGTTTATTTTCATAAGCGTAGGAGACAGGGGGCCAGGGGACTGCAGCCCCAAACATTGGAAAAATTTGCAAAAATCCGCCATTATCAGGCAGAACATCATCCTAGAGTCGGACGAAATTTTCATAAACAATGGATTTTCATCGGGCAGCCCCTTAAATTTGTCTCCCCCTGCGCTCATGCATTTTGATTTACTTCATTGCACTCAAAGATGTGAAATCTGTTCTTTAGAAGGGCAAGTAAGTGGCTGAGTCGGTTTTTCAGTCTTACGGGGTGAGTGACCGAGTGGCTTATACAGTATCTTGATGTGGTTTACTTTGTTTTAATTCATCAAAATGTGTTTTTTCTTTAGGTTCAATGTGTTTGCCATCATGTAGACGCAATTCTGGTTATTGTGTTGCCAAATATATTTGCGAATGTTTACCGGAATTTGAAGGACCTGCTTGTGAAAATCGAAGGAACAGAGGTGAGTTTTGACATTTGTCAATGTCTCTTAATTGTAAAATTGCTAATTTTTTATAACTCAATGCTCAATTTGTATTTCATAATTTATCACCTTCCAATAAGGCCAAAATGAGAGCCTCACAAGTTCCTTTATTGCCTCTTCGAGCATCCGTATTTGGAGCTTTTAATTGTGGTCCCATTTGATAATACCTATGTGAGAAAATATTGTACTTTTCAATTTATTGGATCAAATTGCAGCTCAGCCTTGCTCCTAGTCTTAGCTTCGAGTTGAAGTCCTGGTTTATTGACTCTCGATCTGTAAAAAAGTGCTTGCAATTCTAAAAGTCATAGTACTCTAGTTTTTACTAAATCGTCGTTTTCATTTGCAAGGGTGAAGAAAATATGTCTCTGTAAGAACCATAATCAGTCTTAGAAAACCAGTTTTCTGCTTTCAGTTATTGCATTTCATCTTTAAGAAGCTGCCTGCTGCATTTAAAATTCCACCGCCGCAGTTGCGTAGAAGCTACGCAGCGTCCGAAAGATAAAAAGCAATAAACTGACAGCAGGAAACTGGTTTCCCTGTGGATCCATGTGGATGTTCATAAACACAGCTCAGCTTTTTAGAATCGTACTGAACAAGGGCAGATTTTGTAATACAATAGCTTCAGTCGCTTTGGTTCACACCTCAATTCAAAGCGATTAGCGAATGTAGACAAAAGAAATTCCCTCAAGCAGCAATTGAAAACAAACGAAGCCGCAACGTTGCCCTGAAACCAGTAAGGCAAACTCTCGTTTGGTGCGGGCGAAGGGAAGTTTTTAAGAGAAGGTATGTGCTTATAACGACAGAAGAAGGGTAAATCTAAAGTTCTGTCTCGCGGATTTTGTTTATTTGATTCAGAAACCAAGCAGAGGGCACTACAATTTTTGCATATTTGTTGCTCAGATGTACGCAGGCACTCCTCAGCTCCTGAATCAAATAAACAAAATCCGCAAGATAGAACTTTAGATTTACCCTTCTTCTGTCGTTATAAGCACATACCTTCTCTTAAAAACCTCCCTTCGCCCGCACCAAACGAGAGTTTGCCGTACTGGTTTCAGGGCAACTTTGCGGCTTCGTTTGTTTTCAATTTCTGCTTGAGAGAACTTCTTTTGTCTGCAGTCGCTAATCGCTTTGTATTGAGGTGTGAACCAAATCGACTGATGCTATTGTATTACAAAATCTGCCCTTGTTACACGGCTCAGCTTTAGAATTGTACTGTAATGTTATCAATTCTTGGTCTGTTCATAAATGTCTTTCTTCCTCAGTTGGAGAAACAACGCCTGCATCGTTGAACAATACAGTACAAGGAAAGGCAGCATTTGTAGGAAAACATGATAGGAATTGGGAATATGATACATTTAATATGGATTTAGGTGATGCATCAGGTGATGATGAAGGTGATGATGATTTCGACCCTGATACAGATGCGGGTCTAGGTATGTTGCAATTTATTTTCAAGCAATTTCAAAGTGACCTTTTGGTAAGTTTCTTTGACTGACTGCTTCATTTTTCTACTTCTGATTTCTGATTTTTGTTGTAGTCTTACATGACTGATATGTCCATAGAGTTGTAAAGTGTATTATGTTGTTAGATGTTTTGATGGTGAAAGTTAAAGTGCCAAATTGCAGGTAAATCATTGCCAAGCTAAATCATCATAGTGTCTGAAAATTTGTTGGAATTTATTCTTAGGAAAGAGAGTGCCAGTTCCAGCTCAAAGATCGAAGATTCTGAATGCGGTCGGACAGCCAAAAGACACCAGGAAACCAAATCACAAACAGAATTCGAAAGATTCAGGCCCACCAAAAGATGCTAGGCAACCAAAACAAGTTGAAAAGTCGAATGACAAAAAGAGTGACACAGAACAAGCAGGAGGCACAGGAAAATCAAACGATGTAAATAAATCGAAAGACGTCGGGAATTCAGAAGATAAAGATCTGAAGCAAACAAGCAATGAACATAAAAAGGACACAGGGAATTTAGACGATATAGGACGACAAGATGCAGTTGAAAAAGTGAAAAACATAGTGCAGCCTAAAGCTGCTGCTCAACCAGTACAGTCCGCTGGCAAAAAAGACTCTTTGAAGCCAAAAGACACAAATAAACCTGAAGACAAAGAAGAAACGGAGAGTACAGCTAAGCCAAAAGACGATGTGGAGCCACAACAGCCAAAAAACAGAGGGTTATCAGATAACACTTTGAGATCGAAAGGCTTGCAACAGCCAACAGAGGTGGGGCAAGGAAAAGAGCAAGCACAACGAAATAATTTTTTGGAGCCGAAAGAAACAGGGAAGCCAAAAGATAATGACCAACTAACAGAGAAAGAACAACCAACAGACATGGGATCACCAGAAAGCAAAGGGAGTCAAGAAACCACTTTGAAACAAAGAGATAATGCACAACGGAAAGACAAAGAGTTACCAAATGGCAATATACCACCGGAAAATACAGGGAAACCAAAGGATGAGGACTTGTCAAGGAGTGCAGATGCATCAAATAACAAAGCAGCAGAAAGAGCTAAAGATATCAAATTGCAAGTGATGGACTTCAAACGTGGGTAATTCATCCATTTCTTATTATTAATTATAATTTTCTTATTTCGCTTTTTATAGGGCGCTTTAAAATGAACGAAAATATTCTTCGAAGTGTAAAATGGGTCTCGTGTTCCTTCACTTTTGCCTCGTTTGCATTCGGTATTTTCATTCATTCGGGTTGTTTTTCCTTCGTCGTGCTTGTTTTTCTTCGTGTGGACTATTTTGCCTGCCGCGGCTTCTTTTCTAGGATTACTCAGGTTCTGCATTCGGTACTCACATGGTGTACACGTAAGGCATCATGCATCTTTAGTACTAGGTGTAGTACGGCTTTAGACAGCCCACCATTGTCACATTAGGTAATTTATCTTCCCTAGTCGTACCGACAGTGCTTGCCACCCAAGTTTATTGTAGTAATTCTCTAGATCTATAGGAGCCGACACGTTAGTCACGTATCCATCGAAAACGTATATATACCAGGTACAATTGTCATTTTAGTAAGTTCGTATCAAGCTAGACACATAAGCGCTTGCAAAAGGCTTTGATGCTAGTTTTCGTGAAAGATTTCGTGTTCGCAAGAAACAAGTCTTTTCTCTGTGTTCGTCTGCCGCTCGCTATTTTGCCGTGAAACTGGGAACAGTTTACATTTGGTGACCTGGAGACAGGATATTTGCTGATAATCTATCGCAACGAACTCACGAACCATACCGAAGTAAGAAGAAACGATCGTAAGTCAGCATTCATATAACTTTGTATATAGCTCGGTACCATCCATTTCGTTTTCACATTTTTGCTGTTTGTACATATTTCAAGCACAACTCATTTGAACATTAAAGAACACTTTTCTTTCAAAATGTCGAAATCTCGATCAAAACATCAAGACGACGAATCAAGGAATGTCGTGCATCCGCCAAAGTTTTACGGTGAACCTGGAGAAGACGTAGAAAAGTGGTTTAAAAGTTTTGATAGAGCCGCCAGAGCTAACGGCTGGTCAAATAAACGTCAAATAGACATTTTACCAGCATTTTTGCGAGATAGGGCCGCAGATTTTTGGGATGAGCTCCCTATCGAGACTCAAAACGACTTAGAGTTAATGAGAGAGTCTTTCACCAACCATTACATGCCAAAAGAAGCCAGGCGTCTGTTTTATTCTGATTTGTATACTAGAAAACAACGAGAAAACGAATCAGCAAACGATTTTGGCCGGGAAATTCAGCAGTTGGTGAGAAAAGCTTACGCCGACATGCCTGTAAACCATCAAGATACTTTGATGCGTGAACATTTTATAAACGGTTTACGCCCTTCTTTGCGACGTTTAGTTCTGATAGGTGATCCGAGTAAATTCGAAGATGCTTTGACAATAGCCAGGAGAGAAGAAATTCATGACGAATTAGCTCATGGATCCGCACCTTGGGTTAAACCAAATCAGGCAGGATACGAAGTTCCGGTGGCCGCCAATGAAGCTGAAACCAAGGTAGAACAACGGTTGGACAGGCTAGAAAACATGTTCGAACGTTTCATGGCAATGAGTGTCCAAAGCCAAAATCAAAACCAAAACCAAATTCGAAATAAGCCAACAAATAGACAGTTCAATCGAGATCAACGCTCAAGTGACGGAAGGCCTATTTGCGGATTTTGCTCAAAAGTTGGACATAAAGAGGCAAACTGCTACGCAAAGCACGGAAGAAAGAACTCAAAAAACTAGATCACGCTACTCACGAAGTTTTGGGGTGTGAAGTAGCTTCAAATAACACAAATCCTCAAAAACTTTCTTTTGTAAATGTTTGTAATGATCCAGTTCAATGCGTTACTTTTGATGCTAAAGTTGAAGGTATTAATTCTCAAATTGTTTTAGACTCAGGATCTGGTATTTCAATAATGAGTAGTGAAATGTTCAGTTGTATTAACGCAAAATCGAGTACTCCACTTGTATTAAGCAACAACACTATTTTAGCCAAGACCGCCACTGGTGACAAGTTGTCTGTGTTAGGCACTACTTGTGTTACTGTAGACTTAGGAGATAGTTGTTGGATTGTAGAATGTTATGTTGTTAGCAATTTTAAATATGCTTTTCTGTTAGGCACAGATTTCATGATCCGCTCAGGTGCTAAGATCGATTTAGATAGTTTGCATGTTTCCCTAGGACAGTCTAGGCTCCCTATTAGGATTGATAGGAAACCCCGCCAGGTACAGGTTAACGTAGTTGAGGCACTCGAAATACCCGCACGAAGTGAAGCAATTCTCTCGGGTCGAGTTAATGGTTTGAGTGGAACGGTGTTAGTTGAGCCGAAGCACGCGCTTTCATGCGAAAATGGATCTCTCGTATACCCCGCGAGGTGCGTCGCTTATGTTAATGATGGTATTGTTCCTCTCAAGATTGCAAATCCTAACAGCTTTCCAGTCAAGGTTTTTCCAGAAACATGCGTAGGAATGGCAGAAACAGTTGGAGTGGATGACGTCAATGAACAAACAGGTGAGAATGATTTGCATTCTTTTCCTAATGAATTGTCATGGTTGAAAGACATTGATATGTCTGATTCTTCGCTCAATGAAGATGAACGTAATCAATTGTTGAATTTATTGCAGGAATATAGTGACGTTTTTGTCACCAGGGAAACCGATGTTGGTTGTGCTCGTAGGTTCAGCCATAAAATTGATACAGGTAATAATGATCCAATTCGACAAAGACCTTATAGAATTCCTCATAGCCAACAGGAAAAGGTAGATGAGCATATTCAACTGATGTTAGCCCATGGTCACAACCGTTAGTCATTGTTACTAAAAAGGACGGTTCGCCTCGTTTCTGTGTTGATTTCCGAAAGCTCAATGCCATTACAAAGAAACAGGTGTTCCCCATGCCTAGAATAGATGAGGTGTTAGACTCGTTAGGTGATTCTTGTTATTTCACTACGTTGGACTTAGCTTCTGGATACTGGCAAGTTCCCATGGACCCCGATGATATGGAGAAAACAGCGTTTTGCACACGAAGTGGTAACTTCCACTTCCGTGTTATGGCAATGGGGTTGACCAATGCAAGTTTTACATTTCAGAAAATGATGCAACTTGTGTTGAGCGGTTTGCAATGGAACATATGTATGGTTTATTTAGACGACGTAATCGTGTTCTCTAAATCATTTCAGAAACATCTCGACAATTTACGTCTGGTTTTTGACCGATTTCGAAAAGAAGGCCTAAAACTTAAGCCTAAGAAATGTCACTTTTGCAAGCCTGAGGTATTGTATCTTGGTCACATTGTGGGCAAAAATGGTATCAGGCCTAACCCTGAAAAGGTTTCTTGCATCTCAAATTATCCAGTACCTACAAATTGCAGTGAGGTAAGAAGCTTTGTAGCTCTTTGTTCATATTATCGTCGATTTATCAAAGACTTTGCATCTAAGGCTTCCCCTTTGCATGCTTTATTGAAGAAAGGAGTTCAATTCAAGTGGACTGAAAAATGTCAGTTAGCCTTCGAACAGCTCAGAGATTCTTTGTTAGGTGAGCCGATTCTCTCTTATCCAGATTTTGATCACAAATTTGAATTGTACACAGATGCCAGTAATACAGGTATAGGGGCTGTGTTATCACAAAATATCAATGGTGAAGAGAAGACTTTAGCTTATGCTAGTCGTAGTTTAAAACCACATGAGCGTAAGTATTCAACTATTGAGAGGGAATGTCTTGCCATGGTTTGGGCGGTTAAATATTTTCGACCTTATTTGTTTGGGAAGGAGTTTGACATAATCACTGATCATAACCCCCTTAGATGGCTGGATAATGCAAAAGATCCCCATTCTAGGTTATCTCGTTGGTCCCTGACACTTCAAAGCTATTCTTTCAACATAAGACACAGGTCAGGTAAGTTGCATAATAATGCTGACGCTTTGTCTAGGATGCCCGAACCAGTCAAAAATGAAACGACAGGTAAGCAGGTACACGTTTCGGCTATAGATGTACCAGGTCTGCAACTCGACAGAGTTAGGCAAATGCAAAATCAAGACCCATCTTTGCAGGTAATGCTCGATTATTTGCGAAAAGGTGATATTCCAGATGATGCTAGTAGTGCACGGAAATTAATGGCTTCGTGTGAAGACTATTTGTTGGAAGATGACGTTTTATACCATTTAGACAGAGGTAGGGCAAGATCTAGAAACGCTATTAGGAAACAGTTGGTTGTTCCAAGGTCTCTCAAGGATGAAGTTATGTTGTCTTGTCATGAAGAGCTTACATCAGGACATCTTGGGTTCGAGAAAACTTACCTAAAAATTCGCACACGCTATTTTTGGACAGGTATGTATTCGGAAATTGAGCAATGGTGTAAATCTTGTGTAGACTGTGCAACAAAGAAGACACCTCGAAATCTGCCTAAGGCTCCACTTCAACCTATACCAGTTGAAGGTCCGTTCGATCGAGTGGCAGTAGACGTGTTAGGTCCTTTCCCGACATCTGAAAAAGGGAATAAGTATGTGATCATTTTCACTGACTATCTCACTAAATGGGTTGAAGCTTTTGCAGTGAAGGATTTTGGAGCAGATACTACGGCAAAATTATTTGTCGAAGAGGTCATTTGTAGACACTCCGCCCCACGAAAACTGCTCTCGGACAGAGGTAAGAACTTCCTGTCAAAAGTAGTCAAAGCTGTGTGTAAGTTAGTTAATACTGCAAAGGTAAACACGACGAGCTACCATCCAGAATGCGATGGCTTGTTAGAAAGGTTCAATCACTCGTTAACTACAATAATATCTATGTACGTATCAGAACATCAGAAAGATTGGGATTTATTTATCCCATATGCACTTTTTGCGTATCGGACAGCGGTTCAAAGTAGTACAAAGGAGACTCCGTTTTTTCTCATGTACGGTAGAGATCCTCGCCTACCGATTGATGTGTCACTTTTGAAAGCTAAGGAACAATATGCTAACACCACGGATTACAGGAGCGTTCTTGCTGAGAGATTTATGGATGCCCGAAAATTGGCACACGAGAATATTGAGCTTGCTCAGCAAAGACAGAAGGTACAGTATGACAAGAATGCAAAGGAGGTCAACTACGAAGTCGGAGAACGAGTATGGTTGTACACTCCTAATAACAAGACAGGGTTATCTTCTAAGCTGACACACAATTGGCACGGTCCTTTTAGGATTTTGGCGAAAAAGTCTCCCGTTAATTATCTTTTAGATTCTAATGAAGAGCGTAACATTACTCAAGTAGTACATGTTAACCGACTGAAGCCTTTCATTTCCTTAGATTCACGACCAGATGACACACCTCAGCAAGAAGCAACAACAACAACAAATGATGAACCTAATGATAGTGATGAAGAGTATGAAACTGCATCAGAATCCGACCCAGCTGAACTTGAAGTGGACAAAATTTTGGATAAACGAACAACGAAGAACAGATCTGGACGCAAGGAAACACAGTATCTGATTCAATGGAAGGACAAAAACATCGAACCATCATGGGAACCGGTAAGTCATCTTAATTGTGCTCAATTACTTGAAGATTTTGAGCGCTCTTTGCGGTCACAGAGATCCATTCGTTAGTGCTTCGCGCCCAAATCGCTCCCTCTTCTCATTCCGTTAGCAAAGAAAGAATCGAGGGCGATTCTTCCCCCTACCCCGGGAGGGATGTAAAATGGGTCTCGTGTTCCTTCACTTTTGCCTCGTTTGCATTCGGTATTTTCATTCATTCGGGTTGTTTTTCCTTCGTCGTGCTTGTTTTTCTTCGTGTGGACTATTTTGCCTGCCGCGGCTTCTTTTCTAGGATTACTCAGGTTCTGCATTCGGTACTCACATGGTGTACACGTAAGGCATCATGCATCTTTAGTACTAGGTGTAGTACGGCTTTAGACAGCCCACCATTGTCACATTAGGTAATTTATCTTCCCTAGTCGTACCGACAGTGCTTGCCACCCAAGTTTATTGTAGTAATTCTCTAGATCTATAGGAGCCGACACGTTAGTCACGTATCCATCGAAAACGTATATATACCAGGTACAATTGTCATTTTAGTAAGTTCGTATCAAGCTAGACACATAAGCGCTTGCAAAAGGCTTTGATGCTAGTTTTCGTGAAAGATTTCGTGTTCGCAAGAAACAAGTCTTTTCTCTGTGTTCGTCTGCCGCTCGCTATTTTGCCGTGAAACTGGGAACAGTTTACAGAAGGTGTCTTGTTGCAGTGGGTAATCTGCTGACTTTGCTGCCAGATAACCAGGCGAACAGGGTTAGGGTTAAAGGGGGTGGATAAGAAATACGTAAACAAATCCACGGTTTTTACATCAGATATCGTACTTTCAAGGACAAATTCCTTTGTAATCATCTAAATTCAAAAGGAAAGATTTTTATCTTGATAATGGCTGATCTTTGTGTGAAAGATCAACGAAAATATTTGCTGGAAATCCATTTATATCACACCAATGCCAAACATATGAAGGTTTGATTTGTATTAGAAGAAAGTGCAAAGGCTAATCTTCAAGAGGAGAAATTTATTTTAATGTTCGTTCAATAGTCGCAATGGCTCTGCTCGTCAGAAAACAGTTAAATCAAAAACTACCCCGAAAGTTTCTTATCCAGCCCCTCCCTGCTTAACCAAAACCATATGGGTTATAGGTCAATGCAACAAATCGAATGCCTTTGATTGTTTGAAATTTAACTTGGTTTTCAACTGTGTCGAAATGAATGGGGTATTTGTTAAAGATACTTGATTTATTTCTTATGAATCTTGAAGTGTGCGAAATATGACTGTAACTTTTAATCTTTCTCAGGATTTTGCTAAATAGCTGCCAAGTAAGATTTTCCAAACTCTAGAGCCATGTGATATATTTTCGTAAAATAAAATGCAAAAGCTTAGTTAGCCTTATTCATCCAATAAACCATTTCGCAACAAATATTGCTAATAAGATTAACAGCTGAAAGGCGTTTCGTGCATAGATATTGATTTAATGAAAAGTTGGACGAGAAAAGGACCCAGGGGAGAGCGGCCCATTCTGAGTGCCTTGGCAACATCAGGAAATCAGGGGAACCCCCTCCTCTACATCGATAAGCGTACAGCTTGCTGTTTGGTCGTATCTCCTTGCAAGCTGCGGTCAGTTTTTATTTGTTTGCACCTTTTGAGAGTCAGACGATACACTTGTTTAGTATGGATAAATATTTTCTGTTGATTTCTAGGCATCTTTTCATCTTCTTGCCTATTTGTGAGTGTACTTTGAGCCACTTTATTGTATGTGCTTCACTCAAGTTTGAGGTGGCTGAAGATAGGCCTGTTGACTGGTTGCGCCCAAACTGAGCTGCTTCAAAGCCGATGGACCTGCAATAAAGTGGCTCACAAATGGGCGGAAGGATGACAAGACGCCGCGTGGAACTCTTTAAATGTGCAAATAGATCTAAAATAATTGGAGTTTGCAGGGAGATGCAACCTAAGCCGCTCCTGATTGCCTACTGTTGCCAGGGCTGTTAGAATGGGCCACGCTCTCCTCAGTTCCGTCTTCAAATTGCGAAATGCTGAATTGGTGCATAGTTCGTGATTTGATTGCGCCGCAAACTCCGATACATAATTATGGGATACCTAGGACGCGGTGAAAATTTTTAGAATCCTGTAGAACTTACATAACCTATTTTAAATTTTTCTTACAGAGAATCAGATAAAATCAGCTGTATCCGAGGCAGATTCTACAAAGCGGGAGAACAAAAAGGCGATGCCGAATTCCAACAAGAAACAGCAACAGATTAAAAAGCAAGAAACTACAAGGCGTCTTCGCATATCCAGATCTCCAAATTTATACAGTGTAACTACACATCTGACTGTCTTAGGTGCCGATAAATCGAGATGGCAGCCAACAAAGAAAAGATCAAATTCGTAGGTAGATGCGGTAGATTAAGTAGGGTTTTACAATTGTTTATGAGGTAGGGAAAAGAAGAGTATCTGTTAGTTTTCGAAGGCAAGGAAGCAAAATTTGCATCGTTTGGCGGAAGCATGAGTGGAAGCAGGAAAAGTTTATCACAGAATTGTGTTGTCCAATATCAAAATGCTAACTGAGTGTCTTCAAGCAAGCTGAGTATCTTCAATAATTGTCGTCGAGCTACCGTATGGGAAAACGCCCGTCTGAACCAAAGAAACGTAAGGAATATAGCTATTGTAGAAAGCTTTACCGTGTAACTGGATAAGGTTTGTTTACCCATTTCAAGTCATGTGACCATACTCTTCAGAAGTTTCAGTATTACGCTACTTATCGCATTTAAGAGCTTCTTATAGCGGGGTGAGTGGCCGAGTGGCTTATACAGTCTTCGTCAGGTGACTGAAGTTAAGCTTGGTCGAGTGAGGTCAGATTTCGGATGGGTGACCTCTGAGGACTGACCTCGCAACTCACCTCGTCGTCCTTCGGAAGGGACGTTAAACTAGGGGTCCCATGCCTGGATGCGGCATGCACAGTGGGCCTAAATTAGCTTTCAGTAGCTAGAAATCCTGACAAGCTCACTCAAAACAAATTGAAAACAAAATTTATGGTACGAGTTTTCATGGCGCGAAATACAGAAAAAATCCCGCATACAAGAACAGAGCAAAATAAGAACCTGCAGACTGATTTTGTGGAGAAAGCCACCCAAAGATAAGAACCAAAAACAGACTGATTTCTTTGAATGTTTTCATGAGATGGTACATTTAATTAAGAAATAATTAAGAAATTTCATCATATCAGTGTAAACAAACTCCCAAGTATTGATAAATGAACACCGCTAACAGTTTTCAAGGATATGAAAATTGTTCTATCAAGCTGTATGATATAAATTGCTTGTCAACAAAAGAATACCGTACCCTCTGATATTCAAATGCAATCATTCTCCTCTCAAGTTTATCTAAGGCCCGTTTTAAAAGTCGCGCCGCGCCGTGCCGAACCGAGTGAATTTCGATCAATTTTGCCTGGTTCGGCACGGCGCGACTCTTATAAAACTAACCTGACACTTGGTTCGACTGACTCGAACCATACGCCAAAGGCCTCTCGACAGGGTCGACCCAGTGCGACTTATAAAGCCAATTTCAGTCGAACAACATCGAATTTCTCATTTAATGAACGAATGTATTCAAATGCATGAAATTAAAAAGAAAATTTTCCAAAGTCAGTATTATGCGCATTCATCATCATGGTGCGGCACGGCGGCACAGCGCGGCAAAAGTTTTGTTCTTATAAAACAGAAGAGGCGCTCTAAGTCGAACCTCAGTCGAACTCAAATTTCTATGGTTCGGCGCGGCGCGGCACGACATATAAAACGGGCCTAACACATACTGTCAGCTATATATTCATCATAGTCACAAGAGTCCTTGCGATAAGAACCACACCCTGAAAATGTCATAAGTACCTCATTTGTAAGAAACGTAGTCAGTCTGTTTTTTAGAGAAATATGTTCTTGTTTGCGGGGTTTTACTGTAAGGTTCAACTTTTCCAAGCAGAGCGTGCACTTTGGCACATTTTTTTACTTTTTCTACTTTAGAATGGTTCTTGATTCATAATGATTTGTAATATGCATATATGTTCAATTTTGTTATATTTTTATACTGTATCTTTACAGTAGAATTTATTAAGAAATCAAAATATTAATAATGATAATTTTCATTTATCTTCATTGTATCTTAAAAATTAGTTTCATTAAAATTTATAGATACCAGAAACATATTTTTGTAAATATATGTAGGTAGTTAGTTCAAGTAGTTTTGTATCACAATATTTAATAGTAGGAGTTTATTTGGTGACTTGTATACCCTTGAAAAGGTTTTAACAGCTATTGATAATATGTGGAAAATCTTGTGGTATCCGTTGTCCTTCTCTGTAACGCAAATCAGCAAATTCCAAGTTGATTGACGAAGTTTGCAAAGGAACATGCAAACTTCCGTTTGTGTTCAAGGTAGCGGGTGACCCAAAAAAGTAACGCGATGCAATCTGTTATATAAAATAAGTAAGAGGCCGGTTGAAATGCTTCAAACGTTGCTCTGTTGCTAAAGGACTGCCCTAATTTATGAGCATTGTTCGCGATTTTTTTCGGCATGGTAACTTTTCCGAACTAAGGATTTGAGGAAAAGAGCATCCTTGAAATCCTCTAAAAGTCCTCAAAAACAGGGATCGATTTACAGACATTTCAGGTCTTGAAAAGAATGAGGAGGGTTTTTTTTCAGGCTGGGAATACGTAACTCAGCGAATTTAAATTCCCTAGGTACACCAATTATTCTTGCCTTAAGGTACAAGGATACTTCTGCTTTTCTGCAAGCAATTCTTGAAAACCACGACTTGCCTAGAAATCAGAACTCCTTTGAAAATTCTAGGAGTTTACAAGGAATATTTATTCCAAATACTTAGGTACCCAGGGACTATAAACTTTCTCTGGAAATTTTGACTGAATTGCCTATTTCCAACCTGAAGTAAAACGCGCTCCTCATTCTTTTGAAGATCTGAAATGGCTTTAAATCGATCCCCTGTTCTGACGAAATTTTGAGGATTTCAAGCATAACCTTTCTATCAAAATCTCTAATTTGGGAAATTTACCGTGCCGAATTAAATACTGTAAATATTGTAAATATTCATGACAAAGATGGAAACAAAGTAGACATTAAATGTGAAATGAAAAGTGCTGATGATTTTGATGATGAAATTTACAATTTGGGACTTTAAAAATTTAGCATTAAATACTAGGGAAATTTTGTTTACAAGAAAATTTCTTTTACCCAGCCCATTTCTCTTCGGTACCAACCCCACTGTAAATAATGGGCCGTCCCTTACTTCCAAAAATCCGTTAACACCTCTGCAAGCTTACAGATCGTACAACACATGAACATGAGTGTTTTTCTACGAAATTCAATACTCCATCTTCAAAATAACACCTTCAGTTTGAGAAAAGTAGTTGAAAAATTTCTTTGATATGACCATATGATTTGGCCTATCAAAATACTACAAAATCGTCGTTTCGAAAGAAGTTTGTTTACATCACGTGACCCTGCCCCTTTAAGGCAGAAGTGTGGATTTTATTGCGATAAATGTGACTTGCTTCCTTTTATTTGCTTTCTATGTGTTTTTATCATATCTGAGAACAAAATATAAGAGAAGTCGGCCATTGAAACTCTCGAGTTAGTCGGAGTTAGTCATGAGGCTCTTCGTCACTTTCGTAAAACGAATTTGCTACCTACCGCCAAATTTGGAAATCTAAGATAATTTCGTGTCACTTTCCCCGCTGAATTTCTAAAGGAGGGTCATTCCAGACAATAGTTGTGACGTCTGCTAAACACATATTCTACAATTTGCGATAATTAGGCATCAGAGACTGCTTATGTTTTATTGTAATCAAACATTGGGAGATTTAAAATCGATTGCCTAAATCTTTCATCCATGGTAATAACTGGACTGCAGAATGCGGATCAGTAGACGCAGGATAGCAAGGAGCTGGTAATAGATCATAGCTTAACCCCGCTTTAAAAGTTTTTCTGACAACTTCTTGTCAAATTGATGTTTTAGTGATGTTTTTGTTTTGTTTTATGTGATGTTTCTGCCACTTTAATTAGTGATGTTTTTAACTTATATTTATCAAGTTTGCTTTGTAAATTGTATTGTAAATATTTCATTTATTTATTTATCTCTCTTTGCTTCTTTTTTGACCTGGTCAATTTTTTCATTTCCTGGCAAATTTTTACTTACCTAGCTAACAACTTTCTTAGAAGAGATTTTGTAAAATCTAAACTTACATCTCCCTGCCGAAGAAAAATGGTATCATTTAAAGAATGGCGAGGATGCGTCTCGATTTGCAATTACTGCATTTTATATGCAGTGCGATGCCAATCAAATCTGTTGCTGAAATTATGTATCGGGTTCAGGTTCTAGATCCAGAGCCCTCAGGTCCAGTAAATCTTTGTTCAAAGGTTAGTTTGAAGGCAGGAAGCAAGGATAGGAAATCACTGTACTGTAATGTTGTTTGACGGGTGAGGAAAGACAGATCAGCCATCAACAGCTATTATATTGCATCTAAACTGCACCAAGACGAACCAAAAACATCCGTGCTTTTGCCCTTATTTTGCTGATGTTTTGTTGCAACATTGGTACAAAAGATTGCTGGTTATCTGTTGGGAATTCACAAAGAAGTCAATGGCTTGAGATGTCGCTCTCTGAAGGCCTGGTCTGAAGCTACTGTATAAACAATTTTGTGATTATAAACAGTAACAGTCACCAGTCTGAACAAACAAGGAAATACTCCATGGTGGTGCAATACCTGCTTCCCTTGCTTCGATCGCTGGAAAAAAGAATTGATTGCCTTTTTATCAACGAAGGTATGCAATGTATTAGTTTACAAAACAGGATCTTCTCTAATCCACTGTGAAATTCATCTTTGGACATCAAAATGTAATCCTACCTACACACGATTATGAACTTTCTTCCCATCGAGAAGACAACAAACTTTGAGGCATGACATGTCAAGGCGGTTTATCCTGCCCTGCAAATATGGACCACCTCAAAGAAGGCAAGGCGGGGAAATCTGGTTCTCTAACTACCTCATAAATTATTTAGGCCACTTTTCTTGTGTGGGATAAACCACAAGCATGCCAGAAGACTCAAGGAAACTTTATTAGACTTTAACCCTGGACCTGAGTACATTTTTTTCGTTCTCGTGCATCCGCAAACAAATACTTTTAGATGAATGTTGGGCCTATAAACTATTTCTATGGATATATCAAATTAAAACTGGAATTTTCGTTTGGGATTTGGCTCAGGAATGCATCACATAATTACACATGCTTGACCAGGGAGGAATTTGGGTGCGAGTCGATGTTTTGGTGGGAAAGCCAACAGGGACCAAAAAATTACAACAAAAGTCAGTTCACATCAGGAAAAGAATGGATTATTGAATTGAATTACATTTTAATGATAATTTTCTTTGCGTTTATCAGGTTTTCATACCAGCGCAGTGAGAAAGTTTTCCATGCCAAAGATCTTCAGGCCAGCCAAAACTCATGAAATGCATCCTGGAGTGGGGGCCTGAAGTCCCTTGAGGAGTCTTTCATTCCCCTCTTCTGTTCATTTGGTTTCATTTTTATCTTGGGCTAGAAAGTCCTATCATTCTTGGAAGTCTGTGGCCCCTGTACAAGTGCCAAGGAAGTCATGGGGCATTGGCGGGGCAGAGTATACCGCATATGATGGGAGGGGGTTCTTCCATAGTAAAGGTACCTTGGGATGTGCCACCTACAATCGGACTTCCGGTCTAGCCAAGGGTGTTCCGTTTGGGAATTTTAGTTGGTTTTAGTCTGGGCAAGATGCTTTTTGGCAATTTTGGTCAAAGACTTCAGTAATTCCTGTAAAGAAATCCAAATTTTTTTATTTTGCTCCAGAGAATGCAAAAATTTGGCAAGTTCTGTCTTGAAAACGCAACTCATGGCATTTTTTATGTAGAAATTAGTTCAGTCAGGAGTATCATTTTCACAAAAATTGGTCTAGCCAATGGTTCCATTTGAAGCTGTGGGCAGCACACCCCTAACCAAAATTTAGGCAAGAACCCCCCCCCCACATGGTACATAGCACTTGCACGCACACCTTTGCTTTGCAGACTAAGTGCAATGTGCACTTCCATAAATGCAAATGATGGGGGAAAAGGGAAGGGAAACCCCCGAAATTCCCCCCAATTTTTACTAAAAAGCCAGATAATTAGCATAAGTGTGTTATCAGAACTTCTCAGTCAAATTTAGCCACTCTCTTACAGCACCATTTGCCCCCATTCCCCCCCCCCCCATTTGAAACTAAATTTCTGCTACTGTATGCAAAATAGGCACTAGCTGAATGCAGTTGGTGAGAATATGTTTACCCCCAAGTAAACTGGGTGGAAAAGGGTAGCCATTTTACTGCACTTTTACGAGGAGGAATGCTGACCTTGGCATTCTTTCAGATGGACATGTCCATCTGTCAGTCAACCTTGCGATGAGACATTATGTACTTTTTTGGTTTTGAAATGAAACAGCAATGATTTTCAACCATGAAATACTTCATAATTATAACTTTGAAACATGAAATATTGGGCAATTCAGCCACTGAAAAAAATATCAAAATTCTCAAGATTTGCTTGGGGATGGTATGATATTTGTCAATATATTTCCACCTTACCCCTCCTTCAAAATTTTGATTTCATAAATAATTGGAATGTCTGGTGATTGAGGACTGTGGCAACCACCCCTTTTCCCTACTGGTGCCATACTGGGATTTGCCTGCAGACCAGTTGCGGTGCCAGCTCTGAAAATCCAAAAGAATTTGGGGGGAGGAGGTTGACGTAATTTTTCAATCTAAAGGTATACCCAACTAATTTTATGCCATTTTTCTTTGACAACTTTTGCCGAATTTTTGGATTTGAGGGGACAGATCCCCCCAGTCCCTCCCTGTGGCTCCACCACTGCTACAGACTCAACTGGGATCTGGATTCATCAAACCTTGCTCTAAAACTTTTCATATTTCCATTAGTTAAATCCTCTCACTAATGACCCTACAAAGGGACATTGGCCAAAAGTAAGTAATTTGTGTAAGAAATGTTGTTTGTGCCAAACACTTAAAAGGAATAGTTTGGTAATTAAAATTTGTCAAAACATGTTTGAACTTTATTACAAAACATGATTAACAAGACCAGTAAGTGAATGATTATATAGTTATTAAAAATTTTCTGACCATTCAGTTTGCTGTTTTCAAATTTTATACTATGATCATGTGAGGAAATTTATTATTATGATAGACCTGAAATATGTTTGGCAAAGAAATCAATCAGCACGTTCTTTTCATGATTGCCTCTGTCACATTTTAAGAAAGAAGAAAAATTCCTTCTGATTTATAATCTGCACTATGAATTGGAAAGAATTCAATAAGCGATTACATGTATTTTTTTCATAAGAAACTTCCTTACAAGAAACTCAACTCTCAGATTGCCAAAAAATTAAGAAACTGCAGTACTGGGAAAATATAACTTGAAAATCCATTTATTTTGATAAAGGAAATCTTGAACATATTTTTAATTCATTTTCTCCTGTTTCCTGTATCATATTACTAGGAAGGCTTTTTTCAGACACACTATCTAATGATACAGGTCAACAAAACTACAAATCACATTACTGAAAGAAAACTTAACAGTTCATGATAGTTTGCTTTAATTTTTTCCTAATTTTTTAGGCACTTAAGTGATGTCTAAACATTGGAAATGTTTGAAAAACCTTGTTTTGAAATGTTCATGGTGGCCTATGTAGTGAACATGAAGTTTATCGTGAAACGTTTTAGTAGCGTTATTCTTTAGTATTTTATCAAACTTCGAACAATTTTTTTGAGACACCCTGTATTCCATGCAAAAAAAATATTTAATGCAAAAATTATATTCAGCGCAAAAAGTTGCTGCTACATACTTGCTATAAGAAGCTGAATGGTCTACCAAGAGAAGGAGGAGCCGGAGCACAAGAGGGCACGCTATTTTCAGGAAATTACCTGTTTTAGGAGAAATTTTATTACCCCTTGACATTTATTTCATTGTCATTTTATCTCTAGATGGTAGCTTAGTTACTTCTGATCATGAAATAGAATTTAGCACTTCGTACCTTTGACATCCGGAGTAATGTTCATTACAGGAAATGCTCTTCTTATCGATCGTTCAAACGGGGAAAATTCAAAGTCAATAGCAGTAGATTTGATTGGGTTCCTTTAGGGTTATATCATTTTTAAATGATGCAAGCTTCCTCTAAAGAATTTGCAGAAAAGTGGTGTTTTTACCAACTCAAGAAAACGAGGTCAGAAAATGGTCCGAATATAATATAGATAAGCTACAAACATGATTTATATTATAGATTTATGATAGCTGCTGAGTCAGTAAATTCCCATGCCTACAGAATTAGAGTAGGTCGCCCATTATGTCCGCTTAGTACAAAAAATTGAATTTCAAAAAGTAGTTACTTGTTCTGTAGTTTCTTCATCTTGTCCTCCGCTAGATCAATTCAGAACCCTGCAAATTCAGAGTCTCAACAAAAGTTATTAGGGCTAACAACAAACTGTAACTCTGCTGTAACTCCTCGCAAGTAGCACCACACAAAAAACCGGTTCACAATCAGTTGTTTTCCGCATGATAACGCAAAATGAGCAAACGTCTCCATGCATAGGCTCTCAAAGCGTCACTTTACAAAGAGATCAGAATTTTCGGGATGTCACAACAAAGTGTAAGGCTGAAGGCTTAGACGAAATATTATAGGTTCCTTCAACTTCAGAGTAATTTTTGAAAACCTTTTCTTTTTGCCCAAAGAAGTTATATTTTTTACAATTATAGCCAGAGAACGATATGATTTCGTGTCTATTTCTGCTATAGATGACACTGAATATTATATTTTGTTGTTCTTTATTTTCATTTTTAACTGAGAAAGCAAAAAATCATTATTTTGCAGGCAATTTCCATTTTGTACTCTATCTGGAGCAAAAGACCTCTTAACGAGCTCTTTGTGTACTGAAGTTTTATCATATCTATTTGTTCTCCGCAGTGATGACTTCTTGATGTTTGAGAGAGCGAAACAAAGGAATTTAGAACGGTTGCATTACAATGCGACTGAATGAGGACCAGTTTAACATCCTTGCCATCAAGGCGAAGGAGAAATTTGTCAGACGAGGCTACCTATACAAGAAAGCTGGGAAGAAACAAGCTTCAGATTCTCAAGCTATTCGTTTGCAAAAACGTTGGTATGTTTTATACTACAATCTACTCTTCTACTATGAACATGACACTTCACCAAAAGCCCTTGGAGTTATCATGGTTGAAGGATGTGTTTGCCGAAAGAGCCCAGACACTAAGGTGGTGAGTAATTTCCTTGTTTCCCTGCGTTCTTTTACTTTGGTTGACGTCACCTAGTAGTAATATTTGGTCATTCAATTTTCCGCTATTTCGATTGCTATAACCATCCACTGTTGCTTTGTCGAACCGGTAGTTTCTGTTACTGCGCAAAACAACTTATTTCCGTGGTTTGTTTCGTTATTTTAAACTCAAGAAATCAAGAGTTTTATCCTCAATTTTTAGCTGAACGTGTTTAGCTACAGTACACCCAACAAACCATATTCCACAGTTCCTACCTTGTCAAGTTGTTAGCCATAACAACGAACCACCTTCTTCACTTCTTTCCAATGTTGTGTACCTTTGAGCTCCATGAGGGACAGCCAAGAATTCCCTGCAGATTTCGGGTTGCAAAACAACACTGACATCAGACAGACCGTGCATAACCATAAAGACCCAGCAGACGTAAAATGGAGACACAGTGGTGAATTTTTTGCTTATGCTTTGCTCTTATTCAACCATCATGCCTTGCACTTGTCGTCTCTTGGTCGGCCTTTGTTGTCGTCGTTTTCATGGGCCATGAAAATGGCGAGGACAAAGGTCAATCAAGAGATGAAACGTGCAAGGCATGATGGTTGAATAAGAGCCTTTAACCGCCCTGTACTCTTTTGAGAGACTTGGGTTATTCCGTCTAACAATAGATCCATGTTGGCAGTATCAGAAACTCTGTATCGAAGCATATAACAAATTCTTTCTCTTTCTCCAGTTTGCTTTTATCATCGATAGCGAGGTTGGAGACCATCGACAGTATTTCTTTGTTGCAAGCACAGACGAGGATCGAGCTGGCTGGATGGAGGCCATTCAAGAATGGAGGTATCTGTGTATTACAGTCTAATGCATTATTTTAACTGTACAGGTCTTGTTTTTGAATGACGTTTGTGTTTAGCCTAAGGTAAGAGTTTCGAAACTAGTTTAAGCACATTTATTGATCAATGCTAATCATAGGCTAAACTTTCTACACGTCTTATTATGCGTAGGTTAAGCTATCATCCAGTCCTTATTTGGTGCACCAGATTTATTGAGAGAACCCTGGAGACACAATTTGCAATAGTTACCCTGGGTCATCGTTGTACACCCCACTATCTTATAACCAGTCAATGTCCTTTGAATTGCCACTCTGTCAAATTCATATCCTTCGTAAGTGATGACAACTACTATCTTGATTCCCGCTAGAGGAGCAAGTCTTAATTTTTGGAATTTTACCTGAGAGAATAAATGATTCTAGATTCAAGCCGAGTTTGAAATCCAGTTCTTATACGATATATCTTGTCTAAACAATATCGAATATCACTCTTGTTAACAGAATCATTCGGCAATAGCTGACACGGTGAAATATATTTGTCACGAGTGGGCTACTACAAATGGAGAATTAAAATGTGCCCCTGCCTGGGATCGAACCCGGGATCTTTGTGTCAAAAGGCTCTTTGAAAATCTAATGTGCCACTCGAGCGCAATGAAACTTCGGAGAAATCTGAAGTCTTTCCGATCCCAGGTCTTACACGACGACAGAAGCCATTTTTTGCTTTTTGTGTTTTGGCTTAAAGCCTTCATCAGAGCCATGCGTACGTACGTAGAATCATTCGACACGGCATTGCCTCGTGTTTATATCTTTCCTAACTTCGCACCCACAGTGGAGATGGTTTGAAATTAAAGAATGATGAAATGAAATCAATGATCAAAGGACTTGAATCTCAGATTGTGAAAGAAAAAGAAGCCAAGGAAAGGCTCCAGAGAGAATGTGCTGATCAATGGTCGCAGGTTGCACGACTCAAAGCTGAGGTATTTTGAACTTTAAATTTACTAGAATCGTCGACATCATCATCATCAGTAATTTATTTCACATCGGCTACATCGAAACAAAATAGCTAAATTACAGCTATTTCAGGCCTGCTTTATAAAATTTTACAATTTCTTGAAATGTTCGTCGATTAAAAAAAATGTACAATATAGATTGATAAGATAAAAGTAATTACACCTTCCTAAAGAGGTCCGAAGCAACGCGCAGCCCCAGAATTGTGGAAGATGCAACAACTTACATCATTTAAGGTCTTTAATTTCACGTAAACAGTCCAGAATATGGACAGTGTCAATTCTTGAGCGCAAGGCTAAAAATGAAATTCTGTTATTGGAAACTTGACAAATCAAGAAATGTTTCTTTTACTTGAAAATACAGCCAAGTGGTTGAAGTTTTGAAGTTTTTTTGTTTTTTGATTTGTTTTGAGTTGGCTTGTCAGTATTTCTAGCTACTGAAAGCTAATTTAGGCCCACTGTGCATGCCGCATCCAGGCTTGGGACCCCTAGTTTAACGTCCCTTCAGAAGGACGGCGAGGTGAGTTGTGAGGTCATGCCTTCGAGGTCACCCATCCGGAGTTTGACCTCATTCGACCGAGCTTAACTTCAGTTACCTGACTAGAATTGTTTAAGCCACTCGGCCATTCACCCCGTAAACTTGAAGCTCGATTAACTTGAAGCACTTGAAGTCGATGATGCTGTTTGAAATGGTCATTAGATTATACAAAGATACCAAAGTTTTGATTGTTTTAGGTCAGTGGTCTAAGAGACAAAACAATGGTATACAGACGAAACAGTGGTCGAAATTCAGATAGCTCACGTGATAGCTCACGTGACAGTGCAAGCAGTGGTGCAGGGACATATGGAACAAATTCAACTGTATGCGATGAAGATATGTTTGCACAATATGCGCCAGAAGATCGAAAAAAGATCGCCCAAGTAAGAATTTTGGGCATCGACTGCAAGTTTGAAATCCTATTTGATGAAATAATTTTATCAGTAAACAGTATCGATGGACGAATTCTAATTAAAACTGATTAGATTCCTGAAAGTTTTTTCTGAAAAAGTTGTGGTTTTTACTTAAATGCCATAATTTTGGCACGACAATCTTAGGAAAAATATTGGAAAATTCAATGTGTAAGCATTGTACAGAATTTTCTGGTTTCTATATCTGCTTTTTGTTTGTAAAAATTTCCTTTTGGTTTTGTTGCATGCTATGCAATGATACCATGAAAAACAACAAAATAAAGTTATTCATTTGAATATGGGCAGTTCGGACACTATTGTTGTGCTGTCTGAACCAACCATTGATTCAATACTCACCCAAGCCAAGCAATGTTTGTATTCCGTTGCAACATCGTACTTTGGTTAGGCCCGAGCTTCAAATTTGCTCTTGAGAGAATTCTCTCAAGGGCTTGTTGCTGTGAGGGCATTTCGTTAGGGTTAGTTTGGGAGGCGGAATGCTGTTGCAGTTGGGATTCAGAATTTGAAGCTCGGGCCTAACCAAAGTACGATGCTGCAACGGAATACAAGCATTGCTTGGCGTTGGTGAGTATTGAATCATTAATGTTTCATGGTTGGTTCAGACTGCACACTAATAGTGTCCGAACTGCCCATGATTTGAACTTCAATGTGAATTAGCTAAGCACAAGCACATGAGGTAAGTTTACATCGAAGTGCAAATGTTTGACTTTATGTAGTTGTTTTCATTGCATCCAATTTTTACTCTGATGTACTTTCTTTAGCTGCAATGTGCCATTCGTGGCTGGCTTGTCAGAAAGCGGTTCCTGCGTTTGGTAAATGTATACGTCTTGTCACCAGAAGGAGATCAGTTGGTCAAACGAAATAGGGTATGTGTTAATAAAGGTAGTGATTCTTTGTAAGGCTTCCATGGGCTTGCATTCCAAAATAAGATATATTGATTGTTCTTCTGCAAGTTTAGATGATCTACTCATTGTTTGAAGTTGTCCTTTTTTGGGATTTACCCGAGTTTAATGAAGTCATTGGAATGAACTGAAAATCAGCCTTAAGAAACCTACAAATACCACTTTAGACACTGCAGTATGTGGCAAGAAAACTGTCAATTCCTGTTAAAAAATATCAAACAAATTAACCAGTAACGAAGGGAGAAAACTATGAAATCCTCAAAGAGAAACAGCGAATTATCCTGAAACCTAGCCTGTTAACCGGACGCAATTTCAAAGGAAATAGCGGGATATACTTGGAAATAATTGAAGAATACTGGATAACAAGCTATCTGAAACCTTGAAAGCAGAGAAAATTAATTAATAGCTGCACTAAAAGGTGACTTTGAACAATCAAAACGTTTTCAAAATTCTGTACCGCAATTCATTTGTTTAGATAAGATTACAGGACGATCCGAAATTTTGACCAATGTTTAAACTGGCTGCTGGTGGCTGGAAGTGACATTGGTCGATACCCTTTCTAGTCCTATGAAACTGTCTTTGACAACTGATTTTTCTTACTTTGCAGCTTATTTGGCAATTTGTTATATCGGAAGATGATTATGTCCAGCAATTATCAACACTCATTGCTGTATTTTACCGGCCATTGAGCATGGCCGCCGACTCGAAGTTTCCTGCTTGTTCCAATTCAGAAGTGAAAACAATTTTTTCAAACAGGTAGGTGAAGGAGCTAGTTTTCCTGCTATCTTAATTATTTAGTTTCCTTTGCTTCTGAAAGAAAACGAAAAGGGAATAATGTCTAGCTCCTCTCTCTCTCTCTTTGGGTATATCTAAAAGCTACGGCATAGAGAAACTGATTTTGTGGAAGCCATCGGGTACACTGTTGTTGAAATATGAACGACTTTTCCTTGTCAGTAGGCATGATTTGACAGAGACAACCTCATTAGATCTCTAATCATAAGCATGAATCTCGTATTGTTGTGTTGTATTGCATTTTGTTGCGTTGCGTTGTGTTGTGTGTGTTGTATTGCGTTGTGTTGTGTGTTAAAGTGAAGTGAAATTAAGTGAAATTGAACCAAACTTTTGATGACAAGAACTGTGTCAAGATTTTACATCCTGGTTTCACAGCTTTGTATCCATGGACGGGATGGTTACAGGGAGACTGTATTCACAACCAGCAATTGTTGTTCTGATAACGACTGCTCTTTTTCTCCATGCCTCTGTCTAGGCCTAATATTTTTAAACGTAAACCTATCTTTTTGCAGTGACGTCATACTGATGCTCCATAAAATGTTTCTAGAGGGTATTAAACAACGCTTAAGATATTGGCCTGACGTGAAATTGGGTGAGTATTAACTTTAGAGGGTATAGTTTGCTTTCATTCGTTGCTTTGATATTATCTAAAATTGGAATCTGCCACTTTACTTAGTGAGATAATTCGAAATTTTTTCTTAATTATGATGTTGAAACTGGGTGAAACTTAGACTTATCAAACGAATCCATGTTTTCGCTCCATTCCTCCAACGATACCCCATAATATCTGTACGGTAAACAGCAATTCAATTCAATGGAGCAAAACTTAGACGAATTTCATCAGTCTAGGTTAGCCCAGTGCCTTGGCTGAAAATCATACTTGCATGTGTATGGTAAAGCAGCCCTGGACTGACGGGGACTCCCATGCCAAGAAATTAAAGATAAAATAAGGTGAAAGTTGATATTTCGTAGCTGTGTTTCTTACCTTTTATATCATGTTTTCATCACTTTTCGTTTCAAATATGCTAAAAAAGACTCAAAGGATTTATTCCCCATGAATTAGAATAGATCTTTGTTCTTGAAGCAATCACTCAATATTATCCAAGCTATTACGATGAAGACTCTGATTTGAACGATATTTGTACGTTTTGATCCATTTTGTAGAATTTTTGAGTGTGCGCGACGACAGTGGCAGAAGTTGTAACGCCCCTCAGGAATAAGATGTAAAATATCGCTCCATCATGACTCTGTTTTAGAATTATTGATTGGTCTTTTGCAGAGTGGTAGATGTTAAAGCCGTTTACTTTGTTTGCTATCTTAAGTTTTTCTTCTCGTTTCTAGAGGATTATTTGTCAGCTATGGTATCCCTGTTACCTGTTTATCACGAATATATCAGAAATCATAGTTCTGCTTTACAGGTAAGCCAGAATTGTAGTTTTGTGCCGTCCAAGTACATTGTAGATAGACAAATCGATCTGTGCGTACAGAAAGAGAGGCCGTTATTTTCTCAAAATGAGCATACCAAAACATATCAAAATAAGACCACATATTTTGAAGCCATGGTCTTATTTTGAAACCATAAGACCCCATATTTTGAAGCCAATACTAGACATCATAAATCTTGCCAAGGCCGGTGCCAAGGATTCTCAATGTTATGATTTTACATTGAATCCCGATTCGTACACGATGATAAGATTAAATGCAACCAAGGTGAACCATTTTAAAGAATTTCGAAGGAACAAAAAAGTAGATCTACCTAGAAAATTCTGTACAGTTTAGTGGTATGCTTCAAAACCAGGTACCCAGTGAAACCTCAGAATTTCATTGATTGGAAACTGTTGATGGGATAATGTGGGTCCTAGCTTTGTCATCCTCCACTTCAAAAAGGACAATTCAACATGAATGAACTTTCGAATTTTGATAATTTTTTCAAACACAGATACATCATTTTGAGACATCCGGTTTATGACAGTTATGTCAGTTTTTTCAAGTCGTTGAAATGCCATACTTTCGCACCAGACCTAAGCAGAAATAATTTAGAATATTTATAAGCCATACCGTTCATGTGGACCTTCCCAATGAATCTCTTTTGTAGGCAAGTAAAGGTGTTACTTCTCTTTATCTGACCATAGGTTCTATCACAGTGCAAGCAGAGACCTCAATTCATGAAGTTATTAAACTGGTATGAAAGTAAACCAGAATGTAATGGACAAACAATAGAACAATTTCTACACTATCCTATAGGACTGGTATGTTTCATAGTTTGTTATACATTGTATTCTTCAAAAAGTAGATACAATCACACGCAACGCCCTTGCCTCACTATTGCATCTAACGTTGTGAAAAGATTCGGTATAACTTTAGCCCGTGAACGACTTTCAGAGAAAAGAAAACCGTTTGTTGTCTCACCTTGTGGGTTTTCCGAGGCTTTTCTACGTGCGGAAGGGTCCAGGTTGTGCAGTTGTTCTATTTCTGACAACAGCCAATCGGCTGGGGCTCGAATTCTTTCTGTAAAAGTTACTTTGACCAAAAACCGCACATTTAATCACGATGTAGCCTGTGTCCAGCCTTCAGTTGCTTTTCACCTATAGAAACAACGGGGATTCTGTACGCAGCTATCTATGGAGACAATAGGTATCCTTTTTCGCTTATCGAAATGGTCAATAATGGGACATTTTGATTGGCTGCACTTATGCATTTTTCACACATAAAGTAATATTTATTTTTCCTTGATACAACCTTCAGATGAAATTAGACCTTTATTAAGTGTAGTTTATTTCGAA
Source organism: Aurelia sp. 3 sensu Dawson et al. (2005) (assembly GCA_964020215.1). Lineage (NCBI taxonomy): Eukaryota > Metazoa > Cnidaria > Scyphozoa > Semaeostomeae > Ulmaridae > Aurelia > Aurelia sp. 3 sensu Dawson et al. (2005). The sequence continues at coordinate 20,116,717 of OZ026580.1, forward strand.
TTTGATCAGTTCCTTCCAATTGTAGAATGAGAACCTATGTTTATTTATTTATACGAATTAGAATAAAGGCTGCCACTCTCCATATCCAGCGTCTTGAGCACGCGGGTGCAGCCGGGTGCAGCGACCAAATAGGTGGAAGCGCAGTTGATAAGATTTTAGCAGTAATCTGATAGCAAGCTGCCGATCTTCGGGCGCTTTGGGAGTAGGAACAAATTCAACTCCTATCGCAGGCGCTTGCGATCGCTACCGAATGAACCAATCATGGTCGCAGCACCTTCTCAATCAAAACGCTGGATATGGAGATCAGTCTTAAAATAACAACAATGTCAACAACCTGACTTCAAGGTTTGGCTTATTTGAATAATTTCGCTGTTCTATTTCTTCGCTTTTCTTCAGCTTCCTACATATGCGAGAGTAGTTCGGGAATTGGTAGAAGCAACACCTGAAACAGAACCAATCAAGATTGCATTACAAACGCTATTGGATAAGTTAGAAACTTTGCACAGTGTAAGTAAAACTTTGTAAATTTATCAAATAGAGAAATTCATACTGAAAGGGGATTAAAGTATAGCCATTGTAAGAAAATTTTGTTCACATTAACCACCTAGACGATTACGGAGCAACGGTAAAATACCATTTTTAGCACCCTTTTTTATGTACTGTAATTCCTAAGATAAGTCACTGGGGCTTATTTGTGAAAACGAATTTTTGGATGAGGCCCATTCGAAAGGGGGCCTATCAGACGGATGGACTACAAATACCGAGGTAGATTTGATGGCATACTGCAGCTCTAGCTGGTAAAGGTATAGAGGAAGTGAAAAACATGATTTGGAACAAGATTTCACAGGAAATGATACACACATTAGAATGTAACATCGAACTATAATAGATAAACATGATACCAATACAAATGATATACAAATTTGTATAAAATTCACCCTTTCGTTGAATTCAAGTACCACCGATGGGTGTTTATTATAGGGGACTTATGCGAAGGGAAGGGCTCAGTCGATGATTTACGATATCATAACTTTTGGAGGCTTTAGACCCCTTTTGGCGGGCCTGCTAGCCATGTGAATGCGTATTTATGACAACTTGATCTCTTTTCTCGTAGAGCCTTCACGTACATCTGAGTGAAAGTGAGAGTATCAAGCATACTCTTGAAATTGAACGCATGATTGATGATGGGTGTGATGTTTTGTTGGATACGAATCAAAAATTCATCCGAGATGGTATGTAAATATGCCCCACTTTTTTGGTGCTTGATTATTTGAGCCTTACAGGCACAGTATACCCAGGCAAAGGAAGAGCTTTGTTTTGATAGTTCTAGAATTGTCTCGAAAAGCAACAAACAAACAATGTGCATAATGGCTTCTATTTGATTGGGATATATTTGAGAGTGCAACTTAAGTCGCATAAAGTTGGATGTCATACCTCCTCCATGTTTTGGCAGAGTCCAGACAAATTTACGGCTCTTCGGCTGTGAGCAGAAGAATGTGTTTGTTTATGTCATACTTGAGGAAGGTTTTGTGATTTTATAAGAAATCTAGGAACATTCTGGCTTATTTTGGCAACATTTATAAACTTCAGGATTGTAAGCAATGCAAGTAGCGCAAAAAATCTGGCTACCCTTGACTTAATGAAGTGCTAAAATGAAGAAGATTTAATCAACGAGATTAACATTCAGGGAGGGTGTGACCTTTCCTGGACTCGTTGTCTTGACATAACAGATTGCGCAAAACTTGAAGCAGATGTGATATGGCGTCTTTCCCAATTGTTGATCCCAAATTTTTTCCATTAATTATTTACAATTTATTTACTAGTTGCTTAATTTTATTAATATTGTTTACTGATGTTGTTCAATTGGATCTAAATATACTACTTTGTTTTGTAGCCTATTGAAAGATCATACTTTGGCATTATTTTTGCAGGCATACTTCGGCATTATGTTACATCAAAAGTTGTTTGTGGAATCTTGCGTGAAAAGACGAGACACTGTTTCTTGTTTAGCCGTCATTTAATCATCACATCACGGACTGCAGATGGAACTTTCAGACTTGCAAGGGTAAGAAAGATTTCTGACCTTTTATACTGAACTGCAATCTAACTGTATAGTAGAATAGGCCTTGATTAATATAAATAAGTAGCCTTGTTCCTACTGGGTGTGGGATACATGCTTTAAAACAGCTTCTCTTAATTTGGCAAGCTTTAACAAAATTGATGATGATAATGATCCGTTTCTCCTTTCCAGTTATCGAAAGGATTGCGTAGAAAGAACTGCAATTTTATGTTTTGCGCTCTCTAATTTCGTCATAAATTTTTTTCACAGATATGTGGAAAAATTCCCTTGAAGTACACTACACTTATAGAGGAAGTCGATGATGAAAGTAAGTCCTCATTGTCCATCTGTAGTCACCTTTTACCAAAATTACACACAGTGAGTTCACTTCACACCCACCCTCTTTTCTTTGGGAGTTTGCTTCCCTTTGTTTCAGCGTTACTCAAGCCCCGTTTACGTGATGCCATTTTTACTTCATACCAGATTAGGGATGATAATCCGATATGGACATTGTTTCCGTTTACAGGTGATACCGTTTTCATTTCATATTGGCTTGAGGTGAGGTGCTGTTTACACGACAACACTTCGCTGTGCACTGCAGTGGTTTCACTGTACACTTTTTGCATCCACAGCGCATTCTTCGCAGCACCCCAGATGACTGGGAGGCTCCTAGAAGTGATAATGAGGTCCCGTATTGAGCTGATACCGAATTTGACCGTTTACACGATATAGCGTTCTCAATTGAAAACACAAATACGGTATGAAGCATATCGGGTTAATGCGTTCTCTTGTAAACAGGAGGCTAATCCGATATGAAATCAAGACGGTCTCGTGTAAACAGAAGGCCAATCCGATAAATAAAAGCAGTATCGTGTAAATTGGGCCTCAATAAAGCATAAAGTAATACCGTTTCTTGGTCAACAGAAGAGGTTATCATAACTGCAACTATCAACATTAAAAAGTTGCAGTTCTGCTCTCTAAGTGCATACTTAAACCAATTCATATTTTGAATCATTACCCCTTACTGCAGCAGTTTCAGATATTCTCTGCCGAAAATTCTATTGTACTCAATCTATGTTTTCTCCTTTGATTTGGTATTTGCATTACTCTCAATTGAAATAACTTATGAATCATTTTAATTGCAGGTGTGCCACAGAGTAGTCGCCACTTAGCCTTCACTCTTCTCATAAAAAGCAAAACAGAATGTTTCTTTGTTACTCTCATGGCTGCAAGACCAACCGACAAAGCTATTTGGACATCAGACATCAGTCAGGTAATCACATGTCTCTCATTTTCTACCTCAGATTGTCGAAGAGTTGTGTGTTCCAGTAAGGTGGACGACGTGATTCCTGCTATTCGTTCAATGTTTTTTATTTTCTCTCGTACAAGGGCTCACGACCAAACTGATTCTAAACAGTGACTAAAATCTTCCAAAAAGACATCTGGAGGACAATCGAACGTCTTCCATTCTTCGAACGTCAAACGAAAATCGACCGTGGCTTCGCTTCGCTTCGAAAAGTCGAACTTTGATCTGACCAATCATTCAAACGCTAAGAACAGGCACGTGGTCTATATTTGTTAAGAAAGTAGCGACCTGACTAGAAGCAGCATCATGAGCATCATTCAATTGGATGCGGAAAACTGAGACTCGTGTTATCAGCCTGTCTTCAATGGATCCTTGTTTAGTTATTTTACAAAAGGGTCTGGAGCGAGCGATATTTGTATACATTTTAGATGAAAAATTAAACTGAGTGGCATTAGAGCTTCTATCACTCTTGGGCACATTCGAAAATTCTATAAAAGGTCTATTTAGCTTGATTGACAGCTGCGTTGTTGCAGCTTGAAAGGTGAGGTATGAGGTATGTCTTTGATATGAAAAAATGTAAGCAATTCTTTTCAAAAAGTCTCACTTTTCTTTGCAGTGTATCTACAATCTTTCACTGGAAGACCCTGAGGAATATTCTGATGATGAAACAGAAAGGGAAGATAAACCCCAGGATGAGGCAGCACAGATCAATGCAAAGGAGGCTACACGAAGGAATTCATCCGTTTATTTCAGAACTTCGTCAATTAAGTAAGTTCTTGCAACATACTTTATAGCTATTCTACAAAAGAGCGTGGTAATTTTCATACACCTTTATACGCGAGGCTCGATCGATTGGCCTTAGAGCTAGAATCATGACGTAAGTCCCTCTAACTTTCGCTTGTTGTTGTTGTTGTTGTTGTTGTTGTTGTTGTTGTTATCGCTTCAGTTGAGGTCTCTGTTGTACCGACAAGTCTGCAGGGGGAGCGAAACAAGAGAATTTTGGAATGAGTCTACCTTAGAGCTTCAATCACTTTTGTGTACATTCGAAAATTCTAAAGAATGTATTAAGATATCGTTCGATTCCTATTCTTTTTAGACTTGCTAGAAATTCCATCACGCAAATTCATTTGGTTTGGTCCTGGTTTGGTCCTGCAAACTTTAGAAATGTACCGGGGATGGGGGGGGGGCGGTTTCTCATAGGGACCTTCTCGTGAAAATCCTATGTAAAATCTGAACAGAGTGACTGATTTCAGCCACGAAAAGTCCTAAAGATAGTTGAACATTCAGTCAATCAGATATTGCAAAATATCATTGCTTATATATTCAGGGAGCAGTAACCTTTCAAATGCCAGGCTTTTTTCTCTCACCTGTTATAGGAGTGTTTAAGGAATTTCATAATTGGTTGAATGATTTTTCACCGATTGGTTGTTTGACTGATCAGTAATGATCAGTTTACTATGATTAATTCATGATTTTTGTTTAATAAAATAATTCATTCCCCATCCCAAAAACGATCCAATGCTAGCATATCGGATATCGGACGCAGTACTTTGAGCTTAACTGCTTAGAGATTTGTTTGTTCATTGATTTATTTGACTGATTGATTGACTGATTGATTGATTGATTGATTGCCCGAGCAGTCTGATTTGTGATTGGTTGGTTGAACGATCATTGATCGATTCATGTATCTATCTTTCAAAACTGAGTTGTTTGGTTGTTATTACATCAGTGATGTATTTGTTGCACAGCAGTTGTGCAACAGTTGTGCAACAGTTGCATAGCAGTTGCAAACAACCAGAAAAGAAAAAAAGAGAATTAAGATATATTATTTGGATTTTAGAGACGACCCGAGACTAGTTACTGATGCTGAAGATATCAAATACGCCGAGAGAATTGAATCGAACAATTTACCACAGGTTTGGCTTTTTGATATTTCTATGACACACTAGAATTTCATGGTGCACTATACCAAGCGGCAGATCAGTAACAAAGTCTCTTGCACATGTAGAATATAAAGCCTTCGATGCAGGAAGAAAAGTTGAAAAGGTCCGTCCAAATCATTTTGATCACAATATCTCATACTTTTAGTGACGATTTACTCAAAGCCGTTTGCTTTCTTCAAAAATATATGGAAATAGTCAACCTTGTTCGTAGGCCCGACATTGTCTTTCTACGAGGTTGGCCCCAGGAACCAGGTTTAGAATTAACGACTGCAAGCTGAAATTTTAATGATGATAAATGCCAGATCATGTAAAGATTTGACCGGCTAGCTGCGATCTACGAAAGTCTTATTTTGTACCGTAGCTGTTTTGTAATTGTTATTACATCACCTCTAAAGTATTCCTAGCTAATTTTTGTTTTCCATGTACGCACATTCCTGCCCAGCGTGCATGCTTATCTAATACAGTGAGAAGGCGTTAGGAAAGTGTGTCATGGACATCGTAACGGAGAGATTACCCTGCTTCATTTCCTGTACAAGCGTGCCTTGTTTTACCTGCTTGATATTGTTGTGTGTGAATTAAAGTGCTTCAGATTGCAAAGGCAGACAAGGTGTTAACATTTCGTTGAAAGTAACTTTAAGGGGTTACATCTTCTTGTAGCTGACGCTATTTAAATACGAAGAAGTCAAGGCGAAAATTTAACAGAAGTGTTAGATTTAGTCGCAAGTAGAGCTCAGACGCACAAATTTGCAATATGATCTTACCAAAAACTACCAGACAGTACAGACTGAGTTCTCGCAGGAGTGAAAGGGCTTACGTTCGTAAAGATCCTTTTCTGGTGCAGTTCTTCAAGAGTCAACACAATTGCTCTGATCCGCACATCTCGTTTCAGATTCTATACGCAAGTATTGATCGACTGATAGAGAGGCTGGTTGACCCTCGTTTACCAGGGACAGATTTTATGGACACGTTTTTGGTGACGTATAGATATTTCACGAATGGGAAGCATGTTTTGCAAGCTTTGATAGCCTTTTATCATCAACTTGAAGAGGATAGAACCGGCAAGAGTAAACAGCTTGAAAATGGTCATGCTGGTGATGCTAATAATAATAACAATAATGGCGAAAGAAAAATCAGTAAGTTTCTAGAAATTTTCTTGATATCTCTCCCATACGATTGAAGGGAAAATTTTATCACGGATAAGCAAAATCTGGAGAAGCGTACAATCACAGAATGATAAACTTCATACGAAACAGGCATCGTTTTTATCTTCGTTCACAAATCCTGTCTCATGCCGTTTGAACTTTTTTTGGAATGCAAGCTTTTCGATGCTGCCTTTATCAGATTACCTACTCCGTGTTTTGCTTTCAGCTCATATTTTGTAACTAGTTTAGGATTTTCTTTCACAATGTATACAAAGTACATGGTAGTTTGAAGAAATTGTTTAGTTGTGAAAAACTCACTGGCATCAGGTCGGGATTCCAGTGTAGAGATTTATCATAAAAACGGTTATTCTGAACGAGGAAACCTACAATCCCTCTTCAAAAGGCGTAGCAACAAGACACTTTCCCTTATTTTGTAGACCTCACTGTCAAAATGCGGTCAAAAAGTTCTGGCTACTTCTCCCTCTCCCATCTCAAACGTTTGTCTATGTGATCATGGCAGATATCAGATTTAAGGATATCGCCACAAACTAGATAGAAAAATTAGAAATTTTCTTAAAATTCTCAACCCATAGTACATTGAGATGAGGACTGTAGCATGATTAAGCATTTTAGTGATATTACTATCAAGATATATATATATCTATCTTGCTTCGTTTTAGGCCTAACAAGAAGTGCATCTTCCCCTGCAGGCAGAGATCGTACAGGAAGCATTATGAGTACATCATCAAGTGTTTCATCTTATGATGATTATGATACACTTTCACCTTTGACTGCTAATGACGTCATCAATTTCACTACCCTCACACGACGTCACAGTCGACAACAATGGTAAGAAATGTCTTTTTACCTTGGAAGTAAGAAATTTTGCATGGATAAACATTTCTGAATAATTTTTGCTTTGAATTTTAAGTTGTAGTCAATGATCGATTGTTCACTTATTTTGTTTGAAAATAATGTTTGAACATTACTTTTAACGTTTTTCTTTTTTGGTTTTTTCATTGCCAGAAAAGAATGTCATTAATTTCTGTTACGATATTTTGACCGAAAATTTTTCAGTTAATCGGCGTCAAATGAATAACGAAGCACACACATCACAAGAGCAGCGCACGTGACATTTTCAAATTCATCACGACCCCGACCTGACATCTAATGAAAGACAGAATAGGCAATTACGATAAAGATTGCGGCGAGAAACTTTTTACTAAGATGCATTGCGTTTTGAATTACAAATCTTTAACGACTCAGTAGAAATTCAATCACGTTATGTGCACGGGGGGGTGGTTCTCGGAAATTTCGGGTATGGTGTGCCGCCACAGTTTGAAAATGTAACCGTTGGCTAGACTAATTTTTGTGAATGTGATACCCTTAGCTAGACTAATTTCTCCATCAAAAGTGCCCTGAGTTGGCGTTTTCTAGACAAAACTTGCCAAATTTTTGCATTCCCTGGACCAAAATTTAAGAAAACGGGTTTTTACGGGAATTACCGAATTGTGACATTTCTTTGACCACAGTGCCAAAAAGCATACCCTTGCCTGGATTAAACTCGACTAAAATTGCCAAAAGTATACCCTTGGTTAGACTAGAAGTCCGAAAAAATATGGAAGAACCCCCCCCCCCCCGTGGTAATGTGTAGATTAGCTTATTGGTTCGTATATGTTGGCCATTGGGTAGTCATTCCCTGCCAATGAAGTCTTTTCTGTAGTGCTGTAAAGTAATTAGGTAAGTATAGTAGTATGTAACACTGTATATATTGTTGAATTTTTATATAGTGTACCAGTAGAAGAGTGCCTAACTATTCAAAGAGGCAGGCATGTGTGTGGCCTTTTGCACTTTTCTTTACCAGTGCTAACTAGTCTCCCCCACTAGGGCATCTTCAGAGCAACACAAGTTGAATTTTTATATACATAGTGAAAAAGGAAAAAACTGATTGCAGTATATCTAAAACTGGTTTCCCCTCAATTTCATTCGACAAATCACTGTTCCTGGTATCATCGAATTTGATAACATAAGCTATATTTCGTAAGTCTACGGTTTTTTGTCCTAATATCACAGTTTTTCTTCCGTAGGCGCGAAAACCCGCTGGCTGATGAGAACAAGTCCAGTAATGAAAACAGGCCGCGCAGTGTTTCTGAAGAGCATGACTCAACCAACGATAAACAAGACGTTGAAAACAGAATTCGAAGAAAAACGACCCCAGCTGGGTTCATGAATATGGGCTATCAAGGAACTTTGAACAGGGATGGGAGTAAGTTACCATCTGAAAGGCCATTTTCCAGTGTAGAAGAGGTCCAGGAAGAGGACAGTCCTAAATCAGAGAGCGGAAAGGGTGGTAACTTGAGCAGAGCAGCGAGCGAGCAATCTGTGAGCTCCCTTTGTTCTGACGAGGTCTCAGATAGGCAGCTTGGCCCGCTGATAGAAGCTGCACATGAAGGAAGCCAGGGAGGCAGTTATAGAGAATCTAGGCTGGATGATTTTATGAAGGATGGTGTAGAGAGTGATGAGGAAGATGGGGGACACGAGGAGTTGCAAGATGGAGTACATGATGAGGGGCAAAACAAGATACAAAGTACAGTACCGATTGTAGAACAAGACGGGGTACAGAGTGAATTACAGGGCAAAGAGCGCACAGAAAGCAAGGCCAGAATACAAAGTGGATCACTTATTGGAGGACAAGATGGAATACAAATTGCGATACCAGAGGAACCAATTGCGCAAGGCCACGAACGAGGTATTGATGTAGAGGTACCAAATGTGAATACTATTCCTTATGACATCAAAACCCTACATGTTGACCACAGACAGAAGCAGCTAATACGTAAACACATGCATGAACATAGACCTTCATTGCCTGCTGTGTTACCGTCAAAAACACAAGGAAAAGATCTCGCAAAATGGCTCGGAATTACAGATGGGCCTGGCAACTCACCTACACACCGAAAGAAAGGACATAAAAAGGACAACAAAAGATTACAAGAGCCTAAAATGAGTCGTTCTCCTTCAACATCTAGTAGCAATGATTCTCAAACAGAAGAGAGAAGATCAATGTTTTATGATGATGATGATCTAGGGGACAAGCCCCCTACCCCTACATCAGTGAGGAAAACAATAAGGCAAGCCATCACCCCCAAGTCAAAGAGTAAAGCTCCAGAGAGCCCAAAAAAGAAAATTTTCAGTTTCAGAAATAAATCGACGCCGAAACCGCATGGAATGAAAAGATCAAAATCTGACGTGCTGAATCCTGGGCTAGGGGCATTTGATGATCATGAAATCGCACGAAGGAGTACATCATCACTGGGCCGTAAGAGTTTCATCGGGGAAGAAGATACACATAGTCTGTATTCAATCGCAAGTTATGAGGACTTGAGTATGAGAGAAAGTCATAGTGATGGAAACTTGAGAGAGAAAGGATCACCGAAAACAAAGAAAGGCAAACATGTCACTTTGAAACTGTACGACAATCCCAAAGATGAGGAGGAAAAGAAGCCACGTACGAGCTCGCAGAATTTCACGCGTGATGAGGGACGTGTTTCCATGCGTGCAATTCTTCCTAATCGTGCACCGTTGAAGATTCTAAACATCATGAAGCATTGGGTGTCTAAACATAATGGAGTAAGTTCTATTTTGTTACGCTTACAAGTTTCTTTAATCGCCAAGGGATGTATGAAATGCATAGATTAAGCCCGAGTTTGACCTGTACTTGTCCCCCCATAGAAAATCAGTCATATATTACTTTTCCCGCTCCTCAGCTTTCCCTGATATTCTAATCCTCTCGGATAGTATTGAAGGGGCTTGGTCACGTGATTTAAACAAAGTTCGTTCGAAATGACGATTTTCCAGCATTTTTGATAGGCCATATCACAGAGATTTTCCACTATTTTTCTCAAAATGAAAGTGTTATTTTAAAGATGGACTCTTGAGCTTTGTAGAGGAACAAACGAAACACTCATATGTTGTACGATTGCAGAGATATTAGTGGATTTTTGGATCAGTGACTTCCTTGTGAATTCACCCCATCCACCAAAATCTGTGTAGAACACTATGGCCACGCGTGAGCAACGATATAGATTATAGAGATAACAAGTTTCGACCTCTTTATTCAAGGATTTTGAGAAAGATTCCGAACTGGCGCAGATTCTGCGAGATTTCTTTCGTGATGTGAAAAATAACGAAGAGAGCTTACCAGTGGTAAAGGAAATCGTCAAAAGTATGGAGAGGTAAGATATTCTTCATCAGTCTCAGCAAGCATGAAATTTTTGTACTGTTGAATTAACCTTTATTTGTAGTCGTCATAAGACAGAAAGAAAAATCACAAAAATGCTTCGATCGTTTGATTTTTAACTAAGAATTTGAATCATTCAAATCTGTGAAGTATTCTTGATGCTATGAATTTTCAAAAGTGGGAACTTTTTTCCTGGCTCATATGATTGTTTACACCTTCTGTATTGCAGGCTGATGGAGACAAACAGGCAATCAATATCGAACTTGGTAGAAGATGTTTTGATGAGAGAAGAAACGAATCAAGTATCAATACCTGAAGAGTTACCATCAAGTTGGACTGCAAATGGAATTGCAGATAATCTGTCCCTGCTTGAACATTATCTTTATGGAAAGATATCAACTAGGTAGGCTACTTTGTCATCTTTGATTGAATATTAAACAAGAACGAAATAATTAACGGACTGTTTGGTAACACAACCTTGTCCCAAGGATCTTCAATTGACCCCCGGGCCCGGGGGTAACTTCAATAGGTGGGTGAGGGGGGTGAGCCATTCGACGTCTGATATCGCGCCCTAAAATTTATAAATTTTCGCGAAAACGATACCCAAAATTTACAGGCCATTGAAAATGTATACCCTAAAATTGTGACAGCCATCCAAAATTTTAACAAAATAAGTTAAATTTGATCAAAATCAATATCCTAAATAGTTATTTTTCTAAAATGACACCCCAAAATTTATGACTACTTGTGATTTTACCAAAAGTGATACCCTAAAATTTATTTTCAGCTGGAAAAAAGGCACCCCAAAAAATGGCACACCGCGTACCCTCATATATGGTAGTTACCCTCCCCCCGGGCAATTGACTCAACCCACCAGAATCTTGCAAGTCTGCTCAATATTCGCCCCCCCGGGGGGCTGATTATTAAGTGATACTGGACGTGCCGCTCATATGGATGGGTTTTTCACCTGATATTCCATACATATGGGTCTGTTTTTAACCTTAATTCTGGTAGATGGATAGCTTTTTTAGAATTTCTATCACAACTAAAGAAATTTGAATAGATCTTGCATCCTCAAATGAACACAATTCATAGGCATGGTTAGGAAACGTCCTGAAATTCATGCAAAAGAGTTTGAAATTCTTGAAAATTCCGTCATACTATACACTATAGATGTATAATACAAACTTTAAACAAATTATTGTATTATCTTTTGTTGCATGGCATTTTATTGTATTATGCTTCCCATGGCTTTTCACATAACTTAACATGCAGTCTTTCTGTTCTTAGGGAATTCATGAAATGTGCGTGGACCAAAAAAGACAAAGAAATAACAGCACCTTACATCACCAAAATTAGTCGCAGATTTAATCAGGTAAGCCTATTTCCAACGATATTTCAATTCATTTGTGAGAGGTAAGAATCCCATACATTCATAAGAATTTTGTGCAAATTACTTCACTTGCCTGGAAATAAGATGGCAAGTTCAATTTAATTCCCTCTTTTGAAAGTTTAAAGGGAATCCAGGCATATATAAGTCCCCGGAGGGGGGAGTACTTGACCTAAATTTGTACGTGGATGTGCCCAGGATAAATTTTTTCTTTACACGGCTCCAGAATTTTTGCGTTCAAATGATACCCGATCATAGAAAAAATGGTGAAAAGTATACTTTAAAACACAAAAGTTGGACTAAATAATAACCAGATCTAACAAAATTTCCCCTTTTTGACATATTTTGACAACCGGCTCCAGAAAAATTGCCTTCTTTTGATACCCCGTTCTTGAAAAAATAGGCGAAAACGGTACCCTAAAAAACGGCACATCTCCGTCGGACAAATATACTAAGTACACTGCCCCACGGGATACAAGAGTGATAGAAATAGCAGTACAAAGACAATGAACCCATGACACGTGCCGACCAACAAGGGCAGATTTTGTAATACAATAGCATCAGTCGCTTTGGCTCACAGCTCAATACAAAGCGATAAGCGAATGCAGACAAAAGAAATTCTCTCAAGTAGAAATCGAAAACAAACGAAGCCGCAAAGTTGCCCTGAAACCAGTACGGCAAACTCTCGTTTGGTGCGGGCGAAGGGAGGTTTTTAAGAGAAGGTATGTGCTTATAACGACAGAAGAAGGGTAAATCTAAAGTTCTGTCTCGCGGATTTTGTTTATTTGATTCAGAAACTGAGCAGAGGGCATTACAAATTTTGCATATTTGTTGCTCAGATGTGAGCAGTCACTCCTCAGCTCCTGAATCAAATAAACAAAATCCGCGAGACAGAACTTTAGATTTACCCTTCTTCTGTCGTTATAAGCACATACCTTCTCTTAAAAACCTCCCTTCGCCCGCACCAAACGAGAGTTTGCGTTACTGGTTTCAGGGCAACTTTGCGGCTTTGTTTGTTTTGAAATTCTGCTTGAGAGAATTTCTTTTGTCTGCATTCGCTAATCGCTTTGAATTGAGGTGTGAACCAAAGCGACTGATTCTATTGTATTACAAAATCTGCCCTTGTTGTGCCGACCCATATTTGGGTAACTTGTCTTACTCAAAAGGAGGTGCCGATAGCGCTAATCGCTAATCGAGTCCGCAACCCCTTGTCATGACGCTCAAGTGGTGGGGCCCTATTGGGTATCGAGCCCACTCCGCCTGACTGTTCTGGCTGCAAAGTCAGAGGATTACACCATTGTGCCACAACACCTTATAATCTTGTTTTTAGGTATCCGGGATGGTTGCATACGAGGTAATTCATGGTGAAACTCAAGAAATAAGAGCACAACGAATTGGTTTCTGGATTGCAGTTGCAGCCCGATGCCGTGATCTCAATAATTTCAACTCTGTCCTTCAAATCACCAGTGGTCTTATGAAAAGTTCTGTTTATCGACTTAAAAAGTCTTGGGAACTTGTCAATAGACAGGTATGTAGAGATCGCTCCTAAAGTTATTCTCTCTTTTTCCTTTTGACCTTCTTTCTCTTTTCATAGGTAGGTCCTTTTTAGGTTGTTGTTGCCATTTTATCCCACCTTACTGTCGTAAGGGTAGTTCTGATGAAGCTGCAGTGCACCGTTAAACAAGTTTCTATATTTTTGAATATCCAGTTCCATATCCAGCTATAGTTTAGTTGTATACTATAAATGTTGTAAAATGTTGAGTGGCCTAGTGGCTTATACAGTCTTTGTCAGGTGACTGAAGTTAGGCTTGGTCGAGTGAATTCAAGCTCTGGATGGGTGACCTTGGAGGCCTGACCTCACAACTCACCTCACCTTTCCTCGCCTTCCTTCGGGAGGGAGGTTAAACTAGGGTCCCATGCCTGGATGTGGCATGCACAGTGGGCCTAAATTAGCTTTCAGTAGCTAGAAATCCTGACAAGCCCACTCAAAACAAATTGAAAAACAAACAAAACAAACAAACATGTTGTCGTTCTTGTTTGATATTTTGATCTTTTGACAACTCGGGCTTTATCCACAAAAATTCTTAGTTTCTTTTAAATTCGTACTCTTTCATTCACTGGTTCTTTTCATAAAATTCTTTCTATAATTAGATTTTGGTGGACAATTTTTATGCAACGCCCGCATCTTGTTTTTTTCTTTCCTAGCTGAAGGAAATTTTAAATGATCTCCAAGCACTCGTCTCTGCGGATAATTGCTTTGCTAGATTACGAGATGCCATTCACAAGTAAGTGCATGTGATATTCAGTTAACAGGAATTTGAAAAAAGTTTCAGCATTGGTAAATTTGCTTTCATTTTCCTAAGCACTAACGATATGGGTAGATTCGACTATGCAAACTTTCTTGGTTGCGAAATGCCTGACAGTGGATTGCCTGAAACTCTTAATTAGCCTCACGACATAGTCCCAGATATCACAAAATAGCAACAACAACAACAATAACAACAACAACAACAACATTTCCTTTTTTGCTCAATCTGAGTTTGAGCGTCCACCAGTCTATCAATAGCGATAACTACGAATATGCAATCAGTCTAACTCTTGATCATACTGATCATACGTATTGAGTCTCCTCACACAAAACAAGGGCATTTCCCCTCCTCAGTAGTTATAAGAAATAGATTCTCAAATGAATTCTTGAGATTTTTTCTATCCCATGGCAATAAATGTCCAGATGATATCTCTCACTTTTGAAAAATTATACTTTATTTATTGTTCTGTGCAACGAGTTTCTTTATGATTTGATCCCTGTGCAACGAGTTTCTTTATGATTTGATCCAGTGTTTTTGGGCTTCCTCGGGCGTTTAGCAACCAAGAAATCTTCCGCAAGTCGAATTTACCAGCATTTCCAGTGCTCATAAAAACGCAAGAAAAATTTTTTAATACTGATCTTTAGGCTTTCAAGTAGAATTCGATTAATTACATTCACGAGTTTAAATTCAATTCCTTTAAATTTCATTTACAAGTAAATCATGGACCATACGTGGAATTTATCGAGGAATTTATGTTGCCAGGCAAACCCCTTACCAGCATTTTCCAAATTTGCTACTCTCGAGTACCGAATAATCGTCCCCCCCCGCTTATTAATTTTTCAAAAATTTTCCAACCCCCCCGCTCTTATTCCAACCCCCCCTTTTATTAATTTTTGGAAAAATGAAATGGTAGTTAACAAATTTTCTGAATAAACGCAAGAAAAAGTCTCAATAAGTGCATTCAACAGAACCAGAGTTCATAAGTAACTGTATCAGTAACATCACTGTTCACATGAATATATAAAAGATACGTGTTTACCTAAGAAAACGACTATTTTCTATTTCTCCAAGCACCCCCCCCCCCCGATTATTCCAACCCCCCCGATTATTGCCATATCGAACCATTTCCAACCCCCCCGATTATTCCCACCCCCCCGTTTATTCGGTACTCAAGAGTAGATGAATGATCGTACCAAACAAATTTTCACATCTTAGTTAGCCTTGACTGATAGATCAACATGCCAGTTTGAGTATTGGCCACTTATTTTTAATTCAACGGTCCGCCAAACGTGTCAGCTTTTTTATCTTGTTTGCCCAGTATTTGTCTCAAAGTAAAATTTATCTTAAAAAGATGAATTACCAAAATATGTCGAGCTAAATTATGTAATTTTGAAAGATTACAGAGGCAGAAATTATGGACTTTTGGCGGCAGTTGCCTTCCCCAACCCCGACTTTAGCCCAAAATTGGGAAAATTAACAAACACAATGGATTTGTTGGAAATTTAGTCTGGAGTTGGAAAATACGACGTTTATCAACATTTTTATATCACCCGGTACATTTGTCTTATCTTTCAGCTGCAATCCTCCTTGCGTTCCTTTCATTGGATTTTACTTGACTGATCTCCTTTTCATGGATGAGAGATCACCAAATACAAACGAAACAGGATTAATCAATTTTGCAAAAATGAGCAAGGTTTGTTTTTAGTACATCAGTCCAAATAAAAGATATTCTTTAAAATTTGCATAGATTTATTGGCGTAATCGAACAGTGTAAGTGTTATCTTGAAAAGAAGGATTGACAAAACATGCTGGGTTAAATAATGTAAATTTTGAAAGATTACGGAGGTAGAATTATGGGGTTGTTGGCATCAACTGCCTTCTCCAACCCCGACTTCAGCCCAAAATTGGAAAAAATAAACAAACACAATGAATTTTTGGAAAGTTTAGTTTGGAGTCGGAAAGTATGACTTTTATTGACGTTTGCCCCCTTGCCCTCTTTTACGATTCATAGGTGTCAAATGCTCTCTCATTTCCAACAAATTACACTTCATAGGTATCAAATGCTCTCTCATTTCCAATGTCTGAAAAAATATTACATTACAAAGATTTTGTATCTTGGACAAAATAAAACTGCATCCCGATTTCGAAATACTTACCAAGTCATTTCAAATTCTGGATAGCTCATGGCTCAGGATTGACCGTTTACTGACAGGTTTACTTTTCTGAAAACATTGTCATCTCATTTATTTCTTGTTTCTTTTTTCCATATAGATATCAAGAGCCATTCGAGAAATAAGGCAGTATCAGCAACTGAGATATACAATGGATTTGGACCAAGATGTGAGTAAAACTGTTTTTTGCTGTAGCTGGTTTTCTCGCCAATAGAAGATTACGCAAAAGAACAAGCTCGTTCCCAGGGTGTTCTTACGTCATACGCTGATCAATGAGCCGAATGAACTGCCTGTTACACTTCGATCAAATCTGCCCAGAAAATAGGCACGTTAGTAGCCATTACGGTTTTGGTCCAGAAATTGACGAAAGTAGCCAAAAATGGGTCATTTTCCGCCAAAATTAACATAAAAGTGGATATGACAGCAAGTTTCGGTAATTAGAAGAGGGTACCTTTCTGAAAAGCGGGCGGCAGACCCCCGTCCATCCATAAGTCATGTACGCCCCCGGGGGTACATACTATTCATAATCTTGTAGCCTCAAAATCCATGAAGAACAAAACAAACGATCACAATGTATGTCGGTTACCCAAGAGCCTTTGAGGAGTAATGATCGATTGGTGGATCTGGCGTTTTTAATTTCATATTTTTTCTTTTGTGAGCCTGATACTCGCAACTGACTACTGATAAATATTTTTCTGCATTTTCATTTTAGATGGCACAATATCTTCTAGCGTCTCATATTGATGTTGATGGACCAGATTTCGAAGATGAATTATATGACTCATCTTTGCTTGCTGAACCAAGGGGCTAACGGCGACTGCAATGCATTAGAAAGTAGATAAACTTGAAGTTTTTGAAAGGTAGGCCAGAATGGTTATGCTAAATGATTCCAAAGGTCTGTAAATAGATGTCATGTTAAGAATTAGAATACCCGGTGGCCCAAAAAAGCTGCATCTTTTGAAGAATTTATGAGATTTTATCATAGTTTTCATCAATGTATGAAAGCAAAATTTTTTAGTGACCCGTTAGGTTTGGACTGATTACATGGTCGTAGTTATCGCTTTCGAAAGGCTGCTTGAAGCTCGTAAAAGCAACGATGCTTATGGGGTACGGAACGTGAAGAGAAGGCGAGCGAAGCGAGCCGAAAATTTTCGAGAAGCATACAAGGAGTTTCACTGTATGGTTGAAATGTCACATCATTATAAAAGAGATACACTGTGGACTAAATTTAGAATGTTGAAGTTCAATACATAAATCTTTGCAATGCTGGATACATGGGAAAATGCAGAGATCGTTAAAGTCTCCCCCTGCGCCTTCAGTTTCTCCATGGATTTGGAAGAAGTACAACACTTATCTTTGGCGATGATTGGGGGCGGCCGCCCCCCCCCCCCGTGCCCCCGTTCCCCCTTGGCTACGCTACTGTTTGGAGTTTGACCCAAATTTGACCCAAATTTAAGCTTTCGAGATTGATATTTCTACTCTCCAAGGCATCATTTTAAAACAAATAAGGTGTTTATGTTCAAGCTAACTATCGCGAAACATTTTGAGAGTGATTGGCTATTGATTAAAGGCATTCCAGATTCGCCGCCTTTCCTTTTCCAAATTTACTAGCAAGTTTGCAACTAGAAAGCAAGTTTGATAGCAATAACAACTTATGCTGTGTAAACTTAATGCTTTAGCTCCATAGAGATTAACATCAAACATTTATATTCGATTTTTTACAAATGAAGTGGACTGTAATGTAGTCTTTTGATGGGAAATCTAGATCCTAGAATTTTGTTATTGGTTGTAAAATTCACACAATTCTCATATATTGAAAATTTATACTAGACCAACGTCACTCATGAAAATATATTTATATGGAATGGAACAAAATTTTATAAATATTACCGTTGAATTTTAGCGTTATTATCGACAATAATGTGAAATGAATATTTTCGATGAAGCTTTCTGTTTTCTTTTACCTTCTTTAAAATTGTTTCGCATATTCGAGACTCGTGTTATCTCCCAAGGGGTCTACCGTGTAGAGGTGTCTGCCGGAGAAAATTGTATGACCCTGTCCTGGAATAAATGTTTGAAAACATAATACCTGTCCTGAGTAGTATCAGTCTCTTTTGTAAGTTATTTTAATGTGTCACACCAAATCTTACCTGTTCTGGAAGATCAGCTTTATATGGACATCCTTGTAGCGGAATGAATACACAAACGTCAAAAAGGTATATCCTGTCCCGGAATTTTCAGTCGAAAATGGGACCCTATTGGTAGGCACATCCCCGGGTGCTCAATGTATTTAGGAGACCCCCTGAGGAGAACTAGGGTATCAACGAACTTATACCCCATTGAGAGCTTGCAGGTGAAACCAGTTTAAACTTATTCAGGTCATTGAAATTTAACCTGGTGTAAACATAAAGAAAGCTGGTTTAACTTTGTCAGTGAGGGAATGGTGTATTAGTCTTGCAGAAAAATCAATTTTTTCTGAAAAAACAGGTTTGCCTGAATTTTCTGACTCTCTCTTGTCATAGCTGCGAAACTAATCGACCCTTTACCTATTCTACAAGAGCGATCGAGCGATATTTTTTTACATCAGGCCCCACTGACATTGCTCCGTTTTCATAAGAAAACTGAGTAAAACTGATTGTTTCTACCTTGCGTTCATATTGCTATGCTGTGAAAACGGAGCTTTTCGAAAACGCTAATGAAAAAGCTTAAATAAATTTGAAATGGCTCAAGTCTGTTGTGGCACAAAATTATCGGTATTCAGAATCACAGTGGACTTGCAACAAGTCTCTCTCGCGGCAAAAATGGGAGAAGAAAAAAAGCGAGAGAGACTTGTAATACTTGGTAGCCTGGATTGTTGGCTGGACAGGATTCTGTACAGTCGGCATCCTTTTACAAAAAACCATTATCCAATCATACGCTTAGAAAGGAAAATGATACAACAGAGCAAGGCTCTACGATGTTCTTTGACAATGGCCGACTCAAGTTTCGATGAAACAGTTGACAACAAACCCGTTATTTTTAGAATGGAACCAATGCTCGATAGCTCATGAATATTAATGAGCATGCCAAGTATTACAAGTCTCTCTCGCTTTTTTTCCTTCTCCCATTTTTGCCGCTAGAGAGACTTGTTGGAAGTCCAGAATCACAGGATCCTCTGTTGCTGGTTGCGAAGGAAACTGCGAGGGACATTCTCCCTCTGCGGTGGAATCAAGCGAATCAATGGAAGCGGAGCGCGCAGCTCTGAAGAAGCAAAGCAACATGGCGGATCAACAAAATGGTTTTGATATGAAAAGTTATACAGCTTTGGTTGGCCTTGCCGAATATTTCCGCACTTGTCATCCACCTAAAACAAGAGAATGTATCCATTGCTTACAAGCTAGCCTGAACATTGGACTGCCACCACTACTAGATGCTAAAGTCAGACTGAATATTGGCAAGCTGCTTCTACAACAAACGAACAATTTAGGCCATGCAAGAAGTCATCTGCAGCAGTCGGTAATTTTGTTTGATCAGTTCTGAAATTTGAAACGGGATTGATCTATACAAGAGGGGACTTCGCATCTTGTAATAAATACTTCTGAATGAAGGCTCTAGTACAAAGATTGCCAAAAAGGCTTTCAAAATGCACACTGACTGGTTTTTTTCTTGACATGTGAGAAAATGCATCAAACAATTGATCCAATCTACTAGATTATGATCATAAATTATAAAATATGATTTGGAAGGAGGAATTGACCTCACTACAAAAACTCTTAAGCATTTTTTGTTGGAAAAGTTTCAAGATGTGCACACTTGTTGTGCACAATTGTTAGTCATATTGCACACGGCACACTTTGAATTTTTCATGGACACCTGGGATCTCATCAAAAAGTACCATACTTTCGATACTGGTCCTCTGGCATGCTTCATTCCTTTGTGTGAAACTCCACAGAATAATTGTGTAATTAAAATCTAAAAGTCCCATTTTCATATGAACCTGGACAGAAAAGAAGCCCACATTCAATGACATTTTTGTTTCTTGTTTTGCAGCTGCAAGTGTCACAGTGTGTATCCTTTCATATATCTATATCCCAAATCATGTTTTCATTCAGTGGACAAGATTTATATTAAAGTTTTTTATAAATGGTGCACCTGATTTTTGGAATGGAATAAGTTCTTCACAATTGTCAGGCACAGTATTCAGTCATTTCAGTTTATAATCATTTAGGGAGGGTCACCCTTCAGCATAGGCTGGTTTTCAATACTCTCTAATGCAGAGGTTCCTCAATCATTGCATCCTCAATCATCGCATTGCAGGAACCTCTGCATAGGAGGAGAGTAGGTTTTGAAAAGGGCCTTCATTTATAAATACAATGATGCAAAAAGTAATACTTAAATATTCAAACAATATGATAAGTTGCAGTGCTGATGTAACAATTAAACATGATTTAAATCATATTATGATTTTCTGTGGTTTCAGGATATTCTGTTTCCTCATGAATCATGTGCTACTGAAAGCCTTTTTTCAACAAACTATCCAGTAGAAGTTCACCTTAACTTTCATCAACAGCTGTCAGGTCCAGAAGCAGATGAAGTGTTTTTTGAAAGTGCAAGTTTATTGGCAAGATTTTGCAGTGAACAAGTGGGTAGTATATTCTTCAATTATCTGTTTGAAGTGGTCACTGACATGGCAGCTTGTGTTACACTCCTACAGTTGCTTTCGATGTGAATCTATTGCCCTTAACAAGATCTGGGTTTATGAAAGCCTACCAGGCTCTTGAAAAATGATTTTTTGATACAAATTGTAGGCAATTATCCCATACACCTGAGCAATGTTTATGTTATGTTATGCCCAATGACAGCATTGAAGAGACTGAAAATGGAAAAATGTTGATCTGGCAAAGTCAACTGATCATCTGGGTCCAACCAAGATAGAACTTGGTTATGTTACTTTAAATACAATGATGCCAACAGCTTTTTATATAGTATCAGTGAAGTCTCACATCTATATTTCATATGACATGGAAAATTGGCTTGTGGATTATCATAACTAATTTAGACATCTTTTATTGTAGAATCAAACCAATCTATCAAAAAATATTCTGCGGAGTGCACTGGAAAGATCTGCTCAATCAAAATCGTATGTTTGGCATTACAAATTAATATTTGAGTTGGCTGTAAGTATAGAATAATTATGTCTGTTCAACCCTCATTTTAATGCATCATCAACTGAAGAATTTTGGTATTCATCTTCAACTAAATCAGCAATGCTTGTCAAGAATTGACACAGGAGGGATGATGTTATCAGATTTCCTATATATTCATGAGTCAGAGAAATTGAAATCTAATTTAGTTCTATGGTCAGCTTTAAGAATTTATTTGTTTCCAAATAGCTTCATCCTTTTATGGATAAACATTTTTAAGAAACTTTGATCAGGCCATAGTACTAAAAGTTTCTTAATTTGTTTCTTATTTTTTGAATGCATGAATTATCAATGTGGTCTTTAACAGTGCTGCAGATATGTTTCTTGACATGAAAAGTCATATAGGAATAAACAGTGTTCTATTATGTTAATAAAACATAAATGGTTAGTGATGTATTACTCAAGGAATAAGTTCTATTATATATTTGCTGTAATATCCATGCTTTTAATTTTTAAAAGTTTCTTGATACTTCTCAGGGAAGTACTAGAGTTTCTTAAAATTTTGGCCATCTTTCTCCTAGTTTCGTATAAACCATTTTCTCATGAAAAAGCATGTAGCTGATTTATGATGAAGGGTTACCTTATATTTGTCATTAACATGTGATTTGTTTCCTAGTAATGTATTTTGAAACTTGAAACCAATTGAAACCTTCACAAGGTTAATTCTTGCCATAATGTTCATGGTAGGGAATTCATGCAGAGGACAAAGAATTTAGCATTGCTATTGAATTGATGTCAGCCATTGGAGAGCTAACAGCTGAGCAACATGGCCATATTTACATCAAGTTAGTAAATCAAAGTTAGAAGTTTACAGTAAAGGCCTTGTGCACATTAACATAACAAGAATTTACGAGAATTTTCAAGAACTCTACGTATTATGATAAAGACTCTTGAGCCATGTCAAAGACTGTAATCGTTCATGATACTGCAAACTTCCCCCTTTTGTAAATCACAAAGGAAAAGATGTTAACTCTGATTGGCTTGCTGATCAATGGGATGAGCAAAGCATGTTGGGGCATGCATAAATTTACAAGGGTAAAATGAAGGAGGATGACCCTGAAGTTCCTACTGCACATAACCCAAAAATCTTAATGGGGCTCAGCTTTTCTGGGAAAATCTGAAACTGATAGTATCCAAAACAAGTGAATCTTTTAAAACAAGAATTCTTAAGAATATAAAGAGAATTGTTCGGCATGAAAACCATGTTAGATGTTATTGTTCACAAGGCCTGACTGTACATGCTTGAATCGAATCCTTTGAATTTTCTTGGGAATAAAAATGAATTGAAGATTATTATTGATTTTTGCCCAAAGAAATGTAAGACTTTTTTGTGATGCTTTGTGATTCACTCAAACCCAAATTCTAACTTTAAAGTGGTCTTGTGACTGCTGAAGACATTCAAGATATATTTGTTATAAAATGGTATATATATTTGTTTTTACAGGCTATTATTTTCACTAAGCAGACTGATGGTGAGTTTTAGACTAACTGTCATTTTAATTTTCATGTTTTGTTTGTTTGTTTGTTTGTTTGTTTGTTTACCATTTGTTTTAGTTTATTTTGATAGAAACATAAAGACTTTTGTTATGTTGTATGAAGATTGAAACTTATTTCCACTGGTGGATGCAATATTTTATAGTGCCAAAATTATGATCTCAAGCACCTTGTTCACATCAGAATCCTGTTGAAATATGGTTGTATAATTGGCCAAACATTTGGCTTTACATGATACTGTCAATAGGATCATTTATTGTATGAAGACATGGAAGAACAGCAGACCAAGCCCAGATCCTTTTGGAATTCCTGCTATTCTTCTTTAGGATATACAGCTGTCTGTAAACATGAACCCTGTTGCATTTTTTCAAAGGAAGTTTTTATTTAGTCACTCTTAACTTAGTGCTGTTATTATGTTAAATGTAGCTCCTTTTGGGTCTAAGCAGCAAAGTTGATAATTTGCAATGGGAGCAAGAAACCCTGAGTTCTCTCCCCTTGCCAATGATACATTGTAATGCAGATATGTTTTTTATGTAGTTGCTTTATATGGTGATAGAAAAAACACTGTTAGAAAGAAAGGAACAAATATCAATGTTTACACAGGTTAAACCTCATCAAAACTGTAAATGCTGTTATCAGTGATGGCCCTGTGGTCTACACCATTGTTTCCTATTTTTTATTTCAGTTTCTCTTGGCTGCAAGAAACATGACAAAATTTGAGCAACAGATGCCTCAGATTGATACACTGGTTGAAAATTTCCAAACGAATTCACCAAACCAAAGAGAAACAATTCGAGTTTTCTGGAATCTTCTCAAGACATATTATTACCTGGTAACTGGAAAGGTAGAAAATGTTAATCCATGAAAAATTTACAGTATATACATGATGCTCACGGCATTACCTACAAAATACTCAACAATACTACCAAGACGATATCACAAAGGGCAAATTTTCATGTCTACCTCATGACAGAAAACATTACATAAAGTGCAGCAACTACATATAATTTCTACTGAAAAGAAAATTCACCATAATGGGTATCAGCAGTTGGTTGACAGATAATAGAGATTTGAATAGCTCAATAAAATAGACCAGTTGCATGGTTAAAATGTAGATTTATCTCAAGGAAAGTTCTGTTAATTTCATCATGAAGGTGTTTATCACCATGCATTAGAAGCTGTGTTAAAACCTTGTTTGAAGGATTACTGTGTCCAAATGGTTGTAACATTGCAAGAAGCTCTTATTGAAGTCCAGCGAGAAGATATTATTGTTGAAATATATTTTATTTGACTTGGGATTTGAAGGGGATCTTAGTATTTAAAATAAAGAAAGTCCAAGCTCTGTTTCGAACTAAGGTTGTTCATGCAATAAGTCTGTAAGTTTTCAAATATATGATTTTTTTATTGTAGCCAAAATCTGGAAAGGCAAGTCTTAAGACATTACAGCAATGCGTTCAGTTGTTGACTTCTGCGAACGATGAAGGTAATAATTCTTTGCGTATGTTTTTTGTCATTTTGGTTATATATAATGCTTTCTTTAGGCAATTGAAACTAGTTTCATTTGTTCTCAAGTATTTACTTATCAGATGCATACTTTGGTGGGTAAGATACTTGAAGAAATATTTTGGAAAGATTTAAATTCGAAGAAAAGGAGATTTAGCACATTGAGTCCTTTCTAGTTTATGTCATCATCAGAGTGTGACTTAAAACAAAACTAATGTGTTGATGAATGCATGCTTTAGATCGTAAACATTGAACAAAGTAATCATATTAATTTCATTTATCTCAACGGTATTTCTAAACTTATTCCGTATCAACCTGTGGAAGTTTTTCTGTCAGTTGTTTCATGTGTTGTCTTTTTCTATAGAATACTCAGTAACTGATCCTCAAGCCATGCAGTGGATGACAAAAGATCAAATATGCGTTCTTGTCTACTTAGTAAGTTCAGAGTTGTGCCAGTCTTTCGATTTTGTTGTCATTTGATAAGGTATGACATGCGTTTACATTTAAACACAAGCTGGCTGATATCATATGAAAAGAAAGGAGGGCTGATATATTTAAGATGTATTCAAGGATGCATCGTAATCAAAGTACTTCTGATATGAGCGACAGAAATTGGTATTTCATTTAGCAATGTGTGCTTTTAGCATTTAGCATTTAGCTTTTAGCATTTAGAATGTGTGCATTTAGCAATTTAGCAAAGAAGAGCCACTGAATGTTTGAATAATCAGGTTCTGAGCCGCTTTTTAAGAAAAGCTAAGTCTGTCGAAGCGCTTGTAGCAGGACTGTAGGAAGCTGTTTCCTATATTTTCGAAATCAAAACGAATTAGAGAGCTATTATTGTCAACAATCTAAGGAATTCAAACTTTCATTCTGTGTTTCTTGTCACGCTATAGCCACAGAATGTTCTCGTATTCAATTGCTGAACATCTTTTGGCCATGTTGATGAAGTGATATTTTGTTCTGAAGGTTACTGTTGCACATTCTATGCACACTGGATGCTTAGAAAAGGCTGTGAAGTATACCGAAAAGGCATTGGCACAAATCGAGAAAATTAGAGGTAAGAAAATTAACCATGTTGTACAGTGGGATTAGAGACAGTTGTAAGGCATTATGTTTTATTTACAACAGGTTCAAAGCAAGCTAAAAGTAAATATGGTTTCGAAATAGCAGGGCAAAATTGAATTATGTGTGAATTCGAGTTATCTAAACTGTTTGCATAACTTGATAGTTGAATTGAGCATTTTGAACGAGGGATAAGGTGAGGTTGTTCTGGGTTCGCACAATAGACCTTATAGCTATTCTGAGAAAGAATCTAGATCGAACGATGTTTTGATTCACTTTGAAGAACTTTCGAACGTGTACAATAGTGATAGAAGCTCTAATGCCACTCCATCGAACGTCTTGTATAAAAATGTATAAAAATAATTCAGGCTCTCTTGTAGAACAGCTGAATGATCTATTGACCGTAGATCATGTTTTCATGAGAAACATGCGTTTACGAACATGTGCTAGTTTTGGTTCATTGCATGCAATTTGTAGGATTTGATCAGTAACAATAAGGTTTTGCATCGCAAATATTTCAAAACACCTGATTTTTATGATGATGTCATTCATTCGGGTGGAATCATTCGAACTGTCAAAACTTGAAAAATCCTTTGAACATGACTCTGAGATGAATATCTCCATTCGTTTCATGGTTTCACTTTTAACAGCATTTTTAGTATTGTCATAGGAAGAACGTAGTCTTTCTTGAACGTATGTCGTAGCGTTAAAGACACTGCGCTCATACACGACATTGCATTATAAATGTAGAATTTACATTCATTTTACATCTGTTGATTTCTTTGTCCTTTTTTCCGCTTTGTTTCCTCTGTGTTTACTGTACGTGACGCAAATTCATTTTGATTTTTAATTGCAGCTGCTGGTAACATGAATAAGATCGTGACGACATTTCAGCTTTCTTTAATGGAACATGCCATCATGTGTAAAATTGTCAATGGAAAAGGATCGTCAGCTATTCAAGAGGTAATTTCCTCTTCCTGTTTTATACTTTTATGCAGTTTGAGTTCTGCGTTATATTGATGATGAAATTTACATGTCCAGTCCTGAACTGTCTTTTCCCTGAATAGACCTTTTAGCTATTCTACAAAAGAGCCTGGATAGACGTTTTCACGGAAAGAAAAGCATGCTGGGAAAAAGGGAAAATTTCAAGATTTCGACACCACGCAGCTTCGAATTTCGCCAGGTTTTATCGAGGCTTATTTTCGCAACAAAACCTCTCTCCTGAGCGAGCACAAAGATGTTAGATATCTTTTGTGCATATCGTTAAAATCCTTGAACTTCAGAGATTACGAAATGACAATATGTTTTTCAATCTGATTTTTAGAAATCTTTTTATATAGCCAAAAAGAAACACGAGGAAGTTTCCAAAATCGCAGAATTATGCTTAGGCCCTTTCGACCAAACGCCACATTTAGGCACATAATTCTGCTATCAAATGAGGAAATCAACTGAAATTCAAAATGAAAGCACTTCATTTATCCGTGTAGTCGGATATAAATTTGCAGGGTGCTACCTAAACGTATATGAATGTAGGGAGGTCAGGCGGCTCAGATCACATGTCGTCCTTCCCAATGAAAACTTCCGAATAAAGTATCTTTACAGAAACTGGGTTCAATTTTCCTACAAAGCGAAAGAAACCCTTTTACTGCTGATTTTTTCATCCAAATATTGTTGATAAATGCATTTTCCAACATTTCATTGACGTTTCTACTAACTGCCATTTTTGAAATATCGTCTCTTCAGAAACTTATTTTAGCTCGTAAATCCAAGTCAGGTTTAGGCCTTTGAGTTTGACTGTTACTGGACTAAAGCTAAAGCGATGAAAACCGAAGGCGCCCATTAAAAATATTCTGTTCCGTGAGATATTTTGGGCATTATCTCCTCATCTACTATTTAAGCTAAGCAAAAAGATTTAACATGATATCGAAGGTTAATGTTCTGAGAGTTGCATGTCCATGCCATTTTGGAAAGAGAAAGTTTAAATTCTTGAATTCATTTTGATGCACTTCTCGCTCGCTATTTGTGATTGTCTCGATCTGTTGTTTTAGTCTCTGCATTTCTTCTCTGTTTTAATGTAACAAACACAGCTGACATGATTTAATTCCAGCAACAAGTCGAGAATAAATGTAGAGAATGAAAGATCTACAAACCTTGTCCAACTTTCTTTCTTGTAGTAGTTTCTAAGCATATCTATGAGTTCTGGTACTCCCAACTCAAAGAAAATGTTCACGATCTCTCGGAGGAAAGCGAGACAAATCAGAAACGATGAAAGAAATATTCTGCCCGTTTGATGAAACTAGTATCAACAGTGACAAAGGCAGCCATAAACTGCGTAAAATATTTTCCTGGCTTCTTGTTGCAACTTTGAATTCCACCTCAAATGAAAATCGATTTAGAAATAACGTGTAACAGAACTTAGGTCATGTGACAACCGCACTCGTATTTGCACTTTTAATCATTGACTGATTAATCTAAAGTGGTTTTAGCAAACTTCTTTTTAAAT
This sequence comes from Aurelia sp. 3 sensu Dawson et al. (2005), assembly GCA_964020215.1. Classification (NCBI taxonomy): domain Eukaryota; kingdom Metazoa; phylum Cnidaria; class Scyphozoa; order Semaeostomeae; family Ulmaridae; genus Aurelia; species Aurelia sp. 3 sensu Dawson et al. (2005). Next base: position 20,145,022 of record OZ026580.1, read on the forward strand.
ATCATTTTCTTGCACACGTTTTCTATTTTATAAGAAACTGGTTTATAAGAAACTTGTGCTTGGATGGCGAAAAATTTAAGAAACTGTAGTACTCCGTTCAATTTGTGCTAAGAAATTTTTGTAAAATCAAAGACAATTGTGAGAAACTTGTTGTCAAGAAAGAAATATCTGGCAGTGATAGAAACCACTTCCAAATCCAAGAAATAAGACACAAATTAAGAAATTTTTAGTAGTAAAAAGCTGAAATTTTCATGTGAAATTAAAGACACTTTTATTCTTAGAAAAGAACAAACGTGTTTTGGAAACATATCAATGTAATAGACCAAGGTGTTGAAGACGTATAAGGTACACATAAGTTTTAGAGGTAGCTTAATGTTTCAACAGGGTGTTGTGGAAGGAGGGGGGGGGGCAAAAAATCTCTAAAGCATACTGTAAGTGCAAGCCAATGATACACAGAATACGATGCCGGTTGATAATAGGGGTGGAAACCAAACAAGATTGACCTAGCAAGAGCAATCCCTGTATCGATTCACAACTCAAAATGAAACTTATCATCAGGTTGATTGTCAATCATCATGTTGAATCGTCACCCCACAAGTTATTTTTTCTGCAAGAAACTGCTTGTAAGAAACTCAACCATCGGATCGTCAAAAAATAGAGAAAATCAAGTACTGGAAAAATTTCTAAGAACCCACTTACTTTAGTGGGGAAAATCCTTCGCATATGTTTACTTTATTTTAACTTGTTTGTTGTATCGTATTAAGGAACTACTTACGTAATGTCTAAACATTGGGAAGGCTTCATAAAACCTTGTTTCGAAATATTTCAGGATAGGACAGGAAATAAATATGACGATTGTTATGGAACATTTAAATGAAACTCCTTAAACTCTAATTACTCAAAATCTGATAATCTTTAGAAACTTTCAATATTGGCCGAAATTCCTAGTTTCTTGTAAAAAGAAAGTGTAGGTACTTTAATCAATGCTTTCCTCTCGTCATTTAATAAGACATTGAATGATTAAAAGTGCAGATACGAGTGCAGTTGTCACATGACCTAAGTTCTGTTACACGTTATTTCTAAATCGATTTTCATTCGAGGTGGAATTCAAAGTTGCAACAAGAAGCCAGGAAAATATTTTACGCAGTTTATGGCTGCCTTGGTCGCTGCTGATACCAGTTTCATCAAACGGGCAGAATATTTCTTTCATCGTTTCTGATTTGTCTCGCTTTCCTCCGAGAGATCGTAAACATTTTTTTGAGTTGGGAGTGCCAGATTTCATGGATATGCTTAGAAACTACTACAAGAAAGAAAGTTGGACAAGGTTTGTAGATCTTTCATTCCCTACATTTATTCTCGACTTGTTGCTGGAATTAAATCATGTCAGCTGTGTTTGTTACATTAAAACAGAGAAGAAATGCAGAGACTAAAACAACAGATCGAGACAATCACAAATAGCGAGCGAGAAGTGCATCAAAATGAATTTAATTTCTTTCTTTTCCAAAGGTCATGGACATGCAACTCTCAGAACATTAGCCTTCGATATCATGTTAAATCTTTTTGCTTAGCTTAAATAGTAGATGAGGAGATAATGCCCAAAATATCTCACGGAACAGAATATTTTTAATGGGAGCTTTCAGTTTTCATCGCTTTAGCTTTAGTCAAGTAACAGTCAAACTCAAAGGCCTAAACCTGACTTGGATTTACGAGCTAAAATAAGTTTCTGAAGAGACGATATTTCAAAAATGGCAGTTAGTAGAAACGTCAATGAAATGTTGGAAAATGCATTTATCAACAATATTTGGATGAAAAAATCAGCAGTAAAAGGGTTTCTTTCGCTTTGTAGGAAAATTGAACCCAGTTTCTGTAAAGATACTTTATTCGGAAGTTTTCATTGGGAAGGACGACGTGTGATCTGAGCTGTCTGACCTCCCTACATTCATATACGTTTAGGTAGCACCCTGCAAATTTGTATCCGACTACACGGATAAATGAAGTGCTTTCATTTTGAATTTCAGTTGATTTCCTCATTTGATAGCAGAATTATGTGCGTAAATGTGGCGTTTGGTCGCAAGGGCCTAAGCATAATTCTGCGATTTTGGAAACTTCCTCGTGTTTCTTTTTGGCTATATAAAAAGATTTCTAAAAATCAGATTGAAAAACATATTGCCATTTCGTAATCTCTGAAGTTCAAGGATTTTAACGATATGCACAAAAGATATCTAACATCTTTGTGCTCGCTCAGGAGAGAGGTTTTGTTGCGAAAATAAGCCTCGATAAAACCTGGCGAAATTCGAAGCTGCGTGGTGTCGAAATCTTGAAATTTTCCCTTTTTCCCAGCATGCTTTTCTTTCCGTGAAAAGGCCTATTGAGCGTTATTTTTATACATTTTCATACACGAGGTTCGAACGAGTGGCGTTAGAGCTTCTATCACAATTGTGCACATTCGAAAATTCTACAGAATGTAGCAAAATATCGTTCGATTCTGATTCTTTTCAGCATAGCTAAGAGGTCTATCTGTATACAAAAAAAACTTTGATCATCTCCCGGAGAGTGAGCCAGAAAAAGTTCCCGCTTTCAAAATTTCATAGCACCAATAGGACTTGACAGCTCTGAATGATCTGATTTTTAGTTGAAAGTCGAAAGATTGAAATATTTTTGTGATCGCCCAGAGTTTTTATGCACACTGAAATTTGGTAAGTCGTACTTGAAGAAAATTCGTTGGTTGGTAAATGACTGAAAACAAACCTAAAATACTTGATCAAGTCGAAAGGAATCTCATCACACAGCACAATAGTTAAGTCCATTTCACCTCTCTCAGGAATTATAAGAATTAGATTTTCAAACAAATACTTACGTTGTTCGATCCCATGGCAACAAATATGCAGACGATGGTTCTCATCCATGGAAGATTGTACTTTCTATATTGTTATATACCAGAAGTTTCGCCATTATTTGATTAAGGGTTATAAGCCTCTGTCAGGCTTTTTGCAATTATGAACGCTTCGTAGTTAAGTTGAATTATCCGGTATTTCAAACGCTCATCAAAATGCATAAAAATTCACTCATAGTCCTATGAATTTTCAAAAGTTGAAACTTTTTTCTGGCTCATGCATCAGGCTTTCTGCTAAGAAAATAGTAGTCTTCTAACAAGCGCGTAAAACAGGTTTCTTAAGTCATGTTTCACGGCACTGGATTTTCTCAATTTTTGTAATGTAGAGTTGAGTTGTTTCTAAGCAGGTCTTATACAAAACACGTTTTAAATATTTACTGTCATAACTTAACGAAGTCATAAAATCATATGGTGTGCTGGGGTGTAGCGTGCGTGATATGAAATATGGCAAACCGCCTGTAAAAGTTATTTTTTATATTCCTTTGCTATAGCTTGGGAAAGTATGTCAGCTATGCAAGCAAGATCCAAAGGTTTCAAGTTACTTTAAACCTGTTTTCCATACGTTGATGGTGAGTGTAATAAAGCTAACTCCATGAATGTTCACATCAGGTGTTAGAAAGCATTTATTACGGCAATTTTACCCTCCTATTTATATAATCGCAGTTCCACCTAGTTAACTTGCTGAGGATGGACCTAGGAAGGTTCGAAGCGTACTAATTAATTATGGCTTAGCCACTTGATTTATGTCTCCTGATTTGTGTCACTACTAATTTTAACATGGACTTGTCAACTTTCTACTATCAATATCAAATATCACATGGATTTGTCAATTTATCATTATTGAGATATGAGCAAATGAACACGATGTTTTTTGTCGTTCGTACTCGCCCTAAGAGCATTTATTAGATGAATTAAACAAGGGTTTTCACTTTGCATGTTTACTTGTAAAACACCATTTCTATTGATTAACCAGATAAGGAATATAACCTACTTTCCTACTACTGGGGTATACGATTTTTGTTCCCTGTGGTCTTTTCCTAGTAGTATTGTGAAGTAGCTCGTAAGTAGGGTAATTTAGTGATATTTATTGGAATTTTCGGCTGATTATAGAAAAATTGTCCTACTTGTAGTTAATCCTTAATTGTCTCATATGAAATGTATATTTATCGAGATGGCGTGCCGCTTACTAAGAGTAAACTATTTCAAGGAATCATGTTTAAGGAACATTTATACAGTTCACGATATCAGTATTGCAGTACCACAGTACTCTCATGCCAACAGGGACGCAATAAGTACAAGGACCGCGTGTTTATGTTCATATTTTTATTCATATTTTGGAAGATAGTCATCTGCTCTTTGCAGTAATACTATCTTTATATCTGTTTTCTAGGGTCTATATGGTATGTCAATGAACTTAATGAATGATGCAGCGGAGCATTTTAGAAAAGTGATCCAGGTGTGACAGATTGGTTTGCTTGTATCATTTATATTCATAGAGAAGATTTTGTTATATTATGTCTATCAAAATTCAGATGTTTGTTTGGCAGCCATATGCAACACTTTTGCATGCGAGAAATACTTTTCAGGCACTGCAATAGAGGCCGACAATGCGTGGAAGCAGCGAATGCCGTTCCAAGAAAATTTTGCAAGACTTGTAGGCTTCTTGAAATGTTTTGAAAATAAGTTGAAATTTTTGGTTTCGTTAAACACCGCAGAACCTGAGCTTGTCATTGGGGAATAAAATTGAATTGCTGCAGTAACGTAGAGTGTGCTTGATTGGTAATTCCAAACATACCAAATTCTGACAACGGTAGACTTTGCAGAGATGGAAACACAGTTCCCAATCAAACACAAAATTCTTCAAAGCAGCAGGTTTCAGATACATCCTGGCGAAATCGAAGTTTGCTGTTGACAAACACGAGAACGAGTCTTGTGCTCATGGCAAAAGTCATGTGCATTTTGGTTGCTTTCCTGCAGTTACCTTGCCTATTTTGAGCTGCCTACCTACCTAACAATCATTATCATTGTGTGCAACACAAATATTTGTTCTATGTTACGAACCTGTTCAATTTCACAAAGTAATTTTGGGACTATATTCTACCTGCAACATGCATGAACTGCGCAGTACAATCCACTAAATCAATGTAAAATCAAAAGCTATTTGCAACAATTTCGGACGAAATTTCTTCCGTTCCCATGAAGAAAGAGAATTTGCCTTAAATTGGCCACTATGTTTCCTTTGATTTGTAGCGTTTGCCGTGCTCTGACTTGAATCTAGACTTTCCATGTTAACAACAACAGTAGTTTTTTCTTCTATTAAACTGTCCAACTTCTTTAGCAGCCGTAAGGGTAATCATTAGTGCCTAGTACTATTGGTATTTCATTTCATTCTTAACCCTTTCACCCCCGGAAGGGCCATATAGCCCAACAGTATTCATTAAGAACTGCGAATTTTTCAGGGGGTAAAGCTTTTAGAAATTTGGTGGATTTGAAAGGTTATGGATATTAAATTTATCTATTGCTTATTGAATCACTGATTATGATACCCCCTGGAAAACGATGATCTACATTAGGTTTTCCAGTTAAGCTTAATTTTAGCCGGGCGTGAAAGGGTTAAGGTACTTTTATGCATGGATATAACCGTAGTATGCTTGTTTCTATCGTTTTAGTTATCTGTTCATGGAACTGAGGTCTTCAATTTAGCTGCTCTCAATTTGGCAATAATTTATGCTCGTACGGGAGATAGTAAAAAGCAAGAGGTAATGCAGTGCTATTTTACGATAAAGTCAACGTACACTAAATTTTTGCGCTATTGCAAACAGAGTAAATTCTATGCGATTTCAACAAACTTCGAAATCCATCAGTGAAATTTCGGTATGAAAATCAGTACTGACGTTGTTTCCAGCCTTGTTTCCCGTCCACTGTCCACTCTACCATCACATCAGAAGGTTTAAATTGGCTATAATCGTAGAGCATAGCGCGCAAATCTTGAAGGTTGGTCTAACATTCGATTGCATTTTTTGTTGAATTAAAATGTTTGAAGAAACCTTCGGTAATTTGCTGTAGCAAATTCTTGATTAGTTTCAAAATGGCGGCATTTATTAATTTTGAGGCTGTGACGTCATCAGGTTTCTAAATCCTTGACTAGAAGAGCTGAAGATTTCTGCTTGCCACCATATTGTAGACCTTCATAAAGTTTGGTTTTCTTGAAGATTGTATCAATTTTCCGTATGTCAGTTAAGATTTGCGATGATTTTGATTTTTTCAAAGTTTTTGATGAATTTTTACAAAAATAATAAAAAAGCAGCCATTTTGAAAAAGTAATCAAGACATTAAAAGATTGCCATGGCAGATTTACAGCAAATCACCCAAAGTTCCTTTCAAATGATTTAATGTATGGCAAAATGTGATACAGTTTTACACAAACCTTTTTAAAAATTTGAAAGATTCGAGCTATCATTTTGGTTCTTTTGCCAACAAGGGCAGATTTTGTAATACAATAGCATCAGTCGCTTTGGTTCACACCTCAATTCAAAGCGATTAGCGAATGTAGACAAAAGAAATTCTCTCAAGCAGAAATTCAAGACAAATGAAGCCGCAAAGTTGCCCTGAAACCAGTACGGCAAACTCTCGCTTGGTGCGGGCGAAGGGAGGTTTTTAAGAAAAGATATGTGCTTATAACGAAAGAAGAAGGGTAAATCTAAAGTTCTGTCTCGCGGATTTTGTTTATTCGATTCAGAAGCCGAGCAGAGGGCACTGCGATTCTAGCATATTTATTGCTCAGATGTACGCAGTCACTCCTCAGCTCCTGAATCAAATAAACAAAATCCGCGAGACAGAACTTTAGATTTACACTTCTTCTTTCGTCTTAAGCAGATAACTTCTCTTTAAAACCTCCCTTCGCCTGCACCATATGAGAGTTTGCCGTACTAGTTTCAGGGCAACTTTGCGGCTTCATTTGTTGTGAATTTCTGCTTGAAAGAATTTCTTTTGCCTGCAGACGCTAATCGCTTTGAATTGAGGTGTGAACCAAAGCAACTGATGCTATTGTATCACAAAATCTGCCCTTGTTTGTTTTGCCTGCTATAAGTGAAGTAATGATAATGATCAGGATCACAGTTTCGCTGTCGAAAACGGATTGAAGTTAAAGAAGGGCCGCCAAGAGTATTTCGATGCTCGGGGACAAAACTGCGAACTGAGGCCACCTGCAAGCGAAGCGAGCAGAAAATTTTTTCGATCAAGCCCATTAGATTGGCTTAGAATGCATTTCAGAGCATTTCCTGCTGTAAAAAAGTTAAAAATCTTGAATTATGAGGCCCGCTAGACCCTGGGGCAAATTTTTTCCCTCCTGCCTCGCTCTCGCCGGCCTTGAGTCAAAGACTACCAGATAGTTGCTATTTGCTAAGATTGGTACTAACTTCCTTACCTTTCCTTTCTGCCTGCAGAATACGATATCAAACGTTTTACTGCTGACCGTTGTTTTGATTGTCGTTTTGCATGCAGTTTTGGAATGGTTATTTTTCTATTTACATTGCAGCTGATGGATATCTTCGAGAAGTTAAACAACGACGCTGTTGCAAGGTAAGCTGATACTTTGCTGAAAGTTAGAGTGTGTACGTCCTAACGTATTGTTTAATTGAACTCAGGAAAACAGGATGGTGGAATACCCATTTTCTAACATTTTGTCACTGTCCTGTTTGCGCTTATAGATATCGTTGTTACGACTAAGAGTATGTTGTGCTGCGTTACTTTCTTTTTTAGTGATTATCTTAGTTCAAAGCAGTGTCCACACGTCCAAGATTATCTCTGACATTGTTCTTTAAAGGGTACGTTCATTCAACTCGCTTATTTCTATCTTCTACAGATCACAAGCTTTGCAGGCTGGGTACCTCTACGTGAAAGGCTTAGTCTCATTCTTTGATGCAAATTTTCACGAGGCCAAGTAAGTTTCGACCCTATAGGATAAAGGATAGAATTCAGAAATGTTGCAGCCTGTGGCAATATTTCACATTTAATTGTTGTCGTCCTCTACCATCTAGACGACTTCTCAGAAAATCAATTGCAGGCGCAATGCAGCTAGGTTCTTTGTATTAATTGGGAAAAAATTCCTAAACAGGTAAATGAGATAAAGAAAAATACAAGCACTTTGATGCGAATTGAAATAAGCACGATGCTCGAAGTGTCCTGCTTATTTCATTTTGCATCGAAATACTTATATTCTCAAAGAATCAAAACCTTACGACATCTCTCGATCAATCGCTCTGAGAACGTGTGGAAATATTGCAGTGTCGTCACACAATTATGAACACGTCAGAGGCGGTGTCGACGAAGCCTTCTTTAAGCTGTATCTTATTCTACGGTTTTAATTAGATTTTTGGAACTATTTTTGCGAATACCAACTGTAAATAATAAAATAATAATAATACGGAATATAATTGCACACGTTTTGTCTTTCAAAGACTATGGTCTGATTTTCTTATTGATACTTTGCTTTATTTACTTGCCTATCTTTGTACATTTGCACTACACGCAACAAGTAGATTTTAAGAAATTCCTGTCGTAATAGTTTTGTTATTGTAGGAATTGTTCTTGATTCTCCCTTTCTGTGGCAGATAGCGTTGAAATTTCATTTCATTTCTTCAAGTGAAATTCATTTTTCAGAGAAACTGTTAGATTTCAGGAAGCATCCGAAGTGACTGGAAGAGATGGCGTAGATAGGCTCTTTACCTTGATAGTAATTATGTTTTTTACTAATTTAGAAAATATCTACGTGAAACTCTCCGGCTTGGCAATGCAGAAGACTTAAACAGAGTAACTGCGTGCTCATTGGTTCTTCTTGGTCATGTGGTCACATCATCTGGCAATGCTCAGGTAGTTACCAAGAAATATAATCGAATGATACCATAGTGGTATACAATAATATGGTTGCATAGTTGTGCGTGAAAAACCAGATCAAAAGAGATTTGGTCGAGTCCCCGTACCAGAGTATTTGATTCTGCTTCAAAAGAAGTCAAGTTTTGTTGCTGCAGCTGACAGAGCAGAAACTGCGCATGCATGCGGGAAAACTTGCAAATTTGAGCCCCCCCTGGCTCCTTGCAACAGATCCCAAAAATTCGGCAAAACCTGATATTTTGTTCCTTTGGCTATAAACTCTTGATTTATCATTTCAAAAAGTTTATCAATACAAACTCTTCCTTATCTCATATTGCTCGATGACGTTATTTTATGCAGTTTCTGCTCTGTCGCTGCAGCCAGGTAAAAGCAAGATAATAACTGCCCTTTTCTATGCCAATATACTTAAATTTTGTTTTTATTCTGTGCACCAGCACACTTAAGAATAGACATTCTAGCTACTCTCCAGAGAGTCTGGATCGAGCGACATTTTTATACATTTTCTTACAAAATGTTGGATTGAGTGGCGTTAGAGCTGCCATTACCAATGCCTACATTCGAAAATTCTTCAAAATGTGTAAAATATCTTTCGATCCACGTTCTATTTTAGAATGGCTTAAAGATCTATTGTGGGTTTCCCGATTTCCGCGATACCCATTGTACTCAATATTTTTATTTTTCAGGAGGCTCTTAGCATGGTCATGCCAGCGATGCAGCTAGCTGCGAAAGTTCCCGATGTTTATTTGCAATTATGGTCGGCCTCTCTTTTAAAAGGTATGTTATTTCGTTCTCCATTTTCAGTGCTCAAAGGCAAGCCTATAGAATGGTTTTTTATCAGCTTTTTTAGATATTTACCGCCAGTGGCGGAGAAGACAGTCTTTTCTTACTTTATTTCTTGGATCTTGAAATGGCTTTGAGTCCTGATATCTTCCCATTTATGCACACGACTCTCAAAGTTTCTTGCCAACCCTACCGTTGCGGACACAGGGGTGGCGCCAGAAATTTTCCGACAGAGGGGCTGGAGCTTCCAACAGGGGGGCTGAAATGACTGAAAAATGGTGTTTCCGTGGGTTATTTTGCCAAATTTCCTTCGACGAGAATCCAAAATTTCCTCCGACGGGGGGCTAGATGCCTCCGATGGGGGCTGTAGCCCCCCTAGCCCTCCCCTGGCGCCACCCCTGTGCGGACGCTGTGGAAGAAGTTTTTGTTCTCGCCACAAGCGTGCCGAAAATGAAACTGCTGCGACTGTAACAAGGTAGGCTATGTCGGGTAAGAAAGACTTAAATGAAGAGAGGGAAGAAGTCGTGGGCTCCCTAAATTTTTGTGTTGTCATTTACACTTTTTAAGACCAGAAAGCACCTACAGAGTTACTGGAATTTTGGGTCTTTTTGCAAAATAGGTTAAGTTTGCATCTCACAGCGTAAGTTTTATCCGTTCCGTAGCTGATTCACCCTTGAAAGGTATATGATCAAGAGCACGTGGTTTGAAATATAGCATCATAATCCGATGAGAACAGTTTCAGTTGAAATCTAAGTTCCTATTTTATTCCATCGTGAACTACAAAGTTTATCGAATGAATAACTTCACTGAAAGGCTATTTTTATCCAAATTTCGATTAAGAAAAATATTAATATTGTGGTTGGGATACAATGATTTTTCTTAAACAAACGAAGCCGCTATCTTACGAATTGCCCAATCTACAATATGCAATATGTTAGAAATATAACCATCATTAAGAAATTGTTTATAAAATGTGTCTAACCCCTAATTTTCCGTCAGTGGTCTTGCCAGTCAAAATGAATTCCAAAACTGTTTGCGTACAATTGGAATTTCTTAACTTGGGGTCTGTTTGTGTCGGCACTACCATTTTGTGGTCTTGTTTTTACCTAGTGTTTCGAGAAAGATTTTATGCATTGTCAGGCTAGGCTGTATATTTGTCTCATAAATCATTACCCAGCCCTCTTCCTTTGAGCAGGCATCTGTTCTTAAAGCAGGTAAAATGTGAAGTAAGTTTGCTTCAAGCAGAGCAGGGCTCAAAAATATTTTTTCCCTCCTTGTAGCCAACCAAGTACCTTCATTACTTTTTACACACTTTCTTCTCCTTTCCCAATAAACCACCCCATTCTATCACATTACGTTTCTCTCCTTCCTTCCTTCCTTCCCTTCCTTTCTTTCCCTATCTTTTCCCCTTCCTTTCGTTCGTATTTCCTTTCTTCCTTCCTAGGAAATTTGAGTATTTCAGCTGCCTTCATGGTAGCACATCTACCACGCTAATTCGTTTTTTTTTTTTTGAGCCGTTGAGCAGAACATGATTAGTTTGAGCTCTCGTTCTCCTGATGTACCACAGTTAAAATCTTGGTCCTGCACTAGACTGATTTCAAGTCGTGTAGATTTGAGCGTGCAACTCAGTTCAATATGTAAATAGGTAAAGCAATTCAGTTCAATTGAGAAGTAGGTAAAAATGTTTTCTATATGCCCCGGGAAAACTGGAGCGAATTGTAGTAAGTCTAGGCCTGCGTAAAATCCGTGGGTAGATATGCATGATAAGCTGATGCGATTCAGGCAGTGATCAAAACCTGCCTTAGTAAAATTTCGCTAGTAGGCATCAGCACCACAGAAAGTGATACTTTGTACAGGCTTCAATCTTTCAGACAACAACTAACTGTTTATTTTGAAGTGAGTGAATGTTTGTAGGTGTTCCCTTTGATATATAGAGTTCATTTACACTGATTTCTCATCTATGGCCTTCTTTTTTTCAGACATTTATCATCTACTTGGTGATGAGTCTCACGAAATTGAAGGAGCACAGCTTCATCATCTCTATACGACTCAGCTTTTACAAGGTACGTTTGATTCTTTCATTGCGATACAACTTGGCCATGCCTTCACCTATCTTTCTTTAAATATTCTTTGAAGGTCGAGCTTCTTTAAACTTGTCTCTCTAGCCTGTGTTCCAGACCACTTGAAAAAGTAAGTGGTCTGTGCAACTGAGCGCAAATCTGTGTTCAGACGATGAATTGAATTGCGAAATAATTAAAGGCAATGTCTTTATGAATCTTTGTGTTTGAAACAATACGAGCCGGTCGTTATAGCTCACTGCAGACGTAAAAATCAATAGGATTAGCAGGCATTGAAATATCCTATTCTTTGTATTGTGATATGAGTTTCCTGTAGCTATTCGCAAGAAACAGGCTTTTCTATCCCATAACAAAACAAATGATCATTATGCAAATTATTCATTACGTATACTAATTTTTCCTCAGATTCTGGGAAAATTTCTGTACACGAATTTGCGCTCAGTTACACAGACCACTTACTTTTCAAGTGGTCTGGAACACAGGCAATGTCTCTCCTGCTTTGCATTTTGTGATACAAATTGGTCTGTCAAGTGGTTGAGTTTGAAGTTCGAAATCTGAGGGGGAACCGAACTTAGTTTGGGTTAAAGAATGTTAGAAATAGCGGATGGTCGTAAACATATCAAATGAGGCGGAATTGAAGTTTGTTTGAGCAAGCGAATGTTCGAGATAGCGGACTGTCAGCTGATTTCAGCTGTACTAAGAAACAGCCAATGTGTTGGGAGCCTTTGCAAGGAGCCAGAATTGTCAAAGCACGCCCTCAAATGCTATAGCCCAAAGGTGAACAAAATACCCATTTTGGTAAGAAGTAGAGCTTTTTGCTGGCTTTTTCGAAAAGAACGCATGGGAAGTTAGATACTGGAGTTGTGTTTGAGTACATTTGCCGCTGCGGAGGAAAATTGATATCTTTCTGCAGAGGAGGTTTTGAAGTTGTTTTCTGCATAAATGCTTCTGCATGCTGGCTCCCCCTCTGTAGTAAGTAACGTTTTCCTCCCCAAAGGGAAAAAGCAGTGGCAATGATACAGTACAAACCCGCATGAAAGAACCGATGTTTTTCATGGGCAGCCTGAATAGGTTCTTAATTAAATGGCTGTTATTCTAAATTCTACCTGCAAGGTTCTTAAAAAGGTTCTTATATACAGTAAACACGTTGCAAACATTAATGCCGCTTTTCAGCACAAGAATTCTGAAGAATTCTTTTGACTTCATGAGAACAGGTTTAGGTTAGAATTCTTTTTTAAAAATCATGCAGTCTTTTGTGCCATTGAAGAAAATCTGATCAGAATGTAAGAATTCTTAAAAATTCCGAGGAATTCTGAACCTGTTACATGAAACCTGTTATATGAATCCTGAACCTGTCACATGATACCTGTTATACAAGAACCTCTCCCAATTTCAGCCTCTGGAGGGCTCTTATTTAGGGGTTTAAAGATTGAATTTCAGCCTTAAGGTTCTTACAGGCTCTTTTAAATGATTTTCTGCCGTACACAATTGCGACGTCTAACAATCTATGCGGAAAGTTTTAATTCTGCTTTTCCTGTCATCCGTTCTATTTCATTTCTCAGATCATTTTCAAGCTGGACAAAGGCCTGAGCATTCACTTCTGAAGGTAAGACTATAGCTCCTGATTGATTATAAAGATGATTTGAAAATCCAGTTGAGTGGGAAGACCATTTTTGGAAATTTGTTTTGATTTATCCTGTATTCAAATCAACATCGATAAGTACTATCAACGTGATGCGTCTAGTCACTGAGTACGACTTGGTGCCCCAAAAATATAGTCTTGTTTGAAAGATCACCAAAATGTGATAACAAGGGCGATCAATAAAGTTCCTCTTTTGGTGAGTAGATCAACAAGGAATTTATTTTCCCAGGTATTCACGTTTTTTATAAGAAGCTGGTTTATAAGAAACTATCAACTTCATTTGATTTCTGTTTCTTTCTCAGGACCTCAGTTGATCGCCATGGAAATGATAATTATGTATTCGTTCAAGAATGCTTGTAAAAATAGCACTGGCCTCAACTCTTTGCAGAAAATGTATGATTTGATGATGTAAATATTGTTGGCCTGGTGCTTCAAATGAATTGCTGTGCCATCATTCCAAAGAGAACATTTTTTAGATCATCATCATTTTAGAAGTACAGAGGTCTTGAAAAATAGCCTTAAATTGCGGACTCATCATAATAAACCCCTGTACGTACAATAAACTTGTAACCTTTAGGGATACACTATCAACTCGTGTAAAAGAACAATAATCAAACTATGAGAGAAATCTGTAACTGGAAAGAAAACTGTTGAACCAGCAAGAAAATCAAGTAATCATTTACCAACAACGTTATTAGACCAAATTATTAACCAAATACGCGTTTCGTCGCACACTCTTCGGTTTTGTTCATGCGAAGAACAACGAAGAAACGAATATTTGGTGTAATGATTTGGTATAATGACATTTTTGGTAAGTGATTACTTGATTTCCTTGCAGGTTTAACAGTTATAGATTTCTCGTAGATTTTGATTATTTTTTTATAGGAGATGATAGTGTTTCCCTACAGGTTACAAGTTTATTGTAGGTCCATGGGTTTATTATGATGACTCCTCTGTTTAGGCTATTGTATCATTTTGCACCACAAAAATCATTTGTTTACAGAGTTTTTTTGTAAAATGAAGGATTTGTTAACGGATCTGTCAAAGACCACGTTTACACCGTGTCGACACAGTTTGAATTGCCACAAATTTGTTACGGAGACAGTTATTATATAGTTTATTATCTAATGGTCAGGGCAGGGTGCGGGCCTTTGGTTTTTAATAAAGTAAACATATGATTTCAAAGCCAAAATTATCATTGGCCTAGCACGAGGTCATTGCATAGGAAGCCACTTGTTACTTTTCGAAATCGTTGCTCGATTCGTTCGAAGCACCGATCTGTGTTTCGAATTCGAAGCTGAGTTGTGACGTGATGAGCGGATATTACCGGGTAACAATGCCCTATCATTACATCACATTCGAACGTTTTCAGCCAACAAGCTTGCAAAACCGAGTTACTGTCTTGACCATAGGGTAATAACAGGACAGCATAACTGGCGTGTGAAGCTTTGACAATGTCTAAAAGCATTGTAAACGTTAAATTGATTTTGGAAAATCAACAGACTTTTCAAGGGAACCTCATTTTATGAAGATCTATAATTTGGAAGCAAGTAAAGGTCTGTAACTTTTATAGTTTACGATTTAGCAATTTGATAAATCAAAACTGCTCTCTCTGGACTCAGTGCAAATTAACTAAACTTCCTATTGAGCAAATCCCTTAGGGAAAACGGCAATGATACTTAACGCAATGAATTTTAAAGTGTTGAACAATTTGCAGTCAATGCTGCGACATATTATGTGATCGCATAACATTAAATTTGTTGTTAAGTAACGTAACTTTAGCAAGAAGGCATGAAAATGGGTCATCGTATAGAAGATTGTTTCAAAGTTTAATTTTGTAATATTCTTTTCACGTAGCATTCTAAGATCCTAATCACGTTTTGACCTTTTTCAAGACCGTATTTCTTCGTTTAACGAGAATTAACTTCTCATATAGATTACCAAACCTTCCCTCAAATATGAAATTAAAGGCTCTTATTCAACCAGCATGCGTTGCTGGAGCCATCTCTTGGTTGGCCTGTTTGTTTTGCGACAACTAAGGCCAACCAAGAGGCGACACGTGCAAGGTAAGCTGGTTGAATAAGAGCCTTTAACAAACAGAGCTTTCCTCCGGCTCTGAGCAGGAGAGCCTGAGCTTTTTCTGGACTCTGTTTATTGTAGCTATTAATTTTATCAAGTGGGTTGAGCAATGCATAGGATGCTTTCCTTCTGGACTCGTAGGTAGTAATTTTAGTAAGTAATTTTATCTTATAGGATGTATTTTATTATGAATTGTATGTTTTTAGTCGTATGCATCAGCATTCTGTAGTTGCATTTCTGCTTTATGGATGTTATGCCCAATTCAAACGGCAAGTTAAAACAGTTTCAACTAAACCTACTTATCAAATAGGGCATTCTGATTGGTCTATCTAATAAATCCATTTTGATTGGTTGAAATTTATTCTAGGCAAGGCTGGTTTAATTGTGTCAGTGTGAATAAAGATTGCATCGAAGTGAAAGATAGGATTTGATTCGACCTTGGATTTCTGGCAAATATGAAAACTACCAACGACAATTAATTTCGTCCTTTCTATTTTGCTTTGAGGATCCATATGACTATGGTGGATCAACGTCAAATAATAAGCATTTCTTGATTCACTTGAAAATTTCCTCCTTAAATGCCAAAAATTTTCTCATTCGTTCCCTATGTAGTGGAAACTAGAAATATAATGTAAAGTTTCTACAACTGCCATCGATGCTTTATTGGATATAAATATAAACAAAATAAGTTCTTTGGCACTCAGAACACAGATTTGCAATGAACATTGCTAAGAATTGGGTTTTGATACCCTTTTGTCACAGCAAGCGTGAACTTTGGTTTAAAAATTTTCTTGGTGCTTTTCAAATGCTAGAGTTTCCTTACATTTTTCGTCGTAATAGTTTCTTGCAAACGAATTTCTTATATGAATAGTGCGTGCAGTGACTGGCGTTATTAAGATCTGTTTAAGAAACGTTTTTTGTTCTAAAAACGGTCAAGAGGTTTTTAAGTCTCTTTCAGGAAAGATAAACTATTTCTTGCAACGTTTAATTTTGTGCGGTTGTTCAATCTCAAGATCTCAAGTGTATGAATCTCCAAAATCTGTAAGATCTTAATCTTTCAACGTTACCGGGACGATGGTTGATAGTGTTCAAAGGAAGCAAACTTCTTAGAATGTAGTTTGTTTGTTTGCTGCTTCATGAAAGTTTTTCCTAAAGGTATGCAATAAATTTCTTTCAAATGAAATCACCTTTACGTGATGTTAAGAATGTGATCTTAGTGTAGTTAAGCATTTACGAAGAATTTTAGCGAAGCCCAACGAATGGTGGAAGATGGAAAGCATCTTGCGAAATATTTCCTGATTTGCCGTTCCGCTAACGGTCTTACTTATGGAAACGGTGCCCTTACATAATTTTCAAAAGTTTTGTGAAATCGGAGAAGAAACGTCAAGATAGATAAAACAGGAAGGATCAGAAATTTCGTGACCAAAGACGTCACAAACCGCAAACCACCTGTGACGTGTGCGACTCACTGAATCAGGGAGGGGAATACCTCCCGAAACTAACAGTGGGGCTCAGATGGGGCGGTGAAGGCGACGGCGAGCAATGGTGCTTGGCAAAGAGGGTGCCGACACCAATCTGGTGAGGCTACCAAGAAGACAATTATGCAAATCACTTGGATTTATGAGATAAATTTTCTGCACCTGCCTGGGTTTTTATGGTGATACAATGAAATCTTTGAAATATGCCGGAAATAGCAATGATGCCATGACAACGAAGATTTCATGGTCAGTGTCGCAATGCGATTGGTTAGCATTGTTGATCAATAACCCATATTTGGGGTTGGTAATTGAGAGTATTGTTATGTTATTTTGTCTTTCACTATAATCGCGTGAAACAATTGATCGCTTGATAGAATGGATCGATCGCCTTTCTTCGACGGGTGTCTTTCCGCGACAAACAGCTTCCCGCGCCTTTCTTCAAATCTCTGGTTTTGACGTTGACGTTGCAACACTCGCCTCGCCGTTGTCGTCCTCTCAAAAGAGCATTGTGTCCAATCAATTGCTACAAACAGGATATCCAACTCAGGTATAAATAACCATACTTGTAGGTTGATAAGCACTCCCCTCATTTTGCTAATAATCAACCTTTCTTTGATTTCAACCAAACTTTTGTACATGTCGCGCGATCAATCCGCCATTGGCGACTTGCTTGTGTAATCATGTTCGACGAACGTGTCAATACGGCCTAAGGATCATGGCAGTTCACACGCTATTTTAACAGGGTGATTGGCCATTAATGCTGTGATTTTGAATAAAGTAAGGAGCTGTAACCATCTCTTGTCTATTTGCTGCTTTAATTAGCGTGTCCAGCTCCAGTTTATCATCATTTGATGTGAAATGCGACTTCACACATTGAGGAATTAACTGACGGAACATCATGCTTCCTCACCATAGCATTGTCTTGCTGGCGGACTGAAGATTTACGACGCCGTCTTCCTCATACTTTGAGCTGCTTTCATGAGCAATTTGATCACTGAATTTACGATATAAAGTACTCAGTGTGTCAAGTTGACATTACTGATTAGTTTTCAGTTGTACAATAGATTCTTGCTGGGCATTTTGACGAGATATCCGTTTAACCTTGGCTTGCAGGTTGCTTTGATTGTTCAACTGGCCTGGTCAATCTGTGAAGTGTTGCCGAGTAAATACACTCAATCGTTGTCGTCATATTAAATACTTTAACCTTGTGCACGTGGGAATGGAGACATGGAGAGTATAAAGAACAGTTTGTGCAAGATCATGGATTACCCTGCTGCTTGTTAGGCATTGCAGGGAATTTTTTGGTGGCGAAGCGAAGCAAGCCAGGTAGTGAAAGTGTCGTCCACCATCATGGCGACAGTGCAAAGTATCTCAGAAGTAATTAAAGATTCCGATAAGGAACACGTGCCGACAATTTCCAACGAATCACTTCCAGAGGCAAAAGAATTGTCAAATGGAGTTATTGAGGAGAAAAGGTAGGCCACAAGAGTTGGAATAGTTGCTTATTTTAGCTGTTTCTTCCCGACTTTTGGTAAATAAGATATTTTGTAGCTACTGATGTTGACCGCAACTATGATAACAAAACAGGCGCCGACTGACGACGACTTGCGATCATTTTTGGCACGACATCCCCATTTTTTTACAAATTTAGACCCATTTTAGCTCCCATACAGCTGCCTTCATTCTCTTTACCACTTTTAGATACCAACTTGTGCTATGATGAAATCTATATAACGATTTTCTGCTGTTTAAACTTAGGTGATTCAGTGGCACAATTAGTTAGGCCCATCACATTACGCCACTCCGTCAATTTTAAACAACAAGCAAACGGAAGGAAAATGTAAAATTCCTAGTATTCTGAGTAGCATCTTAAATTCTTGTGATTTGTCCCTGAAAGATGTATCCTTCATTTGATTTTTAATCAGTTGTTTAGTTTGTTAGAGAAGGTTTAGAATATAATTTCATTGTGCCAAGTGTTGGATGTAATATTTTTGATGATCAAAATTTGTCGCCTCGTAATTGCTCAACCAAGTTGATCAAACTGGGGGAACAACTACGATGTCTGTCGACTATTTTACGGGGGACTAGTCTAAAGTTATACTCAAATCATGTGTATATGTTTCGGAAGTGGTGGAATTTTAGGGGATTTTAGGGTAGCTTTTTGTTGTAACAGTTGAAAATATGTTCATTAGGGCGGATGGAGTAAATCCCCAGAGGGAATGCAGACGGTGTTGAAAGAGCGCTAACTGCAGGTCACGTGACATGAAGAATAACAGCTTGCTGATCTGTGGATAGAGATTTCAACCAATCAAAAGCTTAGAATTGGAGAAGAAAGTTGAGACGTGATTGTTATGTAAATTTACTCTTTGTTGTGGTGAGGCAATTGTTTTGCCTATTCATCTTTCCTTATCTCTGTTTATCCATTCATTAAGGAATTTCAAGATGGTTGCTGTAATGACACATTTTTTCAATTGCCTTCAGTGGAATGCAGTTTTGATTAATTTTTGGTTCTTTTGGCACTTTTTTGGTTAAATTTGCATTAAAATGGCTACATAATGATGATAATCATCATCACTACATCTATTTCAACTGTCACTCCATTGTGTAACTGATAATCCAGCTATTAAGTTTCCTGTTTGTGAACTTCTCTCTCATTGAATTTTATGCACTGTCACTGTTCATGTTTGCTTCCAGCCTACCTTTTCGATTCCAGTTTAATAGAATATTCTAACTGCTTTAGTGTAGTTTTTCATGGCTTTTATGTTGGTAGTGATGCACCCCAATAGTGGTAAAGCCATAGATAAATTGCCTGGAGAGACAAAATTGTTAGGCTCAATGGCCAACAATTTGGCTTTTAGATCAGTTTTCATTCAAGGTTCAGTGGAACTGTTGTTACCAGAAGGGATGTAATTTTTTGATGGCTGTCCACTTTTTTCTTTTATAAGAAACTTTAATTAGCCTGTTGTACTAAAAGTTTCTTAATTTCAACTGAAAATTCAGCTTTTTACTGCTGAGAGTTTCTTAATTTGTTTCTTATTTTATGGATGGAGATGGTTTCTACCTCTACCAGGTATTTTTTTCTTGACATGCAGCACAATTTTGATCTAAAACGCAAATTCTTTAGGCTCATATGAATATTACTCAAAAACAAAGGGTCAGCAACAATCTCCCAAAGTTGTCTTTCATTTGGCTTTAAAAAACGTTTCTTAGCACTTCTCAAACATAGTACTTGGGTTTCTTCTTCAATTTTCTTATAAACCAGTTTCTTATAAAATGGAAAATGTGTTTTGTGGTACTTGTTAACTCATGGAGACAATATGTTATTAAAGGAACCATTTTCTTCCATTCCTGAAAATAATTTTAAAAATTTTCAAATTAGGTTGAAAGGTTTTTTGATGGATCTGCTTTATACTTTGAAGACTGCAGAAAGTGTGAGAGTATCAGTGTCAGGGTCAAAGGAAGCATCTTAAGCTTAGGATAGGCTGGACACTTCAGGAGCACTTTTTCATCAAGCTAGTGAAAAAGTGCCATAAATTAAGCAATAGATAATGAAAAAGTTAAAGTCAAACTTTAGTTATAAATATACCGTAAAAGCTCTATTAAGCCCCCGGGGGGCTTATTTAATTTCAGACCGTCCAGAGGGGGGGGGCTTAATAGAGAGGGGGCTTATTAGAGAGGGGGGCTTATTCACAAAGTTCAGTCACAAGGATATATTTGGTAGCTTTTCAGTTCTTTCATCCCATATTTTGCACATTCAACATACAATTTTTCTACCCAAATGCATAAATTCAACACAGTTTTTATCCCAAACCATATCAAAAGTAACATGCAAGGTTGTGTTGCTAAGTAAATGAAAATATTTGGTGAATTCTAGAACTTTGCATAAGTGGGGGGGGGCTTAATAGAGAGGGGGGCTTACTTCAAATTTTGATTCAGATGGGAGGGGCTTATTAGAGAGGGGGGCTTAATAGAGAGAGAGGGCTTAATAGAGCTTTTACGGTAGCTGCCATACCTGTAATAGGTAGTTTTATGCTGTGATGCACTTTTATGCTATGATGCTGATGATTATGCTATATAAATTGGCACTTCCTGAAAAAAACAGGCTTGATAACAATTTGAAAATCTTCTTGGGCACATGCCTGCAGTGCCCCCTGTTCCTACCTTTCTGCAAAATGGACTAGCAATCCAGCAGAAAGAGATATTTGAATGTTCTTCATGTCAAAGAATTGCATTGAGAATGTATCAAATAGTTTCAACTGACACACATCACAGCAATCATCAGATTAGATCCAAAAGGGAATTGAGATCAGCCAATTAGAGACATCACTTTTGTTCTTCATTTTCATTATACCTAATAATGAGTTGAAAATCTTTTTGTTATCATCTGACATGGTCAATTCATATTGAACAACCAACAAAAAAATTATCATCAGCAGATGACAAAGAGTAAAATATTCTGTTTTTTGTGCTCTGCTAAATATTTTCATCTGAAATTGGTTGATGCAAATGAAGCAGCAAAATATTCATGATCAAAAAATACAGAGAGCAAAATATTGTTTCTGTTGTCTAGCTGAATATTTTCATC
The DNA here is from genome assembly GCA_964020215.1 of Aurelia sp. 3 sensu Dawson et al. (2005). Taxonomy (NCBI): domain Eukaryota; kingdom Metazoa; phylum Cnidaria; class Scyphozoa; order Semaeostomeae; family Ulmaridae; genus Aurelia; species Aurelia sp. 3 sensu Dawson et al. (2005). Next base: position 20,166,449 of record OZ026580.1, read on the forward strand.
TAAGATTGGTTTAATGTAAGTTGACTAAAGAGGAAAGATTCCCGCTGGTTTTCCAATTAAACAGCTTTACTCATTTGCACCTTTACGTGACTGCAAAACCTTTAAAGTCTTATGATTGCTTGTGACCTGTGTCAGATGAAGATAGATGCAACATTTCTAGGATGGAATGATTTTTAACTGATGGCTTCTCATGGTGGTACGCAGCTCAAAATTTTTTTGGGGGGAGGCATAGGGGACCATTTTGGTAGCAGTGGCCAGAATATCTGTAATTTCCACCTATTTGTAAATATTTCAAAAAGTTTGTGGCATGGCTGCCAGCTTGCATGTGAACATTGAATCAGCTTCTGGTGGTTTCCTTGTGGCATTAGTAATGGATACCTTCCTCATTTCATGTCATGTCATTCCATGTTTCAATATTTATAGAGGTATCAGATACTATTAAATGGGCACCATAGACATAGGAACCGGGGGGCAATGGGGGCACTTGCCCCCCCCAAGATTTTGCAATAAACAAAGAAGTGCCATTTTTAGTTTTTAAAAGTGCCCCCTTTTTCTTGAGAAAAAAGTGCCCCGGAAGTGTTGTGCCCCTCCAAGTTTGAGATGCTTCCTACGTCCCTGATGAGCACTAGATTGATGAAGTCGAGCAACGAAATCAATAATGAAAGGTCATGAAATATGAATCAACTTTTCAGTATATGTAAGCCACTTTTTACACATCAACATGTAGATTAAGATGCTTACCATAATAACCCCTCTCCTGCTTGTAAAAATTGGGTTTTAGATACTAAAGATACAATTCAGATGCAGGAGTTTCATTGATGTCAAGATGAGTTATAAAATACAAATGAATTGTTATGGCATTGCCAATTGCAAGTGTTGATATTGTAAACGTTGCTTTTAAATGCGGCAAAGTTGATTTATTTTGACAAGCAGCCCCCACCCCCACTATTGATGCAGTTGCTCAATTTTATCATACTAGTGTGCATTTGGTAAATGCACTACTACACTCTTAGATAGTGTTGTTTTATTTCTTTTGCTGCGATGAGCAAGTCAAGAGATATACTTGACTCTAAAATTTTTAGACACTCTGTGCAATCCAAGAAAGTTTGCAAGGAACTCGTGCAAAGTTGCTGCAAACTGAATCATCGAAACTAACTGCAGTTATTTTCTTATTCATTTCATTCAACCGAAAATAACTACATTTATTTAGTATCTAATTACAGTTACTTGAAAGAGTCTTTCATAACAGTAGTTCTAGTCAGTATAGCAATTTGTGAAAAGACGAGTGCATGACAACGCCACAACATTTAATTAAATACGATGAGTAAAGCAAAGGGAAAAAACTCTACAAGATGCATATTACAAAGGATATTTTCAAACTTTACACAATTGCTGGGCCAATCCTGAAAAGGGCGTTATAGTAGCCTGCCATGACTTATCATTATGGACTGGTAGGCTGAGTGTCAATATCAAAATAGATCAACGTCAGCAATTTGACAATGCCATTGCTCTAAATTCTTATGGGGAGGGTGGGGAGGGGTTTCTGATCAACAAACAAGCTATCGACGTGTGACCTTTAGACTCTTGAACTAACTATTTATACTGTCACTATTGCACGTGGAAAAACACAACTTAAAATCACTGGCACGCTTGTCTGTGCGCCTTATTGTAACCCACAAAAAGACTCAACTCTTTTTCTCTCTCTTGGGACTAAATAAATTCAGATTCCATTATTTTATGATGCAAACTTCCTTGTGTGGGCAGCATAACCAGAAATGGAATTACATGCAACAGGTCATACGTTGAGATATAATTGTTGATTTGAACAATGAGAAGTTTATACGCTGCTTTATTATCAGCAAGTTGGAGCTCCACCCAAATTGAAATGGCTTGTTGCATGCAGCTTTCACATCTGACACTGCAAACGAGCTAATTATTCATTTCAGCAAGTCCTAAATATGATGCGCTTCAGCACCAAAAGATCTGACACAAAGTTCACTTTTTTGGAGTTTTCATATCACTCACAAAACAGCCAGGAGAGGTTTACAGAAAACTGTATTGCTGGTTTCAAAGACAGTTTTGTTGTAGTGTACAATAACACGGAGAGCTTGTCCTGGGTGATTCTTTGATGAGAAACTTTCTCTCCAGTTATTTTGCATTTGAATCTTTAGATGGTTTCACAATCACTAGTCAGGAATGCCTTAGTGGACACTTCATTTGTGGAAGTAGTATATCAGTGGTCTTGCAGAGAAATGGCATCAGAGCTCTGTTTCCACAACCAGCCATCAAAGCTGGTCTCAAGCCCATCTCACAAAGAATGCATTTAAACCATACAACAAATAGACAATGCCTGTCTGTGACTATGTTTTTGGATCTCAATTTTGAAGTGTTATCTTTTTGACTGTGCATGAAGAAATGAACAGTGATAAAATTGCTGTTGTTAGGCATCTAAACTTTCATTTGTATACAAGATATGGTCCTGGAGCTTTGAGCAGTCACTTTACCTTGATCTTAGTCTTCTTTGTCCAGGCATTTGTCAGTGGCTGCATGTCACCGAAAATGTTCTAAATATTTTATCTTTTTCTTTGTAGTACAAACCACAAAGAACTCACAGAGAAAGCAAACTGGAAATTAGATGCAAAATGTGCTGATAGTGACGTCACAATGGAAGATGTTGCAGTTAAAGAGACTACACCTTTGTGGGCAGACAACAATGAAAAGAAAGAGGAGTTGGGTGATTTGCTTGGTGCAGAAATGACTGACAAAGAAGATGCTGACCTGGAAGGGTCTAAAAGAAGTGTGAAAAAATGTGATCAACAAGCAACCACAAATCATTCTGATAATAGTAAGGACGGTTTGGAAAATGTTGGGAACAATGAGGAGTGTTTTCAAAGAAGTAAAAATACTGAATCAAAGAACTTTGAAGCTGAAGAAAGGGAAGTCCCTCAAAAGATTGCTAATGGAACTGCAGGAGATATTGAAAACAGTGATTCTGACAAGAGCAAAGTTGGAAAATGTGACATTGTTGATGGTGATAAAAACAAGGTAGAAAAAATCAAGAATGATGATCATGAAACACTAGAAATTGATTGTGATAAGGAAGTCAAAGAAGTAAAGAAAGATATGAACTGTGATGTAAAAATGGAAATTGATGAAAAAGAAACAGAGACTGAAAGGAAACTGTTGAAAGTTGATGCGAAGAAAGAGGGTAAAAGGGGCATTGATCAGGTTGTAGAGAAAATTAAAATGGAAGATGCAAAATCTGATGCCCTCAATCAAGAATCATTGCTTCAGAAACTTGGTTTTAGCGCTGTCAAGCAGATTGACCTGAAAAACCTGGATGATAACAAAGATGAGAATATTGATGTTTCTAATTATGATACAACAGCAAAGAATAAGCTTGTTTTAAAAGCACAAGGAAAAGTTTTAGGAGATATTCTTGAACGAAAGTCAACACAGTCAAGTCGATCAAGCACTCCTGCAGTTATTATGAATGGTTCAGTGAATGATGATGGGCACGGTAGTAAGAAATTTGTGGAGCAGAGAAATTTGATTGACTCATTACGAGAGGATCTTAGGAATGAAGAAGCAAAGTTACTTCTACTTAGGAAAGTTTATGATTCGCAAACAAGCAGGAAAAATGGTTCACTGCCATTGCATAAAATGAAAGACAATAGTAGTAGGCATATGAATATGCCAAGTTTGCATCCAAAGAACAGAGTACCAGGGCATTCATATCAAGGTGGGTCAGATGGGAATCCCTCAATTCAAATTGCACCGAAAGTCATTGTTGGATCTAAAGGGGCAACAGCAGGAAACCTTCCAAGAATTGTACCATCAATCGTCTCCTCTGGTACGACAGGGACAGCCAATGCTGATGGCACTCGTGTGACATATGCACCAGTCCATGGAAATGTGGCCGTTACAGGGGTTATTTCACAACCTGTACACAAATATTACATCCAAGTTGGTAATCAGTTAGTTCCTGCTGCACCGCCTACTTGCATGAATCAACCAGTGTATGCAATGCCAGTCTACACAAACGCAACCACTCTCTCATCAAAGCCTGTTGCATCTGTTGCTACAACTGCAGCAATCCCGTCAGCTAAAATCAAAACACAGCAAGTGTCTACTGCAGAGAGCCAGGCATCAAAGCATAGTGCTGCCAAAGCTGCACTTAGAAGACAGCTAGAGCAGACGCTATTACAAATACCACCACCAAGACCCCCAATGGCTGATTGGAGGGTTATCCCTAATGTCAATAGTATGGATTTTATGATGCTAGTTGGTTTGGATGAGATTGTTGATATGATTTTGGAGAATGATGGAAAACCAACTCTGAAGAACGTTCTCACTGAAACATTGCCTGAAAATCCTCTTATTTGTGATCAATGTGGAATGGATTTCTCTCCACTTTGGAAGATGAAGGACGTTGAAAGAGTAGCAAATTTCTTATGTGAAAAATGCTCATTGACTAATACAAAGAAAGACTTAAAAGCTGAACACACATCTCGACTCAAAAGTGCATTTTTGAAAGCTTTGAAACAAGAACAGGAGATCGAAGAGAAAATCAAGGCTGGGGAGGATGTTAATATCGGATCACCACCTTTGGAGAAGGATTTACAAAGTGGAGTGATATCTCATCATCAACCAATGCATTCAGTGCATAAGTCATACAAGCATCAGAAAGGACAGAAGAATAGTGAGCATCATCATCAAGTTGTGCATCATCACCATCATCAAGTTGTTCAGCATTACCCCCATCACACATCGCTTGTTCATCAACTTCACCAACAACATATGCAGCAACAGCAAGTCGAATATGAGCCTCCAGGGGGTAGCAGCCACAGAAATCAAAGATGGCATCCATATATGCCATCTCATCATCACGGAAGTAGCCATGCTCATAATGTGCAGCAGCAACAACATCACAGAACATATTCGTCTTCTGCCAGGGGGTCAGATGCACGGCATGAATATTATGTTGTGCACCACCCACAGCATTCTACCGCTACGACAAGGTGGGCACATTAACTGAGTACTCCATGCATTGTGAAATGCATTTATTGGACAAGTAATTCTACAGGTAATTGTTCTAATTGTAGGGATGTCATTGCATCCATCATGTTTTGAAATGTGTTATTTTACCATGCTATGTTATGTCTTTATGTCAAACTAAATTATGAATCTTTTGGTTTTTCGACAGAGAACTTGGCGCCTTACAACGTTTACCGTAGTTTCAAGGATATGGCTTAGTTTGTTGATATAATTTTGCAGCTTTTTCATTTGATTAGGTTCCACAATGTATCCCCTCCCCCAACAGACCTTCTCATTTGTTAAAACAAGAGGTTTGTAATGAGCGTCCAAATCTGGTGAATCATTAAAGGAAAACAACTGCATGACCCCCGTCGTTGGTATAAACACTGCTGCACTGTGGCAAGAAGTTGCGTTGTATTTCAGAACGCTTTTCAGTGAGTGACAACTTCGGCAAGCAAGTCAGGAAGTGTAATCTGCCTTCTGGCTTTGTCCCTCGTTGTTTTCATTCATTGTTAGCTGATTTGTTTGCAACAGTTGCAAACTAAAGTGCCAGCATGCAAGGGTTTCATTTCGCAAATTGCAAATCAATGTTTCGTGTTTTCAACCGTTGATATCCAGGCGAAAGAAAAGTCATGTAAATATGAATAAAAATTGAGAGAAACAACGCAAAATGACCAATAACACTTGCCTCTGTGTAGACTGAACCATTGCTAACTCTTTGTGTGGAAATTTATTGATGCTAAACTCTCTGAAAAGTTTCTGAAATCCGAAGCACCTTCTTGCCACAGCTCGCCGTGTTTTTTATACCAAGAACGGGGGTCATGCTTTTGTTTTCCTTCACCAATTTACCAGATTTTGACGCTCGATCCAGACCTCGTTCTTCAGAATTAAAGAGGTCTATGCCAGTGGACTAATTATTCAAGTCAAGATTGCTAGATGGAAGATTCTAGACAAAAAGATGCAAGAAATCGTTTTACAACTAGGGATATTGTCTTTGCAGTAGTAACCCGCAAAAGAGAACCTATTTTGTAAGAGCCTAGAGGCTGAAATTCCTTGATTAGAACTCTTAAACAAGAACTCACAAGAGGCTGAAATGGTGCTCATATCATAGTTGAAAAGAAGGCTCGTTACTTAGAAGCTGCAAATTCTTTAATGATATAAACTTCATTCAGGCTGCCTCAAGAAATGCTGGTTCCTACTGTATGCTCTTTGATGCACTACAAATGACATGAATTTTTATGACTCGGTACATAGGGGATTGGTACCCTACCTGTTTTAGAGATTTTTGCCCCCCGCCCCACCCACACTTTAATTTTATATTTCGTATTAGGTTACGTTGCTACTCTCAATAGGTCATGCTACGTTGCTAGTCTCAAAGTGTCGCTGTGAAATTGATAAGATAGTTACAGCTGAGAAACCTCTTATTGTCTAAAATTCCGCCTGCTTGGAAAGTCCTGTTGACTGGAAATTGGCCTTAAGCGAGAGAAATGAAATCTACAAGAACGTTTCTTTAGTTTTATGGGCCATATCTTTACCAAAACACGTTGATCAAACATAGATCAAACATCCAGCCTCTAGTATGTTCTCGAAAGGTATGAAACTGACTTGAAATAGCAATCATTGAACAATGGGGATCACTTAGAAAATCAGTTAGAATTGTACATTTTATAGGTCTGTCCTAGAGTCTTGTCGCGCTAGTTTTACGTCATTAGATCTTGTGGCATCCGCAGCCTTCAATATCAGATGATATCGTTACTTTTTGTAGCTTTAGGTTTCAGGCATGGATAGTCAGACGCTGCAGTTTTGCTTCATTGTCGCAGCTTTGTTACTTTGTGGACAAGAAAATTATTTATTGCTGTGGAGGAGCTAGCGTAAAACCCCCTCCGTAGGAAGAAATAAATTTCCTCCACAGGAACATATATTCTGAAACGTAACTGCGATGTCCAGCTGCCCATGCTTTAGGTAGCTCAAACCAGCTCTGTCTTCAATCAAATCGATTTTAACAACATTTTGCCCCCCGGGGGGGGGGTACATGACTTGCGGATAGACGAGGGTCTGCCGTCCGGCTTTCAGAAAGCTCTCCTCTAATTACCGAAACTGGCCATCATACTCACTTTTATGATAAATTTTGGCGGAAAACTATCCATTTTTCATTATCTTTTTGGCAATTTCTGGAAATCCCACCCATGTTTAAGGAAAATCTCCGAAAAAGGGACCCTTGTTTAGAGAATATATGGGTGGCACATGCCTGTACCTTCAGCATTTTTTGTACCCCCCTCCCCCGGGAATTTACCACCCAATTTCGCCTCAAATTTTTGTGACAGTAATTTGGGACTCGGATATTGGCAGTGATGACCGTTTCATGATGACCCGTTTAGTCAGATGCTTTTTGTTACTGCTAGTTCTTTTTAAGAGACGAATAACTAACTTCGTAGTCGAGAAGTTATAAGTATGTACGGATTATTTCGAACAGTTGTTAACTCGTGCGATGATTTTACTCGCATTCAAATTCCTAATAGAACGAATTTATCATCATCTTACGAAAAAAGTAGATTCATTAGGGTTTGGCTAGGTATTATTTAAAAAAGTCATCCCAGAATGCTCTTGTTCGTATTTCTTTTCAGTTTTTCTGACTGGAGACTCCTTTTTACTAAGATGATTTGTTGTGATGAAAATGAGCCACTTCGTATATTCTCACTTTCAGGGAAAGGGAAACAGCTAGATTCATAAATGACTCATTTTTACCAACGTTCCAGATTCCAAAAGGTCTACCTCTTTCATCAAAATTGTCTAACAAATTGCTTCTATTTCGCTCATTTTATAGCTTATATTTCGCTCAGTCTTACTTTTTGGCAAAAAGTAAGGATTCTCAAAATCACCAGATTTTACTGCTTTTCGACCGAAAAATGAAGGTTCTCCTAATCAGCTGATTTTACCAAAAAAGCAAAGCCTATAGCCTTACTTTTTGGCGAAAAATGAGGATTCTCGAAATCAGCTGATTTTACCGACAAAGCAAAGCCTGTTACCTTACATTTTGCCAAAAGATGAGAAATCTCAAAGTCAGTTGATTTCACCCAAAAAGCAAAGCCTATAGCCTTGCTTTCAGACCGAAAAATGAGGATTCTCAAAATCAGCTGATTTTGCCGAAAAAGCAAAGCCTATAGCCCTACTTTTTGGCAAAAAATGAGGATTCTCAAAATCAGCCGATTTTACCGAAAAAGCAAAGCCTATTCCCTTACATTTTGGCAAAAAAATAAGGATTCTCAAAATCAGCTGATTTTGCCGTCAAAACAAAGCCTATAGCCTTACTTTTTGGCAAAAAATGAAGATTTTCCAAAACAGCTGATTTTGCCGATAATGAAAGCCTATAGCCTTACTTTTTGGCAAAAAATGAAGATTTTCCAAAACAGCTGATTTTGCCGATAATGAAAGCCTATTCCCTTACATTTTGGCAAAAAATGAGGATTCTCAAAATCAGCTGATTTTACCGAAAAAGCAAAGCCTATTCCCTTACATTTTGGCATAATATTAGGACTCTCAAAAGCAGCTGATTTTGCAGAAAAAGCAAAGCCTATAGCCCTACTTTTTGGCAAAAAATGAGGATTCTCAAAATCAGCTGATTTTACCGAAAAAGCAAAGCCTATTCCCTTACATTTTGGCATAATATTAGGACTCTCAAAAGCAGCTGATTTTGCAGAAAAAGCAAAGCCTATAGCCCTACTTTTTGGCAAAAAATGAGGATTCTCAAAATCAGCTGATTTTACCGAAAAAGCAAAGCCTATTCCCATACATTTTGGCAAAAAATGAGGATTCTCCAAATCAGCTGATTTTACCAAAAAAGCAAAGCCTATTCCCTTACATTTTGGCATAATATTAGGACTCTCAAAAGCAGCTGATTTTGCAGAAAAAGCAAAGCCTATAGCCCTACTTTTTGGCAAAAAATGAGGATTCTCAAAATCAGCTGATTTTACCGAAAAAGCAAAGCCTATTCCCATACATTTTGGCAAAAAATGAGGATTCTCCAAATCAGCTGATTTTACCAAAAAAGCAAAGCCTATTCCCTTACATTTTGGCAAAAAAATAAGGATTCTCAAAATCAGCTGATTTTGCCGTCAAAACAAAGCCTATAGCCTTACTTTTTGGCAAAAAATGAAGATTTTCCAAAACAGCTGATTTTGCCGATAATGAAAGCCTATAGCCTTACTTTTTGGCAAAAAATGAAGATTTTCCAAAACAGCTGATTTTGCCGATAATGAAAGCCTATTCCCTTACATTTTGGCAAAAAATGAGGATTCTCAAAATCAGCTGATTTTACCGAAAAGCAAAGCCTATTACCTTACATTTTGGCAAAAAATGAGGATTCTCCAAATCAGCTGATTTTGCAGAAAAAGCAAAGCCCATAGCCTTACTTTTTGGCAAAAAATAAGGATTATCAAAAGCAGCTGATTTTGCAGAAAAAGCAAAGCCTATAGGCTTACTTTTTGCCAAAAGATGAGGATTCTCAAAAGCAGCTGATTTTGCCGAAAAAGCAAAGCCTATTCCCATACATTTTGGCATAATATTAGGACTCTCGAAATCAGCTGATTTTGCAGAAAAAGCAAAGCCTATAGCCTTACTTTTTGGCAAAAAATGAGGATTCTCAAAAGCAGCTGATTTTACCGAAAAAGCAAAGCCTATTCCCTTACATTTTGGCAAAAAATGAGGATTCTCAAAATCAGCTGATTTTACCGAAAAAGCAAAGCCTATTCCCTTACATTTTGGCATAATATTAGGACTCTCAAAAGCAGCTGATTTTGCAGAAAAAGCAAAGCCTATAGCCCTACTTTTTGGCAAAAAATGAGGATTCTCAAAATCAGCCGATTTTACCGAAAAAGCAAAGCCTATTCCCATACATTTTGGCAAAAAATGAGGATTCTCAAAATCAGCTGATTTTACCGAAAAAGCAAAGCCTATTCCCTTACATTTTGGCAAAAAATGAGGATTCTCAAAATCAGCTGATTTTACCGAAAAAGCAAAGCCTATTCCCTTACATTTTGGCAAAAAATGAGGATTCTCAAAATCAGCCGATTTTACCGAAAAAGCAAAGCCTATTCCCATACATTTTGGCAAAAAATGAGGATTCTCAAAATCAGCCGATTTTACCGAAAAAGCAAAGCCTATTCCCTTACATTTTGGCAAAAAATGAGGATTCTCAAAATCAGCCGATTTTACCGAAAAAGCAAAGCCTATTCCCATACATTTTGGCAAAAAATGAGGATTCTCAAAATCAGCCGATTTTACCGAAAAAGCAAAGCCTATTCCCTTACATTTTGGCAAAAAATGAGGATTCTCAAAATCAGCCGATTTTACCGAAAAAGCAAAGCCTATTCCCTTACATTTTGGCAAAAAATGAGGATTCTCAAAATCAGCCGATTTTACCGAAAAAGCAAAGCCTATTCCCATACATTTTGGCATAATATTAGGACTCTCAAAAGCAGCTGATTTTGCAGAAAAAGCAAAGCCTATAGCCCTACTTTTTGGCAAAAAATGAGGATTCTCAAAATCAGCCGATTTTACCGAAAAAGCAAAGCCTATTCCCATACATTTTGGCATAATATTAGGACTCTCAAAAGCAGCTGATTTTGCAGAAAAAGCAAAGCCTATAGCCTTACTTTTTGGCAAAAAATAAGGATTCTCAAAAGCAGCTGATTTTACCAAAAAAGCAAAGCCTATTCCCTTACATTTTGGCAAAAAAATAAGGATTCTCAAAATCAGCTGATTTTGCCGTCAAAACAAAGCCTATAGCCTTACTTTTTGGCAAAAAATGAAGATTTTCCAAAACAGCTGATTTTGCCGATAATGAAAGCCTATAGCCTTACTTTTTGGCAAAAATGAGGATTCTCAAAATCAGCTGATTTTACCGAAAAGCAAAGCCTATTACCTTACATTTTGGCAAAAAATGAGGATTCTCCAAATCAGCTGATTTTGCAGAAAAAGCAAAGCCCATAGCCTTACTTTTTGGCAAAAAATAAGGATTCTCAAAAGCAGTTGATTTTGCAGAATAAGCAAAGCCTATAGGCTTACTTTTTGCCAAAAGATGAGGATTCTCAAAAGCAGCTGATTTTGCAGAAAAAGCAAAGCCTATAGCCTTACTTTTTGCCAAAAGATGAGAAATCTCAAAGTCAGTTGATTTCACCCAAAAAGCAAAGCCTATAGCCTTACTTTTTGGCAAAAAATGAAGATTCTCCAAAACAGCTGATTTTGCCGAAAAAGAAAGCCTATAGCCTTACTTTTTGGCAAAAAATGAGGATTCTCAAAATCGGCTGATTTTACCGAAAAGGAAAGCCTATTACCTTACATTTTGGCAAAAAATAAGGATTCTCCAAATCAGCTGATTTTATCGAAAAAGCAAAGCCTATTCCCTTACATTTTGCCAAAAGATGAGGATTCTCCAAATCAGCTGATTTTGCAGAAAAAGCAAAGCCTATAGCCTTACTCTTTGGCAAAAAATGAGGATTCTCAAAGGCAGCTGATTTTGCAGAAAAAGCAAAGCCTATAGCCTTACTTTTTGCCAAAAGATGAGAAATCTCAAAGTCAGTTGATTTCACCCAAAAAGCAAAGCCTATAGCCTTGCTTTTAGACCGAAAAATGAGGATTCTCAAAGTCAGTTGATTTCACCCAAAAAGCAAAGCCTATAGCCTTGCTTTTAGACCGAAAAATGAGGATTCTCAAAATCAGCTGATTTTACCGAAAAAGCAAAAAAATATAGCCTTACTTTTTGGCAAAAAATGAGAAATCTCAAAGTCAGTTGATTTCACCCAAAATGCAAAGCCTATACCCTTGCTTTTAGACCGAAAAATGAGGATTCTCAAAATCAGCTGATTTTGCCGAAAAAGCAAAGCCTATAGCTTGGCAAAAAATGAGGATTCTCAAACTTAGCTGATTTTTTGCCGAAAAAGCAAAGCATATAGGCTTACTTTTTGGCAAAAAATGAGGATTCTCAAAATCAGTTGATTTCGCCGAAAAAGCAAAGCCTATAGCCTTACCTTTTGACCAAAGGATTCTCGAGATCAGCATATTTTATTGAAGAAGGTAAGCCTATAGCCTTTCTTTTTGGTGAATGATGAGTTCTTTCAAAAATCATCGAATTTTAGCGAAAAGGGAACCCTGGTAGCCTTGTGGTTTGGTGAAAATGGATCCATGATTGACCACTACGCTAAAAGATCGCTGTGAGGAAGTTTTTATCAAGATCCATTGCAGTCTGTAATCGAATCCCTGTACAAGTATTAAATAGTTGTAATTAGAACGCAATACATCTTGGTAAAAAAGTTCGTCGCCGCCGTCTTTAGCATAATGGTCTATCATGATTTGGCTTACCACTCACAAGAGCTTGTTTATACCGTTATATGTCGAGTTACAGGTAAGAAAGACAATCGATATTCTTGTACCTAAGGGCATTATTTTTCATCATTTTATGACACAAAGATTATATTAACAAAATATATGAAAGTTTAGGTTATGTGTAAAATACTTAACCGTAAATGTTTGAAGCTCCTAACAATATGCTGTTTTGTAATTCACACAATTCACAATCATTTTATTTGGAATCCTGAATGTATTCAATCTTGTCAACACTTCTTACGTTTTTATCATTTTACACGATGCTAATTTGACATAAAATATGCATGTCTCATAAAGTTCAACATCAGGATTTTAATTCAATTCAGCACACAGCAATGCTAAGCTTCAACCTTTCTGGCAAACAGGGCTTTTAGCATTTTGGCCTGAAAAACCATGACTACTTTCATTCTTCCCTTCCTCGTCCACTGCTCGAGTTTCGCTTTGAATTTTTTTCGACGTCACATCCTCCTTTAACCCAGATATTACAGCATCAATTTCTCCGGATATCGCCTGCACAATGTCGAACTTCTCCAAGCCAGGCATCCCATCTGCCTCTTTTTCGTCCTCTAATGCCTCCTTATCATCTTCAGAATCAATAGAACATTCTTTGCATTGCTCGCACAAAAAGCATTTTGAATCGTTATCATGTTCGTCGTCTTCGTCGTTCGTCGTTTCGCCGTCGCTATTCGAAGCTTCGTCTTCACAAGTTGATTGGCCAATCTCGTAATCTGGGTCGTTTTCCGAATGGTAGCTCTCCTCAACGAAAATGTATTCTTCAGTCTGTCGAGGTAAGTTCAATCGCTATACAAGGAACTTCTAAATCCAAAAATTAAAAAAGTGCCTGTATAAGGAGATTGTATGGGAATCGAGCATTCCACGTGCATTCTGGTCCATGATTTATTTGGCATTGAAATTTAGATTCAATGCAATTGTCAGTTTCAGAACCAGAATCTTAAGTTCAATAACAAGTAAATAATGGACTAGACTGGAACGTGGCATTCTCGATTCCAATACAAACCCCTTGCAGGCAGTTTCCCAATTTTTTGGTCTCAAAGATTAGTGATTTTACCAAACAAAATTTTTCACAAAAGTTAGCCTTTGACTGATCGCTTAACATTTCAGTTTTGAACAAACGGCCACATACTTTTTATTCCACAGTCCCCAGAACAAGTTAACCGTTTCTTGAGTCACCCGGTACAGTGCAGAGTCTGCGGGGCGTACAATGGGTGGTGCTAATAGCAGGCAAACAGGCGATAGCGAACTGTTAAATCAACATTTGGAGCTTCATTGTGGTAGCTCAAACAGCTACAGTCACAGAAAATCTATGCGTCATAATTTTTATGAACAATGCACTTCGTATCATCGCGGCATTTGGCTGCTAACTTGTGACAACCCCCTTCCTCCACCCATGAGTCATGTCCTAAATATCAGTAGAAAGAATAGTCTTAGAACACTTACGCCTAGGCTACAGCGAGCCCGAAATGTTTTGTTTGTTCGTCTCAGTATACCTTGAGAATGAGAATGATGCTTTCTAAATCGCGAGAATGGTAAAGCCATAAACTTTGAATGCTTCAGTATTCTTAAAACTTCATTAAAGAAAATTTCCTCTTGTCTTAGGGGCCAAACATCCAACTCCTCCTCCCCCCCCTCCTTTTATAGCCCATGCTGCTGATGATACGAAAATCGAATGTCGACTATTCCTTATTTTACCCCAAGCTTACCCATTTTAAACCTGTAGACCCTACCTGAAGTTCAAGTAGCATGTAGAAAAGGATGCTTTACCGAACTTGTGTGTGACCTGTGGCACATGGTGAAAACTCAGATTCAAATAACACAACGAATGTTCCATAAAAGTACTCCGGTTCGAAAAACCACAAAGCTTTATTACAAGGCTGTTCTTCAAATTTCTTTTTTGCAGGTAGATCAAAGCCCAAATCATTTCTCTGAGCATCTTATGATTGTTTCGAAATTAGTTAAAAAAAGAGATCAAGAAAGGAATTTTATGACAGGCTCGATAACTGAGTTCTCGCGATTTTTCAAATGGGAGTATTTTTGTCGGGAACCCTTATGACCTGGAAACCCTTGTTCCCCTGTGCTCTTACCGCAAGGATACAAGGGATTCATCGTCATAAGTCTTACCCGATACTCCAAATTCTTCCATAGGTCCATACAGTAAACACCCGCTACAATTTTGCAAAAGCTACAATTTTGCAAGTCAGCCTGGATTCTTAAAGAATAAGTATAAAGGACAGGATCTTGCAAAATGTTAGCCTTATTGGACAATTTCAGCCTGCTGGTTCTTAAAGGGGCAGGGTCACCTAATGTAAACAAAGTTCTTTCGACAGGACGACTTTGCAGTATTTTTGATAGGCCATATCACAGAGATTTTCCATTACATTTCTCAAAATGAAGCAGTTATTTTGAAGTTAGCCTCTTGAATTTCGTAAAGCAACAAACGAAACACTCAAATGTTGTAAGATTGCAGAGATACTGGAGGATTTTTAGAAGTAACTTTATTGTGGATTTATCCCATCTACCAAAATCAGTGCAAAACACAGTGGCGACGTGTGGGTAAAAATGTAGATTTTAGAGATCCAATAGGTTCATTTACGCGGGTTTTTACTGTATCTCACTCAGATAAAAAGCAGCCTGAGAAATAAGTCTACCTCTTCTTCCAAATTCTCTTCGTGTTTTCTTTTCCTCTGCGATTGAGAAGGAGAGCATGAAAACGGCTTCTTTGTCCTCATTCTTGCAGTTCGGCGAACTTTGGTTGCTGTCTTGGAGAATACATCTTGTAGTTGCTATTAAGAAAATCAAAAAATGAAAACTTTACATTAAAGGTAACAAATTCTTTGGCTTCAAATTTTCAGAATAATGGTGCAAACATCTGTTACATTTTTTCTTCTAATTAAACGGCTTGCAAGAAACTTTTGGTAGTGACCCCGCAGAACGTCTGGAGGTCATTCAGTAAGACGGAGGTTGTTCAGTGCGATGGAGAGATCGCATCATATAGTTGGAAGATAACGCGAAACATGTCGGTGGAGAATATTCAGGTGCTGGGATGGATAACACACAGTAAAGGCTGATTTCTAATCAGTAGAATTTTCCGAGCGGGCGGAAATTCTATTGTCTAGGAGAGAAAATGTCGCTCTGAAATTGAACGAATAAATACGGCTGTGCAACCGTTTATTGTCTACAATTCCGCCCGCTCGGAAAATTCCGCTGACTGGAGATTGGCCTCTGGCTGGAGTAATAACATCGTCTCGCTGAGCGCTTCAAAGCTCCGTAATGTTAGCATGTGTACCCTTTTTTCTGGAGTCTGGTAAACAGGCTACGTAATTTCAACTGATTTGTTAAAATTCATGATGTCTTGCTTCGATGGGGTAAAATTAAACCAATACGAATTTCAACAAATTTTAACAGGCATTTATTTCAATGTCAGCTGTGGAGAGTGTGAGAAAAGGGAACACATAACCAAGATGCATTGTGTTTGATGATTGAATTTCAATAAACCACTTTCACAACTTTTGAAATTTTTCCAGGAACATCACTTGCCTGGATCTAAATCTCAAAAGCGTGCACTGCTCTCAGCAACGCATGAAGTTATTTTGCACGTGTCTTTGCAACATAATAGAGAGTTTACGAAACCAGGACGGCAACGCCAGCCAGAACGTCATCTGGAATTCCGCAAAGCAAGTCTTGTTTCCGTACGCTGCTTTTAATATATTATCCAAAAGGCTTAAATGAGGCCTCCTATAACTCAGAGATACTTGAAAACGATATTATTACTTTGAAGACAAACATTTAAAACGACTGAGCTTTACTTCGCAAGCCTAGATCTGCAGCACAGAACGCCAGAAATGTGGTTTCCAAGTTGTGAAATTGAAGAGGACAACTTGAGAGTCTCTTATGGGAAGCAAATTCGAACGAAAAACAAGGAATCTTTTGAATTTAAAGTTCTGAAACAAAAGCAACTTTGCGTTGCAGTCGCCGTTGCCGTCGTAGTTTCGTAAACTCCCTAATGATATGATTTGGATTTCTTATCATCATTGAATTGAATTTAATTGCGAGACAGGTCTATTGAATCACAGTTGATTCCATTATAGACCGCAGTGCATCTTGGTAAAATGCCCCAAGAAGCCATCCCACCAGCACCTTTGAGCGTCATGACAAGGGGTCGCGGACTCGATTAGCACTTAGCTATTTCTGCGATCCCAGCGCTTGGCGCTGAAAACCGCAACTTCACCTTCACCTTCACCATGTTGTCCGTAAATATCTATTGTGTCGCATTTGTTGTTTACGATTTAGCAATTTGATAACTACGGATCTGTCAGAAATCCTCTTTGGAATACAATCTTATTGGCTAAGACGGACAGGCGCAAAATGAGCACCTACCTGAAGGTCTTCCTTGATTTCATCCCTCAAAATATCCCAGAATGCAACGAACATCAGCAATGTAAGGCGTGGCCATATGAAGACAATACGGAAAATAATGGAAAGGATTTTCACCACTTTTGTTATGCAGCCTGCATGAGTTCTGTAGACACTGCCAGTTTTCTGTAAATAAGAACAGACGTTGTAGAACAGGGTCTACAGGGATAAAATGAGTAAGTTTTGGTTAAAACAGGCATAGGGCTAAAAATTTGCATAAATTTTACCAAAATCTTTGTTCAGTATTTTGCCCTGCCTAGAACCAATTAAACTTCCCTCGTTGAATAATTAGGAACTGGGTAGTTTTGCAACGAGATCAGGGTTTCTGATCAAGATTAATATAATTCATTTGTACAACATTTTGGTAAAGTGACGTCCATGACATTTCTATTATGTGTCGATTCCGATACATGTTTCCACAAGCCAGGCCCAAAGAAACCGGGGGGCAAGGAGGGCTCGAGCTCCTTGAATAATTTTGAAAACAATAGTACTACGTCACAATTACATATTAGCCATATTTTTCTCTATTGTTTTAAGAACAAGAGCCCCCCCCCCAATCTGCGGCTTTGTTCTGCGGCCCTGCCACAAGCTGCTCCTCAGGGTTTTTGAGAAATATCTGAAGTGAAAATTTTTATTGATGCAAACGAAGGGTCCTGCCGATTGATAAGAAATCCTGTTGAAATTTTACAATATCTCATTTCGTTTTTAAGTTATCCAATGATTTTAAGTGTCAGTTGATGACGTCATTTTGTTTGAAAATTATTAGGATTCTATGTGGAAAGAAGCTGTATCTGATCTATGGAAGGTTACATAGGAGACATTTCAGCTGAGCAGAATAAATGCAATAAACATCGTTTCATCAACTGATGTGACCTTAGAAAGGCATTTCATTTGAAGGAGAGGTCGTTGACTTTATTTCCCTTTGGAAACGTGGTCAGCCTTGTTTAGTTTCTCGTACTTTTTGCAAACAAAATTACGTCATCAGCCAATCGTACAAATTAGTGGATAACTCGAAGATGAAACAAAGTATCAAAAAAATTTGAATGACATTCTTCATCGTTCAACAGTGCTATTCATCTGCATCAATAAACATTTTTGCTTCAGATCACCTTTAAGGCTTGATGCAGAAAAACACGGTGCAGAAATGAAATTTTTCTTGGGAAATCTACATTACATAAAGTCTACTTGGTAAAATGTGTAGAGTGAAAAATATGGATAAATTTTATCCAAATCTTTGTTCCGGGCTTTCCTCTACCTAGAACCACTCGAACTACCCTCCTTGACAAAGAAAACTTATCAGTTTCGAACTTACCATTTTGTGCAATCAACACTACCAATTTTACTCCAGCCTACCCATTTCATCCCAGTAGACCCTAATTCAAAGGTGATGTGAAGATAAATATGAAGTCGAATTACTTACCCTGCTGAGGCTCTCTTCTATGGAGTCCAACTGATGGCAAACAAAATCATCAAGGAGGGTAACTGAAAGAAAATGTCAGAATTTTCATAAAGCCTAAGTAAAGCGCATGTTCCAAAGCCAGGCACCAAATTACCCCCTGAATTCCCTACTTTTGCCAAAATCTGCCTTCCCTTTGCAACCTTCCCATTGACTAGTGTGAACGCAAAAACTATTTTACTCGGCTCCAGAAGTTTTCCCTCCAAACGATGCCCGGCTCTCAAAACTCAGTGAAAAGCACACTCCAAAACATAAAAATAGGACAGAGGAACGGCCGGAAAAGCAAAATATCCCCTTCTGACCTGTTTTGACAACTGGCTCTACGAAGCTGGCTGTCTTTAGCTACCTGGTGCTAGAAAAACATCTGAAAACGATACCCTGAAAAACGGCACATTACCGTCGGACAAATATACTAAGTACGCTCCCCCGGGTTAACAAGTGAATATAAACAATTTCTCTGAGGGATGTATCACTCTGCAAAAAGCTCGTACACATTTGGCAAAATGCTTTTGTTTTCAAGAAAGCTCTGTTTAAAAACCGCGTACGCCTTCTCGGCAAAGTGATAGTTTATCCCTCAAATTTCTTAACGGTACAAAAGGGAAATTCGAAGGTATTTTACACAGCTCTATCAAACCCAGCTTTTAGTGTGTCTTATCGTATAACCCCAACTCTTGCCCCAGAAAATAAAAATGAAAATGGCATACCTGGTCCCGATGCGAGAATTGCCTCCGGCATGCTGAACAGAAGCATGATGCAAACATCAAACCAAAACTTGACCACTCTTTCGCAAAACCAAAACCCGAATTTGCTAAACTTTGATGCATGCTTGACGCAACGATACTCTTGCAGAAGGCTGTTTAGTTCTGTGTTTATATGAGGCAACGTTTCTAGCTTGGTGATAAACTTTAGAGCTTGAGTTTGCGTCGATGTCTTTGACATTTTGTGAATCGTATTGTATTCACCACCCCCGTTGCCTGTCCAGGATGGAATGACTTGAAACTCAAAAGAACCTAAACTTTGTTTACTCAATACCTTCCAGGGACAATCAAGGAAACTCTGGCGTTGCTAAAAACGTGCTTTTTAAGCAAATAAGAAAGTTTTTGAACAATTGAATCGTGACTGTTTTACCTCCAAAAGAGGAGCCCTGCATGCATGTAAACTTAAAAATCTCTTGACACCGTGAGCGTTTGCAAAAATATATTTCTTAATTCCCATGCTATCTCAATTCTGTTATCGCATTGATTGTGTGCTCCTTTGGCAGCAAAAAGCACGTCGAAGTCGCAGAATTTCCCTGTTTGCAGAAAGCATGGACCTACAAGTATCTTTTATAAGAAACTAAGAATTTGGGCCAGTACTGAAAGTTTCTTAAAATTGTAAGACTTTGGGAGACTTTGAGCACTCGGAGTTTCTTACGAGTTTCTTGAAAGTTCCATAACAATCTTCATGTTTATTGCTTGTGCCCTCGTGACCATTGCAAAACAATGTTTATTAAGGCCTTTCCAATATTTAGAAGTTACCCAGATACATTCCGATCCGAGTGATATGATACAAGAAACAAGTAAATGAAGCAAAATTATGTTTAGGATTTCCTTTGTAAAAATGAATAGTTTCTTAAGTTATATCTTCCCAGTACTGGAATTTCTTAATTTTTTGGCAATCTGAGAGCTGAGTTTCTTATAAGCAATTTCTAATAAAAAATACGTGTAATCGGCGAAAAACAAAATCTGCAAATATTCTGGGAAGTTTCAGAATAATACTGGTTGAGGTTACACTGGGCGTTTTTGCTTGGTTGCATTCACTCAAAATAACGGGATAATTACGCTGTGATCTGTGAACGCATTTCACTTTCACATGCAACGCTGTTAAAACGCTTTGGTCGTGGGAGTTAATTCCATATGAAAACTAACAGATGTACAACAACGGGCAAAATAAGGTCCTGACATATATTCTAGCATTGTTTTAGAGAATAGACCAATCAAAGCCTTGTGTAGTTGGCATTAAAATCATATCACTATGAGACCTGGTATCATTTTATCTTTATGTTGCGGTGCTTCCTGGCAAAAAAAAACAAATTGCAAGAAAGTGAAGCAATAGACTTGATCGGCTTCAGCTAGACAGAGCAGAAACTGCGTAAAATGACGTCATCGACCAATCTGAGATAAGGAAGTGTTTGAATAGATAAGTTTTTGAAATGATAAATCAACAGTTTAAGGCCCTAGGAACAAAATATCAAGTGTTGCCTAATTTCGGGATCTGTTCCAGGGAGCTAGGGGGGCTCAAAGTTACGAGTTTTCGCGCATGCGTGCGCAGTTTCTGCTCTGTCCTTCAGCTATGTTTGTTTGACAAATTTCAAGTCACGTGAGCATACCCTTGGAAAGTCTTAGTATTGTTCTAGTGTTTCTATTAATGACACAAGTTTCATAGCACTAGATATGTCTAAGAAATCAAAAGATGTTTTATCGAAAGGTTGATCACATGACTTGAAATGGGTGTAAACAAACCTTACCGCTTTTTCTCTTATTAGCATGCATAGCTCCCTGAAAATCATCTTGCTAATAAAGAAATATACTGCTACGGTGTAGTTAGGCCCATGCTCCTAGTTTGTTGATCAACTGTAGTTTAATTCCCCATGAGTTTGTGAAGATTTCTTGGGCATTTTGTAAGTTGTAACGTTCCCGTCTAGAAAGGAATGACTTGAAACTTTTTGCCGGTGATCAGACATTACGCTGCAAAGTTCTAGAACTGGGTAAAACAGAAGAACAGTACGAAACTGTTAGCAATACCTTACGACGTTTGAGTCAATCAATATGCGTTGAAAGTTAAGGATTTTCTCATGCTAAAAATATAATGGAAAGAAATTCTTTAAATGTACCTAGAACAAATATTTTGCCGGCACGGCGGCTCGTTTTGCCGGCACAGCAGCCGATACTCTTACATGAAGTCATCAAAATCGTCATATTGATTCTCGTAGTCCATAAAATCGTCTTTTCTAGTCTTCGTTGATGCTCCAACCAAAGCTTTCTTTGTTGTTTTCTTTTTCGTCTTTCCTCCCTGAAAGTGTAAATTGCTTTGATAAGTGAAACCAAGAAGGAGGGAGGGGTAATTTCAACAGCCAGATGCGGGAGATGTGCCATTTGGACTCGTGAAATCACATCCCCAAATTAAGTTGTAAACTCTATCAAGAATAAAAATTACAAAAAAGGATTATCAACTGATTAAAAAGAAATCTAGTCGGGCGCCATATAGCTCACCTTACTGTAACATCTATCAGCTTAAAAGACCTTACGAGAAGACTATCCTTCTCGCATAAGGTCTTGCGAGGATTTGAACCTGAAGTAGTGTCAAATTAAAAATCAAATTTAAAACAAAGGTCTATTCTAGAATACCTATCATAGTAAGCTCTGATGGGACTAAGTGAAAATTATACCGGGTGAGTCAATAAAAATGCCAGGCGTTTGAAAAATCCTGCTCCCTGAATATCAAAGCAATGATATTGAAAACTGTCAATTGTCTTATCCCCGATATCTCAAACTAGGTTCAGTAATTAGTGTTCTGGCTAGGATGCCTTAGAAGCATGGTTAAGGGTGGTTGGAAACGTAAGAATGTCGATGAAGGTGAATATAGCTTTCAATATACAAATCAACAAGTACAAGATATAGTTCAAACAGTTCCCCTGCGAGAGTTCATACATGCACAATATTTAAGATACATCGCACATGTATGTAGACAAGAGAATAGTTCCATCACAAAAAAACTATTATTTGCAAAGGCTTCGAAGAAATACTTTCGGGATCCCTGGCTGAAGATTGCTGGTATATTGGGAGTGTCCGTTGAACAAGCGAAGAAGGAAACACAAAATAAGCACAAGTTCGCCGAGCTGGTCCAAAACCGAACCAGCTCGCCTCTCTGACTTTGAAGAAGTTGTTGGAGGAATCTACAGGTACAGGTACAGGTAATTTACCCAGCTTTAATCGGTCATTCCTTCCCGTCGAAATGGGAGATTTTTCTGCAGAAAACTCCTTTCGAAAACCTGCAAAAACGAGTGAAAACACCAAGCAAGATTTCCCTTTGTTCTCCTTCCTAGCAATAATGACTCTTGGATGTTTTCATGTATTTCGTCCTCAAGGGAGAATGGAATCCCCCTGAATTACTTATTCACACTAGGGGGAACACAGCCCAACCTGTCAAAAGGAAAGCACGTCCTGAAGTGTACTGCAGTCATCACTGTCAGGTTAACACACTAGGGATTCTTGCTTGTAATTCTAACATGTTTTTAAGGTTTCTCAATGGGATTCATTTTAGAAAATCGCTTACAGGATCTAAACGGAGTGACCGATTTTAGCTAGAAAAATTTCTAAAAATAATTGAAAATGTTAGCTATTCAATCAGGTATTGCAAAATATCGTTGCTTATATACTCAGGGAGCAGTAGCCTTTCAAACGCCGAGCGTTCTTTTTTTAACTCACCCGTTAGCATCTCAAAAATTACCTTCGTTACTTTGGTCTTTTCCGTTGCTAATACATTCAGTGTCGATGAAATTCTTTTGATATCATTTGCGTCCACTGAAAAGCAATGTATAAGAACCATGAAAGCTCTGTCAAGCCCCCAGGATAAGTGATAGTTATCAGTTATTTTATCCCATATTTTGCAGATTCAACATACAACTCTACGAGCAAAATACGAGTCACATCGACACAGTATTATCCCATAGAGAAGAAAAAATGATGTAACAACAAGTACGAAAATATTTACAAGTAAAAGCCAAAAGCCAAACCAAACACTAACAGACCTTTACACAAAATAGCAGCAATCTATTGAAATATTGACTTGCCGGTTTCACCTTGCTTTGGAGTCACCAAACGGCTTGCGTCTCTAACGACAACCCACGAAATTTATTAGCAGTGTTTAGTTTTGGAAACAGAGTGCCTTGTTTGCAGCAATGAAATTTACTTTCGTTTGGGAATGCAGGCTTAACCTCGAATTGAACTTTACTTTGTGTAGAGGTCTATGGTTAAGAATGGCAGGGATATTTTTCAAAATGCAAATGCAACCTAGCATAAGCGTAGGGGGAAATAAAATCTAGGGGGCTGCCCGATAAAAGATCCATTGTTTACGAAAATTTTGTCCGACTTTAGGCCGATTTTCTGTCCGGTTATGGCTGATTTTTGCAAAATTTTTCAAAGATGGGAGAGCTGCAGCCCTCCAGCCCCCCAGCCCCCCCAGCCCCGCCCCCTGTCTCCTACGCCTATGCAACCTTGTTGCTATGATGGCTACTATGGACAGGATACTTAAAACATTTAAAACGAAACACAGATCATGAAAAGTACTTACTTCCAGCACAGCAATCTCTGCACAATGATTCTAAAAATGCTGTATATTCTGAACTTGATTCATATTTTGTAATCTTATCAACAAGCAGCCTTCCGAATTCTGCAAAATCATCTTTGCTTGAAGGATCAAAATTATCTAAAGTTTTCTTTCCTGGCAATTCTGCCGCACTTACGCCTGCAAAAAAAGACAGGTACCATCATGTAAAAGATAATTTCTATTTTCAGTGCTGAGTGAGTAAAAAACGTCAAAGTTTGAAGATAATACATTCCTAGTTATTCGGATTCTGACAATTGTCTTGATAAATATCTTAATAGCGAAGGTCTGAACGGTGATCTGAAATGAACAGGGTGGAAAAAGTGTGCGAAGCAGCAAAGAAGCTTTGCAGGAAACTTGTTTGTCTAGAAGGAAGAGGAAAGAAAGGGAGAACACAGAATGGAAGGAAGGAAAGGAGAAATGACAGGAAATAGAAGGAAAGAAAATGGAGAAGAGGAAGAACGAAGGATTGAAACAGAAAAGAAGGCTTGATGAGAAAGAAACAAACATTGAAAATGCAAAGAGGAAATGGAGGAAAAAGGAAGTACAAAATGAGAGAAAGGGGGAAGATAATATTTGGATTATGCTGTCTTTATTCATAAGTCCATTTCCTAGTGGATTATCGCTTACACTGTACACAATATCATGAGCGACTAGTCCTCTTCCAAATATTTAGAAAAGACGTCTGAAAATCTCTATCAGACATGAACTGTCATAAAAGTCAGCAACATTTCCTGGGTTTTAACGTTGTTACAAAACATATCAGTGCCAAGTACTCACCAAATGTCTCTTGGGCTATCAGTAAATCAGCCTCTTCTTGTAGTCTAAAAATTAAATGGTTGTGTGAGTTGTAATAACCAGCAGCAACAAAAGTATGAGCATTCGTTGTTCCAGCACTTACATTGCATTTAAATTTTGCATCAACAACAGTCTTTTCAAGGACATAAAGTAAAGGAAATAATACAGTAGTGTCCCGCATATAAGACACAACATTTTCAATTTCAGGTCTAATGTGTTTCTTATAAAATGAGATATACACTTGAAATCTGGGTAAAGTTTCTTAAGTTTCTTATAAGAAAAACTGTGCACTATTAATGAACTATTCTCATTCAAACACACTATTTTGATTTTGTATTTTGTCAATTTGCACTTCAAAGGAAAGCTACAGCTATTCCTGGAAGGTGCTCTTTGTTTCATTTGCATGGAAGTTCTTGCTTTCATTTTGAAAAGATACAGTTTCACTTAATTGGAAAGCTAAAAATAGAAACCATTCTCATGTCAATAACCTTTAAAGAAGAAACAACCATTTTTCAGACCTGAGCTTGTTTCTTATCAAAGGGATTGCTATGTTGAAAATCAGGGCTGGTGTTTCTCCAATTTGTGTTTCTTATATGCGGGACACAACTATAGTGGAGTCTACATCAAAAAATTCTCTCTGCTTACTTTTGTTTTCTGAGTTTTTCAGCTAGTCGTTCCTCAGGAGTAAGGTCTTCATCATCTTTCTCTTCCATTGCTTTCATTGCCTAAAATTTTCAGCATGAAGAAAATATTTTTAGGGTCGGTTGGCAAAGGCTGCATTGGCATTAAAAGTGACATGAAGCATTGTACAGGATGTGCACAGCGATTTATACAGAATCGCTGAAAAATTTCCCTATGTTTGAAAAATTATCACAACTAAAGATAGGAGACCAAACTATTTTTTTTGTTCGTTTAAAAACTTTAAAAACTGCATACTCTTAATGAATTTGAAAGTTTCAAAACATCAGGTGCTTGTTTGTGTTGTTTTCAATTTGTTTTGAGTGCGCTTGTCATCATTTCTAGCTACTGAAAGCTAATTTAAGCCCACTGTGCATGCCCCATCCAGAAATGGGACTCCTAGTTTAACGTCCCTTCCGAAGGACAACAAGGTGAGTTGTGAGGTTAGGCCTCTGAGGTCATCCATCTGGAGTTTGACCTCACTTGACTGAGCTTAACTTCCGTCATCTGACGAAGACTGTACAAGCCACTTGGCCACTCATCACGGCAGAAAACCGAAAAATTGGAATATAAATGTCATTACCTTTCTGATATTTTCCAGAAGTTTTTGACTACACTCAATTTATTCAGGTAGAAACTGAATTAATTACTTCATATTCAACCTTTTCCTAGTGGGTAAACAACTCCTGAAACTGGTGTTGGATGAAATCTAATGTCTACCTCCTTCTCAATAATGGGAGGAATATCTACTTTAGAACTTTGATTTATCACACCAGAGGATTGTCATATTTGTTTGCTCTGCCATTTTAGAAACAATTTATAACCAATTATGCAATTTCTTAACATTCAAATTGTTTATAATTTTAAAACATTTTGGCAATGATTACCTCCTCCATTTCTTTCTTCTTCTGCAGCTTTGCTTCTTCTTTTTCTTTTATTCTTTCAGCTAATGGCTTCTTTTTCTTCTTCTCAACAACTTGTGTCTCAGCTGCTTTGAACAAAACAATCTTCATATATATTTGAGGTAAAATGAACTGGATATACTGTATACAGATCAAGAGTCAGTTATCCTTAGTGTAAAGATAATACGGAGAATTAAGAAATATACTGAAATTTCTAGAAGTTTCAGTAAAACCTTTATTTGTAACTGTTCTAACATTGATTCTGGGGCCTACATAAAAACATGGATTGCAAATGGGTAGCAACATGTACAGTAAACAACCGAAAAAAAGGTCCTAACTAATTGACACATGTTAAAACAGAAATCAGAGGGTCAGAGAAGGCTTCTGGCTATTAAGGATAGGGTAGTTTTACATTGAAGGGGTTCAATTTCAGGCATGTGGACCCTTTTAACCTGCTTGTTTTCTCCAAGAAACTTTGCACCTGTTTTCATGATGGGATAATTTGCTTTTCAAATGCATAATTTTTGGTTTTTGCTTGGCCACTTTACCGGAGTTGGGTTTCTTGCTCTATATATACTTAATTTTCTTGTGAATTTATGATGGTGGCCTATCTATGGCACTGATTCATATGTACAGACCACAGCTTTTCCACATTTCATCATTTGAATTCAGGGCAAACCTTTGATTTCAGTTGGAATACATGTATACAATCTCTCATAGGAGATCACTTACAAGTGAGAAACTCAGACTCTCAGATTACTAAAAAATTAAGAAACCCCAGCATGTTTTCTTTATTCTCACATCATATTACTCAAAACGTACCTGTCATAATGTGTAAAAACACTGTTAAGGCTTCAAAACACCTTGTTGTGAAATGTTCAGGAGGCGACAGATCCTGATGATTTTAACAAATTTTCAGGACAGGCCAAAATTCTAAGTTTATTGTATAAAAATACATGTAAGTCAAGAATTACTAACCTGCTGGCTTCTCAGCTTCTTCATCTTCATCTTCCCAATTATCCTATAATTGGATAAATCACTCAATAAATCACACCAATAATCTTATGAACAACTTAAAAGTTTTCTTTTGATGTAGTTCACAAGTTGGTAGGATGAATCTTTCTAAAAAGCTGCATAGATTTATTATTGAATTACAATGTAAAAGGTAACCATCTTTCTTTACACCATTTTTCGCATATGAATACATAATTACTACCTGGGTTGACATGTCATATTGACCCTGAAATAAAGTTTGCTCTTAGCCACAATATGAAGAACATTATGGATTAACACAGCAAAGAGGGTTTTGGAGCACTGGGAATTTCTTTCAGGATTAATTAAATCCAAAATCCAAAAATGTGCTGTAATTCAGTTACTTTCTTGCCATTCCTTAAGAACTCAAACATTGCTATTAAATTGCCCTTTTCTCAATAATATACCAGGTGTCCGAGAAAAAAGTTTCCAGAATTTTGGCTGTTATTTTTGTACAAGTGTGTGTTATTTGATAAAAATTATGAAAGAAATCTATTACACAATGTCCAACTTAGACCTGAGTATTTGCTTCATTTCTGTATCTGTTTTTATTTATTTTCTATAATCATTTTCCAGAAAAACTGAAAACCTGAAAAGTTCAAGAAAGACCTAAAACTAGTCTATGAATAAAATTTTTAAATCTGCAGCTCAAAAGCCACATAAATGTTGCTTTTTTAAATGAACTCCAACAGTCCAGAGCTTGAACAGCATAAGAGGACCCCACAAAATCATATTTGTCTGTTTTGTAACTAAAAAGCACAATGTTGCTTGATGTTGGAAGAAAAAAGCATGCATCAGATAAGGTCCTTGATCCGCACTTTAGCACATTGCTGGGTTTGAATGCCAATCTATGAAAATGACAAGTGGTTTTATGCCTTCACATTACACATATGATATAAACATGGAGCAAACGGAATATATTTCCCCTGCTAGACTTTCCAAAGGGCTTAACTAGCACATTTTGGAAAATTCATATTTTGAAGGTCATTGATAAGCAAAGAATTAAGAAAAATTGTGTGGATCTAAGTTAGACTTATGACATATGTTATGACATATGACATATGTCATGAACCTGATTGGTTCACACAATACAATTCTCTCTATTGTTTATTACAAAGCACATGATTGAGGCTGAATTCTCATTGCAATGAAAATTCGTGAAACAGAAATGAAAGGTCACAAAACAATGGAATTCGACTCCACACTTCTTTGTTGTATTAACCAATTGCTAACGTGACATATGTCCTTTTAGCAAGAGATGGCTGTTTAGACTGTTCAGCATGAAACAATGGTTCTTCTTCAGGAACTTTTCAAACAGGGAAAATTTTTTCCGCACACCTGGTATAAATATATGAATGAAACAACAATAAGAAAAAGAGTTTCACAGGCATATTTTCATATAACTTTCATCAATATCATTTACGAAGACCTTAATCAAAATCCTCCTGGATCTGTTCATGTTTTCCCCATGCATTCTTTTCATGATTCCTCATGCATCTTAAATTGGAACTCATTTTCATCTTTCTAGAACTAACTTTTCAAAATTCTAGTTTGCCTAAGATGACACTGTCAAATAACATTCACATTGAGTTATCAACTACAGTTTGAAATCATATTAGAAGCACATTTTAATTTTCCAATTCTAAAAATTTCATGGAAAATAGTAATACCTTGACATTATCATCATCTTCATCTTCACCTTCCCATTTGTCTGTGCCTCCAATTCCTTTTCCTAAACTTGGTTCGAAATCTTCATCTTCTGCAAGGGAAATCAGGCTATCATTCATAAGAATTTATTGTTAAAAAAGTTGAGAAAATTTCACGTTACTGGGCTGTAAATTCTTTGGAGTTTCCATATGTTGGTTGCTTCCTCAATTTCTTACAGTTTATAGCAGCTGAGGATTCCCCTGTTTTGATGAACATACCCGAGAATGTCTTAAAACCATGCTTTTGTCTAGACATTACACCTAAGCTATATCTTTAATTTCAAATCTAAATGATAGGCCAGCCAGTCTCGAAAAATTAACGGCCTAAAAATTACGTCAACTTTGAACAACGATTTGAAACTAAACCAAGAGAAAACAACGTCTAAAAATAGGCCAAAAACATTCTACTTACCCCATGTAGCCATGATGAATTCAGATTCGATTCCATTCAAACAATTTAATATCTTTTTTTTGTGTTTTTCTGCTCAAAAAGGAAGAAACCCCTAACGAAGCAATCGGCGTGATAATTGGAAAGGAAAGGCCCTGTTTGATCAGGAGGCCATTGTAGAACGAGGTCTTTAACCTCGTTATCAGAAGTCCATGTGACGTCATCTTGACCAGTGGAAAAATGCCATTTCGGAAAACCAACAAATTTCTCGAGACCTTTGAGTGCTGCTTTGAGGAACCTTTTTCTGCTCCTCTCATAATCATTTTGAAAATTCCTATGGAGAAATTATGATTTAAAAGTGCACTGAAAATTAATAAAATACGCGTATTTTTGCATAACAAATTTTAAGACTCTTCCCAAGGCCTTCCAATGTCTACACAATATTTCATTAGTACTGGAGATTATTGACTTGTTGGCGATCTGAGAGGTAAGCTAACAGTTTCAGTTAGCAGTTTCTTGTAAAAATACGTGCAAGCACAAAAACGCCATTCTGGAAGGAGAACAGATTTTCTGGCACTTAGAGCCATTATTTTCTGTTCTAGTTATAATTACATCAAATTCAGCTGAGGTGGGCTTTTGTATATTGAGATAATGGTTTGTTGACGATAACATGACAGTTTCTGATAAACCTTAAAAACGAGTTTTTGCAGCTCAAATGTTATCTTTTCCCTGACGTCGTAACTTTATGAGTTCAGGGAATGCATCACCATCTAACTTTGTAACTGGTTTGTGAAGAACCGTGATTTTGCCTTGTTGTACTGTAATCTGAGCATTTGCAATTCGCTCCAGTAGTGTCCGTTTTGCGAAGCAAGTTCTCGATCCTACCCAAATGGCCAAATATCTGGAGCCGGAAGATCATTTTTAAGTTTCAGTTTCAGCCAAAGAAATGTTCATGTCGACTACAATGCATTAGCCTTTCTCTAAGCAAGAAATGTTTAACTCATAGACTCCCGTGGTAGGTGTGAGTAATTGTGCTTTGTATCCCCAGACCAAGCATGAGCTGTTCAGCTCTGTATCCCCACAGGGCGTCAGAAAAATTGAAAAAATTTGACTTCTGCTTTTAATTACAATATTTTTTTTGGTCGTAGTCGATCGGG
Organism: Aurelia sp. 3 sensu Dawson et al. (2005); assembly: GCA_964020215.1. Taxonomy (NCBI): domain Eukaryota; kingdom Metazoa; phylum Cnidaria; class Scyphozoa; order Semaeostomeae; family Ulmaridae; genus Aurelia; species Aurelia sp. 3 sensu Dawson et al. (2005). The sequence goes on from OZ026580.1 coordinate 20,196,778, forward strand.
ACACATGAATGAACCAATACAACAGGATTTTCAAACTCAGTTCTAAGAGCGACACGCAAAAAGCCCATCAATGCTCGCCGACGACTAACTGGCGAACAATAACGAAAATTTGCAACCTGTGTTCGCCAAAAACGAAGCACAAAAATAGTAGGGTATTAAAATTGGAATCGGTCCAAATGTTTTTCTCCATATCTTGCCTTTGAGAAGTGCGATCGAGAAAAAGAAAACGATTTCTGAGGGCTGACAAAATCTGCTTTTCGATCGGGATAACGATATAAACCTTTGCATGCAATTTGATTTTCGCGGAATGTCCTTTTAAATTTTCTTTCAATCTTTGATCGATGACTTCGTCCAAAATGTTTTCAAGAAAATAGTTTTGTATCCAATGAAAATTGCTCTTAAAATGTTCTTACCCCCACGAATTAATGGAAAAAAATTTCGTACCCCTGCCAAAAATCCTCCGCCCCGGTACCCAGAGTTAAAAATGACCGCTCCCTAATGATGCTAAAGGTGGTGGCAAAGATGCTTTCACCAAGATGCATTGCGTTCAAATCAAGACTCTTTAACCGTTCATTTTCTATTCAAGAACGCAATGCAACCAGTAAAAAGTTCCCACCACCATCCTTTGCGTAGTCAGTTGCCTTATATTTCGATTCTATGTCGAAGCTGCTCATGTTCTTTGAACTACTAGAACTTCGATTTAGAAGCAGAACTTTGTCTAAGATGTGATGCGAAGCTTGGCGACCACGTAGAAACTCAAGTTCTAACTCGAAAAACCCAACGAACTATTTTTCGATTGTGAAATTCCATTGCTTCATCGATAGAATTTGACCTGCTTTGGTAGCAGAAGAAAGTCTTGCAAAAATGTATTAGTTTACTTTGGTTACCTAAAGAATTAAATACAAGATAAATACAAGGTGAAACTTTTCTTTGCTGTTTGATAAACTCCAAAATGGCTCAAGCTGAATGCAACGATTGCAGGTGTGGATTGGCTTACACAGGTTCGTTATAATTAGAGATCTGATATACTTAGCCACCAAGTGAGTCATTAAAGTAGGCCTACCTAGGCCTAGGTAGGTAGCCTGTAGGCGTTTGACAAACTGTAATATTACGAACGATGTCATTGCATCATACGCCATCTCACAGTGAAATGCTAACTCAGATATCAGAATTTATTTCGTTAAAATAGCTATTTTCTCAGCAATTCTGTCGTGGGAGCCATTGGCTGGAATGCAGTAGAGTTTAAAGGGTGGCCTCTACTTTAGGTTGCTGTATCAAATAAGGAGGTTTTAGGTACCGTTAATTAGGGTTAGTTCAGTAAGTCAGGATAATCTGGGGTTAATCAAGGGTACCAAAGGGTAGAGCAAGGTAGGATGTAGATCTGCCAAGGAAATAAGGCAGGTCCGCTAAAGACCATTCGTCAAGTTAAAGGGCAATGATTGTCCTACCAAAATCCATCACAAAAAATTTGGTGTTTGTGGGTTAGATCAAGAGAATCTTTTACCTTAAAGATGGCCATATTTTATCTTTTCTTTCGTTAGCAAGTCCAACTAGGGTATGCTAAAAATAAGAATGTTTGCACAACAGCCTACATCTTTCTTTTCAGATCCTTCATTACATCTAAGGCCCCAGAAGCCGAGAACAATTTTCAGGCCAGATCAGTTAGAAATTCTTGAAAAAGCCTTCAAAACAAATAGTTATCCAAGTGCAAAAAAGAAGAGGATTTTGGCTGCAAACACCAATTTAACAGATGAGAGAGTGAGAATCTGGTTCCAGAATAGAAGGGCAAAAGAGAAAAGGTTGAAAGAAGAAAAACTGGCCATGAGTATTAATGTGCCAAAGAAAGGTGGTCAAGGAATGCTCTTCGGAAATAATGTAAGTAACATTTAGTCTGGCTTTGTCTGTTCACGCTTAAGCCTAAAAGAGCAATGTCATCCAGGATCCTTTGCAGGCTTGCTGCAGACTGTCTAAAAATGAAATTTGGCCTGAGCAGAAACCATGGATGGACACAGCCGTTGTTGAACTGACAGATCAGATTTATGCCTTTTCGTCGCTTGTTTCCCTGCCTTCTTTGATTTGCAGATATCACTTGGTCAAAAGGGACTCATAATATCACCCTTAAAAAATGGGCCTAAAGAGTGGCCTAAACTAGCGGGAGTTCTCGTACATGCAACAAAATCACTTCAAAGTCTAGTGTAAAAAGCTTGAACGTTGAAAGGGAAACTTTTAAGTACAAAGAATGATGTTTTCCCAACCTACAAATTGCAAAATTTATGTCTTTTAGACAATAATGTTCTTCTGTAGAGACAAAATAGATCCATTGCAGCTGCGAGAACTCTTGGCCTTGTCAACCGTTTTTGTATCCAACGACAACAACAACTGTCTAAATAGCGCCTCTTCATTGGTTAAAAACTAAATTCGATTTAGCAAGAGCAATTTGATTAGTGAATATGGAATCACTCTATGGGGGCCTAACGTGGGCCCACTTATTGACAGTAATATTTTGAGTCTCTTTTGACCAAGTGATCAAGTGATATCAACAAATCAAAGAACGCATGGAAACAAGGGACGAAAAGACATATGTCTACAGACAGGTTACTCAACTAAAGTCAAAATTTTCCATCTGTCCAACTACAGCAGTGTGGAGCTCAATACTCCATTTAGGCCACTGCATAGGTCAACTTTTTAATCTTCAGACAGTATGAAATTGCTGGCTGTATGCCTGCAAAGGACCTTGGGTGGCCATACCTCTTTAAGTCAAAACGTCTCAGTCTGGGTGCCCCAAGGAGAGATCAGATGTCCACCGGGGGAGGGGGGTTCTCGGGGTCCTGGTGATCGATAAAACAGTTATATTTTTGCTGAGGAATCTAAATAAATTCTTGCTATATTTTTTTAGGTTAACCAACGTCCCATTGATATCCCACCATTCCTCGTACCGTCTCAGGACATGCAGCAGTTACAGCAGCTAAATCAACAAACGGAATCAAAGAAAACACTTCAATCACTGCCATTATTGCAATCATTCCAACAGTTTCAATGTAAACCATCATTGGAGACAACTGACTCTCAGCTTCTATCATCGAAATCAACTGAATCGCAGGAATCGCTTGAATCACAACGATTAACACAAGCAATGCAAGCAGAAAATCAACTACTGCAATCAGCGCATCACTTGTTATCATTGCAATATGGGCAATCATTCCAGCAACTGCCATTACTCCAACCACTGCAGTCAATGCAACTAATACCACCCACAACTTATATGCAGTCACTGCAATCACACGACACGGTGACGAAAACAACGGAACTGTCTGATGAAGCTGAAGAAGAAATCATTCGTGGGCTTCTACAAAGGGCAAAGGAGAAAGAACAAGGTAATTAAAGAGCTTTTTTCCAAAGAGATAACGGGCCAAAGGACCATAACTCCTCGTTCTTAACATTTGGCGCTATTTTGAAAGAATGGGATACCCATGTCTGTGAACCATAACCAAAGGCAGGGGAGCTATGACAATAGACGATTACGCTAAAGATGGCGGCGATGAACTTTTTTACCAAGATGCATAGCGTTCGAATCAGGAATCTTTAACGAATCGATAGGAATTCGATTATAGAACGAGATGCATCTTGGTAAAAAGTTCCTCGTCGCGATCTTTAGCGTAATTCTGTATTGAATACTTACAAAAAACGTGGTAGAAGTGAGATCACATTAAAAAAGTGTGCAGTCGCATTGAATTCATTTGATTTGATGCGATTGGAATGCAGCGTATAAATCCAGCCAGAGCACCCATGCATATATTAGCACTTACATACACAATTCTGAGAACTGCGATGTCCCGAAACACGGCCACCGAAAGCTTTTGGAGGCCCAAGGACAAAAGTGCAAAATGAGGTCCCACGCCACCGAAGCGAGCAGAAAATTTTTTCGAACTACCCTTTAGATTGGCGTAGAATGCATTTCAGAGCATTTCCTGCAGTCAAAATGTTAAAAGTCTTCAATTATGAAGCCCCTTAGACCCTAGGGAAAATTGCCCCTCCTGCCCCCCCCCTCTCGGCGGCCCTACCCAAAAAAGTTGTCAAACTGCGATAACATCGGTTGCTTTAGCTATATTTTACCAACGATATGTTAAACATTTCCAAAGTTAGATACTTTAAAAGTTATTACAGATGATTCTAAAAGTGGTATTCACATTTTGAAAACTAATATTCCGAAATTCTTGCAACCGATTCACGAAATTCTAAGTTCATGCTCTAAGTCAGGAGTTGATTCAATAGACCTTTTAGCTATTCTACGAAAGAGCTTGGATCGAGCGTTATCTTTATACAGTTTTATACGCGAGCTTCGATCGAGTGGCGTTAGAGCTTCTATCACTATTGTGTGCATTCGAAAATTCTTCAAAATGCATCATAACAACGTTCGATTCAGATTCTTTCCCAGAATAGCTAAAAGGTCTAATCTCTGACAATTTACTTTAAAGTCTTACTGTCGCTATATAAAGAAAGCACGAATTATTGGCTGCCAATAATTCATTCGTTTGGTTTTCATGCAGAGGAAGGGCATCCGCTGAGCCTTAGCTATTCGAAAAAAGAATCTGGATCGAACGATATTTTATACATTTTGTAGAATTTTCGAATGTGCATAATAGTGATAGAATCTCCAATGTCACTCAATCGAACTTTTTATATAAAAATGTACAAATATCTCTGCGAAAACAATGGATTTCATGACCGTCTCTTGTGGTGATCAGAAGCAACTGATAAAAGCGAGGCTGTGACTATATTTATAGCGACAGTAAGACTTTAAATATTTAATGCATTGTTGTGTTGTGTTTCACTCTGAACCGAACAGTTAGCTAAAGAACTTAGTTTTATTGCTCTTGCCTGTACGTAAAGGCAACTAAAGCATAAATTGCTAAATTTTCATCAACAAATCCTCTCTTCTAGCTAAAGGCACTTCAAGAAAGAAAAAAGCAGTGAAAAGGTTTCGCAGATCAAATAGAAAACAAAAGAATGTTGAAAAGGAGTTAAATGGTAGCCTCGCAATCGTTGCTTAGATATGTAAAAGCTTACGAAGTCATCATCACCCAGGGTCCTTTACAGGCAGCATGTAATTTCGGACTGTCTGAAAATCGAATTTTGCCAAAGCAGGAAGTATGGATCCACAATGCCGAGTATGAACTGAACCGCGGTGTGGGGGGGGGGGGGTCTACCTCGGAGAAAAACAACGGGATGTGACTCACGGAGGAATAGTTTATGAACCTGTCCTGGAATAAAGGTTTGAAAATATGGTACCTGTCGTGGATACTATCAGTCTGTTTTGTCAGTTATTTCAATTTTCCACGTCAAATCTGACTTGTCCTGGAAGAATATCTTCAAGGCCAATTTCCGGTCAGCGGAACTTCCCGAGCGGGTGGAACTTTAGACAATAAAAGGTTGCTGAGCCAAAACTTTCTTGCCACTTTCAGAGTGACATTTTCTCTCGTAAACAGTAGAATTTCCATCCGCTCGGAAAATTCCACTGACTGGAAAAAGTGGACATAAATGTGCCGGAATAAATACACAAAAGGTATATCCTGGCCCGGAATTTTCAGCCGAAATGGAACCCTACTGGCAGGCACATCCCAGGGTGGTCAATGTTTCAAGAAGACTGTTCATTGGGGAAATGTATGCAAACATTGCTCGATCCAGTTTCTTTTTCGGAGTACCTAAAAGGTCTATTGCAGAGTGCCTACAAAGGACCCTGGGTGATAATAACCCCTTAACAACAACATGGATTAGCTGGTGAATCTTCTGAGGAGAACTTACTTCAAAAGCATAGGTTTCAAATATTTGAAAAGCTGGGTGTAAAATTCTATGACCTATTTCTTTGAACTGAACGGCTTCAAAGAAACTTGAACTATTTTTTTGAACTTTTCTGAAATCTTCAATATTTTCAGAATTACAGTGTTTTTCTTCTTTTTTAAGAACTCAAGAAAATTTTCGAAAAAAACTTAAAACTTTCGTAATTCCACACCCGTCGACGAAAGATCAAATAATTTTCAAGAAAACCATAGTTTACGGATGCCTACTATGTGGTATCAAGCAAAACTCTTTCATTCTTCTGGCTTGTGATTTAGACCTTTCATGACGTCACATCATAAAATGAGCTGAAATATAAAATAGGCTGTAATTTCGACAAATATTCAAGATTTCTGATAGCTAAGTCAAACGGTAGAATCATAGAAAACTGGCTAAAGTTTCTTTCAAGTCATTCAGTTTAAAGAAATAGGTCATTGAATTTTATATCTGCCTTTTTTCGTAGATTTAAAGATTTGGAACCTATACTTCAAATCTCTTCAGATTAGAGCATTTGAACAATTTGCGATCACTAAGAACAACTAGTATTAAGCCTTTGGACTTACTCTATGAGTCGAAACAAGTTTACTCTATTCCTTTTCCTACGGCACAATCAACTGCACAGGAACATTTAAAAGTTGCTGTTGTTGCTGGTATTGTTGTGAAGTAGGAACTTTGCATCGAGTCTAAAACTTCATTGTTCGAGATTGTGGATCAACAGTTGAAATCACAGTTGAGGGTGCATTTGATTGGTAGCGATTCGGCGGAAAATGATAGAGTTGATAGACTCGGGACTTGTGTTCGATTGGCTCAGAAATTCTCAAAACGGTAGGTTCGTGGTAGACTTATGAAGATGAGTCTCTTGTTTCCCTGTGCTCTTTGACTTGATGATGGTGCTTCGGTCAATAGAGACTCATAGTATTACTATGAAAAACCTGGCCCTATTTAGGCCCAAACTGAGCAATTTCTTCAGTACCAATCAGATTGCGAGATTTGTGAATTACTATTGTTAACGTGTAAATGTGATAGAATTTTCGATTCGATTGAAGAATTGAAAACACTCCCATGGGATAGAGATTCGAAGCCGTGATTCTTTCCTAATTCCATTGACGAATGAAGAAAATAGGGCCAAGTTTTTTACTGTTTCATGATGAGTCCCTCTTGAGCAAGGTTTACCGAAGGGATACAAGGGACTCATCGTCATCAGTCTAGGTTCGTGGCTTAGGCCTTCCCTAAAAGATGGAAGACTTGGAAGGCTTTGGAGAGATTCTCGCAGCATGTCACCATGTTGAATCTAAACCACATGTTTTAAGAGTCTTGTATTTGGCAAATGTTTACTCTTATTAGGATTGGTAGGACTGGAATAGACGATAGCGCTAAAGATGGCGGCGAGGAACTTTTTATCAAGATTCACTGCGTTCTTTAATCGAATTCCAATAGAGTCGCTAAAGATTCGTAATTCGAACACAATGCATCTTGGTAAAAAGTTCCTCACCACCATCCTCAGCGCAGTCGTCTATTACCAATCAAACACATTAAAATTAAGCGCTGATCCTGATATTTTGAGTTTCGAGCCGTCCCTTTCAAGTTTCTTTCTCGTCGTTCAATCTTAGCATTTTGAGTTTCGAGCTGTCAATTTCAAGTTTCTCTCTAGATTTTACTTTACTTGACCATGGTTCATCTCTGCAAAAGATTACTTCTAGGTACGTTGCATCTATTACCTAAAATAGGATAATACTGATACTTCACTGATCTATTTATAGCTTACTATACAGGGTGTTTCAGAAAAAACGCAATCCACTTTCATTCGAGATTCTTTAGTAACTGATAAGATTTGAAATAATTTGACGTACGCCATCTGAAAGTACTATCTATCTTCTTTCAAACGATATTTTATTGGCGTTTTCGTAAGAATGGTCTATTTTAG